>OX381611.1:19692392-20892392 GCA_947459985.1 Diloba caeruleocephala
CAATTGGTAGTGGAAACATGGTCATTGAGGTACACTATAATTTAAAACAATAGTATATATATATAGTGTCCGGTTACTTACTTTCAATACTGAAGCCACCCAAAAATAGTCACTGAGCTTCTCTGAGTAATTTTCACAGTCAGTGTTTTTCACTTCCACTTTCATACCTTCGAACGTACTATCCCACATTTCATGAAGCGGAGCATGTTTGAATAGGCTTACAGGTGCAGCAAGAAAATCACAACCGAAAAGTTCATCTTTCCACTCATAGCTGTTAGCAACTAATGCTGCAGATTGCTTTATGGGACCAGCCTGAAAAAATGTTTAAAGATCCATAGTTTAGAGAATACATCTTTAACTCATTAACTGTTACAAAGTCAGCCATAATTAAAGATCTATTGTGTCTCACGGCTGCCAGCAATAAACAGGTAAGAGGTTAATGGTTTTGTTATTTTTAAAGAAGAGACCTTTGTTACAACTATTTGGGTACTTTTTATAAAAGATCTATTTAATTGGTGTCATATTATTAAGTCTGATTATTACTATCTGATGGATATTTCTATTTATTAATAAAATACTGGGTTCAGAAGCATACATGAATGCAGTAAGTTTTTTCTTGCACAGTATTTGTTAGCTGACACTAGGCTAATAAAGTAGGCACCTGAAAATCGTTTAACGTTGCCTGCCAGTGTTGCAGCTGCGGCAGTGGTTCCAACGGTATCATGCCCGCCATGTGTTCGGCGCCTTCCATCAATTTGAATCTCCAATTACAATGTCGTCTCCTCGAATTACTTGCGTGGCATCTGAGCGAGCAAAACTTATTGTTTCGTGTGTAGAATTGTCCCCGACGACCGACACGACCACATAATTCGCATATTGCTGTAATAATATCACTTAAATTTCACCTTTATCACAAACTTATTTCACACAATACGGGTAGTCAGTTTTAGAGGTACTCACCGAAACTGTCTTTTTCTAATGGTATTATAGAAAGGTCGTCGGTAATATTTGTATCATCAGTGTAGTCAGGTGAGTCGGTGAAATTTACGACATTGCCGGCATTGTAGAAAGCCATATTTCCAATAAAGGCACAATAGAGCTGTAGAGTGTCGTCGCCGTAAACACTTCAATACACATGACTAAAATTACGCTCAATACTATAGCACGTATTATTTATTAATCATGTCAATATTTTAGTTATTTGAACCTAAGTTTAATAATATTTTGTAATTTTAAACTCAATGCACAATTTAATCAAAATCAACCAACAACATTATTTTGATTATATTTCATGTCACGAAGATGGACCACAGGTAAATGTATTCTATGGACCACAGACTAGTAATTAAGAGGTATATTCATCTATGCCACAGGCAGGCATGCAATAATCAGAGATGGCAATAACGGCTACGTTTCAATAATGAATTACACTGCTGTGTTATTTTACAACTGTTATTATAAACTGCTGTCAGTTATCCTGTTATCCTGCTGTTGAGTCGTTTTGCTGTTTTACAACATTATGATGAATTATGGATTGTCATATCGTAAAGTTTATATACAGTACATTACTTAGTAATTACTTACAATAATCTAAAACACTTACTATATACTATACGTCCGTGCCGGCTCAGAATGCCACCACCCCATCTCCTCCCATGGGTGTCGTTAAAGTCGACTAAGGGATTAGCCGGAGGATGGGCAGCAGCGTCCTTCGAGTACATTAACAACTCAACTGCGATCGCCAACCCGCCTGCCAAGCGTGGCGATTATGGCAAAACCCCCCAATGAGCCCACAACACATCCGTATCGGTGGTTGTGGTGATCTTTGGGGGAGGCCTGTGTCCAGCAGTGGACTTCGTTCGGCCGAAATGATACATCCGTGTGGTGTCCGGATTAAGAATATAGCACCACTCCATCTCCGCCCAACAATGTCGTAAAAGGCGACTAAGGGACGCTAAGCCACAGGGATGGGCAGTAGCGTCCCTCCTGTGCAACAGTAACCATACTGAGCTCACCAACCCGCTTACCAAGGGTGGTGAGTATTTTCTTTCTCTTTTTTTAAAAACGTTGCCCCACACTAGGATTTCTCCTGTGTCGTGGGTGCGTTTACAAACACAAATTCCACACACAATACACCCAGACCCGGAACAACTACCTGCAGATCATACAAATATTTGTTCCGTGTGGGAATCGAACCCACCACCCGGTGCGCAGCAGTCGACTGTATCAGCCACTGCACCAACCGTGCCGTCGTATTGGCAAATGCCCCCCAAAATGACGACACAGTTGTGGAGGTCTATGAGGAAGGCCGATGTCCAGCAGTGGACATATAAATGGCAGATATGATGATGATGATGATATACTATACTACAATTATTTAGTAATTACAATAATCTAAAACACCAAACTAAACTTTTCAACTATCACCGGACAGCGACAGCGGATACTGACAATCGTGTTCGTGATCGCAATGACAACATCACAACAATAACATTTACATTAGTCGCAACTCGCATTACATTATTGTCTTACTGTTGTCAAATTTTCGTTATCCGTTGTTTAGTTATTGCCTCAAACTGAGAGCCGTACAAGCCCACTCTTCTGTCCAAACCCTAAATGACCAACTTGATCTGTCACAGCGGCTACAGGAACTGAAGCTGATTATTGAAGAATTATCGAAACCTGTCAAGGGAACCTTTGCTGACATGGTTAAAAAAGGTAGCAACAAATTTATTCAGCTGATAAATTTAAGTTCAGTGGCCATTTATCCTAATGACCAACTAAAGTCAAGCGAGGAAACAAAATCCCTCGTACAAAAATTATCTGCCCTTAACCCACAGCTGCGGCCACTGTGGCGCACTAGGTCACTCAATAAAGGAGTGCACAAATAAGGAAGAGGATCAAAATGTGCTGCACTTGCATGCACTACAAAAAACCAGATAATCACATTACAGGAGCTGCTGACTGCCCGGCGAAAATAATGGCTGAAAAGCAATACATCAATTATATTGATTATGGAGGCACCTAAGAGCATATTCGTCATATTAAAATCTAATTTCCCCTTACTTGCACTTGTTATTAACTCTACATTAATCGTTCATGATGATACTCTAGAATCCTTTTACTGTAAATTACTTAAACTAATGAACACTCGCACAATTTATAAATTAAATATAAATGAAATTGAAGAGTGTATTTTACGCAACATCATATTTGACCCAGTTTTGAATTCTGCTAACACTCAATTTTGTATGTAAGTATCAACTGTACAACTTGCAATTCTGAAAAACACACTAATATTTGGTTGAGTAGAGAATTTAATGATAGTGTTAAAATAAATGTATTTTATTTACATAAATTAGTTATGAAACTAAATTTTAACTTATGGATTTTCTCTATTGTTTTAATATACTATTCACCTATACCTATTACCCATACTATAGATATTTTTTAGTATGTACCTATAATATAATAACTATATGATTATTTTATACCTACTGTGTGTTAGCTTTTCTCGCCTGAAACACAGGATTTCCTAGTTCAGGCAAATGTATTAAACATATCTAAGTAACTTGTACTTGTTAGTTTATGTTATGTTGTGATGAACATTTTGAATAAATATTATAATTATTTCTCTCTTTTCACGGGTATATATCCCCTGTAAGGGGGAACCCGGTCTTTTGACAGGCTTACGCGGAGACATGGGTCCAACACGCAGAGGCCCTTTAGAGAATTTTAATCTAAAATGTAATGGGACACCAACCGGAGACTCTCCATAGCTGCACTGTAAAATGAAGTCATGGATTGTCCCTGGTGGTGTAAGGCTATTGTATGGAAACTATAACGATAAGGTCTATTGCAATGGGTGTTACATGGAATAAAAAGACTTATTAATACGGGAATAACGGCGTCTGCCTTTCAACCTTGACAGTGAAATTCTGTGGCAGACGGTGACTCGCCACTCACAAGATGGGGCCCCTAAATGGCCACCACTACAGGTGACAAGGAGCAACACCGGTGTGAGCAGCTAGGGGTGTCGAGAGGTGCGGCACCGGTTTCACCATCGCGCGTCTCGAAGACTCAGAGCGGGTTTCCCCGTTATTACGCCATTAGACACTTCCACCCCCGATCTTATAGCTCTGGCGGCCCCCCTCTGATCGGCCAACTAAGGCAAGCCAGAGTTGAAAATCCTGCAGGCACTCATGGGGTTCCACTCCAACCGACCAATAAATGCAAGCGGAGACGAGGCCCTGACCCTCTCCGGAGCATTCGGGTACGCAGTGTCGCCACTCACATTCAGCTCGCCACAAACTGCCCTGCGTTCTGTAAGCTTCTTAATACACTTTTTTTATGATATACTTTTTTTTTATATCAAAAGGTAGGAAGAAATCAAGCAGCTGCTTTAATCTGCCCCCAGGATTACCTTATCCCATGGTGAGATAACGACTGGCCAGAGGGGTTTTATTATTATCATAATATTAGACTAGGCAGTAAGATACTTCGTGTCAGACTATATAAAATTTACTCTGTGTATCAGACGGTTGACTCGGAACTTTTCTCGCCAATAGCAGACGGTAAACATAGAATGTGCCTCTTACCGAATGGTAAGAGGCACATTGAATATTAATCTCAAAGTTGAGAGGTCTCGTCTGATGAGGTCTACGCTCCGGCCCTCTAGTGCTCATATCCAAAACCCCGAGAGCTTTCAACTCGAACTCCAAAACCGCTTCGAGTGCCTAGAACATTGCGTATCTGTGGACGATCTAAATGGTAGGTTTGTAGAAACTGTCCAAACGGTTGGGTCTAAGTTCTTTAAAACCCACCGTAAAGGTAGACCAAAAAAGTTTTCCGATCACACTCTCGACCTCATGGCAGAAAGACGCGCCATGACGCTGCAGTCCTCCGGTGATGCTGAAGCATACAGACTACTCAATAGACGGATATGGAAGTCCTTGCGTCACGATATCCGCACCTTTAACACTAATAGTGTTAAAGAGGCGATTGAGCGGAATCAAGGCTCCAAAGTGTTCGCAAGAGACAAGTCTATTGGGCAAAGTCGTATTATGAAGCTGAAGACCGAGGACGGCAGTGTAGCGTCGACTAAGCCAGAGGTTTTGAGAGAGATTGAGAACTTCTACCGGCAGTTATACACCTCGGTTACTATACCTACCATTGGCTCTGACAAAGACCCGCGAGCCAAACTAACCCGACACTATACCGAGGATATCCCGGACATCAGCCTGTACGAGATTAGGATGGCCTTGAAACAGCTTAAAAATAACAAGGCGCCGGGTGGGGACGGAATTACGACAGAGCTTCTGAAAGCGGGTGGCACACCGGTACTTAAAGTCCTTCAGAAGCTATTCAATTCCGTCTTACTCGAGGGCACAACGCCGGAAGCGTGGAACAGAGGTGAGGTGGTGCTCTTCTTCAAAAAGGGTGATAACACCCTATTGAAGAATTATAGACCCATCTCACTTCTGAGCCATGTTTATAAGCTGTTTTCAAGGGTTATCACGAATCGTCTCGAGCGCAGGTTTGATGACTTCCAGCCTCCCGAACAAGCCGGTTTCCGAAAAGGTTTCAGTACCATAGACCACATCCATACGCTGCGGCAGGTTATACAGAAGACCGAGGAGTATAATCTGCCACTATGCTTGGCGTTTGTGGACTATGAGAAAGCCTTCGATTCGATCGAAACCTGGGCAGTGCTGCAATCTCTGCAGCGGTGCCAGATCGACTATCGGTACATTGAAGTGTTGAAGTGCTTATACAGAAACGCCACCATGTCGGTCCGAGTACATGAACAGAGCACGGGGGCAATTCCATTGCAGAGAGGTGTGAGACAGGGGGACGTCATTTCCCCGAAACTGTTCACCGCTGCAATGGAGGATGCCTTCAAACTACTGGAGTGGAAAGGATTCGGCATTAACATCAATGGCGAGTATATCACTCACCTTCGATTTGCCGATGACATCGTAGTCATGGCAGAATCGCTGCAAGAGCTCAGCACAATGCTCGATGATCTCAACAGAGTTTCCCAACAGGTGGGCCTTAAGATGAACATGGGCAAGACAAAAGTCATGTCAAATGCCCATGTCGTGCCCATCCCAATATCCGTTGGGAGCTCTGTTCTCGAAGTTGTTGACGAGTATGTCTACCTGGGACAAACTGTCCAGTTAGGTAGGTCCAACTTCGAGAAAGAGATCAATCGTCGAATCCGACTCGGCTGGGCAGCGTTTGGGAAACTTCGCAACATCTTTTCGTCAACAATACCGCAATGCCTCAAGACGCAAGTCTTTAACCAGTGTGTGTTACCAGTGATGACATATGGAACAGAGACGTGGTCACTCACAATAGGCCTCATAAGAAAGCTCAAGGTCACTCAGCGAGCTATGGAGAGAGCTATGCTTGGTATTTCTCTACGAGATCGAATCAGAAATGAGGAGATCCGTAGAAGAACTAAAGTTGTCGACATAGCTGAAAGGATTAGTAAACTGAAGTGGCAATGGGCAGGGCACATTGCTCGTAGAACTGATGGCCGCTGGGGCACAAAGGTTCTAGAATGGAGACCGCGCACCGGAAAACGCAGCGTGGGACGACCTCCAACGAGGTGGACAGACGATCTGGTGAAGGTCGCTGGGAGTCGTTGGATGAGGGCGGCATGTGACCGCTCATTGTGGAAATCTAAGGGGGAGGCCTTTGTTCAGCAGTGGACGTCCTGTGGCTGATATGATGATGATGATGAAACATAGAAACTAACAATTCTTTTTTATAATCTGGCTCAGGATTGAGCATGAAGTTAGAGTAAAAAGTAGAGCAAACGCTCATATTTATACTTATCTGAAGACAAATATTTTTACCCCGTTTGAACTTTGATGCACACCGCCATCTCTTTCTAATATTAATGAAGCCTACCTTGACGACTTCCTTTACATACATATATTTTCCCAAAAAACGAATGAGCTGAACTTTGATAATATTTATTTACAATCTTATGTTCAGAAAAATGTATATATGTTAGTAAGAATTTTATAATTAAGTAACATATTTTCAATCGATCGATATTCAGATTAATTACTCGTTTTACGGCCGAAATTAATAATCGATCTAATCCAAAATCTTTGGATTTTGCATTACGGATATGTCTATTTTTTGTGTTAAATATGATCATCATCATATCATCATATCAGCCATTTATACGTCCACTGCTGAACAAAGACCTCCCCCAAAGATTTCCACAATTGTGTCATCGTTTTGGGGGGTATTTACCAATACTCACCACGCTTGGCGGGCGGGTTGATGAGCGCAGTATGGCTCCGCAGTTGCACAAAAGGGACGCTGCTGCCCATCCCTCTTGTTTACAATCCCTTAGTCGCCTTTTACGACATCCACGGGAGGAGATGGAGTGGTGCTATATTCTTGATCCGGATAATAAATATGATCGTAACACAACAACGGATGTATTTCAAAATCTTTAATCTGAAGATTTTGGATTAGATTGATTATTAATTTCTGCCGTTAGAGAACAAGGCAGCGTTAAAATGTTTGCAACATTAAAAATATGTCATTCTTCAGTAAAAAACTAAGTTAATAGGTATTTGTTTTGGTGGCGGGGTGTTGCACAAACCGCACCTGGGACAATCTCCCACAAATGACGAACGTGACGTGGAGAGGGACGTTAGGGTGCACTAGGTACTCCCAAGACCCTGGATTGCACTGGTGACGTCCGTCCCTGCGCACCTGCTTGCGCAATAAGCCGCCACGGAGAGAGACTGTAGGGAAACTTCCAAATAAAAATGCAGAATACTTCCGTAAAGGTTTCTCGGGGTTCGACTTCCTTACTTTTTCATTACTGGCTACTTGCACCTGACTGACGATTAACTTGACGTTATGACCTTGATGAATTGACTGACTGACTGATGATGACTGACAATGATCGACTGACCCTGGTTTCCAAATTGCTCGGATTTGTATAGTTTTTTATCCAATCCGAATCCGACCAATCAGAGACCACTAAAATTAACACAAAATTCGCGCGTTATTTCTACAATTTTGTACTATCGTCGAACCCTTCAAAGCTCATTTATTTATATAAAACCTTTCTTATATACTATATACACAGCATCAAAACATGCACCATGACGCGCATTATTATCATACATAAGGACATTTATGTGCAAGCATACACATAGAAGTTTCCAGAACATTAACTTGTCATTTACCTTACTAATCTACACTTCTGCTTGCATGAAATAGAGCATAAAACTTATCTTTATTTGTTACATAACCTTACTAGCATTAATTTAAGAATTTTACTCATTTATTTATTATTTTAAAACACAAAAATACATCATTATACTTATATATTAAAAACTTATATCATTGTGAATGCTATTCTTATCAGAAGCGGTTTAATATGTTAATTAGGTATCCTTTCATATTTCTATATCCTTATTTCACTTATATACTTGCCATATTTAAAATAATCGCTCTGATAAGATAGCATTCTAAAACTATTCATAACAATATATGTTTCGTCTAAATCAATATATTTTTACCTTAGAAATCATTTTTTATACACCTTGCTGTTATTTACATCCAACACTTATGTATACATTACATAGGGAAAAAGCCGTTATGCACATTCAAATTACGAAAACCTCTATCACAATATTTGCCATATTTTAGAGTGAAATTAATTCAAATTTGGCCTGCGGCTCTAGTAAAGGTAAAGTTTCGTCATTCGAAGGATTAACTATATTCCCTGATTGGCTGCCCTTTTTACTATTAAATATATTGTGAGCCAATCAACGCTAAGAATTTCACGTTATCAGTTATCTGTTATCGAATCTATCCTTATCACCAGTGATAACACAAATATCGATGTTTTTAAGCCAATTCCTTATACTTTTCTTACGCAAATGCTTATAATTGGCTCGAATTGCAAATGTTGGATACAAATAACGCTCAAATACTAATATATGTCTGTCAACAAGGTTATTATGGCTTAGCACTTGTTAATTTTCTAATCGTCTATAGTGTCGATCGCTGACAGTATTGCGATTGCCGGTGATAAATATCATTGTTTGAAAATAACTTTAAATAGTAAAGTGCTTTTATTTTTCGTCAAGATGGTGCAAACAGATATTCAAGTACTAACCGTGAGACAACTCTGCGTATTCCATATTGTTTTATGCAAGCACTCGTCACTTTCTTATGATCCCAAATTGATTGAAAATAAACGGCGTAAGGACCTTGTGTGCCCCTCCGTACCAATCAAAACCTCTCTGGCAGGCCGTCACTACATAAGTCTTAGTAGCCGCTTATATAATCATTTATATAAAACATGTAAAATTTATCCACTCTTAAAAAAGAACTGCAAAGAGGAGGTCGTCAAATGCCTACTTAAACAAACCTATGCTGAAACCGAAACTTTGTTCGCCAGTGATATATAAATACTAATGCCCTCAAAATAGACATACATATCCTCCCCACATACGCAAACACTTTCACCCCCTACACACACAAACTCATACTCATAACACCACATATCTACACACACACACACACACAGGCATACTCACACACCATGCTTCTCTTTTATCAACCTACTTTACTGCATTATACCCAAACACATATATATTATCTACATTGCACCGTCTCTTCTTTTGCACTATTAAGTATGTAAGAGCATAGACACCATCGTTTACTCTATCTTTTACTTTCTTTTAACTATAATAATGTTTGTTTGTCTGCAAAAGGTAGAACCAAATGTACCAAGCTTAAGAGAATAAAATTATTATTAAAATGAATACATATAAATTACATTTTTAAATATACATCATATATTAATATACATCAAAAAATAGTAGCCCACCGGCATCGGGAACAAGGTCCAAGCTGCCGGTGGTCAGGGCTCCAGAGAGAGGAACCTCCCAACAATACGAGCTGTGTCTAGGAGTACCGCTTTCTGCATCAAGCCCTTGACCCACCCGCCTAACGTCGAAAGGAAGATGCTTGGGTAAATAATTACCACCTGGAGTTATTGAGACGGACAGGCAACATGGACATTTAGCCATACGCAAAACATAAAAAAAGCCATTTTTGTAGTTAGCCGCACTAAAAAATAGAAAATAAATAATATTTAAACAAACTACAAAAAACACGCTTTTGTATATAACCGAACTAAAAAGTAGAAAATAATATTCGATAATTTCAAAATAACAATAGAGTGATTATCAAAAAAATATTTTATTGTAAAAAATCGTGGGGTGTAAATTTTCATGATGACGCTACTTTTAATTGTATTCACTCTATAGTCATAAATTTTATTGAATTATTTGTCTACTTCTTAGTTCATTTATCTACAAAAGCGTGTTTTTTTTAAATATTATTTATTGCAATGGAAACATAATAGTAAACTACACGTTTACCGCGTTTGGCGCTACGATAGGTTGACATTTTGGAGCGGGCCAATCGCAGCGCTGAACCCGGTTAAGGTGTAGTTTACATATTACATTTCGACCGTGAAAAGAAACTCGTACTAGGGGTACATAGTGGTGGTCAAAACCGCTATATGGCAATAGCGCGCTACAGACTATTTGCTATAATAAAATAGCGCGCTATTTTACACGCTATAGTTATAACGAACTGGGCGTACGCGACTGACGCGGTAAAAACGCGATGAATATTCTTGAATCACGCTAAATGTCGTTGGACAGATAGCGCGCTATGTTAAGATAGCGCGCTTTATATGTACAGCGCGTTGTTTTATATTCTTAATCTTGAATACGTTATAGTATATACGATACGTAAAGTATCTATCAAAATATAATGGAGAAGTAAAGAAAAGTTAATGAACTTTTCCTCATACTTTCCAGACTTAGGATAATAGATTTTTGTGTACTAATTAATATAGGATAGGTTTATATTTCTTTTATTATTAATTTTTTACAGCAGTTTTCATGGAACGGAATTGTAGATGTTGTGTGTGCCTATTATTGACGTCACCAAATGTCATGTTTGTTAATATTTTGATTTTAGGAAATTTTAATGTACGTACATTGTTAGCGTATCTAAAACAAATAAATATTATAATCGACGCGTTAGATAACGATTGATAGCACGGGATGATTGCCGCCCGGCTTGCCACGCCTGCGCTATGCCATTGCTCGTACGATTATCCTCGCTACTTGTTATTTTTAATGGCGCTATTTTTATAGCGTCAAGTTGGAGCCAGTATAGCGTGCGCTATACGTTGCGTGCATATAGCGCGCTATTTAAACTCGCTAGACGCTATATTAACCACCACTGGGGGTACAGCCCGTAAACATCCACTGGTAAACACTGCCTCCCAATGATAACTACAATAAGCGATCATATGGGATATTGCCATTATAACTACGTTTGGCAAGTGGATTGGTGATCGCAGTATGTTCTTATTAGGACAAGGTATGATGCTGCTGCCCAGCCACTTAATATCAACTTTCAGCCGCCTTTCACAGGATCCCTGAGTTGCGAGGCGGTCTAACACTCCCAAGAACCACAATTTTCAATAATATGTTACAATTTGATGACCAAGTTTTTGTTTGAATATCAACTTGGTAAGACATTATTGCCATGACCACCTCGCATGGCAGGTGGACTGGTAATCGCAGTATGTTGTAATTAGAACACGAGGGGATTCTTGATGATATTCATTTAACAACATGTTTAACAATAATAAATTGTATTGCTAGTAGAATTTTAGTAAAAAAAGTGGTAACACTGATTAGGGGAACTCTCAAATTTTAACATTCTTGACACTAGTGATGTTCGATTCGATTATTTTGATAGTCGATTATGATAATAAATTATAATCAATTAGTAACCGATTATTGATTACACGGCTACACGTGAAGCTCGACACCATATGTAACCATAACTATGCTATATGCCATGCATAACAGCGTAGGAAAGGGACTGCGTATCGTTGCATCGGCCAATAACAGCATTTGTTGCTTTGCGCTTACACTCACAGACGTACTTATTTTGTAGAAAAAATCGCTCGCTTTTCGGATCCCATCGTGAACGTTTGATTAAGAACATTATTTATATGCAGGTAATGGTCATATTCAAATAAACGCTTGCTTTGCTTAGCATAATATCTTAGTGTGAGATTCAGAAACAAGTCTAAGTGTGAACTTACGCTTCCATCTGTCAAAATTGTAGTGCATTTTGACAGATGGCAGTGTAAGTTCACGTTAAGACTCGTTTCTGAATTTCAACCTTAGAGTGCGGTTTGTGAATCTCGCTCGAAGACATAATTTTATTGATAGTAACAGACTGTTATAGTAACAGACTATCAAAATGAACATAACCTATACGTGTTACCTCGGGGTTCAACAGTCGTAACAGATATGATAATTGACAATATAAATAAAATAAATAATATTTGGCAATTAGATCAATAAAATTATGTCTTCGGGCGAGATTCACAAACCGCACTCTAAGGTTGAAGTTAAGCCCGTGCCTAATGGTGGGACGGTTATGTATACTAATACATAACCGTCCCACCATTAGGCACGGGCTTTTTCTCACGATGAGAAAGTTTAGGACTTAGTCCAACGCGCTGGCCTAGTGCGGCTTGGCTTCAGGTGTGCAGGTTTCCTTATGATGTTTACCTTTTCGCTTTCTTAAGAGAGTTTGCTTCACAAGCAAACCCAAATCCGGAATGAAATCCATGATTTCGTGTTGTTTTTACTACTTTTAACTGCGGAATCACAGTTGAGTTTGCTAGTGAGTTCTTATAGAATAATACTGCTGTCCTCAAATATTCAAACTCAACGGTAACTGTTAGTCACTATGGCCTTAGTGAAATAGTGACACTGTAACATTTTTTTGGGTATGTTCATAAGTTGAATGATTGCAAAATTAGTATCGTTTATTTTTGTAATATTTTTTGTATTTCGCTTACTTGATCGATTATGAATTACATCATCAGCGCATCACTAGTCAACACTGAGAAATAAAGTCTAGAAGTTAGGTAAAGAGAAGTGACATTTATTCTGTGTTCATAATACTGCATTTTACTTCAACCATCTAAAGTAAAAAAATATTCTGTACTCTTTTTATATTTAAATGATTTAGAGTGAAATTCGAATTATAATCTAAGGATTGTTTTACAGATTTTCAACTGAAGAGTGAAGCTTAAAAATGGGTAAACAGGGTAAGTTATGGTGCAATATTTAAGTATGTTTTGTCATAATCTTCCTTTCTTGTAGGTACATAATACCTATAGTAATACATGTATTACAAGCAGTTCAAGGTATACATTTTTTTTAATTTGATGGAATGTAATAATTGTCAGAAGTTGATTTTCTAGCCACAATACACTATAAACATCTGTAAGTTCATTGTTAGGTCAGCTCATAAATGCCCACTGCGTCACGTAGGGCTAGCAAGGACTACTACAATGATTGATAAAATAAAGGGATATTGTCATAATACAATTCTTGTCTAACAGATAGTTGCTTACTGTGTTTTTGTACACATACCCTTCAAATTGAGCAGCCAGTCAGCTTGCTCTTGATAAATCCTTAGTCGAATTTTGATATTCGCGATTGAAGGGGGGCTGCATATTTTATGCAGGGACCCAGACAACTATAATTAACAGGAATAAGTGCCATAAATGGCTTGAAAGACTTCTTCTTATAAGCCTTAAATAATATGATTGCATAAATGAAAAACTCCATAATTGTAGTTTATATAATATCAATGATGGGTATAGAAGCTATCTAGAAATATTCAATTAAATTAAATTAATATTTGTTTATAGTTAAATTATTTTTGTACTGCTAGAAAATTGCCGCACAACACACTCGTCCAACATATTTGATAAAAATTCTGGAAGGACTGTGTCAGGCCAGGGATCATATATCTTTCTCCATGACACAGACATTACGTAGATCAAACTAAGATGTGTTGTTTAGCAAGTGCCATATTATATTTGAAATACATTATTTTATTTTTATTATCTCGGGGCCCTTGTGGTTGTACTATAATAAATATTGCTTTCACAATGATTAAGTTGACTTGTGATTCATAGAAAATATAAAAATGTCAAAATCTTTGATACATTTAAAATTTTGATGATGGTATCAATTTTTTTAGAATTAATTCTCATTGGGCAAAGATATTGGACGAGTGGTTTACCACCCTAATGGGTTTTTGCTTTTCCTAACATTTAGAACACTTTGCACATTTGATGGACACAGGATGACCTAATGAAAATTTGGATAGTTATCAGTTGAAATAGATTCCAACTCAGATCAAACTAAGACAAAATAATGAACTAAGTAATGATTTTTTTTAAACATTGCCCCACACTACGATTGCTCCTGTGTCGTGGGTGCGTTTACAGACATAGATGCCACACACAATATACCCAGACCCGGAACAACTACCTGCAGATCATACAAATATTTGTTCCGTGCGGGAATCAAACCCACAGCCGCAGGCGCAGCAGCCAACTGTATTACACTGCACTGCACCAACTGTGCCATCATAATATAATTAATAAAGGAAAGGAAAAAAGTAACCAAGATGAGCTTTCAAGCTGCAAATATTTGATCTTAATTTTTATTGCTTAATTAGTTTCAGTGGAACCTTCTCGAACACTATACCTATATAGACGATAACTACTGTGTATAGAGTTAAGGTGGTGCCGGCTCAGAATGCCACCACCCCATCTCCTCCCATGGGTGTCGTAAAAGTCGACTAAGGGATTAGTCGGAGGATGGGCAGCAGCATCCTTCGAGTACATTAACAACTCAACTGCGATCGCCAACCCGCCTGCCAAGCGTGGCGATTATGGCAAAACCCCCCAATGAGCCCACAACACATCCATATCGGTGGTTGTGGTGATCTTTGGGGGAGGCCTGTGTCCAGCAGTGGACTTCATTCGGCCGAAATGATGATAGAGTTAAGGTGTTATAAAATGCAGAGGCTCAATTGTAAGGCAAGATACTGAATGGCATCTTGGTTATTGTGACACTGTCAAGGGTGCTCTCTCAAAGTCCTCCACGAACATATCGGTGACTAACTGAGAGACCGGTGAACCCATGGCCTCTATCAGTTTGCAGATAAAACTCGTTCCACAACAGGTAGCCACTGGAAAGGCAGTGTTCAAGTAACTCTGCATATTGTGGAGGTATGTCATGCTCACTTAACTCTGTTTAGTTTCTGTTAGTGAATAAAGACTGCACATAAAAACTGATCATTGAAAGCGAAATGATGTTCAAGGTTAAGTCATCCTGCGACCACAAATACTGCAAAGTTTTCGAAATGTTAGGAAGAAATAAATAATTTTATAATATGTGATATAGTCCATTAACAATGTTTTACTTTATTGAGTTACTATAGCGAAAACCAATTAAAATGACGAAAATAACCCAACGACTTCATTCGGCCGAAATGATGAGTATGTAATCAACTCAGCCTAGCACAGTCCACTGTTGGACTTATGTTGGACTGGGTTATTTCAATCCAACGACACAACGACAATAACATCAAATAAATATAAATGAATATACATATTTTAAAACATAGTATAGGTACTAGTTTCGCGGGCTCTATGTCCAACAGTGGACTGTGCTAGGCTGAGTTGATTACATACTCATCATTTCGGCCGAATGAAGTCCACTGCTGGACATAGGCCTCCCCAAAGATCACCACAACGACCGATATTGGTGTGTTGCGGGCTTATTAGGGGGTTTTGCCATAATCGCCACGCTTGGCAGACGGGTTGGCGATCGCAGTTGAGTTGTTAAAGTACTCGAAGGACGCTGCTGCCCATCCTCTGGTTAATCCCTTAGTCGACTTTTACGGCACCCACGGGAGGAGATGGGGTGGTGGTATTCTGAGCCGGCACCACACGGTAAGCCGGCACCACACGGTACATACTGTAACGGTGTAAAGTAGATATTTTTAAAATAAAATTAGGATGGTTCACGGTGGGCGCAGTGGCTAAGAGATTGGCTTTCTACGCTACTTGCCGCGCGTTCAATACCCGCACGGAACAAATATTTTTACGATCTACAGATAGTCGTTTCGGGTCTGGGTGTATATGTGCATGTGAGAATGTGTAAAATGTTTCCATGATCACGGTACATACTATTGTGGTGTGGCATCGTAAAAAACCCAAATCAAAGGAGTGTTTAGACAGTGTTCTTTTAACATTACTATTCAGTTCAGACGAGTTTGACACAACACTACTACCAATGTCTCGCCTCGCGTCGCACAAAGAGACAGGCCCGTATTACAGATCGAGAATCAAAACTCAAGTACAACTTGAGTCGAGAGTCGAGATTGCATCAATTTAATATACATGAGCCTGTAACGTAGGGTTCATATTTGATTAACTCGATCTAGACTCTACTTGAGTTTTGATTCTTGATCTCTAATACGGGCCTTATACTACAATTGGATGTTTATTTGTTGACGACATTCACGTTATGGTATAGAAATAATATACACTTATTAATTTTCACAGGGAAAAAGAAAGGCGGAAAGAAGGATGTGCCGAAAGAGGAATCATCTCAAAGTAATGTAAGCGTAGAACAGCAACCGTCTACTTCTACACGGCCAGAAGAAGACGATGATGATATTGGCCTTACGGGAGGAGCGCGTAAAAGAAAAGAGAAAAAAGAGAAAAAGGAAAAAGCATTGCAAGCACTTCAAGCATCTAGAAAACCATCAATAACTCCATCGGATGCTACATCTGAAGCAGCTTCTAGAGCTGAATCTGAGGCTCGTTCTGAGTCAACGCCTAGAGCGTCTGAGGCTCCGGCTGAACCATCAGCCAAAGCAGAATCTAAAGAACCTTCTGTACAAACATCGAAAACTCCATCTGAGACACCGGAAAAGCAACAAAAAGCTATAGCTGCAACAAAAGCTGACGAAGTAGCTGAAGAGTTTGAAGGGCTAGGCCTGTCGGGTACCAAGAGAAAAAAACCTCGAAAGAAGAAGTCTGAAGCTCCTCCATCAGCAGAGGTTTCAACTCAACAGGCACCTGCTATCCAGACTGCACAGGGCATACCCAGTTTAAGTGTCGAAGTGTCTGCTCCTGTGCCTACTCCGGCATTTGCTCCTGTGCAACCGCCTGAGCCTGTGATAAGCGGCCGACCGGGAACTTTAGCCAGAGATGGCATGCAATCAGCTGGCAGAGGACGAGGTTGGAAAACGTCTGAAGCTCCTCCATCAGCAGAGTTTTTAACTCAACAGGCACCCGCCACCCAGATTGGACAGGGCATACCCAGTTCAAGTGTCGAAGTGTCTGCTCCTGTGCCTACTCCGGCATTTGCTCCTGTGCAACCGCCTGAGCCTGTGATAAGCGGCCGACCGGGAACTTTAGCCAGAGGTGGCATGCAATCAGCTGGCAGAGGACGAGGTTGGAAAACGTCTGAAGCTCCTCCATCAGCAGAGTTTTTAACTCAACAGGCACCCGCCACCCAGATTGGACAGGGCATACCCAGTTCAAGTGTCGAAGTGTCTGCTCCTGTGCCTACTCCGGCATTTGCTCCTGTGCAACCGCCTGAGCCTGTGATAAGCGGCCGACCGGGAACTTTAGCCAGCGGTGGCACGCAATCGGCTGGCAGAGGACGGGGCTGGAAAGCATTACCAACCGAGCCGTCGCATGGAGCAGGCCCGACCGCAATAAGATCATTTCCTGCCGCACCGCAATTTCCGCCTCAGGCCAGTTCACAGATACATGCCAGCCAGCAACAACCGCAATCTGTACGGCCTGCAACAGGCTCTCGATCTTTCGAACCTGTATTATGTCGGTACAAGATACCAACGAAAATTCCTCCTGGTCCGCGTAGTATCGTGCGTTCAATTCCTATTAAAGTGCTTGTAAATTATCTAGAGATGGAATTCAAAGATCTCAAAATAGTAAGTAGAAATTGTTTAGTACCTTGTGTATGTTATGGGGGTGCATTTATCTCGTCAATACACTTTTTTGAAATAACGAAAGCAATTAAGACATTTTCATCAATTAATTATTAGTAAAAATTGTTATTACAGGTTTTGTTATATTACGGTTCCGATTTAATAGAATGAAATGGAAGTTCCTCCAGAAATCTATTAATCACAATGGACCCTATGCCGTTTCATTGGCGATGAGGCAACATTACAGCGATCATTAACCTGCCCTCGCTTCGCTCACCTGATAGACATAACCTATGTCCATCTGTCTAGACGCATAGTATAGCTTTCTTGAGGTGTGGTCGTATTCAGAATCGGCACTGCTCTTTCTTTAATATCAACTACCAGTAGTGTTTCAAGGAGTGTGAATCGCGTGGCGGCTGCCAAAATAGCCAGCTGAACGCGTTGGCGTGCAAAAAAAATGCGTTGGCGGGCCACGGAGTGGCCCGCGCGCCTGGATTTGGGCAGCCTTGTTTTAGTGAATTGAACCTGAAGCGCTATTCTAAACACGTGTAATTTTCCGTGTCGAGAACGTGTCTACAGAGATCGGTATTAAGAATCTACCTAAATGTTTTACAATTTTTTATATTATGAGGCGATGAAATGCATCTCCCCAATGGGGCCACACAGACAAACCTTACAGCTTGTCGTCATCTGCCTAGGCTGTTCCCAATTACGGGGGATTGGATCCTAGTTTAACCTGATAAGACTGAATATTAAGGATGTAACACGGAGCTGCTTCCATCTGACCTCCGTAACCCAATACAAAGATGTACCGATAGGGGGTGGTAATGTCGGGAAGACGGTGGCGTGCACGTGGTCACGTGCCGCCGTGTGCGCAGCACAGCGCAAAGCGAGGCTTGGGGGGATCCTTTACAATTCTCCCCGAGAAGTGCCTGGGGGGGCCTTTTTACAGTCGCCTTCCCTCCGCTAGAGGGGGTGACCGCTTTACAGTCGTCCCCTCCGTGATGTGCCTAAAGGCGTGGCACCAATGGGCGGCTCTAGTGTGATCTTACGAGTACCTGGAGCCCCCCTTCGGTGCCGAAGATGACCGCTTCAGTGGTTTTAGCCCTTAGGAGTCCGGCATACCCGTTCGCCCTTCCCCGGGGTGAAGGAAGTTCCATGTAGAATTTCCCCTGGACATCAATAAAAAAAAGGGGGTGGTCCCGTCCCGACCGCCGCTCAGCCAATATCTTTGTCCAGTGTACATTTGATCAAAGAAATTTGATGATTTCATCAAACTTTTATTTTTGTTTGATCAAGGAATTTGACATTCTATATTTTTTATCATTCACAACATTTAGTGGCATGAAAGCAATATTTAATGAGTATTAAAGCAACTTATGTATTTACTAGCTGGGACCCGCGGTTTCACCCGCCGTTTAATCTAAAAGAAATTGTATCATTTATAAATAATTAAGAGTACTTCGGCATAGACACTTGACATAGAGTATATATATATATATTGGAAATCATAGGTTTAAATTTTTTGCGCGGATCATTTATTATTTTTCTAAAATAAAAGTAAAGTAGCCTAAATTATTCCTTGTAATATCAGCTATTTGCCAGTGAAAGTCCCGTAGAAATCGGTCTAGCCATTTCGGAGATTAGCGGGAACAAACAGACAGACAGACAGACCGACACACAGACAGACAAACATACAGAAGAATGAAAAATATTTGTTTTGCTGTGGTTACTGTAATACTTTCATATGCATTTAGTAAAAAGCTGTTATTTTGACATTACAGACACTTCAAATTTATTTATTTCTATAGATATAGATAACATAATACTATGCACAGGGATAATTAGCATAAAATAATGCAAATTAAATATGTCATGATAATTGATAGATTAGATAGATAGATGGGATGAGTGGCATACCTCCTTAAGTTGGACCGGTTGTCTTTTGGGGTTTTACAACCAGGACTGGTGGTGTAACGTGTTCTTCGAGTTCCCGGAAGAGGCCTTCATGTCGAAATAATGGTCACCTATCCAAGGCGTGACCTCGGTAAGCGCAGCTTACCCTCGCATATCGATTGTTCTGTGCGGTCGCCATATAACCCTAGTCTCTCATAAGTTCTTTATGTCATTGTTTTATGCTTTTTCACACTTCATAGCGCCTAAATACGTAAATGTTTTTATTACAGTCGCGTTATGACGTAGGTTTCAATCCGGATAGACCGAAGAAGATGATACCAATGGTCTTTCAAAAAATAAAAGAAAAGTATTACCCCAAACATTTAATAGCGTTCGATCAGATGAAGAATTGTTACTGTTTGCATCCTCTCAAGAACGTTACGGCGACGGAACGATTCCATGCATCTGTGAGTACTCCATTATCAACTGATTGTTCTTGTATGTGTCACTTATAATATTCATGAATTTTAATGTTTTGTTTTTACATTCAGCAGTAAAGGATGAATTACATCTTATCTTATTCATTGCATCTGATCCACACTCATTTACCTTTTTTTTTACTCTAGTATAAGTAGTACAGTAAATACATAACGGTATTGTTATCAATTAATTCATTTCAGGTCGATATAATAGACCAGAATGGAGTGACTAAGACATTCGAAGTGACTATCAAGTTTACCGGTATTGTTGATTTGGGTAACATCAAGCGGTATGTATTTTGTGGATTTTTTCCGAATATTCCTTATAATTACAGACCTATGTTAGACATATGTTATTTCATAAAAAATCTTTTATGTAGGTATATGTCTACACGCAGTTCATCCTTGTGTCATCCTACAGAAGAAGTTCAATGCATTGATGTCATACTGCGCCAGGGTGCGTTAGAGTCATATGTAAAGGTAGGGATTGTAGTTATAAGTAATGAGTAATACGCTCTGTCTGGAAGACTCTTTATTGTACTCCAGAAACAAGAAATATACAGGCAACTAAAGTCTGATTTCATAAGTGCCTGTAAATAGATTTACATTAATAAAAAAGTGTTTAACGAAACGAAAGATGAGCGCTAGACTAGGCTAGTCATGATTGCACATCATCGGACCAAGAGACCAATCACTACCAAACCAAATTACTGCCTATGGCTGCCCTTGTTGCGTCATACATACGTCCATCAAAATTAAATAATGCGCACGGTTCGGTTAGCGGTCATCTTTCGCGCTGACGCCTGTACATGACAACCTTGTATGCATCACATACTTTGTTGAAGACTTAAACTAAGAGCTTGTGACGAAGTCATCCTTCATCTTCATTTCAATCAACCTCTTTCATGACTTCATACCTTTTATTTCCATCACTGTCCACCTCACGAATCATTCTTTATTCAATTCAAAATGCGAATTTGTGTGACTTAGAGTCGCTCTTCATATTTTGATCATTATCATTACACATTCGATTCTGAACGCTAGTGGTTCAACACACAGCTGTCGCTCTGACAAATAGTCTCCTGCAATATAACAATTACTTATTTTTAACTAGCTTAAATATTGTGATAATATTGAAATATATAAACATCACCATGAAGATGAAGTGTTGAATTTGTGAATCTTAATATACCTATGTAACATATATGTTACGTTTCATTGATCTCGTTAACCGAACTCCGTTACTTGCTGCCGTGGAGAGAGCCTCCTAGTTGAGCTAACCGAGAGTGAACACGGAGGGAGGCACTCCGCGACAAGCTGACACACTAAAGATGCGTGGGGCGCGGCGTCGAGCGCCCCCGCGATCTGAGTTGAAACTCGGTGGGCCAATTCTCGTAATTTAAAAATGTTCAAAATATAGTCCCGATCTAGTCTCAGTGTCATAAATGTCACAAATGGTATTCTCTTAAGCCAACAAACAACGTCAAACGTGAACTTACACTGTGATGAAATCGAAAATGGATCGAAAGGTGATCGAAGTCAAAACGGTATTCTGCTAACATTTCGAACTGTCACATGTACTAAATTGTCATTAAATAAACGTCAAAATTAAGATTGAAATGAGACTAGATCGAGACTCTACTGAAATTCGACTGAACTTTAAGAGTAATTTTCAGATTTCATCATCATCATATCGGCCATTTATACGTCCACTGCTGAACTAAGGCCTCCCCCATAGATTTTCACAACTGTGTCATCATTTTGGGTATTTGCCAAAACTCACCAAGCTTGGCAGGCGGGTTGGTGAGCGCAGTATGGCTACCGTTTCTCAGAAGGGACGCTGCTGCCTGTACCTCTGGCTTAGATTCCCTTAGTCGCCTTTTACGACATCCACGGGAGGTGATGGAGTGGTGCTATACTCTTAATCCGGCACCACACGGAAAAAGAAAAGTCAGATTTGCGCGCATTGAATATTTATCTCAGATGCTAGTTTTTTATTTATGTCAATCGTTATAACGCCTTTGCGAGAAAAATATTTATCCGTTTTCATATATATATCCACAATATCTTGACCGATCCCACTTTGAAACTGTCTAAGACGCAATCCTTGGCGGCTCTTCTACAATTCCACACCATAAACGCGTACATAAACCCCATTAGCTGCATGGAACGAACAGAAAGTAGAATACGACTTCAGGTTTAGGTAAGAAGTCTAATAATAAAGAAGTAAAACTTAGTGAAGTTATTAAAGTATACAAATACGATAGGTTACTTTCAGTACGAAATCATCACTCATTAGTAGGGTAGGTCAGTTGAACAGAAATGGCTAGGTTTAGGTTAGGTTAGAACTGTGACCACAACACAAACGCCTTTGAAAAACGAAGTACTTGGTCAAATATTAATATTTTAACATTTGAATTATTATTTGCAAAGTAAACCATTTGCGAAATCTGTATTTTGTCAAATGATTACTTACAAAGTAATATGTCTGCGAAATGAGATGCTTCTTAAATTATTCATCATTATCATCATCATATCAGCCGCAGGATGTCCACTGCTGAACAAAGCAAAGAGGGAGGCCTCTTAGAATTCCACAACGAGCGGTTATATGATCCCTCATCAAATGATTAGTTTTTCATAATGTTATTTTTAAAATGATCATTTTGTCGTTCGTTTTTTAATTCACAAATATTGTGTGAATCGAAACCTTTTCCGTAGGAACTATTTAGTTAACCAACATTTCCTAAAACTATAAGTAATTAATATGTTTGTAACATAAGTGGGCGATGGATATTAAGAGATTCGAAAAGTACAGTTTTTGAGCCAAAGAGGGCACGGAACGCGTAATCCCTCTTAAAGTTTTCAAAAACTAAAATGATGACTTGAATACATTTTTACAAGTATCTGTCTTTTATTTTTGGCACTTTTTGGCATTTTGTTGTATATTTAGAGTGTTTATAAGGCATGTTTCAATAATTTATGATGCATGTTTCGACCATTTTAGGTTCCAAATAAACCGGTCTTTAATACCAAATTAATTAAATTTCACTATCACTAATAGTGTAATTCATCTCTATTTGATTTGTTTCTGCAGCAAGGAACAATGAGCTCTATTACTTTAAGGGTAAGAACCATTCTACCTTTGAATTATATCAACTCCATGATATAACGCTTTGATTTAATGCCGATTGGCGGACTGTCGGGAGAAGCAGCTAAGGTTTGAAATAAGGATTTTCGAAAGTACCTATAGAGAGAACCATTCCGGAAAGTAAGTAAGGACACTGTCAAAAGAAGATATAAGATAATCTTCTTTTGTCATCTGGTCCAAAGGTTAAAGCTCTATGGCCAAGAATGGCTAAACCAAAGAGGTTCTGTCCCCTAAAGCAATCAGGTCTACCTTGCGCTGCAAAACCAAATAAAATAAGAATCTATAAATTAGCTCAATAAGCCTGTTAGTTGAATAAAAACCATTTGAAAGGCTTTAAAAACTGATTTGGATAAATAACCAGTTGATTTATAAACGACCGAATACTGAAACGCCACTTAATATTAAGTACCGCTTAAAATATTTGAGGTGCCCGGTTCCCTACTAAAAACTGGTTTTTCCAATAGATAAAGTGATACATATTAAGTGGCATTTTAGTATTTGGCCGTATGATATGTAAAAGTGTCCGTACTGAATAAATAATAATATTCATAGTAATGTCTTAGATTTTCGCGATTATTACACATTATAATAAAACACTTTTAAACGGATTCTATCGCGTATATTTTGATTTTTGATTTTCCTGACGTTTCGAATGCTGCAAAGCAAAAATCAAAATATACGCGATAGAATCCTTTTAAAAGTGTTTTATTATAATTATATTCATTCCTATTCAGAGGTAGCAAAAACAAAAACGCTTATTCTATATTAAGGTGTACGTACATAAAGGCTTTTTTAATTTCACAAGTGTAGATGATGCTTATACATATTAATGGCCACGTTTATTTTTGTAGGCTGGTCGTCAATTTTTCAAGCGTCCTGCGCAGCCAGTTGATTTAGGCTACGGTTATGAAATGTGGACGGGACTATTCCAATCAGCCATATTCACTACTAAGTCCTTTATCAACATTGATGGTAACTATTCTTAGAAATAATATAAAAAATTAACAATAAATTCATAAGTTTAGCATGAATTATCCAGCCAGGGTTAGTTTTTACGAGATATATGTCAAGTGTTATTCGATAAAGCGTTATCACATTGTGACTATTATTTTAGATGCTAGCACGATAACTACTCTACTACTGTAATAATAATCCCCACAAGCTTTTTAAAACGATTTGGATAATTAGATTTTTATGTATCGTGGGTATAGTTTACAGACATAAATCTCATATTCACAAACACCCAGACCCGAAACAAATATTTGTATATTATACAAATATTTGTTCTGTGCGGGGATCGAACCCGCGACACGTAGCGCAATAAGCCAGTAGCTTAGCCATTGCGCCAACCGTGCCCTCGTTTTGACTCCCGAGGCGACGAAGTGCCGTTTTTTCTGCGCCCATTAAAGACGCCAACAAATAGGTTACACTATAATTGTCACATATTTACCATTTACTTCAAATCTCAGTTTTTCTGCAGCTCGTGCTAAACATGAGATGAAAATTCTGAACTAATATTCAAAAAGGAAACAATTGAAGACTACGACGTTGCCGAAATTTTTCGTGGATTTTTTCTATTTTTGTGAAACATTTTATGTATATTTAATCTGAACACCGACCAATGTTGCAAATATATGTAAATGTCACTGGCGAAATTGTACCCTACAGAAGCCATAATCAAGGCGTTTTAGTTGAAATTTCAAAAATATATATATCTCTATAGTCGAGTGTTTAATGCACATAGTCACGTGTCGAAATGCATATCACACAACAAAATGAAATATTGTATGTAACACGTTTTGTCTCAATGCGCGTTGAAGACCTGTTGTTTCCTAAAACGTATTTATGAATATTAGGCCGACATTAATATGAATTATAAATATTTCAGTTGCTCATAAAGGCTTTCCTAAAGCTCAAACCTTGATTGATGCTCTAACAAGGGATTTTAACTTGGATCCCACTCGTCCGCTGGAGAATCAACGTGGCGTCGATTATTTCACAGCCTTTGTTAAAGGCCTCAAGGTATTATTATATGATAACCTAGCGGCGCGGCAGTACCTGCTTATAGTTTTACTGTACTATATTTATTGAATGTACAGTTCGTAAAATTACATAATTATTGGTGCAACATTGTATTCGTTATTTCAGGTAGTTGCGC
This sequence comes from Diloba caeruleocephala, assembly GCA_947459985.1. Taxonomy (NCBI): domain Eukaryota; kingdom Metazoa; phylum Arthropoda; class Insecta; order Lepidoptera; family Noctuidae; genus Diloba; species Diloba caeruleocephala. The sequence continues at coordinate 19,718,005 of OX381611.1, forward strand.
TTCTGGTAGGCAACACGCCGTCAGCTGGGCATCGTCGCGAGTTTGTTTGTAACGGTCTGGTGGCGCCCCCCAAAGATTTGGTGTTCACCATAACTGAAAAAGATGGGCAGACACGAAAGACAACTGTCGCTGAATACTTTGCCAAGGAAAAAAAATTCAGGTATGTATTTTAGTTGAGTAACGCTGGAAACCAATATCTGGCATATTAGCCAAATTTGTATCTCTAAGTAAGGCAAACCGCCGCTGCAAGGTTACTGGGTCCGGCCGTAAGATAATTTATTCCCAGTGACGAGAAACTAATTAATTGTGGAAACAAAGCACGTACAAATAAAACAATATTTTGTTCTACCCTATTGCTTACATTTGTTCGTAATAAATACCTGAAACATCATACGTGCAATGCACAATAGAGTAGAGTAGTACAGTACGGAGATTGGTATGAAACTCTGTATTTTTAATAACTAGCTATAGTATGTACGTATGTACAGTAAATAGTTATTTAAATGAATAGTTTAAAAACATTATCCGACACTAATATCATACATAGCTTCGGTTTGGTTCACGCAACAAGCGTTATTACCCACTTCACACCCACTCAAGCATGCTGGGAATGACCCAGATTCTAAAGATAACTGAAGTTGAAAGGCCAAACGAGCATGCGAATCTTGTAACCATTTTAACCAGAAATTGTACAGTCCGTCCGGGCCCTGGGATTTCCAATTTGACATCGGACGGACTGCACTAGTTACGTCTTCGGGGCCGATAGTGATTTCCTCCATTTCTTTCATCGATTCACATCTCGTTTGGTCTTCTGCATCCAATAGTCACCTTCTATATATCAACGGGCACCGACCAGATATTGCGCCAAAATGCACTCATTGCCTTATTATCTGTTAGGTGCACGTCAGTCGAGCTTGGGGTAACCGCTATCGGACGGGCCGAGGGGGAGGAGTTTACAAGACTGGGCTTGGGTCACTTGGATTTTTTTTGTCGTGGGGAAATTTTCGTGTACTTCCTACGCCTTGGTACGGGCGGAGAGGCATGCCGGTGTCTTACCGGCTACAACGCCACGCTGTCATTCCACTTAACTCTGGCTGGGGTTGAGGTGTTCGCTTTGTCAGCATAAGACCGCACCTCCGGCAGTTATCGGCCCGTCACTGTCTGTCGGGCTCCGTCTTTGTGCGACGGAAAAGGACTAAACTGCGCCGGGGTAACAACCACCCCGTGATAGTTCACTTAAATCGCTCACAACTCGACTTTGTTCCCGACACACGAAACTCACTATGTCCGCTCGCGAACTGCCTTTCGCTGGCGCCCGCGCCCGCGCCCGGTGCCTTTTCTGCGGCGGGGATCAGAGGTGGTCTCCCCCCGTCCCGGCTCTGCCGCCTGATTTGCTTGCTTCATATCCTCGCAAAAGGAGGCGACGGCATCCCACGCGCTCTCGTTCTGGACGATGGCCTTAACCACGGCCGGAAGCGAGAGGTTACTCTTTTCGACCGCCGCGACGAGATCACGGCGCTGCATTGCCCTGCTGCGCACTTCTCCAACGTGATGACAACCGAGCGTCTCTTGTCGGGCTATTCGACATAGGAACTACCCGAAACACCCATGATTCGTGAGCATCTGCGTCATCCGGAAGGTGAGAGCGCCATGCTCCCTCTTAGTGTTTATAGACTATGAGAAAGCATTCGATTCGATCTGGTTTGTGCTGCAACCTCTGCAACGGTGCCATGTTATCGCTACACCGAAATAGTAGCGTCAATGCGCTAGCACCACCGTCTTCTCGAGGCCGCTCGGTGTGGATATGCAGATTCCCCAATCTGCGCACTCGCGAACCCAGATTATTTCGACGGAAGGGGGTTTTATTTTGTAATCCACCCGTTTCACCGCGTCCAGAAGATCAAAGGAACCCATTTTTTTCGAATACTTGTCCATAATTTTTCTTGAATTCCATAATAATACTTTACTATAATAGTATATTTATGTACCCACATAAAGAACATTACGTCATAATTAAAATAGACAACAAGTAAAATATTTTTTGGTATTACAGCATATATCTACTGTTCCTTGGGTATAATTCATAACAGAATCTGTTGGTTGGTTTCTTTTGCGGTTAACACAGTATGCATGATTCGAAGTTGTTTAAAATTGATTATGAGATTTTAACTTTTGTATTATTTATGTATTTCAGACTTAAATTCCCGAACCTGAACTGCTTGTGGGTTGGTTCCAGAGAAAGATGTATATACTTCCCAATGGAGTTGTTAGAGGTGGCCTATGGACAGGTACGTTATTATTTCTTGTCATTGTCAATTCAAATCCTTAGGTATTCTCTACAAATCTACGTGTCAGAGAAACACTGCCCTTCAAATTGGAACACATTGTTTAAAGTTTAAACTTTATCTCCGGATTATACGTTCGTCACTCCTTAAGATCCTTAAGAACTCCTTGATAAGTTACTTACCAATATTCGCCAATTATCTTTTACGTTCTACAGTTTTTAATATGTACAATATAATTTTTATATTGTAATTGTGTATTGCGTTTAGAATTGTTAATTTATGTGTCGAGAACCATAATTTTGATTCTCCTACGGCCGAATACTCAAACGCCATTTAACATTAAGTCCCCGCTGTAACTATTCGAGAAACCGGTTTTTGGTACAAAGCCGGGCGGCTCAAATTGTTTAAGCGGGGACTTAACGTTAAATGGCGAGTATTCGGCCGTTAGTCCTATAACTTGAAATGTATCGGCCAAAAACTGCGTAAACCAAGTAGAGACATACTTCGTTTAACTAATAACATAATTAAAGCTCTTTTTGTTTTTCAAAATATTTGTAGCCTCTGTCTAGGCAGCTAAACGAGGTACAAGTATCAAAGATGGTAAGGGAAGCTGCCACTCCGCCTGATCAACGTATGTATAAAATCAAAGAAGTGATTTCCAATGTAAGTGGATAGTAGTTAAATTTACTTATACAAACTCATTGTGATGTTAATTTTGAATAAATTATAAGAATGGTGTACAACGACTAGTGATCGGAATTCGAATCCATTTATACCTAAACTTAATTATTACCACACGAAAAAAGAATATGGGCTTTCTGAATAAAATTATTTTATTTATAGCTACTTATTTTATGATGGAAAGTGAGCACATGTTATAAGCTATTAGTTATTACACACCTTTTTGCATGAAATGCTAGATTCTCGCATTTGTAATTTTAAAATCATTATATTTCAAGTGATTAATTAGGGAAGAAAAAAGATTACTAATCCCCGTTTTATTGGTAAGATAATTAATAAATGAGAGCGTTTACATATTATGCTATCTTCGCAACTGAAGATCTATTTCCGATCACTAATCATGACCTTTTGTAATAATAACAGTCTGACTTATCTACATTATTGGCTGTAAATAAACTTTTATGTTGGAAACAAAAGTAAATAATGTAGCGAGTGTAACAAGACCCTTAACGAACACGAAAACGACATATTCTACCAATCATTGCGATGATTTTCTTGTACTAGCCTGGTTATGGATATATTCAAAGTCAAACTCTCAATTTAATTTTTATGTATTACACCATGTTCATTTATAATGTTATTGTGGTATACACCACACGTTTCCCGTCCAGTACATACACGTAGGCATACATACGGCTGAAGTTAATAATCAATCTAATCAAAAATCTTGAGATTTAAGATTTTGAAATTCATCCATTGTTGTGTTTCGATCACATTTAACGCAAAAAACAGACATATCCGTAATCCAAAATCCAAACATTTTGGATTAGATCGATTATTAATTTCAGCCGATAGTCAATAGTCTGCATTACGGGCGCGCACAAAAAACAGCCGTTTTGTACCTGAAAAAGAAGTTGTTTTCAGAAAAAAGCAATGTTTCATAGATATATAGAAGTGTAGATTTCGGTTTGGTGATGGGTCTTTTTACACCCCGTATTTATATTTTCTTTTAGATGAAATATTCCCAAAACAAGAATTTCAAAGAGTTCGGTTTGGAGATTTCTGAGCAATTTTATACGGTTAAGGCAAAAATTTTGGAACCACCCACTTTAGACATTGGAAATGGTAAAACTGTGCCCAGGTATGTAGCATCATATATTGACTTCTTTTAGCATGTAATACAATCGTGATTGAGCTAAAGTACTACCATTAGTATTAGATTTATGTTTTTCCTAACGTTTCGAACACTTGGGTCGCAGGATGACTAAGGTGATAGGCGTCGTTACATATTTTAAAAGTTATTTTATCTACGGTTATGATTTCACTCACGGTGTCTTAATACTTGTCAGTGTGGTGTGAAGTTTGGATCTTTTTTACTTTAATTGTAGGGTTCCAAACTGGTGGTACTTGCCAACCATTCTCCATTAAAATTGGGGTGTTTTTAACGTTATTATTGTGTGCATCCAAATAATTTTTGAATAGAATTGTACGGTATGATAACTTTTAAAATCTGTTACGCCGCCTGTCCCCTTAATCATCCTGCGACCACGAACCCTGCCAAGTGTTCGAACCGCTATGAAAAAACTTAATCTATAATATACGCGATTCAATTCGTGTTTCATTATAATAACTACTGGAAGTCATTAAAACTAAAAATAAGAGAAGAAGAAAAAGAACTTGTGAAGAGGCTGCATTTAGACCTATAATAAAATTGTAAAGGCTTTCAGAAATCATAGGTTACATTTTTTCATTTTAAGCACGCAATGTATCGTATATTACGCCATTAAAACGCTACGTTATTATTGTACCATGATATGATGTTAATATGCTACCGCGAGTGATGATCGAATCCGTGAACTGTAGGGACAACAACAGCCGTTTAGATGTTATTTACATTGCAGTTTTATGTGAAAATAAATAGTTTATTGTGTTATTATTGAAAATAGCGTTAGGATAGACGAAAACATTTTTCTTTTTAATTGTAGCCCCACTTGGATTTCTCTTGTGTCGTGGGTGCGTTTACATACATGAATTCCACACACAATACACCCAGACCCGGAATATTTGTTCCGTGCGGGAATCGAACCCACGACCCGGAGCGCAGCAGCCGACTATATCAGCCACTGCTCCAACCGTGTCGTCAATTTTATACGGAACAGTTAAAAAGAACTGGAAAAAACAGAGAATTCATCAAAAGGCCGACGCTAAATTCTAACGCTGAATGTTCCAGAAACATCTATTAAATACATGGTATCAGTACTCGTTACGATGATGTCTCTTACATCCGTTATTGCTATGTTTGTATGAACATCGATACAGGAGTAATAATAATACTAATTTAAGACTGTTGGACGTATAACATGGATATGTATACGTATGGATATTTTCAGAAAAGGAGTATGGCAGGCCAATCGTCTCTTGAAGCCAGAACCTCTCCAGTCTTGGGGTCTCATCGCAGTTGATACCGACTCGAGAAATGATTACACACCAGTAATATCACTGGTAAGGTTGTATAGTATAGTTTAAACAAGGAACTATCGGAAACGGACGAAAGGACTAACCGCTTGCCTGTTAATTAAAGTTATAGCGATGCCTTTATAGGAGTTATAATAGGCGACTGTACGAATAAATTAATATATTATTTGTGAAATTTACGCGAATGGCATCCATTGATTCGGATCAACTACAGAATCATATCGCGGTTGTTCCATTTCTTGTATGTAGGGGCAGCATCCATCCGTACACATACAGTTATTGCACCGTTATTGCAATACATGTACATACAAATATGTTCCAGTTAAATATATGTATGTATATAGCTGGAGGATGGGCAGCAGCGTCCTTCGAGTACATACAACTCAACTGCGATCGCGAACACGCCTGCCAAGCGTGGCGATTATGGCAAAACCCCCCAATGAGCCCACAACACATCCATATCGGTGGTTGTGGTGATCTTTGGGGGAGGCCTGTGTCCAGCAGTGGACTTCATTCGGCCGAAATGATGATGTATATAAACATAAAATTAGCTAGTTAAGGTAAGTTTAAATTTGATCGTTGGCTAATGTTGTTTTATTCCATCTTTAAGCGGCAGAACTCGGTTGAACTTAAAACTTGCCAGGGCACACTCCGCTTCGCATCGCTCCAGCCTTAGCCTTCTAACCTAACCTGTCCAAGTCGGATCCGCATTAGTTGTGATAGCGTGTTTTGCCTAGTTTACACCAGTTTTAACTGACATTCATTTTTGACTAGCTGTTAATGACGACAGTATAAACTAGTTTTAACAAAAGAAAACGATGAATGTTTAACAGGTTAATGATATAATCATTTGTCGTAAAACAACATAAGCCAAATAGACTCTTAACATCAACTGGCCAATCATAAGTTTATTGTCACATCAGCTCATCATCATCATCATCTTTAATAAGTATATAAACTAAAACAATTGTATGTTCCATCTTATTATAAGGTGGAACAGGTATATATTATGTGCGAATGTAAATACTTGTATATCATGTGTGCAATATGCGTATATGTGCCTATATAACGCAAGATAAATAGATAAATTAGTGACAAAAAGCAATGGATGTGATAATAGATGACTTAAAATCCTCATTGCGTTTTTTTATTACTATTATACTGTTATTGTAAATTGGGTTAAAATTGTATAAACTGTTTCAGATCAAAAGTACCGGAATTCAAATGGGCATGAGCGTTGCCGATCCTAAGATTTTCAATGTGAATGCTAGAATGAACTCATTGCACAGCATATTGTTAAACGCGTATAGAGACGTGCAGTTTCTCTTTATAATCGTGTCTGCGAGGGGCCGGGATGACTATCACAAGGTATGGTACGGTTGGTTTGGTGTTATATAATAGTTACCTAAACTATATCAGCCAAAGGACGTCCATTGCTGAACAAAGGCCCTATGCCCCATAGTTTTCCCTAATCGTGCCCTAATCTTCGGGGAACTTTCCAGTACTAACCATGCTCGGCAGGCAGGTTGGTAAGAGCAGTATGGCTACCGTTTCACAGAAGGGACGCTGCTGCCTTCCTCTGGTTTAGAGATCCCCTTAGTCGCTTTTACGATATCCACGGGAGGAAATGGAGTGGTGCTATATTCTTAATCCGGACACCACACGGATATTATCCGGACACTATTACTCTATATTTTCCTGCTCTTTTCCTGAGGCCTGGAAACAAGTTCACATAATTCCCCTTCAAAAAAATTCTAACCCTTCATTACTGTCTGACTTTAGACCTATTTCTATCCTTCCATTTCTTTCTAAAGTGCTTGAATATATTGTTCACCAGCAACTATGTGCTTTTCTATCGACTAATAGCCTTCTTAGCCCCTTCCAATCTGGTTTTCGACCCGGACATAGCACTGTAACAGCACTTCTCAAGGTCACCGATGACATCCGCTTATGGATAAGAAATCCTTAACGTTACTTATTCTACTAGACTTCAGCAGCGCCTTTAACTCTGTTGATTTCGATATCCTTATTGGGATCTTCAAATCTATAAATTTCTCTCCTATCACTCTAGATTGGTTTGATTCCTATTTGCGAGGCCGCTTACAGAGTGTTCGCCTCGATGACATATTTTCTGACCGATGTAATCTCACCACGGCTGTACACCTCAGGGCGGCGTTCTCTCTCCTCTTCTATTTTCTGTTTTCATTAACTCTGTCACCAGGGTAATTTCTTCTAACTTCCATCTTTACGCAGACGACCTGTAGCATTCCCAACACTTTCTAGGGCCTGATGTGGAACATGCTGTAGCATACATGAATCAAGACCGGGAGAAGATTAGTGTATGGGCAAGGTCCTTTGGGCTTAAAATAAATCCAGAAAAATCCCAGGCCATGATAATTGGCAGTCGAAACATGCGCATCAAGCTTGATGTTGCGACTTTAACACCTCTCCATTTGAATGGTGTTCAAATTGATTATCAGCCATATTATATGTCAGCTAAAAACTTAGGTGTGTATTTGGACTCTAATTTGACGTGGAGAACACAAGTCAAGGAAGTTAGTAAGAAAGCTCACTTCACCTTTCATTCGCTGAAATGTCTCCAGAGCTTCTTGCCCTTGTAAGCCAAAATCTCTCTTGCTCAGACTCTTATTCAGCCCATCATAGATTACGCTGATGCCTGCTATCTGGATGCCACAGAGGAGCTCTTGCATAAACTTGAGCGATTACAAAATTTATGCATTCGTTTTGTTTTCAATTAAAAAAAGTATGACCATGTCTATAACTTTCGTAAAGAACTCAAGTGGCTCCCTATTCATCTTCGCAGAAACACTCGGATATTGTATCTCCTCTTTAATATCCTTCATAACCCAACATCTCCATCATACATGCGGGAACGATTTTCCTATACTTATAAAATTGATATGCCCTGCAGGTCTCATCTTAGGACCATCCTCAAATTCCCACCCCACAAAACTGATTTATTCCTATTCCTACTCCTTTTCTGTACATGCGGTAAGATTGTGGAACTCACTCCCGCCTGATATAAGGAACTGTACAACCGTCGCTATATTTAAAAAAAACGCCTTAAAAAGCACTATCTCTCCACGTCTACATAGTTGCATATGTATTTTATTTTTGGATATGTATATTTATGGATGTGTGTATTTATATATACCTATATTTTATGTATCGTATATTTTTATAAAAGTAATTATATGTTTATGTTCTTCATTTATTTACTCCTTTACACACTGTGTCTACATTTATTATTCAAACTCTCCTCTCGCAGGTCTGCTGGAAGAGATTTCTTAAGAAATAAGCAGTACCTTTGTACCTTTTAGTCCTATTTAATTTTTATTTATTTTTATGTTTCTGTGTGTGCACCACACGGATATAATCCGAACACCACCAACAATACATTTAAGTGAGCATGATATATCAATAACGCCAGGTAGATCAGCAAGGTTAAGATCAGCACTTAGTTTACCAAACGTGGTTATTATGGCATTATTCCCTCACAACCTCTCTATGAGTCTATGAGTCTACGATGACGCTCATGTTTTGTGGGGTTCTCGTGTAAAACTTGACTCGAAGAAAGAGACTTTTTAATTGAATCGAAATAGCTTACGGAATCATGTCGCGTTCATTTCATTCATTCTATATACTTACGTACAGCGTACGTAGTATACGTGCAATTTTAAGTTTGTATTTAACGAATTGTTTTGGTGCATGATTTGCTTGTTTTCTTTCATGTTGAAAAATTTGAACAAATAATTATGACCAGATAAAGCAAATGGCTGAACGTGAAGTAGGTATTCTGACCCAGTGCATCAAAGAAATGACAGCGCGTCGTATGAACCCAATGACTGCGAGAAACATCCTTTTGAAGGTAAATATTGTTGTGTGTCTTGCGACGTTTACGCGAGACTCTTTTTAAGCATACTTATATCAATCTTTTATTTTTTCTTATTAAAAAAGATGAAGAAATCGGCAAGAAATAATAAAAAGTAGTATTCTCGAACCATATAGGTTGGTAGGTAGACCACGAGGCTTGGGGGGATCCTTTAAAATCCTCCCCGAAAAGTGCCTGGGGGGCGGCCTTTTTATAGCCGCCTGCCCTCTACTAGAGGCGGTGACCGCTTTACAGTCATCCCCTCCGAGATGCGCCTAAAGTGTGTGTATGTGCCATCTAGTGTGATGTTACGAGGACCTCGAGCCCCCTTCGGTGCCAAAATGATTGCTCCAGTGGTTTTAGCCGGTAGGAGTCCGGCATACCCCTTCGCCCTTCCCCGGGGCGAAGGAAGTTCATGTAGAATTTCCACTGGACACCAATAAAAAAACTGTTAGTAGACCATCCTGAGTTGGTTGATTATGACCGACGGGTCGTGCTGTTAAATGATCGTATTATTATTTGCTACGCTGGGTGGACGCTGCATTATTACTACACTCTCGCTTGGCAAGTGGGTTGGTGACTGCTGTCCCGGTTCCCGCATCGATATCAATAACCTTGACTAAATGGACTGGAAAATTGTATGGATACTCCGTCCGCTTTCGGTTGTCCAGAGCTTCGTTTGTACTCCGCGTGCTGATGCAAATTTTCCTCACCACATATATAGAATATCTACATAATTTTACATTAATAACAGGTGAATTCGAAATTGATGGGCATCAACCACGCACTAGAATCTAATGCCATCCCAAGGTGTTTGAGAGAAGGTGGAGTTATGATCGTAGGCGCCGATGTCACACATCCCTCGCCTGATCAGGTATTAAAAATAATAAAACACTTTTAAACGGATTATATCGCGTATATTATGACAGGTGTCATCCTGCGACCACGAATGCTGCAAAGCATTCGAAACGTCAGGAAAAACAAAAATCTATAATATACGCGATATAATCCGTTTAAAAGTGTTTTATTATGAGTAATAATCGCGAAAACCTAAGACATTACTAGGTATTAAAAACTATAAATACATATACATGTTTTAAATAATGAATACGTTAGAAACTCATACTAAATGAAATAAAAATATCAATGTCATATTGTTAAACTCTGCATCATCTATAACTAACCTTTGAACTACGAATCGTAATCTACGACGGATTTGAATAGAATGATTGTCTTGAATAGCGCCATCTAGTACAAAACGGATTAAACTGCTACACTCTCCAGATATCGATCTGTATGTCGGGCTTACCCAGTTGTTAAACCTTAGGCACGCCGCTGTTTTCACGATTACTGGTTACCATGCCGTGTGTCGTCGTTTTGGGGAGAGTTTGCCAGTACTCACCAAGTTTGGCAGGTGGGTTGGTGAGCGCAGAATGGCGGCTGTTCCACAGAAAAGACGCCTGCTGCCCCTGCCTCTAGAGTCCTTTAGTCGCCTTTTACAATATCCACGGGAGGACATGTTCTATATTCCGAATACCACACGGCTGGGTTACCCCGACGCTTTTTTAGTGGTCGTTGAAACGCTTTCGTCTATAACAGTAGTAATTCACTATCATGGATGGATACTTAGGATCCCATGCTTGTTATGTACAAAAAAAGGAATATATTTGCCCATTTAACATTGGGTAACACTGCATGTGAAACAGTACATATCTGCCTTACTCTTTTAGTAAACGATTATTTTTGTTACCACATAAAAGGAAGTTTTAGTGATGTCTTCATTCATGTAGACATAGTGAGACAACACGAACGTCAAACGGCTGGAACTAAATAAAATATCTTTAACAAACCATTTTTTTTTACAGTCTAATATTCCTAGTATTGCTGCTGTGACAGCCTCGATAGATCCAAAATGCTACATTTACAACATTGAGCTGAGCATACAGACTCCCAAGGTAAGTTGCGTAGATTTTCTGGTAATTCTGCTACATTATAAACGGTGTGACTTCACAATTATTTTTGTAATTTTGCTTTTAGTGATCCTGTATATCGATGGGTGCAAAGTAAAAAGAGTTATATACAAAACAGCGCATTAATAGGAAAAGTGCTCCCATTTTGTTAATTTTAAACCAAATTTGTTGAATTGTTCACCTCTTCTTTATTATATGGTCACTCCATGTCAGTTTAAAAACTTATATCTTCTTTATTATTTAATAAGGTATCCACTTGTATATTTAATAAGGTATCCACTTGTATATTTAATTATATCTTATGATATTTATTTGACGAGATATTGCAGTTGTCTACATCTACATTTTGCTTTAGAATATGACAACTATGTTAACTACCACTCGATCGTTTCTACATGGGAATTCAAAAATCATTTAATGTAGCATGTCTTGTCTATGTTATGTACGTCTGCATGATGTTTCATATATTTCAGTAAATACTAAAAATGCAACATTTGCTATGATTAAGTTCTTGACTGTAATAAATCCTAAATAAACTAAGTTCAGAACATAACTGCGCAGATGTCTACGATTTTCTACGTCTTAACGCATGTTTAGGCAAGATACACGATTTAGAAGATATCTGACTGATGACGCTAAACTGCTGACCGCGCGCCCCTCGCGCACCCTGCGTATATTCAGCCAGCGGCAGTTAAACGCAACGCAAATGTAGTTGTCGTCTTTTACGTGACAAAAGTACAAAAAATCACGATGTATGTAAAAACATAGAACAGGATATTTTTAGTAAGTTGCAATAATCAGAAAATCGCAATTACTTTTATATAACATGCAGTTAACTTTTTTTTTACCTGAGTATTTCTTAGTTTCTATTCTCAGGTCTGTTAAATGTTAATCTTGGCTTTATGCTAAATAATTCAAGATATATTACGGACACTATAACTTTATCCCTCTGAAACCAGGCTTTCCGAACGTTCGCGCTGGACAGCCTTGTATGTACAAGTGTAAAAAAATAAATAAAAAAATTGCATGTTAATAATATTATTAATTTAATTCTATGAATTGACTTCAAATATAAAACTAAATTGTTTAGTAAAGTATGTTTTCAGGTAGATTCAGAAAGTTCCTATGACATTTTAACATCACTGTTATTTATAGCTTTCGCTAGAAAGTACTGAGGCATGTCGTTTTGCAAAAGGAGATCTATAAACGATTTAGTGCATTATTTATCACGAAGACTTAGGACTCAATTTGAATGAGTTTGGTTCTCAGCCATTTTTAATAATTACTCAATTTCAATATCATCAAACACGTACAGGTACGCGTTTGGAACAAAGCCAGCTTCCCTTCCCTAGTTCCCAAACTTTATTGTTCTTGTAAAAATGTTGTATTTTAAGGTGTATGAATATTGCATTTCTCTATTACTACTCTACTAAAATATGTTATTTAATTTTCTCAATTTAATGTAGTAGTAGTAGTAATAATTTAACCGAGGCTACTTGAACAGTCTTTAAAATTAATTAATATACGTTTAAAATTAAGCCAATTTTTTATGGTTGGCATCTCTTTTTTCGCCTCAGGTGGTGAAACCTATAAATACAGCTTTGATGACTTTTAAGTCATCTATGAAGTAATTGGCTTCGGATTCGCTCTTTTTTCCCGGAATACGGACTGATATGATTTCCAGGTTGAATTCGATTTAGGCATTTTTTACTTAAAAAATCTCAGGAAGACTTAAAAAATCTCAGGAAGTACTAGTAACAAGCAGGCCATAACGAATAAAAAATAACAATATGAAATAACACTAACAACACAAACGCTAAACACTTGGCTCTGACTGTCTACTGCAATGACTTATTTGTTTACTGTTATTTTATATTTACAGAAAGAGATGATTGTTGAGTTTGAAGACATGATGTTCGACCATTTGAGGGTGTACAAGGAGCGAAACCAAAATACTCTTCCAAAGAAGATATTTGTCTTCCGCGATGGCGTTTCCGAAGGCCAGTTTGCTCAGGTATGTCTTTTACATACGAGATAGCCTATAGAAACCTGAAATATCATCTAAGTAAAAGAATGTCCGTCAGCGGTGCAACGTCTACTACCAGTACATCGAAATGCTGAAGTGTATGTACGAAAACACCACTTTGTCACTCGAGTTACAGGACCAGAACTCGAAACTTATCCTGCTGCGGCGGGGAGTCAGGGAACGTTATCTCTCCAAATCTGTTCACCGCCGCATTGGAACTCGTTTTCAAAGTTCTGGACTGGAAAGGGCTAGGCATCAACACAAACGGCCAGTACATCAGTCACCTTCGGTTTGCCGACGATATAGTTGTAATGACTGAGACCATAGAGGACCTCAGTATAACGCTCGATGACCTCAGTAGAGCCTCCGAATAAGTTGGTCTTAAAACGAATTGTGGGTAGGCAGACCCCTATGGGGTGAACCGGCGACCTGGTGTATATTGTGGGAATCCGCTGGATGTATGTAGCGCAGTACCGTTGTGGTGATCTTTGGAGGAAACCTAAGTCCATCAGTGGACGTCTTTCAGCTGAGATGATGAAAAGAACGTACACAAAGGCCTTCCCCGTAGACCTGTTACATCCCGTGTGTCGTCATTATGGTTAGAATTTGCTAGTACTCGCCACGCTTGGCAGGCGGGATGGTGAGTGCAGAATGACTGCTGTTCCACGAAAGGGACGCTACTGCCCATCCCTCTGTTTAGGGTCCCTCGCCTTTTACGACATCCACGGGAGGAGATGGAGTGGTGCTATATTCTTAATCTGGACACCACACGGATTACCTGAAATATACTACAATATAATACAAATAAAGGGTATCTATTATTTGTATACTATGCCATGTCAATGATTTGTAGGTGATGAACAGCGAACTTCAAGCTGTTCACCAGGCTTACCAGCGAATGGCAGGACAGTCTAGAAAGCCAGAAGTACTGTTTCTGTTGGTGCAGAAAAGACATCATACGAGGTGCGATAATACGATATTTGTTTAAAAATACAACAATAATCACTGGAACCCCTATGCAATAGTGTAGCTTAACATTAATTTGTAAAAATATAAAGGCACCTTCCCGAATTCGCTACATATTTTTTCGGTAATTAGATCGGGTGTTCGCTTGGTATGGGTTAATTGTATTATATTCAACATGTTGGTCCTACCAAGAACTACCGCGTATAGCGGTGGCCGTTACCGATGGTGCACATATTCCTCTGGCACGCCGAAAATCATCCACTCCAATAATTTGAGATTATCCCTTTAAATATACTTAATATATAGCATGTGAGAGCCAGGTCCGTCCTTACTTTCGGTTTGTTTATACAATCATGACCAAATAACACGGTTGGATACATAAATGGAAAGGTACACATACGTATAATTAATAATTCATACATATCATGAACTACACACATTCTGTGTAACAGCCGTTTAGTTGTTATTTACATTGTAGTTTTATGTGAAAATAAATAAATAATTTTGTTTTTATTCAAAATAGCGTTAGAATAGAGAAAACTTATACTGAAACTAAATCAGAAAATTCATGGAAAGACTGACGCAAAATTTTAACGCCTTGGGTTTTAGAATCATATATTGAATCCATGGTTTCAGTTTTCGTTATGATGCCACTTACACCCGCTATATTATTATAGATGTAGTATTTTTGTTGATGTATATAATGCAGTTTAACGTCAGGCCCCAATGGAAATCAACCCCAGTGCGAACGTAAGGCTTATACTTATTATAAGATTACTTATTTCAGATTGTTCCCTGATGGGGGAAACAGCCGCTTCAATGTTGAGCCCGGCACAGTTGTCGACACCGACATCGTTCACGCGTCCGAATTGGACTTCTATCTGGTAAGCGTGTGTTTATTTAAAATTGTATAAAATACCTAATTATGTTTGGTTGGAGTAATTGGGGATGTTCGCCATTCATGAACAAGAACAACAAACATACTCCTCCATTTTCTTTTCTGATTAATTTCGTTGCGGGTTCCAAGACAGTTATTCATTTCTCTGGGACACACCGACCTTCATTGGTCGGTGTTCTTTTCGGTGGTCGCCATTGTAGATCCTGGATTACAGGAGTTGCAGTGGTTGGGAATGTGTGGCGAGCTTGTCCCATAAAAAAAGCAAGTTAAAAGACTGTTTTAAAGCAGTAATCATAGACTCATATAAAATTGGAGGGATAATGAGCAGATCTAGTGAGACTCATTAGTTAGCGAAACTGGGTATTTTGCAGCTATTCATTCCACTATCAATCGAAACATTAGCAATGTTACACGGTTTTCGTCCATCTCGCTCACAAATATATTTGTTACTAAAGTGAAATAAGTATTCGAAATAACGCTCCATTTGCTCAAACCCTTTAAGTGGCGTTGACGCAACATGGCGCACATTTATTATCGTGCTGGAAGCGGCACCGTCACTATATGACACTACCGATTAATTCGTGATTGGGTCCGGTCGATGGATATCCACGAAAATTGGTATCCCAGGGATTTCGAAGTCGATTACGAATCTGCACTCATCATAATCGGCCGAATAAAGTCCACTGCTGGACACAGGCCTCCTCCGATATGGGTGTGTTGTGTGCTCGTTGGGGGGTCTTGCCATAGTCGCCACGCTTGGCAGGCGGGTTGGCCATCGCAGTTGAGTTGTTAATGTACTCGGAGGACGCTGCCCATCCTCCGGCCCATAGTCGCCTATTACGACACCCACGGGATGATATGGGTTGGTGCTAATCGTAGCCGGCAATCTGCACTCAAAATCCAAAATTCAAAAGGCGGATCCAGTATGGCGGGAAAGATGTATTGAATTGGATAACACTTGGTACTTGTCCACCATATTGAATCTGCCATTTTGAATTTCTGTATTTGAGATAAGATTCGTAATCAGCGAGCTCTAGAACCTCGGGGTACAGTCAGCGACATACTCGCTGAACATTTTAAATTATTCAAATCGCTTGCAGTCTTGTTTTGCATCGAATTTCATTATTTATCTTGATCAAAACAGTATTTTAATTTGTTGCTATTATCTGGTTTTGACACTATTCACCAACGTTTCTAAAATAAAAAGCATTAACAATTTAAAAAAATAAAACTGTTAAGCGACTCATGTCGCTGACTACCAAATGTAATTTTTTTTCTTAGTTTGCCGCTCTATGTTTTAATGATGGCTTAATCCTATTCGGGAACCAGAGACACGACGGTTATTTGATCATCTATGTTTCAGGTGTCCCACCAAGCTATAAAGGGCACAGCGAGACCAACGCGCTACCACGCGGTGTGTAACGACGGCAAGATACCAGATGATGAAGTGGAACAGCTGACGTATTACCTGTGTCACCTGTACTCTCGCTGCACGAGGGCTGTGTCCTACCCGACACCGACGTACTACGCCCATCTTGCTTGCCTACGGGCTAGATCTCTCACTCAGTAAGTATTTATTAGTCCGATTTATTGTTATACTTTCGATCCGGTTGGCCTGTCCTTACTAACCCGTCAGCTGGAAGATAGATTCTTCGTATATAACACGTAATTGGCGGGCGTAAGGGAATATAGCCATAAATGACTACGCTTTACAACTAGGTTGGTGAACGCAATATATCATGGAGATATTAGGGTAATATTGCCAGTTACGCTTAGCTTAGCATTCTCCTGACTTTTTAGTCTCTTATCCTCTTTTTAGTGTTATCTGATCTTAGTCACTACGGCTACACTTTAAGCTTTAATATTCCAGTATAAGTTGATCTAGCATTGTATACAATTTCCGTACATTGAGAGGTCAGCCTACTGTACATAATAGCTTAATATGTAGCCGTGTGTACTTCTTACTTATTACACACACCCTTCCCACCCATCCTTGTCGATGGGTATACACTAGCAAAGGGCGGTTGTTACTAAAAACAATCGAACTCTGCGCGTTTTACAAATAGCAATGTAATGTTTTAACGGCATGGTTGGTGCGGTGGCTAAGCAATTGTCTTTCCGCACTACGTGTCAAGGGTTCAATCCTTACACGGAACAAATATTTGTATGTTCAGTTACAGACAGGTTATTTCAGGTCTGGGTGCTTGTGCATGTGTTTTAAGTCTGTAAACTGTACCCACGACACAGGAGAAATCATAGTGTGCGACATCGTTTTATAAAAACTAGAGGTCGCCCAGAAGTGTAAATTCGACCGTAAATTATTGAAATTTTAGATTTGATTATGTTTGCCGTCTACTTTTGACGACCGTTGGGGCCTTTTCAGGCACTATGAATACTTTTGCGCAAATATTATTCGATTGTTCACTTTTATCCGGTTGTTATTCGGCGAAGACGAAAAATGTACAGTCGAATACACGTTTGAGCAATTGTCGATTTCGACTATCTTCTTTCAGTAACAATCAGCCATCGCTTGTATATATACATGCGTATGTCTAATAACGTTTTTATTTTTATTTGCAGTGGCGAGAGGTTTGACAACGTAGAGTTGGAACGTAAACCCAAGCGTCTGCGCGTTCTTGACAAGATGTTACAATTTAGCCGCATGTTCTTTGTGTAGACATTTCATAGCTTTTCTAGATCCCTTAACTAGAAAATCTATCTGTCATTATCTTTTTATTGTACTGATTATATTTTTTTAATATAAACAAAAATAGTATTCACTAATTTTAATCTTAGGAAGCAGCATAATTGATCACTGTATATTATGATGAATTAATATACATTATTTGTTTAATTAAATATCTGTAATCATAGAAAAACGTGGTAGCTTGGTTAAATTAGGAGATATTTGTGACCAATTATATGAGTGTTATCAACTTGTTTCGTTTTATACAAATGTTTTGACATATTTATGAGTTTAATCAGTAATACTGTTTGTGTCACTGTGTATGTATCTCTATGAAAAAATTTCGAGCCTATATGAATTGGACGTCGTTTCCCGAAATTATCCAAACCACAAGATACTACTTTTGAGATATAGTTTGTTGTGTTGGTTTGTGTCAATATTCAATGATTATACCTTGTGTCGATTTGTTTGTCATTTTGTAAGAATATAGACTTATGATATTAATATTTTAAAATATTTATACTGCATTTTGATTTCATTCATTGTCAATTTAACCATTAAAGTCCATGAAGTTTTGATTGTTCTAGAAATTAAAAAGCTGTTACTCGCTAAATATGTGGACTGGTATCTTGTGAGCTTAAAAATGTAGCAGGGTATAGTTCTTACTGTATAAGGACTAATTTAAACTTGCATCACAATTTTTTTACTTAAATGCGGGTTGGATCCTTTTCTTGAAACTACGTCCAATTACTCTTTTATCTTATTGTGATAGAAATATATCTGTGTGTATTACTGGTGGTAGGTCTCTTATTGCAAGAACCCGGCTAGGTAGGTACCACCCCAGTGCCAGATATTCGACGCTAAGCAGTAGTGTTTAAACTTCAGACATTACTGTGCTCCGGTTAGAAGGGCACTGTAGCTAGTGAAATTACTGGGCATAAGAGATAAATAACTTCACGTCTCGAGGTGACAACTGCAGTGTGATAGCTTGCAGGACTAATCCTGGCTAGCATTACAATTGTTACGCTTACCACCAGGCGAATGATTTGCTTGTCTCTTCAAAATAAAAATAAACTTCATGTGTTCTTTGTCGTATTATCATATAATTATCCGAGGGCTGATACCAACTTATGACTTGCGGTAAATAAAATAAATCAGACCACCGTGGATCGGTAACGATTAAAATCATTGGTATTACGTATGTGCTTTCTCACAGATGCAACACGATCTGGGTTCCTATTAGTCTTATTTATCTGTGTCTAAACTAAACAAGGTGGGGACAATGCAAAAATAAATATACTAACGTATTCTGACAATAGACTCTTCGACATTACAAAACAAAGAATGATCTTGCGACTAATGTATACAAAACATTTGACTGATTTTTGTGCACGTTAGAATTTATTGTTGCATTGTCATCCCCACGTTGTATATGCGTGTGTGGACGTAGTTATCTATTGTATTGTAGAGTTATTCTTATGCACATTGTTATTGACAAGTCATTAGATGGTAACGGCCCAAGTAACATTAGTTTTAATTTTAATTTTATTAGTAGTGTAGTGAAGTGATGCAGTATAGCAGTCTCAATCACGATTAGTACCTAAATAAAAAATCGGAAAATGTAAAAAAAAGATCTCTAACAGGGTGTTCTTGTGGTTTCTTCTGAAATTCACTTTTACCAGTTATTGTCATGTGTTAACTTTCAATATAATTAAATAAACGTTTTAAGGGAAATAACATTTTATTTTGTCTCAAGTTTACGATACGGAATTTATTGTTTATTCGTCAGACGTCACACTATCTCTAGTGCAGACGTTCGCTTGGACAGATGGCGCATCCTTCCGGACGCGTTCTGTAGTTATCATCGCCTGATTGTGTACGAATTTGTACCTAGATTGTGAAAAGGTTCTCAGAATATTCGATCAAATTTTAGATACAAATCTAAAGGGGCGAATTGGATATCTTCAGTTCACTTTTTGCGTCTCATGCCAAAGACTTCACTCACGATGGGCTGTCAGCAGAAGAAAGTGCTAAAATAATGTTAGACATATTTACATACTGTGCTGACGTCGCCGTAGGTCGCGGATCAATATAACCAATCCTCGTAGATGTGATTGGTGGAATAGCTACTTAACTGAAGAACGTAAACGTTTTCACGAGGCGCACAAAAAACTTAAAAAACAGCAAGTCACGGGAGATAATTTATTGTAACATTAAATAAATTCAGAATTGCCGGATCTAGGTATAGAGTTGCGGTAGCAAAATCGAAGGGCAATTTGTTACACAAAATAGTGGAAACACTCGAAAGATAGGGTCCGTGATCTCATCTGTACCATAAGTGTAAAGCCTACAAATCACTCTATCTTGCTTATATACAAAACATTAAAATTAAATAATTAAAATATGCATACCAATGGTATTGAAGAGACCACGGAGGCTCTTCTCAGTAGTCTTATACCTGATGATCTACCTGAAAATCATAACGTGTATCATCAACAGATCAGATTGTGCGAATTGGCGGATACTTGTTTACGTTTAATCTGTAGGTGGGATGAACGGAACCACTTAACGTTTGCACCACAAAAAACGACGTAAAGTGCTCCAAAGCCAGCGCTTAGCGTTGATATTCTTGTGCAGGGAATATAGGAAAGTAATTACTGAAGCTCTGCCTGTGCTAGCAGGTGTTTTGCCAGTCGATCTTGAGATACAGCGACGTGCTGCAATTTACTACTCAAAGCGAGAAAACATGGACGTAGAGGCGGGGTCGGAATGTGATCTGTTATTTGACCGAGACTGCGCGAGTCTTCTGTGTGCTACGTGGTGAAGATGGTTTCATCATCCAGGTCGATGAGTGCATGCCTTGGTCGGTGGCCTGGCTGGGGCTGGCCTGTAATTAGTGGCTGCTACTACGAGGGGATTCGGGTGATGAAAAGGAGAGTTGAAAAAGCATTTAATCGCTAATTTCATGAACTGCTTTATAGTAGACAATTTTAATTCAATGTGTTATTGAATACTACGCATACACACGGGGTACACGGTTTATGCCTAAAGCAACATTTTGGAGAACTTGGGGGGTTTTTGAATGGGAAGGAGCAGCGTGTGCTAAAACAACCTCGCATATGTCATAATAGGTCTAATACACGTAATGTAAACACGCACCTTATATTTAAGGGGTAGTTTACTACGTGAAGAATTATATTAAACAAATTAAACTTTTAATATCCACTGTAATTAATGAAGTGCCTTCTAAATCCTAGATCCTGCCTGATCAATCAACCTATACTTAAATTCAAGCCTCTGTATATAATCATTCAGATGATTGTGGCTATTTTCTTAACAAGCATATCAGTTTGCAATGAAGGCTCTAAAGCATATAACCTCAAGCACATGGGGTGATAATTAAGTACTAGAACTGTTTACTCGCGTTATATGCAAAACAAACTAACGGGAGATACGTGCACCAATTGTGTGGTCCGCAGAGACAAACATTGATAACATCCGACTTAATGTTCTGTTGAATTTTTCAACGAATCCATTAGTTGCCGGATAGAACGCGGTTCTAAAAATTGACTTCAGCCCGAAATAGGAAACCGTATCTCTAACTAAGCGAGCAGTGAAGATAGAACCCCGATCAGAAATGATTTCCTGACATCTTCTATCAAGAATTGACTAACTTTCTCTGCAGTTGCTCGAGGTACCGCTTTACAAACTGTAAAGCGGTACCTTTAATAATAAATAAATAAATTTTAATAAACTTTTTAAACTTACACGGCTACCTGTCCGTCAGAGAGCCGTTAGATCACTCTATTTGATTTTTACTATTATAAACGATCCTTGTGCTCTTAATTATCTTAAAATTTTCTTTCAACTTTCGGGTGGCTCCCACAGTTATGACCTTCGGGCTTCTGAAAGTTTAATTTTTAACATTCCATCCCACCATACAGAGTTTATGTCCAATTCCTTCGCTGTTGCATGTGCTTCCTCTTGATATAAAGAAAGCTCCAAATAAATTCGCGTTTAAGCGTAAAGTGCGTCAAATTTTCCTGAAATTGTTACAATCCTGATCAGTTTTGTCTTCGTCATTAGAGTTACTATTTATATCAGATATTTTTATATATTCTATGTTTTTTTTTATTTTTTTTTTATTATTTCGGCCGAATGAAGTCCACTGCTGGACACAGGCCTCCCCCAAAGATCACCACAACGACCAATATGGGTGTGTTGTGTGCTCATTGGGGGGTCTTGCCATAATCGCCACGCTTGGCAGACGGGTTGGCGATCGCAGTTGAGTTGTTAATGTACTCGAAGGACGCTGCTGCCCATCCTCTGGTTAATCCCTTAGTCGACTTTTACGACACCCACGGGATGAAATGGGGTGGTGGCATTCTGAGCCGGCACCACATGGCCATATTCTATTTAACTATTTATAATTATGTAATATAATATATAAATATATAATTCCTTGTGGTATCTGGATTAAGAATATAGCACCACTCCATCTCCTCCCGTGGATGTCGTAAAAGGCGACTAAGGGAATCTAACCAGAGGGATGGGCAGCAGCGTCCTTTTTGTGAACCGGTAGTCATACTGCGCTCACCAACCCGCTTGCCAAGCGTGGTGAGTATTGACGAATACCCCCCAAAATTATGACACAGTTGTTAAATCTATGGGGGAGGCCTTTGTTCAGCAGTGGACATATAAATAAATGATGACAAAAATATATGATGAATATAATATAGTATCTATTTTTATATTAGTAGGTATATTTTAATTTATGTATGTCTTCCTATTTTTAATTCAGTCTTTTTTAACATTATCTAAAGCTTTGTTTTTATACCTCTTTCGAAGTGATTTTTTTAACACAGGTTGACTAGTAGAGAATGCCTCATGGCGTTAAGTCCGCCTTATGTATACTCAATGTACATAAAAGTTTAAATAAATAAATATATGGATATATATCCACCGAAACGGTTATATATTTATTCAGTGACTTTCTAGGTCCTAACATATCGATTTCTATTAGGAATTAAACGGATTACCTACATCGCGTATATCATAGATTTTTGTTTATCTTGACGTTTCGAATACTTTGCAGCATTCGTGGTCGCAGGATGACTAAGGTGCCGAGAAGAGACGCCTGGTTGTCATAACTGCGGAGACTGCCCGGAGGACACGGCGCAGCACACGTTGGAGGAGTGCCCAGCTTGGGCAGCGCAGCGCCGTGACCTCGTCGTGGCGGTCGAAGGGGGTGACCTCTCGCTTCCGGCCGTGGTTCAGTCCATCGTCCGGAGCGAAAGCGCGTGGGATGCCGTCGCCTCCTTTTGCGAGGAAGTGATGCAAGCAAAGGAGGCGGCAGAGCGGGGGCGGAGGGAGATCTCCGATCCCCTCCGCAGAAGAGACACCGGGCGTCGGCGCCGGGGTGGGGCGCTGGACGATCTCCGGCCACCATGAGGAGCGGCCTGCGGGCGACGAACCGGGGGCGGTCCGTCGCCCGAACAGAAACAGGCCCGAGATCGCGGCGCGCGTGTTCCGCGCGCGCCTCTCCGAAGGATAGGTGCGGCCAACAAGGCTGCACACTGAAGGGGCCCGTCAATCATTGACGGGCCGATACCTGCCGGGGGAGCGGTCCAATGCATAAAGCGTACAACTCACCCCCGGCTAGAGGTAAGAAGAAGGACACCGTGGGGTTTTAGCCGGTTTGATCCCGGCATGCCCCTCCGCCCTTCCCAAGGCGGAGGAAGTCCAAAAAGATTTCCCCACGTTAAAAAAAAAAAAGGATGACTAAGGTGACAGGCGTCGTTACATATTTTTAAAAGTACTTCTTCTTCTTCTCTTAGATTATGGCTTCTGTAGAGTATCTTACACATTTTCGCCAATGTCAAGTATAAGGCAACGTAGTACGGTATTCAGATTTAATCAATCTTTACATATTTATAAAATATTTCTCAAAAAAGAATGATATCTATAAAATTTGTCGGCAACGTCGTACGGTTCAATCTTAGGTCGAAATAAAACACCAAAAAAGTAATTTTAGTTTATCTACTGTACAGTTTTAATCAAAAATTTGTTTCGATGCACGCAGTAATCACTCAGTGTTTTAATATTTTTTTAGTGCGGTATGTTGTTTGGGACTTGAATATTTTAATAACTGGACGGCACGGTTGGTGCAGTGACTGATACAGTCGGCTGCTGCGCTCCGAGTCGTGGGTTCGATTCCCGCACGGAACAAATATTTGTATGATCTGCAGGTAGTTGTTCCGGGTCTGGGTGTATTGTATGTGGAATTCATGTCTGTAAACGCACCCACGACACAGGAGAAATCCTAGTGCAAAGATTTTCTAATAGCAAAAGCAAAATAAAAACAGGTGGTACCTGCCAACCATCTTCTCTATTAAAATTAGGATGTTTTTGAATTTCAAGTTTTATTCCTTGGTCATTGAATAATCCATTGAGTTGAATAACAGTATCTTTAAATTCTTTTTTCGAAGCGCAGAGCCTTGTTCCCAATTAAAATTTGTAATATGACGTCACACCCTTCAGGAACATTCTAATAAAAAAATGTGTCATCATTAATATTCGCCTTGGTGGCTAAATCGCCCATTCTATAATAAAAAGTTAATATTTCTTTATATTTATCGTGACGTATAAAAAAATTCCGCAGCACTTTGTATGGATAAGAACTCTTTGATTTTGTTTACAAATCTCCTTGAAATCTGAACTTTCGTTAAGTATATATTTTTTTCGTTTATTTTTATTTCTTTTTTTAATTTTATTTCGTTATAATTTGTCTTTTATTTTAAATTCACAAGACTAGAACCCATAATTATGTGATATACCCCGAATATTGTACGCATGTTTGAAAACGTTCTGTTAGAGCCACATAGAGCTAATTAGTCTATTCAAATCATATACTTTTTAATACTGGTCAATAAGTTACACCAAAGAGGCGACCATCGTTACAGTACACGGATTAATGTATATTAATAAAGAAAATATTTGCATACAACAATTTCAGCTTTTTCTGTCCTATTTAGTACGGCCTCAACACTCCCTCGACATAGAGTGCATGTTAATTACCCAATACTCCACTAGAGGCCGTCAGAGCATATCCGAATGCAAATAATAATGTGTTTCACATCAATAATTACATAATTGGTTATTATGGTTATATAAAAAAATATTGTTCACAATATAATAAGTAGCTAGCTAATTCATTCGAATTAATTAAGGCCGTCAGAGATACGAGCCGATTTTTTGTAGCGATGCAATACAGATACAATA
Organism: Diloba caeruleocephala; assembly: GCA_947459985.1. Taxonomy (NCBI): domain Eukaryota; kingdom Metazoa; phylum Arthropoda; class Insecta; order Lepidoptera; family Noctuidae; genus Diloba; species Diloba caeruleocephala. The sequence goes on from OX381611.1 coordinate 19,743,165, forward strand.
CAGAAGCACGATGACGTAAATCCTTTAAATTATATAATATGTATGGATTGAGTTTCTTTCCAAGTTTTTTAGTATTAGGGTGAGATTCAGAGACATGAACGTAAGACGGGCTAAGAACGCTCTAAGCCAAGTATAGCATAGTATAGTATAGCAGTATAGCATAAGCATAAGTGCATCTTCAAATTTTGTATTCAGATACACAGTTCCTATCAAACTTACATCGGTCTTGGCTAAGTTTGAACTCTTTTCTCTATGGCCATTTTTAATATGAGAATGTTTATCGGTGAGATACGGTTTTGCAAAACTGTGTAGTCAGGCAGGCATAAATAAAAATAAAATAGGATAGCAAGAAAAAAATAGCAAATGTACAAAATGCTATTGGAATGGGTGAAACAAAATATCTGACACATAAACCTATATAACTATGTTGTAACATCTTTCTAAACTGCAGGAATATATCAACATTTTACGAGTAAAATGCCTTTTTCAGCGTTTGAAAAATAATGCCTAAAATTATTAATTAATCCACCACACTAGAAATAAAAATACTGACGCAGACTTGAATAAAAATAAATTTTAGTAGTTTTTAAGTAGTTGAACATATTGGACTAATGTTGCCTCCATAGTACAAAGCTAATTAGAATTATAACAATCAAAGTAAACAACTTTCTCATATATCCATAATTCAAAGTTCCTGTTGCAAGTAAGTTGCACTACTTAGCTTAGCTTAATTTACGCTAAGCTTAGGTTGTGTTCTGATCGTCTGTAAATACAATTATGAGCATAATTTTGACAGATGGAAGCGTAACTTCACGCTTAGACTCGTTTCTGAATCTCACCCAGAGATATATTTACCGTATTAAATTGTATTATGTCATTTGTATTTAATCAGCAAAAGTGTTTGAAGAAAAGATAATTAAGTATAATTTTAATAATATTTTGGCACTGGTATATGGCACGTGTTTTCAGGTGTCAAGGTTCAAGTAAAGGAAAAAGTATATTTGTCATCACAGTTTCTAAATCGTGCAAGTGGTCACGTAAGCCCGGCTGTCTAAGATTTACTGTGTTTGCAACGATGGACGACAATCTCAGAAAGGTCTACAACTATTCAGTATTAGACTTTTTTACTGCCCACACTAGGATTTCTACTGTGTCGGGGGTACAGTTTACAGACATAAATCTGAGCACAAACATTCAGACCCGAAACAACTATCTGTAGATCATACAAATATTTGATCCGGGCGGGGAACGAACCCGCGATACATAGCTCAGAAAGCGAATCGATTAGTTACTGCGCCAACTGTCTAGTTTAGTATTGGTTAGTTTATCGAAAATATCATCATCATCATCATCATCAGCCTATCGCAGTCCACTGCTGGACATAGGCCTCTTCAAGTGCATGCCACCGATCGCGATCCTCGGCTACTCTCATCCAGCTACTGCCAGTCACCTTGCGCAGGTCATCACTCCACCGAGCTTGAGGGCGTCCTACACTACGTTTACCAAGACGCGGTCTCCACTCAAGAACACGTTTTCCCCAACGGTTGTCGGTTCTACGACTAATATGGCCAGCCCACTGCCACTTCAGCTTACTAATCCTATGAGCTATGTCGATAACATTGGTTCTCTGTCGGATCACTTCATTTCTGATTTTATCCTTCAGAGAGACTCCGAGCATAGCCCTCTCCATTGCTCGCTGAGCGACTTTAAACTTGTGGACCAGCCCTACCGTGAGTGTCCACGTCTCGGCACCGTATGTTATGACGGGTAGAACGCACTGGTTGAAGACTTTAGTCTTTAGGCTCTGTGGAATAGATGACGAGAATACTCGACGTAATTTCCCAAATGCCGCCCAGCCCAGCTGTATTCTTCTATTGGCCTCCCTCTCAAAGCTGTTTCTACCCAACTGCAGGGTTTGCCCGAGGTAAACATATTCCTGAACAACTTCGAGAGTGTTGTCGTGTACCGCAATCGGCTCCGGAACCACATGTTGGTTAAACATGACCTTGGTTTTATCCAAGTTCATCCGGAGACCGATGCGTTGAGAAGAATCAGCTAGACTGTTCAGCATTTGGTTTAGATCCTGCAACGATTCGGCCATTATGACGATGTCGTCTGCAAATCTCAAGTGTGAGATGTACTCGCCGTTTATGTTTATGCCACGTCCTTTCCAGTCCAGCGTCTTAAACATGTCCTCCAATGCATTTGAGAACAATTTGGGGGAAATAACGTCCCCTTGTCTCACACCTCGATGCAGGGGGATATGCTCAGACAGCTGGTTCTGTACTTGGACGGCCATAGTGGCGGTATCGTACAGACATCTCAACACTTGGATATATCGCCAATCGACTTGGCATCGTTGCAGGGATTCCAGAATGGACCAGGTTTCGATCGAGTCAAAGGCCTTCTCATAGTCCACAAACGCTAAGCACAGGGGCTGATTATACTCTTCAGACTTCTGTATAATCTGCCGCACTGTGTGAATGTGGTCTATGGTGCCATACCCTCCTCGAAACCCGGCCTGTTCCGGGGGTTGAAATTCGTCGAGTCGTCGCGCAAGACGATTTGTGATGACTCTTGAAAACAGCTTGTAGACGTGGCTTAGGAGCGAAATAGGTCGATAGTTCTTCAAAAGGGTCTTGTCACCCTTTTTGAAGAACAAAACGACGATGCTCCTACTCCACGCCTCTGGAGTTCTCCCATTAAAGAGAACAGAGTTGAAAACTTTCAGGAGCTCCTTTAGTACAGGTTTACCACCAGCTTTTAGGAGCTCCGTTGTAACTCTGTCCTCCCCAGGGGCTTTTCCATTTTTAAGCTGTTTCAGAGCCGGCACAATTTCGTCTAGGCTGATCTCTGGCAGGTCCTCAGTGAAGTGGCGGATCAATGTGGCCCTGGAATCCTCATTTTCGGGGTCAGGTTGAGAAGCATGCGAAGCGTATAGCTGGCTGTAGAAGTCTTCAACTTCCAAAAGGACCTCCGGCCTTAAAACAACGACGTCCTCTCCTGTTGTAGTCAACTTCGTCAGGTGGCTTCTCCCAAGACTCTGGACGAACACTTTCGACCCCCGGTTCTGCTCAATCGCCCTTTCTATAGAAAGAGTGTTGGAGCGCCTGAGGTCACGTCGTACCAGTTTATTTATTTTTGTATTGAGTGCCCGGTATTCTGACGAAGTGACTGGTGGGTTTTCACGTCGTTCCTTCATAAGCTTTATAGTCTCCTCCGAAAGTTTCGACTTCTTGCCTTTACGCTGCATTCTGCAAAATCTCGTACCTTCCTCCCTGAGGATTCCTACCACATTCTCGAGGGTCTGGTCAACGTCTTCTGTGGTTTCCACGGCAGCGAATCGGTCTTCCAGTTTTGACTGGAATGTTTCAGATCCCATCACGGTTTGGAGCAAGTTAGGTCGGAGCCTGGACTTCATCAAACGGACACGTTCAAGCTTATAATCGATATTCAGAGTGCCTCGAACCAGTCGGTGATCACTTCCAGTGTTAAATCGGTTGATCACGGAGACATCTCTGAATATATGCTTCTTGTCCATTATGATGAAGTCGATCTCATTTTTGGTCATAGTGTCGGGGCTTTGCCATGTCCACTTCCTTTGGGGCTGTTTCTTAAAGAACGAATTCATTAGGAAAAGCCCCTCTTTCTCGAGGAAGTTGACAAGCATTTGCCCCCTATGATTCCTGCTGCCAAAACCGTGGGATCCTACTACCGACTCGCTGCAATTCTGTACTCCCACTTTAGCGTTAAAGTCTCCCATGACAACGTTGTAGTGGGCCTTTGTGGTAAAATGTAAGGCCTTATGTATCTCTTCATACATTGTTTCCACTTCCTCATCCGAGTATGTCGAAGTCGGTGCGTAAACCTGCACAACCTTGAGGCTGTACCTCTTGGTGAGCTTGATTACGAGGTACGCTACCCTGTTCGACACACTGGAGATTTCTACAACGTTGTCAGAAAGAGCTTTGTTTACCAGGAACCCTACGCCACCTTGGGATAGCTGGTCTCCCTCTCGGAAGTACATAAGGTGGCCTGACTCTAGGGTGACGGTGTCCTCTCCCTCTCTTCGGACTTCACACAACCCAAGAATATCCCACCTTATCCTTCCGAGTTCTTCTTCGAGCTGCGCCAGGTGCTCGTCGAGTCGTAGCGTGCGTCCGTTGTACGTTGCTAAGGTCAGTTGGTGTTGGCGGCTGTCCGTAACCCGGGGATTCTTCGCACCCCCTACCCTGCCGTTACCATAACCGCCACCGTGATCAGGGATAGCAGGGCGGCCGGGAACTAGGGGCCGTTTCCTGCTATGTACTGTCATTTGAAGGGTATGCCCATAATCGCCACGCTGGGCAGGCGTGTTGGCGATCGCAGGGCGCAGCTAGTCGCACTGGTGACGCTGCTGCCCGTCACCAGTCTGTGGAATTTAATTGCTGCGCAGGTTTTTGGATGGATATACCGCCTTTAGTCGGTCGTCAGTGCCTCGTTCGTTGTTCAGCAGGATGTACCGCGAGCAGGTGAGGTTGACTTGGAGCACTGAGATGGATTTTTGCTCCCTTACATCCCCATCCCCATCGAAAATATGTAGTTAAACAATAAAGGGTACATCTCGGAATGTAAGTTTTCTGTTCTGAGGGCTACATGAAATGCGTGTATTGTATCGGGGCAGCTGCTTCGCGGGCCTTGCTGTGGATGTTGTATACATAATTACTCTATGAAACATCTTTATTCAGATTTTTTCTTGTAAGACTAAAATATTTTTTTATTTTGAAATGTATGGTGATATTTATATATATACAGTTTTGCACTCAATGTAAGTACATGAAGGTACTCGAATGTATAATATCGTATTTTCAAGTAAAACTACTTTAAATACAGCATTTTCTACAACAATTATCGGTTGACATTGTTTTTAATAAGATAGTAACAAGTTGTACATTTCATTAGGCCGAGTGTGGAGGTTGTATCTTGTGAGTGCACCAGTTCCGATTACTATAAGGAAGTGGTCTCAAGGTTATGCCACCGTCATCCTTCCTTCCGCTTATATTAAGATTATCGTATTCTAATTATATTTACCTACGTACTTAAACTATTCAATATTTAAACAGATAACCATTCACAACTGCGACATTCAACCAATTTCATTAAAATTATATACTTACTTACCGCAACAAAATCGTGTTAATGATACCTTTAAAAAAAGTTTGTTGCGTTACTTAATAATAAATTCTTGCATGTTTGCATGTAATTTAAATATTTTAGTATATACTTATTTGACCATTTCGGTCTCAATGTTGTGTCGAGGACAAACAAACGAATAGCTAAATGGCTTCTCAGTATCTGGGGGCCTAAAAAGGCCGCTTTAGTTGAATCATAATAAGATTCACATTCACAAAATGTTCCAGGGTGGCTAAAACGGACACTGTATGGTTTGTTTTGGTGGATCATAATATGAACTCAATACGATTCACATTAGAAATCAAAAATGGTCACTTAATCATAACTGACCATTAACGAGACCATTTTGGGATTTATAATGTGTATCGTATCATGATTCACCTAAAGCGGCCTTTTTAGGCCCCGTGACCGTATCGAGTAAGACCCGGACCCTTTTATGTGGAAAAACATCATGTACTTCCTCCGTCCCGGGGAAGGGCATGCCGGACTCGTTCGATCTAGAGCTGCCCATTGGTGCCACGCCTAAAGGCACATCTCGGAGGGGATGACCGTAAGGTGGTCATCCCCTCTAGCAGAGGGGAGCGACTGTAAAAAGCCCGCCCCCAGGCACTTCTCGTGGGATTGTAAAGGATCCCCCGGAGCCTCGCTGTGCGCAAACTAAACTATTACCCCTTTGCAAATTGCGCGCACGATGGAGTTTGAGATATGCAGAAGGAGTTATTACAATTATTAATACATGTTCAATTAATATATCAATAAATGAATATATTCTAAATAACACTAAATAAATTATTTACAAATAAATAACAGATGCAATCATTTCAATACAATTTCTAAAATATCATAGGTACTATCAAATAATACGAAGTACAATGCTAAATAACACTAAATAAATGATTCACGTATAAATAATAGATGCAAATAATACAAATATTTTAATACTACAATATTATTTATTTCCATACTCAATTTACACTACTGTAAATTAATTTAAATTAGTAGAATTTTAACGACTGATAAAAAGAAATAATGAATAGTGCATAAATTTCAATACAATTAATAAAATATCATATAGCTAATAATGCAATAACTTGCATAAACAATTAATATGTATAGAACAAACACAACAAAAAAACATATATCCCGTTTCCAGTTCTAATAATAGTGTCAGTGACCATGTCAGTTTAAAAACGTATAACAACAAAATAATGTTGCAAAATTATTTTAATTAAATTAAAATGAATAAAATATTGAGATACAAATACAGCAATACTCTAATTGAATAATAAAATGCCACTAAAATAGGAACCTGCAAGCAGTGAATAATGTAATTACAACAAATAAAATAAACATTAAAGTAAATAACCTCTCTTCTACTAAACTATGCTATGCCCAACAGGGTCCATAATCAATCCATAGATTTAAAACTACCATCTTACCATACCGCTTAAGGAATGCAATAAAGAATTGAATTTAGTGCAGAAAGTAAACATGTATGTATAATATGTGTTACAAATACATTAAATCAATTTTTTTAAAATAATGAATCACGCTCGAATTTCGAACTGTGGGCGACCACTAGGAATGAGATAAATTATTTAACCTTTGTACCTCAAATAAATAAACCCACTACCCAAGACAGCGTTGGTCGAAGGTGGTACTTTTTAACTTAAACAAAATATGATTCCAAAATTAAACCTGTTTTATACTGATAAATTATTAGTTATAGTAAGAGAAAATTATTTTTTATTGTAAAACTGCAGTAAATAAGTTCAGATTTCTATTGTTTCTTGCTAAGTGACGTGACGAGTGACTCTCAATACCTTCGTTTCCTCTAACTGTGGAGAATAGAATAGAATATAACTTTATTGTACATCAAAAACAAAAGGATGGATTATTTACAATAGTTAGCGTGGCACAATTAGCGGTCCTATCGCTAAAAGCGATCTTTTACAGACAACCTTTGGATGGATTTAAAAGTAGGGAAATTAAGAAATTCAGGTAGTCGTGGTGTACTTAATAATTATATATAATTATATTGATCTATACATATACAAGAGAAGAAAATACACGCATTAGCATAAATAAATAGTATAACTACACCAATTTGCATATTATTACATACATGCAATAAATAAATACTCTAATTATATAATGTAATATTATACACAGTTACTTGCTGATACAATACCTACTGGATAATTAAGTCAACTAAAGAGACAGATAACTTTTACAATAAATAAAAAATGCTCGTAAAGATTTAGGTTGTCTAATTGTATTGGGTAAGGCATTCCCAAGTCGCTGCTTGTACTGCAAACGAGTTAAGTCTCCAAAGCAAAACGAAAAACGTACTGACGACCTTTTTACGTATAACAGCTACTAAACTAATTTATATATCTTATTACTATTTTATATGAACAGTATCTCGACCCTAGCTCGAGCCGGTCTATAGGAGCCAGTAGTTTGTAATATTCTGATCCTGCTTCCTGTCTTTTTGTTCAGCAACAACCTAAACAGAAGCCAGAGTCCCAACTATGGGGTGCCTGTACATTTAGTTGCTTAGTTTTTAGTAGATATTCATGATCGACTATATACGCTCTTTTAATATCGGTAATTTATCGGGGTTAAGCGTATGAATTCGTACCTTATGCGCACGGCGAGAGGTCCTTACGAAAATAAAGATTAAAATATTTAATATGTATATGTCAATAGCGCACAGTAGTATTCGATTTCCGCTAAGATAGGAGAAGTGTGCTGTGAAGTTAAGTTTGGTCTAGATGTCAAGCGTCTCACTCACCCATAGGATCAACCTATTAGAACCGTGCAACTTAAATATGACGCTTCATAAGTGCCAGTAATTCGTTTATTCGAAATAAAAAACTTTGACTTTGACGTCCACATTTTCTAAATGTCAACCTTGCCTGCATGCGATGCATCCTACCAAAAATCCTACTGCTGTCTAGCGGAGTGCTTACAATCAAAAAATGTTTTTTAAATGTTGCCCCACTAGGATTTCTCCTGTGTCGTTCGTGCGTTCTCAGACACAAATTTCACACACAATCAACCGTGCCGTCAATATTGTATTATCAGGTATGTAGGTATCACCACCATCATGTCAGTTCATTAGTGTGAAAGTTACACTTGAAGTGAGCCTCCTTCACCCCGTACAATTAGGGATGATGCCATAATCACCACGTAGGTAGGTGATCGTGTGGCGCCAGCTACGAATAGCACCAACCCATCTCATCCCAGGTGTCATAAAAGGTGACTATGGGATTAGCCGGAGGATGGGCAGCAGCGTCCTTTGAGTACATTAACAACTCAATTGCGATCGCCAACCCGCCTGCTAAGCGTGGCGATTATGGCAAAACCCTCCAGTAAGCACACAACACACTCATATCGGTCGTTGTGGTGATCTTTGGCGGAGGCCTATGTCCAGCAGTGGACTTTATTCAGCAGAAATGATGATTATGATAAGATTGGTGATCGCAGTATGTTGATTTTCGAACACTGATGGAAGCTGCTGCCCATCCCTTAGTCTCCTTTTCCTACATCGAGGGGTGGAGAAGGGATACTCTGTTCTTTGTCAAGAACAGCTCGACCAACAGACCCACGAGTTGCTGCATTACAATCCACGCACCTTTATGATATCGGTAGCCTCAGTGATTGGGTTCACAGAGGGAGAGTTAGTGAGATTGGTGAAATACTTTAATAATAATTGATGTTCAGCCGCTGCATCTTACACCGGAAGCAGCCGCCAGCATAGTTTGAAAAAAGCTAGGCTGCTGAGAATGTTATATCCCATCACAAAATTATTTATTAAGTTGTTATTGCAACTTATTTATTCCTCATTTCATCTGCATTGTTAACGCAACAATTTACAATTATATTTAATTGTGTTTACTGGTATTGAAAGAAAAAGTCGCACGAAAACACATTATTTTGTTTCGAATTGATTTCAGACAGTCGAACAGTCATCGTGCCCAATGAACTTGGCACAATTCTGATATTATTAAGTAATAACGGTTTTTTCGCGTGTCGAAGTCACGCCTGATTGGGAGATCGGCAAGGTGAAGGCTTTTCGAGTTTGCCTATTTTGTTTGATGTACCATGTCGTATGTACCTGACGTTTGTTAGTAAATATGTATGAGGACAAAATGCCACATACATAATTATATGCCTCTTTCAATTATTCTGTTTTTATTTTCTAAGGAAGAGAGTTTCACGCAAGTTCCAACAACAACTGTATTAAAATTTAAACTCAATCGGATGAATTATAGGTATAGGATGTGTTCCTACGGGACAAACAACGAAATATATATTTTTTTAGATATAGAAGATAGCTACGAGTATTACCAGCGACTTCATCCGCGAAGGAATACATTTATACCATTATCGGCCGAAATTAATAATCAATCTAATCCAAAATCTTGGATTACCGATATGTCTGCTTTTTGTGATAAATGTGATCGTAACACACCGAATGAATTTCAAATTCTTAAATCTAAATTTTGGATTAGATTGATTTTTTATTTTGGCCGTAAGTGGACATGTTGACCTTCAATCAACAATAGTAATAGATTTTCGATGAGCATTACAAAAACTGCCCGAAAAATAAGAGCACAAATAATGTTGTGGTCTCATTTGGTATTCGTATGGTCCACTCCTAGCCAACATATGGACTTCGAAATGATGCAGCGTCCGTTCAAAAGTTGCGAAAATGACCGTAACACCATTATTAATTAGCTCACATATTTAGTATCTTTATTTTTGTATTGATATAAGTCGTAGCCGCCCGTGATATCACTGTTATCACCAACTGTCATATCTGAAAAACAGAGCCGCGGCATTTTTTTTAAGGGTCGCTGCATTATGCTGAGATAGGGACCTTTTTTGACTTCGCGCAGTTTATTATATATCTTATCTTACATTATCTGTTATTACCTGTGTGAGTCCAAAATAAAACTGTTTCCTTTATTTCTGAAGGAATCTCTTTTTCGGAAAGTTTATGTGAAAAAGTATTTGTTTATTCAGTAAAAAATAGAATTAAACATGAAATATAAACAAATTATTAAGCTTACTTCACCAATATTTGGGACAAGGCGCCATTAATGTGTTAAACCTTGTGTTTTGGAACCGAGAACGCATAGAGCAGGACGGTTTTTTACATGCTTTTTTTGTTTGTAGATATAATAAAAAACAAATTAAAATTTAATAGTCATCGGCCCAGTTATTTTTAATGTCTTAAATTAATTATCATCTAGTTAATACGGGCTGTTATTAATTAATTACGATAATTAAAAACCTTATAAAATAACCATTAACAATACTATAAACTACCTACCTACTTTTTTAAATCTGTCAAAAAAATATTGCGACCTCGATTTAAAATTGACTGAATAATTCCGCACTGAACGGATAATATGCCGTGTGGTGCCGGCTCAGAATGCCACCACCCCATTTCCTCCCATGGGTGTCGTAAAAGTCGACTAAGGGATTAGCTGGAGGATGGGCAGCAGCGTCCTTCGAGTACATTAACAGCTCAACTGCGATCGCCAACCCGCCTGCCAAGCGTGGCGATTATGGCAAAACCCCCCAATGTGCTCACAACACATCCATATCGGTGGTGGTGGTGATCTTTGGGGGAGGCCTGTGTCCAGCAGTGGACTTCATTCGGCCGAAATGATGATGAACGGATAATCGGTAATAAAAACAGATTCTCCCGCTGCTTTCCACACAATCTGTTCTCAGCGTTGAAATCTGATGTTTTCTATATTGCTTACCTGTGATATATATACCCAAGAACTGCGCCCAGTCAAAATAGAGTAAGCACCTAGTCAACATATGTTTTGCAATGTTATGGTTTAGATGTTGTTTTATTTCAGAATCAATATCTTAGGACTTATAATTTAAACTTTCAAGTGAAATTTTGGATTTTATTGCTTACCTTTTCTCCGATGACAGGTCATAAATATATTACAAACGTTAATAAAATTTATACTTGCAGATTAAGGTTTATAATTAACTGAATATATTGATACATTTTCTACATTTAGTATTAAGAAATATGAATATATAATCGTGGCCACTTGAGCGATGTGTTTTTGTTGCTGATTCTTAATCTAGTACTATTGTTGATCGAAGATAATAACGTATTCTATGTCCTATACGTGACACGATATACTTCTTTGCCAAAAACATGAATCTGTGCAGTCGTTTGACCGTGATTGAGAGACGAATTTTAATACGTTCACATTTTCACATTTATAATATAAGATTCGTAATAGATTCATAATAAGATGACATTGCATTAATTTGTAATTATTTTATCATATTCAATAATTTCAAGATCCAGACTTAACATATCATTAAATTTTTATTCTACTTACCGGTTTTGGAGGCCGAAGTTCAGTAATAGACACGATATATCGTACAACTGATGACCGTTGGGGTAAAAAGGATCTCGAGTGGAGACCGCGCACCGGAAAACGCAGCGTGGGACGACCTCCAACGAGGTGGACAGACGACCTGGTGAAGGTTGCTGGGAGTCGTGGGATTAGAGGGGCATGTGACCGCTCGTTGTGGAAATCTGTGGGAGAGGCCTTTGTTCAGCAGTGGACTTCCTTTGGCTTATATGATGATGATGATAACTATGCCGCCAAGCAGTAGTGTAAAACATTGCTACATTCCGGTTTAAAAGGCACTGTAGCTAGTAAAATAATATAATTAAATAACTGGAAATAAGATAGTTAATAACTGATGTCTCGAGGTGACGAGGTGCTACACTGGACTACTCCTGGATAGCATTACAATTGTTATAAATCTGAGCCAAATCTTTGGTAGCCTCGCAATCTCGGAAAAAGGCTAAGAAGAAATGTCACGCCTGCCGATGTTTACCGCCAGGAAAATGATTTGCTCGTCACGTCATCGTCACTAGAATGCATAAAAAGCGACTTTCTGTTTTTTTGCATGTATCCGAGGCTGCCCCGGATTTGGCTGAAATGAAATAATCATTTATTCAAAATAGACCAAATTAGTTAGTTCTTTTTGAATGTCAATGTTAGACAGCACCTTTCACCTATTCTATTTCTATTCAGTTTTACATTGGTCTGCAACTGTCTGACGCATCGTAATATGATAGCTCTTTACCTACTACAGGAAAACCTATGAGAAGACTATGGTATTAAAATAAATAACATGGTAAATCTTTCAATATTGTGCGTACAAACTTACGTTTGCAGTTGGATTGTATGGGAGAAAGTGTTCTTCAACTAAAGTTTGTTCTTGGCATTATTTGTACTACTCGTTTGCCTTAACTAGGCCATGCACCCGTCGCTTCTCGTATCTAAAGATAACATAATCACCGTATGGAACCTTCTCTACGCGAGTTCAACTCGCGAGTTTTTTTAAACCTTGTTCCACACTAGGATTTCTCCTGTGTTATGGGTACAGTTTACAGACATACATTTCGCATACACAAATAACCAGACCAGAAACAACTATCTGTAGATCATACAAATATTTATTCCGTGTGGGGATTGAACATATATTACTACTATAACCTAGATTTGTACTTGACTCGAAAAGACTTTTGCTTATCTTCAATTCTAATTTATATTTACTGATGGTTGTCTCTATTGTCAGACTAACATTTTCCCAATTTTGCGGTAGAGTCTAATTAGAGGCGGGCAAGAGGATGCGCAAGAGCATCTTCCTGTGTGCTAATAATAACAGACTGCGATCACCAACCCGCCTGCTAAGCGTGATGATTATGGCAATATCCCAGTGAGTGTGTAACGACTGTCGTATGAATTTGACCACCGGGACCAACAGTTCTGCTCTCCGAGAAACTGAGGATGTTATGTACAGTTACCCATCTAGGCACGACCACCACAAGAGAGTCCTTTCTCAATCCATATAATATAAATGTATTAAATAAATATACCGATAATATATTGGCTGGCATTTGGGATATTTTTTTGTTACTGAAATAACATTTAAAGCAGTAAGCTTTAACAGGAATAATAAAGGTTTCACAAAACCAAATGAAATTTCAAGGAACTGTGTCTGACTATAATACTAAATAGCGCTGCGTTAAATAAAGTGACTAAAAAGATGGACTTATGAATAAAATACTAAACATCCGAAAAATAAATATTAACTTAGCGGAAAACATGTTTCAATGCCAAAATATCCACTAAGGATTTTAAAATAAAACAATATAAAATAAATATAGCTGTTATAATAATATTATCCTTAAGAACAAATAATATCGCAGTAAGTTATGATAAATAAAATAAAATAATACCACCACCCCATCTCATCCCGTGGGCGTAAAAGGCGACTATGGGATTATCCGGTGGATGGGCAGCAGCGTCCTTCGAGTACATTTCTAACTTAACTGCGATCGCCAACCCGTCTGCCAAGCGTGGCGATTATGGTGAAACTCCCCCATGGGCCCATAACACAAAACCATACTGGTAGTTGTGGCAATCTTTGGGGAAGGCTTCAGTCCAGCAGTGGATGTTTTTCGGCTGAAATGATGATGGCGAAGTTATGGTGCTATTGCCGGAAGCCCGTGGGCCACTCAATGCCACGAAAATATACTCACACGAAAGGTATACCCGTATCAAGCAATAATAAGCACCAAAGAAGTAGAAGATGGATTTTGTAATTTACGACAAAAATAACTACATGATTTCGGCAAATATTATTTTTGCTGGTAGAATATTACTACGTCATCAATTTATGTAATGTTTTTTCAGAGTTTTCAATATTCTATCGGTAGTTTCAATGTTTATATTTGCAAAAATTTTTTCGATAACCCAGTAAATAAGACAGTATTATTAATTTTTATGTTTTTAATTTTTACTCTTCGGATTTCCCTATCTTTATTTTATCCGTGATCGTAATGAAAGTGGAGTAATGGTAATTTCGTATCATTCAAGAAATCAAATTGACCTAATACCACAAGAATAATGAATGAGTACTTATTTATTTTTCTTTTGCCAATGCTCGATTGCAATGATTTCTTAAGAAATTATTTATTAATGCTAAAATTGGAAGTACTTCTATTGTATGATTCCATGGCGTGACTATTAATTCATACTTATTTGTGCCAAATGTCGTATTTTTTATAATAAAACACTTTTAAACGGATAACATCGCGTATAATGTTATAGATTTAGGTTTTTCCTGACGTTTCGTGATCGCATGATTTTTATTATAATCAGTAATAAATAATAATTTATATAAATAAATAAATAAGTAGCAAATCCGTGTGGTGCCGGCTCAGATTGCCGTGTGGTGCCGGCTCAGAATGCCACCACCCCATTTCATCCCATGGGTGTCGTAAAAGTCGACTAAGGGATTAACCGGAGGATGGGCAGCAGCGTCCTTCGAGTACATTAACAACTCAACTGCGATCGCCAACCCGTCTGCCAAGCGTGGCGATTATGGCAAGACCCCCCGATGAGCACACAACACACCATATCGGTCGTTGTGGTGATCTTTGGGGGAGGCCTGTGTCCAGCAGTGGATTTCATTCGGCCGAAATGATGAATAATCGCGAAAACCTAAGACAACGTGTTATTTTTTGGGTTACGTATCAAAAATGTTTCTATTTTAAATTAATCACACACACATCAGCATCCCATAAGGTATGTAACGAATGTGTGTTAACTTGATTTGTACGTATGCACTAACACACACATACAAATACTTATACGTATTTTGCCAAGTAAGGTAAATAATAGTAAATACTCAATTTGGTTTTGTCCTTACTGCTTTTTAATTAGAGCCGTGTCCTTCAGGTTCAGTTTGAATCGGGCGTTGATGTCAAGTTTTGGTCTTTTTCGGCCCTGTTGTACCCATAGGCGGAGTGTCCTTGCGTCTTGCGTCTTGCGAGAATCCTTGTGGCCCATCTCAGAGTTATATCTAGTGAATCATTTACTATAATATAAAATAATAGGCCCTCCAGTGCCTATGCACTGGAGGGCCTAATGCACCTTCACACACGGCCATAATTGCGAACGAATTTTTGACCAAACATTCAACAAATACCATCGAGCAACTACTATATTCACCAGATATGGCTCCAGCCGACTTCTTTCTTTTTCCTAAACTCAAATTACCACTTCGTGGCACCCGTTTTCAATCGGTAGAACACATAAAGGAGAATTCGCGGCGAGAACTGAACTCAATTCCGGAAACAGCGTTAAAAAATGTTTTGATGATTGGATTATTCGTTGGCGTAAGTATATCGTTTCTGAAGGAGCATACTTTGAAGGTGATAAAATAAATTTGGATGAATAACAAACATTTTGTGTATTATTGATCTTTTCCCGTTAGTTTCTTGACAGAATAGTACAACCTCCAGGCAAGGAATTTTCTGATGCGTATACTGATTATTTGTTGAAAATTTCATTAAAATTTCGGGCTTACTACGAAAGTCGCTACTCAAGACGTCATACGGCAAATAAGTATTTACACCAGGATATGAATACGATACGTATAAAGGACTATATAAAGAAATACGATATAAAGAAATTTGTAAAAAAGAGGTAGAACAGAACAAATGCGTCCAGTCAGCTGCAGCCTATTTCAGAACCTTCACCTTTTAATATATCTTTAGAGTAGATTGGTTGTAAGAATACCCGTAACTACTGTCGTAGGCATAGGCGTAGTGGGGTGGGCTATTCCCAGAATACTTCTAGCCCATCCCAGAGTAATAGTAAATTACTTATTAAAAATATGGCGCAATAATTTCGGTCGGTCTACAGGATCGTATTGAAATAAGCCACTCCCAGAAAAAACAAACATTGATATGGCCTTGGTCGTAGGCATTCGTATACCGGGAAACGGCTTGTCCTTCCTGTGTCTCTCTGGGCTCTTAACGTGTAAAGAATCTTAACCCAACCGCTCAGTTCCATCGTGCCGTGCAGTTGCTATAAAGCCACAGCCCCATTTCTTCTCGGAGACGAAGACGACGTCAAGTTTGAAACAGTGGTTAGTCGTTTCGAGTTTCTGCGCTGCTCTGCAGGGATCTAAATTCCTCACGAAACAAATATTGTATAGAATGGCCTTTTTTTTAATGGGCCCAGGGGATATTCTTCAGGAACTTCCTCTGCCTCGGGGAAGGACGAAGGGGCATGCCGGACTCCTACCGGCTAAAACCACTGGGGCGGTCATCTTTGGCACCTAAGGGGGCACCAAGTCCTCGTATGATCACACTAGATGTATTTGTATGGCCTACAGATAATTGTTTCGGGTCTGGTTATATGTGCATGTGAGGTTTATGTCTGTAAACTGTCCTCACGACACATGAGAAGTACCAGTGGAGAAGCGATTTCATAAAAATCTATTTAATTACTGTCAAGTCATTTGGAAAGGCTTACTTATCGAACCATGGATACATTAATTAGGTCGATGTCGAACTATTTTCATTCAAGTTCAGTACTACGTGACACAGTCGTAAAAAACATTTACTTTTATATATTTTAATATAACTATTACGCAAATCGAAGGCTGGAACATCCAGTCGCTTGATAAGGCCCAGTTTTTTATATTTACCATATTTACTTTGTTTTTAACTTAATTTAAAATTCTAACAGGTTTTTCTGAAAATTATAAACGAAACACTGATATTGGGCCTTTCTAAGTAGTATCACTTATAAAGTATGACCCCAGGGTCATAGCTCCGAATAAGCATCAATAAAAATGTGGTCGTTTAAAATATTGAGAGGTGTCTTGGGTGATATTGCAATTTGCAATTATGTACGTACCCTGATATTTTTCATATATATTCATCATTTCAGCCTCCCCCAAAGATTACCACAACGACCGATATGGTTTGTTTTGTGTTGTGGACCCATTGGAGGTTTGCCATATAGCCACGCTTGGCAGACGAGTTGGCGAACGCAGTTGAGTTAGAAATGTACTCGAAGGACACATAGTCGCCTTTTACGACACCCACGGGATGAGGTGGGGTGATGTTATTCTTTACAGTTAATCGACACATCGTATATATTATACTTTAAATAAAGCTGATCAAGGTCACATGAGGCCTTTGGGATGTGCAGCCGAAGTAAGGCACTGGGTATGCCTTGGAGAGCACTGTTTACTGTGGCGACAAGAGAACTAAACATTAGCTAGAGAATACAAAAAACCTGGAAAGATTAATTCACTAGGAGATAAAAGAGAGTGTTCGCGAGACGTTGGTGATCCGCATCACCTTTAACAGCATACACAATGGTCTACGCTCGGTCGCAGACAACAGCAAATGGATACACTAATTATGAATAAAGTTTTCGCATTGCACGATAATTTAGAATAACACGATAATACGAATTAACCTTTGAATCGTTTGACGTTTCGACCGATCGAGGTTTCTAAACAGACTGGATGATTCCAATATCGCATTTTTTATAATATGGGTATGTTAATTTCTACGAACGATAGGTGCAATCAGTTTCTGTGGGCCATCACTATATTTAAGAGACGCGAACTTTAAATTATGTTACTCATGCTGATTCATTCATTGATGTAACTAACGTGTTATAATCATATTATGATTCTGTTACATCATAGTCAGTTCGACTTTAGCCCTAAGAGTTTTTTTATTATTCTGCCGCTACGAAATGTTGTTCCGATGACTCGTAATTTATAGTAAATAATGTTTTTATTTAACGGCTTATAGTTCGGTAATATTTGGATAACGTAGATTTATTCATAGGGTGATATTGGTCAACAATTTATTTTCATATTGAATTTCGAATTGCGTAGATGCATCTGCAGAAATGGATTTAAGAGTTAAAGTATTGTCATTCCAAAAAACCTACCAAATTGCGTTTACGGATCGTTTAATTTCTAATTTGATCTCGTAGAAATATACCAAGCATAGCTCTCTCCATAGCTCACTGAGTGTCCTTGAGCTTTCTTATGAGGCCCATCTTCTCTCTCTTTATCTTTGGTGTAATGCCGGCAACGTTTTCTGGATTTTTCTCAGCCAGGCCCTTTCACTGGGCCTAGACTAGGTAATATATTTTCAATACTTCAATAGTAATTGTTTGTATGAAATAATCCATGATTAATATTAATAATTACTAGCGCTTGAAACATCAGAATTTCAGTTGCACGGTTTCAACTGGTTGGACTTATGTAAAAGAACCGGCAAGAAGCTCTATGGATACTCCTTTAATATAGTGATTTTTACAATTTTGATTGATAAAGATTGTGTTAAAACATATAAAGAGAAAAAATAATATGTAAAGAACCAACATACCACAGTATTACATAATAATGTATTTGTCATGTCAGCTATCAGTTGACCAGTTCTGGCAGATTTCACCCGTTTACAAGCATGACGAATGCATCAACATCGCTCAGTGCCACCATACATACGGATATTGTAGGGAACTCATCGACCCGATGCACAACGGTGCCAACAGCAAGACATTTTAGTGAGCATGACAGACCATTTTACTGTCAGACAACAGGCACAGCCGGTTTAATTGCCAAATATAAAACGTTAGTAGATACAGGATGCCGAATTCAGGCACATAACTATCATTTTTCGAAATTACATGATCTGAAATGAAATTATCTTTATTTTAGAAGGTAGGTTTCAAGAAACACTATACAATTGGTTTGGATGAAACTGGAATTTCCTACTGAATAAGAAGAGACGCCGAAACATACTCAAAGGTTTCTGTTTTGAAGTCCAAACATATTTAAATGCGATATTACGTGAGAAAAATGTAGGGCAACGTCTGGAATGGCCTTTTGAAGAAAGATCCATAGCCATTTTGGGATGATCTGTCCTGACAAATGGCAAGCAGTCATCGTGTAGCTCAGCCCTATTTTAGGGAGTTCGACAACCTGTCACACAACAATACCATGAGCATTACGAATAATTCAGTGTGGTGCCCGGATTAAGAATATGGCACCACTCCATACCCTCTCGTGGATGTCCTAAAAGGCGACTAGGGAACTCGAAACCACAGGGATAGGAAGCAGCGTCCCTTCTGTGGAACATTAGGCACACTGTGCTCACCAACCCGCCTGCCAAGTGTGGTGAGTACTGGCAATTTCCCCTCGCGGAAGGGCGGAGGGGCATCCTACCCGCTAAAACTACCAGAGCGGTCATCTTCTGCACCGAAGTGGGGCTCCAGGTCCTCGATATAATGACACTAGAGCCACCCATAGGTGCCACGCCTTTAGGCACATTTCGGAGGGGATAACTGTAAAGCGGTCAACCTGGCAGTGGGGAGATGACTGTGAAAAGGCTACCCCCAGGGTAGATCTCGGGGGGATTGTAAAGGATCTTCCCGAAGCCTCGCTGTGCGCTGTACTGAGCACAGGGCGGCACGTGGCCACAGGCGTGCCACCGTCTCCCTGGGGTCACTCGATATGAGCACGCAACGCTTGAGACTCCCCAATCTGCGCACCCACGACCCCCGATGTCTCTCAACAAGTAACAACGGCAGAGGCGATCTATTAGACCTGTATTCGGCTGTTGAAGTCTTTGGGCTGATGTAATGGATGATGATAAAGAGAATATTTTAATGCAAAGTTAGTAATACAAGCTAAAGGAAGTATAGGAAAGTGAAGAACATTGAGGGTTATTTAGTAAACGATTTCTGTGTGATATCCAGATTAAAAATAAAGCACCACTCCATCTCCTCCCGTAGATTTCGTAAAAGGTAACTAAGGGACTCTTAACCGGACTGATGGGCAGCAGCGTCTCTTCTGTTGAACAGTAGCGATTCTGCGCTTACCAACCCGCCTACCAAACGTAGTGAGTATTGGCTTATTCCCCCCAAAATGACGACACAATTGTAGAAATCTATTGAGGAGGCTTTTGTGCAGTAGTGTGCGTCCTTTGGTGGATATGATGATTATATGTAAAAGTGCATATAGCTACGTTTTATAAGTTTTCAAAGGTTCATTTTTATGATGTTTATATGACACTATGGTTTGTTCTTTGTCATGGGTTCAGTTTAAATAAATCTCACGTCAGGAACAAAGGTACACTTGAAGGCCATACTCAAGCACTTGTTACGTGCGGGAATCAAACCCGCAGCGCAGACAGCCAATCGCTTAGGCACTGCGCCAACCATGCAAATACATAGATTATTGTGAAGATCTCAATAATTGGGAATCCGTCAGGATTACTCAGTATCGGGTGGGTCTCGTGAGCATCTCTCTCACCAAAAGATAACTATTTTGTTCAAAACGTTGGTGTAGTGGGTTCCTCTAGTAATAATTATTAGGACCTATGAAATTATGTTTGGCAATGAATTCAAATCATTTTTATTTTACAAACATGGTTTTCATTCTAAATCAGTCTTATGTGTATTGATTAGTATTATGTTTTTATCACGATTGTCACTTTATGTTCATACATTACATGCAAACATTTTTCAAGTGTACATGTATATTATAATGAATTTATATCTATTCAGATCTATTTCATTGAATATTAATAAAAATACATTTAATTATGTGAATAATTAAAGTATACATAATATTATATAGTTTGCGTTAGTAATTAAATTAAATTAAATTTACATATATATTCTTGAGTGCCATTTATTAGCAAGCCACCGTGTTAACATTGATTTTAATTTATTAAATGTCATCAATCATGGATTGGAAAATTATATAATATTCTGTTGCACATTAAGTAACTGTAAATTTTACCTGTTTAGGCAAAGGATAGGCACCTCCACAGCTGCGAAAAAAAATGGTAATAAACCTAAATTATTACCATTTTTTTTCGCAGCTGTGGAGGTGCCTATCCTTTGTCCAACGTTGCTAGGGAGAGGGGCCAAGGGAATGCCGTTCTCTTACCGGCTAAAACCATCGATACTGAAGAGGGGCCCCAAGATATCGAAAACGAAAGATCCGGAGCCGCCCATTGGTGCCACGCCTTTAGGCACAATTCAGAAGGGGTAGGAGCCCCAGGATCCTGAGAACGAAAGATCCGTAGCCGCCCATTGATGCCACGCCTATAGGCACATCTCGGAGGGGGTGACTGTAGAGTCCATTGGTACAGACTGTAAAAGTGCCCAAAGCATCAAGACACATAAAAGCGTTGCTTGCTTGCATAAAATAAACATGAATAGCTCTATAATGTACTCGTACAAGCATGATCAAAAAGTATAAACTTAAAAAAACTAAAAGGACGACCCTGACTTCAAGGATAATATGAGTCTATTTGAGCCCAAAGATAGTTCAGACACTTTTTTTTAACGTAACAGATTGTTCTCGGCTGCTCATCTACCCAACAAGATGACTCTGTAATATAACATAAAGGATAAATAGATGTCATGGCAGCATATTTAGATACTGTCAGGTGCTGTACGTCATAATCATATTGAGTTAATTGACGGCACGGCTCGTACAGTGGCTGATACAGTCGGCTGCTGCGCTCCAGGTCGCGGGTTCGATTCCCGCACGGAACAAATATTTGTATAATCTGCAGGTAGTTGTTCCGGGTCTGGGGGTATAGTGTGTGGTATTTATGTCTGTAAACGTACTCGACACAGTAGAAATACTAGTGTGGGACGGTTTAAATAGAAACACTTATATATTGGTTGCAAAACTCAGTTGCCATTGCGGCTGAAAGGAAACATTAGGTGGAGCAACAGATATTGAAAGTCTTCTATTATGCATATGAAGTGCATTCGACCAATGAGTTGCAAGTGATATCAACAAAATTATTTATTAAAAACCTTAAAAATAATACAAATATTCACAGTTACTCAATCGAAAAGAAATGAACAATCGATTGTTAACCGTGGCAAATTTATGAAATAAAAATGTAAGAAGGATTTTTAAAAGTCCCACTCACTGACATTGCCCTGTATCTAGCCCACGGGCAATTACCTTCCATGTCGCACGCGGAAGCTCACACACCAGTTACCGACTTTTATTGTTACGTTTCAACATCAACAAGGGCAAGTTCACTTGAAGTTTTGTTTATAACGAAAGTATCACATAGTGGTACATGTGTAGGCATATAAGTGTACTGACATTGTGCTACCATTTATATCAATGAGGTCGTAATCTATATTTTTTGCTTAATTTTTATTTACTACAAGTTGGGATCGTCATTTGACCTAGATTCATTTAAATTGTATTTCATTTATAAGTATGTATATACTTACAGAGCGAAATTTAAAAATTAATTTAAGCGAGAGTAGATACTATACTATACTTATTAGATTTCTCCAATCTTGGTTTCCTGGAAGGTGAAAGTGAAGCTGAAAGGTGTCCTGGAAGAAATCACCGTGTGCGATAAGAAGGACTGTTGTACTGTATATACTAAGCGCTACTTTTTATTGTATGTAACTATTACGAACTGGTGTACAATAAAGATTACAATTATTAAATAACTCGTAAGATGACGTGGCTTTTTAAATTATTAGATTTGACAATCTCGACTGCTTTTTATGTTCGCTTTTTAATTTCGCTGAGTGTGTACATGTTATTTTAATTGTACTAAATAATGCAAGCATATTTCAAGATGTCATGATCGGAGGTTTACGAACTCGCTTCTTACGGCCGAAATTAATAATCAATCTAATCCAAAATCTTTAGTTTCGGATTACGGATGTCTGTTTTTTGTGTTAAATGTGATCGTAATAAAATAATGGATGATTTACAAAATCTTAAATCAAGATTGTTTTTGGGAAATTTTTGGATAGGTATAACTTTGTTATTTGAGGGGTTTCATAAACGAATTACCTTAAAAATGAAATATAGTATTTTTTTATCATTAGAAAGAATATCGAATATAGGATTCGAAAGATGGATAAAAAGTTGCAAGTAAGAAATTTTTCTACTTATTTTACATTTTAGATAAAAATGAATGAAAAAACTGACGAAGTTAGGGAAATGTGACAAAATCTATGAATTAGATGTATTTTTTATATTATATAATAAATAATTACGTTTTTTTTGAGATATATAATTTTTCATACGCATCGAATAGTAGAAAAGAAACGTAATTTTATCACATTATTAGACTGACCCGCCAAAAAACATTGATGATTTTTACTTTCAACTATGTACATAATATATACTTATCCTTTACGAATTATTAATAAGATACACATTATTTAGTCTTTTCAACGCTTCTGGGCTGAATTATTTTTATTTCGCATGCCACTAAGTAAAATCAAAATTCATCCAGATCGCTCAAAACAATAATTTGAAGGCTTTTTGACGCGGGTTTAAACCTGACATGTACAATGGCCTTTTTTAATATCTTTGAACTTATCTAAGACATTACAGACTTATGGTACTTTAGGAATAAAGTCTTGACTATTTAGGGGAAGAAGCAACATCATGAGGACACTTGGATCTTAATGTTCTGAACTCACTAACACACAGTGAGCAATATAGTGACTAATGATAGTTCTTTGAAAGCTAGCAGTTAAGCAGACAGCCTGGCTTTCAGAAATTTATCTGAAACCACGTACAAAAAATAAAATAAAATTAAGTATCCTATATGAACTTAATTACGTATGCCCATCTGAAAGACAATCATATTTATCTGAACCAATGATTTAAGTTTTATCAAATTATTGATATAATTAGCACTCTCTGTATAAGAACTGGCCTTTGCCGTGCAATGAGACATTAAGGGATTATATTATATTATTTAAAATTTATTTATGCCCAATTTATTGAATGATTCATTTCGGCCGAATGAAGTCCACTGCTGGACACAGGCCTCCCCCAATGATCTCCACAACGATCGATATGGGTGTGTTGTGGGCTCATTGGGGGTTTTTGCCCATGAATTATTATATTTATCTACATGTTTCTCTATTACACGGGTTTATATCCCCTGCAAGGGGGAACCCGGTCTTTTGATAGGCTTACGCGGGGACATGGGTCCAACACACAGAGGCCCTTTAGAGAATTTTAATCTAAAATGTAATGGGACACTAGCCGGGGACTCTCCATGGCTACACTATAAAATGCAGTCTTGGATTGTCCCCAGAGGTATAAAACTATTAAGTATGAAATGGAAACTACAAGTGTAAGGTCTATTGCAATGGGTGCTAAATGGATTTAATACTAAGAAAAACGGCGTCTGCCTTTCAACCTTTAAAGGGAAATTCTGTGGCAGACGGTGACTCGCCACTTATCTATTATTTATCTAATTATGACTTATTTAAATTTTAGTTGATAAAGGAAACTTATCGGCAGTCTTCGTTTCTTTCGAAGGAGGCTTCGTTTGGTAAATTGGTGGGTAGTGACGCTGTTTGCGGGAGTGCATAACTCCATGCATTGTACATATTTTTTTAAATATCTCTATAATCTGTTGAATCCCTGAACACTTGACGACAATATATGTAAAATTGTGGAGTATGCATATCCTCAAGCAACATATTACACTAGGAGAACCTTAGCCCAGTTTAAAGTCGTGTTTAGCAATAAGTATTGGTTTACTAGCCACGGAGGCTTGTTGGTTCATCGCATGCAGTAGACAGAGTGGGTAATTTAGTTATGGGAGATACCCAATGAATCGGACGCGTCATGAAACGGACAGAATCTGTTTTAGAAAAAGTTACTGAAGGAATGTACTCAAATGTATACAATATGTTTGGCAGGCGAAATCAAGTGGCAAATACGTGCCATATACGTGCGTCTTCTAGGTATGCTATGCAAAGTTACTTGCCTATATTTCCAGATTATTTATTCAACTCTATTATGAAGTACCCTATACATCGTATGTTTAGTCTCAGGTATATAAATATTGACGAAAGTGAATGACAATTAATTAATGTTGCAGTTTATTAAGGGTTCAAGTTATTAAGGTGTCTTTACTTTTATTATGATTTCCGGCGACCACGATGCTATATTCCTCTTCCGTTTTCAAAATATATTAATGGAACTATGGGAGTTATAGCAAGTTATGTAAGTTAACGTGAGTAAGGTCTCCAGATAGAATATTGCTTGAAGAGAATAAAGGAGGTATAAATATATTATTACCATCATCATACCAGCCAAAGGACGTTCACTGCTGAACAAAGGCCTCCCCCACAGATTTCCACAATTATGTAGTAATTTTGGGGGGATTTCTCCAGTAGTGACCACGCTTGGTAGGCTCCCTTGGTTGGTGGGCGCAGATTGGCTACCGTTCCAATAGAAGGGACACTGCTGCCCATCTCTCTGGTATTTCTGGTATATTCCCTTAGTCACCTTTTACGATATCCATGAGAGGAGATGGAGTGGTGCTATATTCTTAATTCAGACACCACAAGGAATATGTATTTACATATTAAAACAGAAACACTTGAGTCATTGTGAGAAGATCGTAGAAGAGTTAGAGTTGTCGACATGGCTAAAAGGATTAGTAAGCTGTAGAGACAATGGGCGAGGCGCATAACTCATAAAACTGATGGCCGATGGGGCAGAAAGGTGCTTGAGTGGAGACCACGCAACATACTGCGTTGGCCGGCCTTCATCGAGATGAACAGAGGACCAGAGGATATCTCTGTAGGCACGTTCTCGACACGGAAAGCTTCCACGCATTTAGAATAGCTGCACTGGTAGCTGGTAGCTCGGAGTCGTCGTCGTCAGATGTCGGCGGCTGCGGTAGCCGGTTGTTGTGGAAATGTATGGTGAAGCCTTAGTTCAGCAGTGAATGTCCTTTAGCTGATATGATGGTGATGCATTGTGTTGAAACTGTTTAAGCTACTCGTAGTCATTGTGTAGAATCTGCTGCATTCCAGCGTGGCCATTAACCATGGCGATCGCAGTTGAGTTGTAAATGTACTCGAAGGACGCTGCTGCCCATCCTGCGGTTAATCGCATAGTCGCCTTTTACGACACTCACGGGATCAGAGAGGTTGGTGGTATTCGTAGCCAGTACCACAAGGCTTGGGTTAAGTTTAAGTTATCATCACTAATTACACCTACTTAACGCCTATATTAATATAATAATACAAGCTCGTAGACGACCAATTCCATATATGGCCTGTTACTTAGCGTCTTAGCTGCCATTGCTTTACTCTAGACTGAAACCCTAAGGGATATTGTCACTATTCTAGCCCTTAGATATTATTTATTGCGAAAATTGACTTTATTTTTCAACAGACTGCATTCTTCGGGGTGTATGCAGCGGTCACCATGGCAGTGGGAGCACGTGGTGCGCGGACGTACTTCCCTGCGTGTCGGAGGTCGTCCAGCGTTCTATATAATCTGAACAAGTTGCCCAAGCGCACACTACCACACTCACGCGCACGCCGCCAACATCCATCTGCAAAATAAAACACTGTACGTAAAAAAATAATATTAAATAAAATTCTCATATCATTAAAATCGATCCAATTTTCATACCGGCCAAGGTCTCTAAACCTTTTTACTTTTTTCTAAAAGTCGCGTGATCTAATTTATTTGCCGGTTACGTTTCGTGGCATTGGTAATTGTAGACCCACCACCGTACATTTGCTTGCAGCGGGAGCGGTCAGTCCTGCAGTTCCGAGCCCAGTCAGTCTGCGCGTACGCATCCGCCACTCGGACATAGTGCGCGTTCACTACAGTGATACTGTGACAGTGACAGTAAGGTCCCGATAATAAACAACATACAACATGAACCACTACGTGAAAATCGTGAGTAATTTGACTTTTATTTCGCTAATTAAAATAATACCGCAACCTTCATAATTAATTAGATAAGATTTATTATATTCAATTTACAGGTAATATAAACATAATATAAATTAAGTTCTTCTATTACTTATTTATTTCTAAAAACAAATAAAGTCCACAAGCAACAGTTTCGAATGCATATTTTAAAATCAATGACAACAATTATTAAATCATCGGAATATGTAATTGAATATTTTCGTTTATCGAGTTAATTGACAGTCTATCACGACAGTCACAGCCAAAAGTGTTAAGTGTCAATGATCCAGTTTCCATGCAATTATGTCAAGTTCTTTAACACACGGCAATAAAAAATCGGTTTATACGATGATCTTGAATTACTATGATGAAATAGTCATTCGTAATTTACGTACGTATGTACGTTACGCATTTGTAATGGTTTATTAAAACAATGGAATGTTTGTGTGAACTGAAATTTAGAGTCAGAAAATATATAGTGGCAATTTCATGAAATATAATATGTAATGTGTCCATTTGAGCCTATTCAGTATGGTAATTATGTTTATTATTTTTAATAGCAATTATTGGTCGCACACTATTGCATTATATTATAATGTAATTATTAAATTGTCGTTAGTTCAAAAAGTTTTAAATTAGCTTATAGAGAGTTTTTAAATTTTGAAACAGTTCACTAGGTTTTCTATGTTTAATTAAATAAACGTGAAACTAGCTAACTATTCGAATTATACAAATTATTGTTGTAAAATCGTATTCTAAACTCTACATACTATTGTAATTCTCGTTAACATTTTATAGTATCGGTTGAAAAGCATAAATATAATTCGTATAATTATTTTTGCACGCTTAGTGAGTGCGTCGTTTTCCCAACTTATATAAACAACCAACTTGCATTGACAAGCATATTCCAAAGCCAGTAAATTTAAAAAATATACATTTATTATAAAAATGTATACATAGTTTATCAATTGTACACTGATTAATTTATATTGAGATCAAAAAGATTTTGTAGTATGTGGTAATTAGTTAATACTTTCTTAAACGTGACTTGAAGATTATGTGTTATTGAAATTATGCTTAATTAAACTTAACCTTACAATTAAATCACTAACTTGAATTAAACAGAATTACCCAACTGCTTTCAATTCTAAGATATGCTACTTTTAATTTCAAATATTATTCAATAGTTGAATATGAAATCAGTGCACTTCAAAAGACTTATTAGTATTCGTACACAGAAGTTTTAATTTCATGGATAAAATCGCGCCTGCAATAATATTAATGTACTTATTTAACAAATAAAAGTACTTAATTTAATTCAAATGATATTTAATATTGAAACGGCAAATTGTATTGCTAAAATGAGTCAACCAAACTATCGGAGACATTAATCATTTGATCGATAGTTTCGTACACGGATTTCCGCGATAGCGCATGTTGCCCATTTGTTGTTTTAGGAATATATTTACATAAATTATAATTATATTCTATCCGGATCATAAAATTTAAAACTAGGCGCTATTTTGACAAGAGCTAATTATAATTAGCCTACACAATTAATATTTTTATATAAGCGAATGAAAAAAAATACAATTTGCAAAGGTATTCGACACTATCTGCAAAGTTGCTTGATTTATTGATGTCTTATTCAACATAAAATAGTATCACGGCCTGAAAAAGTTGCGTTGCTGTGACCGCAACAAGCAATTTTATTTTAACTTGTCAGTAATTTAAATTTATTGAACTTAAAGCTTGTGTTATATTTATAGTCATGTGAGGGTTAATTCTTTCGCGACGGTGCTTTGTAGCTCATTTTTCGGGATATCAGAGTGAGATATAGGTATTGACAGCTGATTGCTAACGCTGGGTACAGACCGGGCCAACGAATGCCAATGAATTGACTTAGTTAGCTTTTGTTGGCGTAAAACGAGATTCGGCAAACGCTACCGACTTTCGTTGGCCATCATTTTCCCGTTCTAAAACTAGCATTAATTGGTTGCAAATATCACCGTGAGCATTATCACCAAATAAACAACATGTCATTGACATATTGATATATTTTTAATGACACACGTCATTTCCATATTACATATTCATGTTTGTATAATATGGGTCATTGGATGATCTTCAACGACATAAGGTGTTTTGTAAAGAAAATAAAAACTAAAACTAAAATAATTAAGAGTAAATTAGGGTTTGAACCGGTGATAGCAAAACGCTTATTGAAGAGTTTAGCTTCCGTGACGCAAGTTAGAGTTTTAAAAAGTTCTAAGATTGTCTTCTTGACATTAGTGTTGTTGAAGCTCTAACAAATAAAACTGAACCAAACAAAACAAAACACAAGAATTTAAAAGTTTATTAGATTTCACAATATAGCTCTCTAATAAATTGCTTTTTAAGGAGCCAAAATTTTAGCATCATATCAGCCAAAAGACGTCCATTGCCGAACAAAGGTCTCCTCTATAGATTTTTTACAATTATGTCATCAACTTGGCAGACGTATGAAAAAAAAAACAGTATGACTAATGTTCTACATATAGACACTGCTGCCATCCTTCTGGAGTAGAGTCCCTTAGTCGCTTTGTACGACAGCCAGGGGAATAGATGAAGTAGTCCTATATTCTTAATCCGGACATCACGCGGATCAGGTACTTTCAGTAAATCAAAAAAAATGATATTTACTATATATTATGAGACAATAACGTTACAATAAATATTTTACTTAGCTTAAATAGTATCTAATCTATAACAGACATCAGTTTTACTTAATTTAACCATTTGCTACGTATATGGTTAAATTAAGTATACCGGATTCTTCGCAAATTGAATTTGAAATACTGAATATGTTTATTGTTGAAAGAATTACGAATTCAAGTACTTACTTACATTAATGGCTCATTTATGGTGAAATAATTTCGTTAGTTGATGTATTAATTAAAAATAATAATTGATTATGAAAGTAATTACAATATTAAAAAGACACATTGGTGCATATTACGATTTTAACCAAGTTCTAAAAATGTTAAAAACGAACCATTAAATATCCGAGTTACCAGCATACTTAAAAATGAACGAATATATAATATAGGAGATTAATTCAAATATATTTTCAATAATTGTTTACATACATAACAATTTTCCTTTAATGGTTTAATGAATACCAAAGCAAAATTGTTTGATATTAAATTAATATTTAGTAATAGTTTCACAATTTATATCGCTGGCTAGTCAGACACTTTGATAGTACGATAGACTTGTTTCAAACGATTGCGATGCATACTTGCTCATTACGTTTCAAAGCGTACAAGTTGCAGAAAACTGAATAAAATTAACAAGATAGAATGAAAAAAACATTTTCTGTTCGTCAATTATTTATGTTTGTAAATCGAGTTATGGGATGTCGCTATTTCAGCCGATTAAAATCCACCGCTGGACACAAGTAACCTCCAAAGATCGCCATAACGACCAGTCTGGGTGTGCTGTGTGCTCAATGAGGGGACTGCCACCGCTGCTGATCTGCTGAGCTCAATATTACAGGTCATATAAGACCGCCGTTTTAAAAGTGCTCGTGAAAAACCAATAATATTTCCAACATCTGACCAATATTCGCTCTGCAAGGTCCTCACTGTTGTCTACTATTCACAACGCACAATGTTCTTAACAAACACAACCTTTTGTATTACGACCCAAGGTTCCTCTCTATGAAACGGCACTCTGCCAGAATCTGCAAATTTGAGTTTAGCAGATCAGCAGTGGTAAGTCGGCACTTCAAGCATATAAGCTCTAAACTCTATAATCATCATTGTCTCAGCTGAAAGACAGCATTTTTGGAAGTAGGCCTCTCCCACAGACTACCACGACGACTGGTCTGGGTTTTTGTGGTGTGTTCATTGGGGGGATTTTCCATAATCGCCAAGCTTGACAGGCGGGTTGGCGATTGCAGTTGAGTTGATAATGTAGGTACTCGAAGGACGCTGCTGTCTATCCTTCGGCTAATCCTAAAGTCACCTTTTACGACACTCGTGGGATGATATGGGTTATTGCTATTTGTAGCCTGCACCACATGGCCAATTCGACTTCTTCGAATGCTTATATTCGATATCGATCGATTTGATCAGCTTCTTGTAGACAGATGTACACGATTTAAAAAAATAACTATTTCATATTTTGTTAGGTGAAGGCAACTCATACCACGAGAATATAAGTGGGAACTAACATAAATAAAATAAACATTTAAGTCATAGTACAGGATAGGGATAGCCTACGACAGGGGGCACCACAGTAACTATGTTACAAAATACACCACTCAGAATGAAGCCGCATCCAGTATCATTGCAATATTGTATTTGATTTTTATTTATTTGTAACGGTTTTATGACGACAACATTCATTGCTACCGCTAGCATACGATAGGAGAGAGTTTTAGAACGTATGTCACAATTAATGTTGTGGAACTGCCAAAATGAAATGCTACGCAATAAAGCTGCTGATGTGGATCCAATGTTATGAAAATCTTGGTTTCATTTCAAACGAGAAAGCCAATTTCTTCAGTTAGTAACAATAAAGCTCTCTGATGAAAAATATAGCCATAGCATATATGGTAGATATATGTAAGAATAAATTAAAAGTAATAATATAGCAGTATTTTCACACTTATGGGAAAAGTACCGTAGTACATGTTTATTAAACAGTTAATCAGCTCATCATCGAAAAAAAGGGCAGCTAAAGGGTCTTTTGCGTAATTGGTCGCTGTTAAATATGGGCCACAATGCAAGAGACAGAGAAGGGCAAAATTTCGCCCAGTTTTTTTAAAATCTTAAAATTAGAGCCAGCAAGCTCTATCTTTTGTATAATAATGACCACTAAATATATTAAGCAGTGACATTAAACTATTTGCGAACCAACCTCTCACTAAACGTGATACATTTTTTGTTTGCTCAATCGTATTTATTTCTAGACTGTCTGCCTGTCGAAGTTGTTGCCTCGATAAATCACATTCAAATTATATTATACGTCAAAATTATGATATAATCATGCACGTTTGGGAGCAGAGAGCGAAACTTTGATCGATGGTGACAATGAACTTTGACTTGATTGTCATCTTGGAATACCTATCTATATCAATATTTTCTGTTAATGGCCGCTTGACAGGGTCAGTTATACTCAAATATTTATTAAACTTAGAGTACAACCTTCATTCCGGTATGTCCTCGGGCTTTTGATTTAAGTATATCGTATACTAGAATGTTTAGGACAAACAACCTAATTTACATTCCGCTTATGTGACCTTCGTAGAAATAGTAATTACCAGTGACCGTTGTTGACGAAAATGATTGCTGATTTAAATCGAATAAACAGGAATAGAATGAAATTAATAAAAGTCGTTTTCAAAGTATTTACGCTTTCCAACGATTGTCTGAGCTGTCAATCAGTGAAGACAAATGGATCCAATTAAATATATACAGGCTAATACAGGCTAATACAGCGGTACATCATTCTTCAATACACATTGATTTAGTTAACCGCTTTTATTATTATCATGTATTCAGTTGCGTCACCGTACCGGCCAACCAACACGCTTCCTAGTTAGGCAATGATAGAACATCGCATTCAGACAATTAATTAATATCAAACCCAATGAATTCAGTTTCCATGTAGCAAGCCTCAGAAGTCGGTCAGGTGTACCTACCTACGTTACACGCCTGGTTTTAACAAACAAATGTATTTGATTAATTACGGCCAAGGGTGTCGTTGCGTCAAACAATGGTTCTCATAATAATTGCAGTATTTTTTGTGTGGTTTATTCGCGTAAATGTTTGTAATTCATAATCCCCCGATGATCATCAGTTGGATCGTGACCGAGATATGTAAAAAGCAACCTTCACGACATCACGGATAGTAGGTTAATGACCTATTTTGTATGTTTCGGAGTATGTTGACAGTTTTTTTGTATGATTCGTGCGTTAGTTGGGCTGCTAATGATTATTATCTCTGAATTATATACGTCCATTATCATATTATATTTAACCAAGCTCTTTATGTATGCTTGTGATGAAATATGAGACGAAGACTCGGAAGTAAGGTTGGTTATAGACATAGACATCGTTTTATATTGCTTAACTATGTACATTGTAACGTTTATCAAGTTTAAGTATCAACAGCATATCTATATCAAGTGGTGTGTTTCCGTTTCCGTGTTCGTCCGTGGTTGTGCAGCTTCGCATGGATTTTTAACGCCAGGTCTCCTTCCCAATCCCTATCCTATTTCAAGTCCCGCGTCCTCGAAATGCGCAACGCTAACAGCTCTCCTTCCAAAGTTCAAATCGAAGCCCGTTCGAAGTTCGCATCACACTGCTCGCAATCTCGTCCGTCACGTTTGTTTTTTATTGTGCTGCGTTTAAGATTAAGTTTTTAGTGTGCTGTCAAGTAATTATAGAACTAAAGCTCTTGGGCCACTCCATTTTCGAGCGCAATACAAAATTATTACTTGGCCAGCAAATTATTAAATTGAGGCATAAAATAAATTTCCGTAAGCTATATTTGTTAGGCAGGTTAAAGTGTTCCTCGGGTAGTCCCTGGGCCACCCAAAAGCGGTGAGCATGTACATAAACAGCACCGACGCGAATTATGCTTGAAATAAACACGTATTTAGAAGGAGAGTTAGCGTTACAAATCCGTAGGCGTTTCTTCGAGGCAGTACAGCCGCGTACACGAAAACGAAAATACGCCTCTGGGTACTGCAATAATAATAATAATGGAACCTCTGGGCAGTCGTTATCTCACCATGGGATAAGGTAATCCTGGAGGACAGATTAAAGCAGCTGTTTGATTTCTTCCTATCTTTTGATATAAAAAAAAGTAAATCATAAGAAAAAAATGTATATTAAGAAGCTTACAGAACGCAGGGCAGTTTGTGGCGAGCTGAATGTGAGTAGCGACACTGCGTACCAGAATGCTCCAGAGAGTCGGTCAGGACCTCGTCTCCGGCTTGCCATTATTGGTCAATTGGAGTGGACCCCATGAGTGTCCGCAGGATTTTCAACTCTGGCTTGCCTTAGTCCGCCGATCAGAGGGGGGCCGCCAGAGCTATATGCTCGGGGGTGGAAGTGTATAATGGCGTAATAACGGAGAAACCTGGTCCGAGTCTTCGAGACACGCGATGGTGAAACCGGTGCCGCACCTCTCGACACCCCTAGCCGCTCACACTGCTGTTGCTCCTTGTCGCCTGTAGTGGTGGCCATTTAGGGGGCCCATCTTGTGAGTGGCGAGTCACCGTCTGCCACAGAATTTTACGTTCAAGGTTGAAAAGCAGACGCCGTTGTTCCCGTATTTATTAGTCTTATTATTCCATGTAACACCCATTGCAATAGACCTTATCGTTATAGTTTCTATCTCTTACAAAAGCCTTTGACCACCGGGGACAATCCATGACTTCATTTTATAGTTAGTAGTTAGTAGTATAGTTTATATAACCGCTTTTCATTGTACCTAGTGCTTTGTTTATACGTATAAATTTATCACACTTTCCTATAGGGGGGAGCCCTGGTGTCCTGAAATACAGGCCTTGGCTTAGTTTAGGCACCAGTCTCCCACAAATAAGCATTGTTTATCTTGTACTATTGTTTTTAGGTTTGTTTAAAATTAATAGTTTTAGGTTTTATTTGTGGAAGAAAATAAATATATTTTTGATTTGATTTTTGATTTGATAGTGCAGCTATGGAGAGTCCCCGGTTGGTGTCCCATTACATTTTAGATTAAAATTCTCTAAAGTGTCTTTGCGTGTTGGACCCATGTCCCCGCGTAAGCCTATCAAAAGACCGGGTTCGGACCGGGGATATAAACCCGTGAAAAGAGAGAAATAATAATAATGGAAAAACTAAAACTTTACATTATACCTACTTCTACGAATGATTAAAGAAGACTCATTTATGTATATAATTGTCTTTAAAAAAATACCTTGCAGATTACAAAACGAGAATTGTACAAAAAAAACCTTCTTCAAAACAATTACGAATAAGAGACTGCCGCGATAGTTCCGTGGTCACAATACGTGTGTGACTAAAATAATAGGACTATAATAATAGAGTAGCAAAGTATTAAAAGCTGTGTTGTAACATTGTATAATACAGAAAGCGCATTCGTAAAATGTACGTAGAAAGCGATTGTACGATTGCATTACGCTGTGTTCGGCATTTGCGGAGGTTCTATGGTAACTATAAGTAATAAATATTATTAAGAGATGTGTATGATTACCAGATGATTTTTTGTTATACCTAAACCATGTAAATATCAATAAAGTTTTAAGTTGTAGTTGAATTCCTTCCGGTATAGGCAGAAGAGGTTGAAAAATTATATTACTTGTACTTATATTAAAAATTAAAATATACGTATAATATTACAATAAATATATGTTAATTAAAATTATTATTTTCTAAATTACGATATTGGGCGACCTATTTTCAGGGGTTAACAACGCAACAAGGAACCCGACCTTTTCGTAGAGTTTACGCGCAACACGCAGAGGCCCTAGAGAGAGGGCCTACCTCGAGGTAGACCTAGAGAGTCTTTATCGAAAATTGAATGGTACACTAACTTATGTACCATTCAATTTACATTAAATTTTTTAAATTGTCTGGCAAAAATCGCCGTGTGCGATAAGACCGCCCTTTGTACATGTCTTTTTCTACATTGGATCTTATTTTTGTTATTTTTGGTGTACAATAAAGAGTATTGTATTGTATTGTATTGTAACCGGGGAGTCGCCATGGCTGCACTATAGATATAATCTCGGATTGTAGCTCAGGGTGTAGGACTTATTGCATGTGACGTACAATTGTTAATCGAAGCATGCGATGGAACCGGCAACGATTAAGTCTATTTATTGCCTTTACAATATTAGTTAAAGACTAAATACTACTATTTCTTTCATCATCAGCCTATATCGGTCCACTGCTGGACATAGTGCCTCTACCAGCGTGCGCCCTAACATTATATCTTTAAATGGACGGAAATCACAGTATCTGGCAATTCAGTTCAATCTTTAATGGTAATTTTGTGGCCAACGGTAAATCGCAACTCTCAAGACACTGCATGAGATGTAAAACTATTTATGAAAAAATCCGTCTTCAAAAATCCTACATGATAATGTTTAAACCACTAATAAGAAAAACAACTTTAAGGTTGCTGAGCAAACTGTATTTAGGAGAGACCCTGACACTCTGGTTGCTGTATTATTATGTTCATGTTTCCACATCACCTTGCACCCTGTTAAAAGATCTATAAGCTCATTATTATCAAATCAGTTAATTAACTAGTAATTTGTTCAACACAATTGAATAACTAGTTGGAAAACAACATATGGGAAGTGCTCAAACGATACTTTAATACCATAGTCGCACGGTGTCAATGACGATGGGATTAGCCTTCGCCTAACGACATAATCGTCAATGGACGAATTTTCCTTTGTAGGTGTCAGCTTCCTTTTTCCAATCCAAGTACGATGGCCTCAGTCTCAAGTCAAGGCGAATTTAAATATGTCGCTATTGAGGCCTTGTCTTTGTGTTTACATAAATGTCGGCCTCGTTTTGCTGCAGTTTCTATGTAATTGGCATCTTTCAATTGTGTTTATATGTTCTATTTGGTTTTATCATATTAAGTTTCCTTAGGTTCAGTCAGTGAAACATTAAATTACTTACAGATGTCGTGTTTGAAATTATAACCAATTAAAGCAATATTTCCGATAAATTGGACTTCAGTATAGTTTAATTTAATGGTAGATTTATATTGCTTTTATTGTTTATAATTCAAGACTGGAAGGTAAAACTCTGATTTGAGTTTGATAATATTCAAAGTTGGAGGAAACAAAGAAATACGATTTATTGCCACATCAACGCTCATCAGAATATTTACATATTTTAACAGATTTAATAAACTAATATATACTTGTACAGATATCTGTACTAAACTTGTAATAATAGGAACATAACAATTAACAGTAGAGTTAAAATAATAATAGACATATAATATACATTTTAATCTGGATACTTGGTATTGTCCCAGCGCCATTAAAACCTGTCGGTTACATTTGCGCGATACGACTTCAGACATAGTGACAGACTTAAATGTTTTATTATATTATGTAAGGTTTTAAGGCATGAAATTGAACGTTTCTAGTAACGGCCTATGGAAACGGCTATTTATGGTAGAGACTTCGACATTATGCCTACAACTTTACTTTGCTCGATATTTCACATCTCTATTGCCATAACATGGCGCGTAATTTGCTATTTAACTGTAATTTATTTTTACTATTTACATGTGTGATCGTTATAATATATTACATAATTTGCCAATGAATCGAGTCATGGTACAGTTCGCGGCCGTTTTCGTAACATCTTATATGCTTGATGAGAAATTTTTGTATTTTTCTTTACTGATGTAATGGAGAGAGTCTGTAGACACATGTCGGTAGAAGCCGGTAGGTAACTACGGGTACATTTATGTATGTATGATATAGTGCTTATCCTATATTTATTTATCGTGTATCTAAGTAAGTTTTTTTTGCTTCAGGGCAGTATACATATTTATTTAATGAAGAAAATTAACTATGTTTTTATACACATTAAAACTAAATATATATATACACTATTTATGATTACACTAAACATAAAACAATAACTATGTATATAATAAATATATAAAAGTATAACATATACTTAGGCGTCAAAGTATACCTCCTCATCGCTGTCAGCTGATAATGTTTGTTATAATAATGTTTTGCTTCATAGTTTTGGATACAGATATAATTTAATAAATTAATTCTGTTATAAGTTTTATACTTTGATCTTTACGAATATCCATGTGAAAAAGATTACCATAGGGTCTACACAGGAATACACAGGGTCTGTTTTGTCTTTCTTTATTAATATTACTTAAATTAGTTTAGGAACAAGTAGCTATAAAAATATTTATAGCAAATAAACCCATCTTAAATCCGACATAGTATGTTATTGACAGTTCAGGATATATGAAGGTCACATCTGATTAGATGTATAATATATTGAATTAAAAATAAACGAACAATATGCATAAGAATCGATAAACGTTACTGCGGCAGTCGGAAGGCGGAAGTAGTAGGACCGGTTTTGCGCACGCGCTTCTATCATGTGAGTATTTTAATGCGCCTGCGCGGGCTTCCCGCTATGTGACGTATGCTGCCCATTGACGGTCCGAGCAAGCTTTTTATTGCGTGATATAAGCTACTGGTTTTCTTCGCAAAGTTTTAGATTTTTATAATTGAATGTTTACG
Source organism: Diloba caeruleocephala (assembly GCA_947459985.1). Taxonomy (NCBI): domain Eukaryota; kingdom Metazoa; phylum Arthropoda; class Insecta; order Lepidoptera; family Noctuidae; genus Diloba; species Diloba caeruleocephala. Next base: position 19,781,293 of record OX381611.1, read on the forward strand.
ATTCATACGTTTGAATATTAGAAACAACCATAGAAGTCTTGTAAAATGGAACAATTACGGTATCCTTCTTTTGTAAAAAACCGGACAAGTGCGAGTGGAAATCGCGTCGAGAGGGTTCTGTACGATGAATATGTTATCTTTAGGTACGAGAAATGACGGATGCTTGGCCTAGTTAAGGCGAACGAGTAGTACCCATAATTAATCCTAAGAACAAACTAAACATCGTAGTTGACAAACGTGTTTTCCCATACATTTCAACCGAAAACGTAAGTTTGTACGCACAATATTGAAAGATTTACCATGTTATTTTAAGACCATAGCCTTCATATAGGTTTTCCTGTAATATATAGGTAAAGAGCTATTACCTAAATTTTTTCGTAGTTTGGGGGATAAGGTGGGGGAATGGTCAATATTCATCTATTTTCTTAAATAACTTAAAAATATTTTAATATTATAAAACAAATACATTTGAGACCGTCACAACAAGCCCTTCCATTTCATATGTTACACGGTACGGTTTGCAAAACTTTAATCTTTAATTTTCTATATTGCCCCCCGAAAAGGATTTCCCCCCTATATTCAAAATTCATTTATTTACTCCAGAAAATTTCGATCGCAGTCACTACTGGACATAAGCCTCCAAAGTTTGCTAAAAGCCACATTGATTTCTGCCTTGCGCGTCTAGTCTAACCAACTTGTTTTCTTATGGTCGTTATACACTCAAAGTAGTTTGGCGGTTTTTATTCAGAAATATTAATTGTTTATACTTATGTTAGGAGAAACCTAGTCGTTTGAAGGCCGTATAATGGCCACGTAAGAGCCTATTTGAGATTTATTATTACATTATTATGTGAACAAATTACTATACTATATATTTAAATAAGTTATTCTTAAAAAAATCATCAACCGAAACGCTCAATGACACATTTAATTATTTGAAATAAATGGTAGAGATTATAGAAAAATAATTTAAATTTACTGTTCGATGTATAAATATTAATTATAAATTATATACTACAAAATGATGTGATGATTTGTCGATGTTGCATAATTTATGTTAAACCTAAACCAACATTTTTAATTGGTTGATGTTCGAATAGGCTCTAATTTTAAGCTATAAGGCATTATTAATGTTGATTGAAGTAGGTATTTATCAGTTTTAACCCGGTTTCAAAATGCACGACAAGAGCATTTAAGTAGTTTTATGATTACCTAATGCAAATAACGATAGCGTGTTTGACCGGAAAAGTGAGAAATGCAACATTACAAAAATGTGGAACAGGTGCATAATGAAAGTAACTGACAGCAGACGATCTATACAGTAGAGTTAAATAAATAATTAGTAGACAAAAGTGTATACGGCTGTATTAATTAATAGGTTGTTAGGTGTTACAATGCAGTCAAGCGCTACTCGACGTTAGAGTGGGGTATAACATTAGGTTTCGACAACAAGATTTATTTGGTGACCAAAAAAATTGCACACTATTATTTGGCTAACAAAAATATGACGTAATTATCATTTCGGCCGAATGAAGTCCACTACTGGACACAGGCTTCCCCTAAAGATCACCACAACGGCCGGTATGGGTGTGATGTGGGCTGATTGGGGGGTTTTTGCCATAATCGCCACGCTTGGCAGATGGGTTGGCGATCGCAGTTGAGTTGTTAATATACTCGAAGGACGCAGCTGCCCATCCTCCGGCTAATCCCTTAGTCGACTTTTACGACACCCATAGGATGAGATTGGGTGGTGGTATTCTGAGCCGGCACCACACGGTTGACGTAATTATTCATAGCCAATTTGTCCGGATTAAAGGATAAAGTGTCCGGATTAAGGATGTAGCGCCACTCTGTCTCCTCCCGTGGATATCGTAAAAGGCGACTAAGGAACTCTAAGTCAGATGGATGGGTAGCAGCGTCTCTTATGTGGAATAGCAGCCAACTGCACATTCTGTGCTTCTAGCAAATTCCCCCCCAAATGATTAAGGTATGCAATCGGTCGCTTATGAGGGAGTTATTTTTTCAGCAGTGGACGGTTGCCTTTTGGCTGATGATGATGATGAAATTATGTGCTCAGAAATGTATGTATCTTCGTGTGTCAAATGTTATATTATTAATTAACCTTGATTTGCAGGAAAGGAGTGTGAATAAATGTGTTCCAAATTTTCTACATTATGACACTTGTATTTGAACAATAAACCAATGAATTTATTGCCCAACACACATATTATGTTTCTTTTAGATCAGTGGGTGAACTGATATTAAAACACTACTAGAAATCACTCACAGATCCTAGATGTATTCGGTTTCGATTAATATTGTTAGCATGTAAAGATATATATGTTTTTTGCTAGTATCCGTACCAGCAGAGCCTGATGACCATGACGGCTAGACCCTGAGGGCGGGTAGTATTTAATGGGCCAAATAAACCAAAAATTCGTGACGGGTTAGGAAACGTGAACTTTACACTCGGAGGGCCGAGTGTGAGGTTCTATTGTAATCGAAACGCAACCGCGTCCCACCCGTTTACGTATCGAATACATTGCGTATGCGCTTCCTCGCTTCTAACTCCTCAGCCAATTGGAGGACCGAGTGTAGTAAACGCGTCACACGCGTTAATGTTTCGATAAGGAAAATAAACTCACACTTGGCCCTCGGGAAGACACGAAGCGTTCAAAAGTACACCAAATTAAAATGTTGAGTGGTGTAATTACGCTTGTTGTGCTTTCTAATGCTTCTTGAAGAATTTTGCGTTAATGATGACGACAGGCGCCTGTTATATCATGTTAAGGTCGTTTCAAACTTAAGATCAGATTCGATTCGGTAGTATCAGCATTAATAACCATTAACTCGATCACTTAACAGACCGATGCTGTCAAGATCTTTAATTGATATTTATTTTTATGCAGTGTTATTACGCACATATGCAATCCTAGAAAAAAGCACATGTCCGTAATAGAATAATACGGAGAAATATGAGAATGTAGGAAATCTGTTTGGTAGACCGCATGTTGTCAGGTCTAGTCCGGGCTTGTGTTGGAATGCGGAACTTTTCGTGGACCCGATAAATATTAGTGGATTATACTGTGCAATTGAGCTTGAAGTTGTATTCATACATATTTAAGCGATGGTTACAACTGCCGATAGGTATAACTTGAACTGGAATTACAAATGGAATTACAACAAGTAATAGCAGATTATAAAATCATGCAGTATAATTTGTACCAAATCAAAAAGAATCTACTTTTCAATGATGATATTATTATTAACATTTATTGAGTTGTTTCATACTGTGGGCCCTTACTCGCTATGATATATTATCGCGGTCGTAACGCAGTAAACGTATAAAAAGACACATTCCGTGCGTGAAATCATTCCACGTGGTATAGCGAGTAAGGACCCTGATTGGCATGTTTTTATTCTCATTGTTCAATAGCAGCGGTTAGTGTGATTTAACCGTTAGTGTGATGGCTAATAATGGCACTTAATGTTTGCATAGCCTGTGCCCTTAATGCCAGGGAATGCATTAATTCCCTGTTTAGAATTTAGTTTCTATCTCATGCCTGGGAATGCATAAATCCCCTGTTTATAATTCAGTTTCTATCTCAAACTAGTGTTGTTCGTTAGACCATGTCAAGGGGACGTTGAAACATACTTCATTGTTACCAACCTCTACTTGTCAATATGAAAATATTAAAGTCTATAAATTATAGCCAACCGGAGGTTTTAGTTGAATTGTATGCGCGAAGACAAACGACCATTTTGTTCGTAATTAAGTGTCAAAACTCTTCGTTTTAGAAGTGTTGTTAATATCTTTCACAAAAATTTAATCCGTTAACTAGACAATTGTAATTATATTACCTAACTTAAATAGGAGACTACTTAAATTGTGTAATGTAAATAAAAAAGTGAAACTTCAGTTCATTTTCGGAAAATTGTTTCTAGATGTCCTTCACGGCTGCACAATGTAGACTTTAATTATAAAAATAAGCGTTGAAAGTCTTTATATAATACGAAAATTGAGGGTCGGTGCGGCCTTCTCGATTGGTCGCTTTCAATACTTGTGGACAGTTTTATAATCGAATTATTATATACCGTTAAGTTAAAATAACGTGGAGTATATAGGCGTGGCAGTAACTATGTTGGCTTGGGACTGTTGTGACGTACTTGGTGTTAACCTTGGTTATCTAGGTGACACTTGTAAATCGCGATTACCGTCATTGCGTATTCGAAGATGGCAAGACACTGTTTTTGCTGTGGTATCTTTTGATTTGATTGTACTGAGAACCGAAAAGTTATTGTTTCTGTCATAGCTAGTTGCACTCTTGTTTTTGTCTTTAATGGGTAATCGACGGCATGGTTGGTGCAGTGGCTGATACAGTCGGCTTCTGCGCTCCGGGTCGTGGGTTTGATTCCTGCACGGAACAAATGTTTGTATGATCTGCCAGTAGTTTTTCCGGGTCTGAGTGTGGATTGTATGTGGACTTCTCATGTCTGTAAACGCACCCACAACACAGGAGAAATCCTAGTGTGGGGCAACGTTTTTCGTAAAAGAAAAGAAAATCTTTTGATTTGATTATACTGAGAACCGAAAAGTTATTGTTTCTGACATAGCTAGTTGCACTCTTGTTGGTGTCTGGATGCGTAACCGCATAGTGGTGTTTGAACTGACCGTCTCCGTGCCGTTCCGGTTGTGGTCATTAGACGGCAGGCGTTAAGTCGGCCTTTAGGCGTCTTAAACATCACTCGATAGAAAGGTGGTTCTAACCAAACGAATGGGAAAAGAAATATTGTATTCTGCTTAATTGTTGGAACACGATTTTTGTAATGACCGAATTCGATTCCGTCTGACTATTTTATGTAACACATAAAAGGAAGCGGGTAAAGATCGGTTTTGCATACGTCCTTTTATTGAATAGTCTTCGTCTACCAGGTTCGCTTAAACTGGCTATTCACTTTTGCATGCATAAATGCCGCTCTGAAAACCGGTACATATAAAGTATTTTTATTTGCAGCCTTGCCATAATTTATGAATGTCATGGTTTTTTTCAACGGAAACGACCTTGTTAAATGTCACTGTGAACGATATTTTTGGTTGTTTAAGCAGAATGTAGATATAACTATCGTTTACTTAAACATTTTCTTGAAAGTTTTAGTTATGTAAGTATGTGTTTTTTTGCTACCGGCCCTCTCGCTTCCGCTATTGTGTATTTATTTACTGCTAGCTCGCGGCTTTGCTCGTGTAAAAAGCTACTTATTATCCGGACAGAAAATTAAAATATTAATTTTTATTTATAATTTAAAATCAATGTCCCACATAAGTATAGTATAGTAAGTATAAATATATCAGTGGCAAACTTTCAAAAGGATAATCGATGCGGCTGTATTTTCTTGAAGACATATCAAACAAGCGGACTCACTTTCGCCTTTATAATATTATTAAGGTTGGAAACCGCCTATATCTATTGTTTGATTAGGTATCGATAGATGCTTTAGATAAAGATAGACTGAGCAGATTTAAACTATTACCCAAATACGAAAACAATACTAGCCCTGGCTGCAAATTTACCTCCATTTGTGGAGAAATGGATCCCGTAAAATCTTAACGGAGCCACTTCTTACCGTATTTATTGCGGCAATAAATATTGTGCCTAGCATAATACCGCAACGATGTCGTAAATCATGATACACATATTTAGATTTGCCCTATATAGAGCTTATAATGGGTTTGACCTTAGACAGTACATTACTTTGATACGAATCAATAATAGCCTGTAAGTGGGATGGGATTTCTTTATGGATCGCTTGAAATGATCTTGGGGAATAATGTCGAAATCACCGCGCTTTGCAGAGTCTGAAGCTGCTGTCCATCTTTTGATAGTTTATCTTAGTTCTTAGTCGACTTTTACAACACTAACGGCCGAATACTGAAACGCCAGTTAAAATTAAATCCCGCTTTAACTGTTCGAGAAACCTGTTTTGGTACAAAACTGGGCGGCTCAAATAGTTAAAGAGGGACTGAATATTTTGAATAATTGGCGTTTCAGTATTCGGCCGTAAGCCACTCAACTGTTGCTGCTATGCTAGAGCTTGAAGGCATAGTTGGCGATGGCACAGTAGCCAAGCAATTTCTTTATTGCGCGACGTGCCGCGGGTTCGTTCTCCATACGGAACAAATATTTGTATGATTTACAGATAGTTATTTCAGGTCTGGGTGCTCGTGCATGTGAGATGTCTATAAACTGAATTCAAAATACAGGAAAAATCCTAGAGCGGCTCTTCCGGTATCATTTCAAATCCTGGTCTTCTAAAAAGTTATCACAGATTAGCCAAGCGAGTAAATTATTGCAGAGCCAGCCTATAGAGATAACTTCTGTTTTACGTATGTTATGACAGGACAGGTGTGACGGGTTTTATCGAATATTCTTTGCGATGCAATACGTTAGGACAAACATAGTGAAATAACGCTATATAATATGACTGCTAAGCATTAAAAAAGAGCAAGCGCCTGTCATATCGTCAAGTCCCGCGCGATGTAACGTCTTGCTTGGCTAGTAGGTCTCTGGAATATTATTACTTGGAGCCAAGGAGCTTTGTTGACAGGAGTGATCAGGGTGACGAGGTCTTTAGCGTGTGGGACTCTGCCCTCTCGTACAGAGTGACCTCTGGGAAGACGGCGGCGGCGTAGACACGTGCTGAAGATGACCAGTAGACCAAAGTTTTCCCGGTAGCAGTCCAGCATACCTATCTCCCTTCCACGGGCGGAGGAATGCCGCGATGGTTTTCCATCGGGTGAAGAAACAAACGCGATCAGGGTATGTCACCCTACGGGGTTGCAACACCTCTCTTCTGAAACCGCGACAAGAGAGATGTAACCTGTTGTTGGCAAGGAATCTCACGTTATAGAGGTGCCCTACAAAAAACGCAATAACAACGAGAGATAACACATCACAAAGCTATAAATAACTAACTCATAAATAATAGGTGAAACTTGACGCGTGATGTACAAATTTTTTATCGTTCTCTGGCCCTGTACAATATCCGGTATTCGTGATAAAAATCATCTGTTTTGCTTACCTGAACTCCGATAATTATCTGAACTTCGAATCATCATCGCGTAAATTACGTGATTATTGAATGTTCAAGCTGTTTTAATTAAAACAATTTGTGTTCTTGAATTATGGGCCTAGACCGTGATTTATGAGAAATGTGAATGTTTCAATCTTCAACGATATTAATTAGAAAGGGGACTGCTAGTTAAAAAAACTTGAGAATAATTTAATTATTGATATTTTATTCTAAATAGAATTTAGGGTAGTTTCTGTTCATTGCCGGCATTTAACGGCATTCGCCTTTCAGCAAAGATTTATATATTGTGCTAGCTATTGGCTTTCTGCGTTACGCGTCGTGGTTTCGATTTTCGCACGGACCGAGTATTTGTTAGGTCTACGGGTAGTTTTGTATGCGTATAGGTGAATAAATATGCAATTAGAATGTAAGGATATATCCTAGGGTGGACAGCATGGTTTCATTAAAGTAAAAAAATATACCTTTTAATTTTCTTTATACTCGTAATACCTATTCTTGTTCTGTGTTCCCTGGCAAAGAGTAGGCGGGCCTTTCCCCACCAGTGCGTATCTAAGAGATTATCAATATACCGCTCACCAATTCGATTGTCAAGCGTAGCTATTATGGCATTAGCACGTATAAGCGATCATTTTAGTATACTTTCTAAATCCCGTGGTTTAATGGATAAAACCACGACACAGGATTTAAGAACTTAAAATCTCACACGTACAAACACGAACTTAAAATCTCACACGTTCAAACACTCAGACCCTGATAAGATAACTAACTGTTGACCATCCCAATACTCATTTGTTCCGTGCGGGTATCATTGGATGATCAAGATGATGTAATAATGAATGAATGTGTTATTTATTTGTTTTACAGAAGCGTTTATTATAAGGTTCCACAGCTACATTCTATTAATGGCCGAATTTAATAACCAAACTAATCAAAACTTTTCAGATTCAAGATTTTGAAATTGATCTGTTTTTAACCCACTTCAAAAAGGAGGAGGTTCTCAATTCAAAACGTATTTTTTTATTACTCCGATATTTGAAGACCAACTTGAACAATTATTTTTTAACAGATGCAGACTGATTTCGAGTTGGTCCCATATCAATTTCATTACATTTGATTGAGTAGTTTTTTAGCCAGCTTCAATAATCAAGGTAATTTGACTGCGCTTATCTAGATGATGTCTTAATAGTTTCGATTCCTCTGAGGTCAGAGAACCGATTTGAGTCATTCTTATTTTTAATGTTAAATACTGATACCAAATTGAAAAAAGTTCTTACATTTATTTTCACTAAAAAGAAACAAACAAAACATTTTAACAAAAAATATACCGACTTCAAAAACCCTACACGACAAAAAAATATTAAAACCATTGGAAAGGAATATAAGTTGATTTGTTGACGGGGCCAGATAAAAAAAAAAATATGGGACCAACTCGAAAGCATTCTGCACCAGTTAAAAAAGAATTGCTCAAATCGGTCTACAAATCTCGGAGTAACCGGTGCACATACTAAAAAAAAATACGCGTCGAATTGAGAACCTCCTTTTTGAAGTCGGTTAAAAATGGACAAATCCTCAATCCCAAATTCAAATATTTTGGATTAGATTTACTATAAATATCGGCCTTAAGTCTTTTTCCTTTGCCAAAGTTACGCAATGAAGTAACAAACAAACTTACAGTTGGATAATTTAATTGAAATTGTCGTGCATTAGTATCATTAACAACATAATCTGATTTAAAGCGATCATCTTCAAAGTGAGTGGCTACTGTAACAGTAATAAATCTACGTTAATTCCATGCAAGAGTCAAGATAGATTATGCTCGTCAATATTATTTATGTGCAAGGATTCTGTACATATCCGTTTCTAGTATTTAAGATAATAACTTAGGCCCGTATTACAGATCGAGAATCAAAAGTCAAGTAGAAATTCGACGACACAAACCCATACCGGTCGTTGTGGTAATCTTGCCTCTGCCTTGCCTAGGCTTCTGTCCAGCAGTGGATGATTTTCACCTGAAATGATGAGTTGATTTTCGTAATAAAAGATAACTCTCGGCTGAGTTAGTAATGTTATAATCGTATAGTGTGGTTAGAAGTTGATGCTATTGCCCAGGCCTATAGGATAAGGGTGTCACAGCACCGTTGGCACGGTGGCTTAACGATTAGTTTACTGCGCTGTGCGATGCGGGATTTATCCCCGCACGGAATAAATATGGTCTACTGGTAGCTCTACCGGGTTTGAGTCTTTGTGCATGTGAGATTTATGTCTGTAAACAGTACCCACAATACAAGAGAACAATATAGTTTTTAAATAAATGAAATAGATCTTTCTAGATACTTCATAAGGTAGATTTTAGTTTGTCAAAAAAGAACATATGACATTACGCACTTCAAGGCACCTGAAACAAAGAAAAAGTTCAAATAACATTTTTAACTTTTGCTGATAGAGCAATTTTTTTATTGCTTTTGTGGAAATACGTCGTGTAATTCCTCCGCCCCAGGGAAGGGCGGACTCTTACCGGCTAAAACCACCTGAGTGGTCATCTTCGGCACTGAATGGAGGATCCAGGAACTCCACCTACAGCCACCCATTGGTGCTACACTTTTAGGCGCATCTCAGAGGGGATGACTGTAAAGCAGTCACCCCCTCTAGCGGAGCAAAGGCGACTACAAAGGAGCCACCTGTAAAGGATACTACTAGATATTGTACCAGACTATCCGACGTACAAAATAAGTCGATTCTATGAAACAGTGCACCGCAGTATACTATGTTTCAACTTACGATTTAATAAATTAGAAGAATCTTCCTGCTGCTCTCAAAATAAAACTTTTTCTTTTCTTCTTAGATCCGTATAACTGGTATTACAAATTTATAATAGCCTTGTCTATATCTATTTGTTATAGTGGCTCATCTAGGTGACCCACTAAGAGGAAAACAGACGTCCATTAACATTATTGGTCATTAATCTTTGGCGAAGCGTACACAACGAATTTTTAACACATTGCGTCGGACGTAACAATTTTAAGTAGCCTCTACACCACTTATGAAATCTGTTTCACTGTATTATTTCATAGACCGCATATAGGTAGTAATTCCACTATGCATATAGGTAATAATTCCACTATGCAAATAGGTAGCAATTTCATTCGAGATAAGTTTTTTCACCCATACTTCATGATCACCATAACAGTTAAAGGCCTCCCCCATAGATTTCCACAATTGTGTCGATATTTTGTGGGGAATTTGCCAGTACTCACCACGCTTGGGAGGCGAGTCGATGAGCGCAGTATGGCTACTGTTCTGCAGAAGGGACGTTTCTGCCCATCCTTCTCAGAGAAAAACATTGTTATAGTCTTTGAGATTGTACCTTAAACGATGTTTTATCAATACTTTTCTCAGTGCTTCTTAAAATTGTCATGGTCCATATTGGTCTTTCAACAATCTTCACCTATCATTAAGTCGAACTTTCGGTATTCCGGAGCGACTGTGTCCACCTTTCACGCAGTCCGTCGAAGTATGGGTGCTATTGATTATGTACCTGATGATTAAGGCGAATGAAATAACTTAGGTTGTAGACAGTAGCATGTGCAATCTACCGGGGGTGCAGCGAATGCGCGAGTGAAGTGCGCACCCACAGCGATAGTAGGTCGCTAGAACACCGTGGGGTTTTAGCCGGTAAGAGTCCCACACGGTCTTCGCCTTTTCTTAGGGTGGAGAAACACCATGAGCATTTCCCCACGAAGGGTGTAGATGAATATTTTTTATCGTGACCGTGAAATATATCAGTGGCGGGCGAGACCATGATCACTTCTCTTACATAACAAATATATCATACGAACATCTCTTGGCATGATAATATAACATAACATTTCGCTTGGCACAGTTTATGAAAGAGCAAAATTGGATTTCTGGGAAGGCTTGGTGACCTGAGATACAGGCTTCAGCCTAGTTCAGGCACCAGTCTCCCACAATAAATTTATATAATACTATAACTTTTTCATTATTGTGGTGTCAAATAAATAAATAAAAGGAAATAAATCAATCATAATTCACAGTGCGAATGAACAAACAAAAGCACACTATAACATGGAATAAAATGTACGGTAACTAATTGATTCAATTTCCCACGTAAGCCCTCAAAGTAGCGCAAGATCGTACCATTAGAAGTATAATGCTAAATAAGGACTTTCAACAGTGTCGAGACACAATGGCCGTCGGACACAGTTGCGTCACAATGTCGCAACACGGTGCGTTCACACTTGATTCGATTTCGCCGCACGCATGCGCGTGATTTGTGAATTCAAATTGTACATACTTAACGCTAAGGCTTTAGTTACGCTGGAGAATTTTTGTACATTGGTTGTTTTTTTTATTATATTCTATGCATGTCAGGACTTTGAATTGTGGGTTACATCGTCTAAGCAATGAGTAATATAACAAAAACAGGTTCCCGATTAGACTAAATTAGGATTCTTTTGCCGTGTGGTGCCGGCTCAGAATGCCACCACTCCATTTTGTCCCGTAGGTGTCGTAAAAGTCGACTAAGAGATTAACCGGAGAATGGGCAGCAGCGTCCTTCGAGTACATTAACAACTCAACTGATATCGCCAACCCGTCTGCCAAGCGTGGCGATTATGGCAAGACCCCCCAATGAGCACACTACACACCATATTGGTCGTTGTGGTGATCTTTGGGGAGGCCTGTGTCCAGCAGTGGATTTCATTCGGCCGAAATGAAGGATTCTTAAGAAGTTTCCCGATTAGTCTAGAGGTTTCCGGAGTAGCCTGACTTGTTCTCACATAGAATTCGTTCTAGGGTCATTTACGTTGGATAATTTGTACTTATTACAGTTTCACAGTTTAATATTTCGTGACCACACTACATTTGGCTTAGGATACAAGGAATCATAGTAAAGGGATATAATTTTAAATGTAAAAAAGAATACTTAACAAAACTGGCTGATCGACAAGCCTTTGTGTCTATAATGAACTGAAAAACGCCATCGTATGCACATGCACATTCGTAGAAATCACGATCTCATCGTCGCATATTATTAGAAGTTGCTACATTCGAAATTAAGATCAATATGTTATATTTTTCTACTCGCCGTTTTTGATAATGCCTAGCTTTTTATTGTAATTAATTTGTTACGTATAACATTGCCCTAGGCATGTGTTGAAGTCATTATGTATAATTTTGTTATTGAATTTTATCTTTATTATTATAAACCATAACACATACACATAAGCTCCACTTTTACTTGGCTAGAATTTTCATGTGACGTGTAAGTAATGTGTACACAAAGAATTTAATGTGGTTATTTCAAGAATGTAAGGTGGTACGTGCCTAGCCGGAGTCTTGCAAGAGATCTACCACCAGCGAAACCTCAATAAGTCACTATAAAATACCTATTAAGATTGTCACAGATCTTTTCCCTTTCAAAATATAAAGTCATTTGCCATGTTCGGTCGGTTTCCTTCAACTGAATATTAGAATTTTACATTGAGTGACTGTCATCTGGGTTGTAGATCCTTACTACTGGGTTTTACCGATATCCTTAGGTTAGACCGGTTGTCACACTCCCAGGCTTGTTTCGGGCTTGCATGATAAATAGGGAAGGACGAGTCAATGTGCTCTTTTGACGACGAATGGTCACCGTCAAATGTATATCTGAACCTTCGAATATTACATTGAGTCACTGCCATCTGGGTAGAAGATCCTAACTACTGGGTTTTACCGATTTCCTTAGGTTAGACTGGTTGTAAGACTCCCAGGCTTGTTTCAGGTTTGGTTGATAAACAGGGAATGACGGGAATGAAATAAGAATATAGCACTACTCCATCTCTAGTCGTAAAAGGCGACTAAGGGACTCTAAACCTGCCATGAGCAGCAGCGTCCCTTCTGTGGAACAGAAGTCATACTGCACTCACCTACCGGCCTACCAAGCGTGATGAGTACTAGAAAATTCCCCCCAAAATGACGACATTATTTTGGAAATCTACGGGGTAGGTCTTTGTTCAGAAGTGGATTTCGGAAGTTTCCAGTTCATGAGATTCATAGTAGCTATTTAGTAAGTTTATAGATATCAGCAGCATGCATTACCTATATCGGTTGATGCAATATTAATAATAGTGAAAAAAAAACTGACGCATTTCTTAAGAACTTTTGTTTTTAAAAGGTAGACTATTTTATATTGATTTTTGGCAAAAGTCTTGCAGATCATAAGACTTATTTTTTACTAACCCGTTTTTTAGCAAGCGACGTGACGTCACGGTGGTGCAGTGACTGATACAGTCGGCTGAAAATATTATGCCTTTTAGTTTCTGATGACACCCATTTTCTGCATTAGTATTAGTGATTAATATTGACACTAAAAAGGTAATACAGCTAATGCGCCAAAATTGACCCTTTACAGAAATTCTTAAGCTTTTTCGATACAAATATTATATTATATCTCAATTCCTATGTTGAGGCCTTTGTTCAGCAGTGGACCTATAAATATCTGAAATGATTATAAAAAAAATATGATGCGTGTCTCGGGTTCAATTCTCACAGGGTACAAATATTTGTGTGATTTGCAGAGATTTGCAGATAGTTGTTCCGGGTCTGGAGTTAGTGCATGGGAGATTTATACAGGATTACTCCAATAACAATATTTAGCATCCATTGATAGTTTACTTACTATATATAATACGTATTCGATAAACTTCTTGTATTCAAAAGGAACGATGGACGTCTAAAAGTGACCGACGTGGGCCATTGTGTACGTGATACACTTTTTTAAACATGTCGGCCCTACATTTGTGACCTTCACAACAAAAAGTTATTCTAAGAAACTCTGTTATAGTTTTGAACGAATTTGCGTAATATCACTTGTGTTGTTATTATAACAAATTATTACGACAGATATCAATATAGAAGTGAATAGGCATGTTAGCAATACAATGGTTATCGTAAGTATTTTTTGTTGAGTATTTGAATAAGTAATTATTATGAGATTGAGAAATCAATTATTCTATAAGTAGATATAAACTGGACATGAATACTTGCCAGTTGGACTGCAAGGCAAATTATGCAATATATCTCGTATATCAATCTATATCAATTTAATTCAAATTTAATTTAATAGCGATATATCGTTTTTTTTATCGGTGCCACAGAGATATATCGAAGTATCTCCACATTTAGCATGCAAATGTGAATTATTTTTTATCATTGAATATTTTAATAGTACATACTGTGTCAGTAAGTACAATTAAAATAAAACCCCTCAGTATCTTTGAGGTCTACTTCAGTAATAGTAGTATTTTTCATTGTATAACGGACGAATACCTACTGACCGATAACGGGCGTCTCAAATAGTTTAGCGGTACTTAAAAGTGGCGTTTCAGTATCAGGCCGAAGTCCTGTGTCTCACTCTCGCGCCCTACCCATACTCTACCCATCTTGAATATTAACTTCATATAGACAACGAAAAACAATTTTTTTTAATTGATCTAATGCGTTCCGTAGTTTATGTGCGTACCAAACAAAAAGCTCACAATATCTCCTAATATTAACATAGATCTTAAGCAATATATGAATTACACATAGTATTCCTGCTCACCTTCCAATTAAGATAAACGTGATTGTGTAACGAGACGGTTCACGCGAATAGTAAACATGGCAATTAATAAATATTTTTTATTCTCACCCAAAATGAAGACACAAACAAACAATACATATACAACAGTTCACCACAGCTTGTCGCATATCTAAAAAAAAAACAAATTAAAACATATAATCTATCAAGTCAAGCTGGCAACATTCATTTAACAATTCTGCCAATCAAAATAAATTAAACAGATTACTGCCAGGTGTTAGTGTTAACATATGCAAAACTAAATACTATTAAAACAAGTAATAAAATAATAAAGTAATATTAAGCTATATCAAAGAATGAGAAACAGTTTAAATGCACCGATTTTTTAAAGTTAATACTTAATATCACTTCAACTTAAGTATATGAAGGTACTGTTGCCCGCGGCTTTAAACCTTTCATCGTATCAGCCGAATAGACATCCACTGCTGAACAAAGGCCTCTTCCACAGATTTCACAATTGTGTCGTCTTTTGGGGGGAATTCGCCAGTACTCACCACGCTTGGCAGGCTGGTTGATGAGCGCAGTATGCCTACTGTTCCACAAAAGAGACGCTGCTGTTCATCGATCTGGTTTAGAGTCCTTTAGTCACTTCTTACGACATCCACGGAGGAGATGGAGTGGTTCTTAATGCTGACACCAGACGGAGAAATCTTTTAGAGAACTTACTAACGCAATGAGATCTATGCTATGTGATATTCAATGCCATAAACTATATCTCTGCCAAATCTCACTGAAATCCATTCAGCCGTTTGAGCAATTCTCCAAACGTACATAATTTCACAAATTTTACAATATTAATAAGGTAAAGATTACTATTCTGAGATAACGCTAAACGGATAGCTATTTCAATAGTAATTTTGAGAACAATTCACATAAACTTGAATGAGTTAAGTATAATAGAAAACAATTTGTTTTCGATTTGCATAAAGTATGATTAACAATTAACATAATAAATTCTAGGCCTATGTACAATTCCTGAAAAATAGATATAACTATACCTGCCTAAGTAAGGTAAGTTTAGTACTGATGCAAGGTTTTTTAGGTGTAGTTTACAGCCATAAATCTCTCATGCATAAACACCCAGATCCGGAATAACTAAATGTAGGCCTTACAAATATTTGTCATACGGGGATCATGACCCGTGACACCTGGCGCATAAATCCAAGCGATTAGGACAAGCTCTTCAGCCAATTCGAGCACCGAACGTGGTCAACGTGTCGCATGCGTTTACGTTTCGATTACGAAAGGAAACTCACACTCGGCACTCTGAAGTCGTATTATATCATATTGTTTATTACAGTGTCGATCTTTGCAGGTAATACCTGAAAGACAACTGAGGGAACTACTTATAAAAATCTTATAAACCATTAAAATTACTCGTGTAAAATTTGTCACTTGTCAAACGTAAAATTTGCGAGTGATGTCGCGAAAAAAATGTGTGTTGTCAACAAAAAAATGTAAAATGAGTGATAAATATATCATTGGTCGTTATTAAACCAATTTCTCAATGTTATTTGCTTTGGTGGACTCTTCTAGAGGCTATCTGCTGCCTTTAGATGTCTCCCAGCTGCTCATTACGTTTTGTACAACCTTAAATCGACATCTAACAGTCCTAAAATAACTCTTAAGCCTTTCTAACTGCGTTGTATAACACAATTATTGTTTGTATAGCTTTATCGCGAGCAGTTTCATTAATACCAACATTACTTGCTAAACTTCCTAGACAGCGTTTAAACTTGCCTTGTTACTTAACATCACGTTAGAATATTTAAACAATTTTATTGCCGTCTACCCCATTTACTTTATTTATTACTGGTATTTCGTAGTGAATAATTATTGTGTGCTAAGGAAAGCGATTACTTGGCGACGATTAGTATTGTGATGGTAGTCGATGCGTTCAGAACCTGTCTCAGTTAAGTGCTATTTTATCTGCTAGGCCGCGGTTAAATATCGTTGCTTTAGTAACTACTTATTGTATTGTAATACTGTGGGAGCAGAAAATAATAGTCAAGCATTTAAATTTTATGGCACATTAAAATCTTTTTATGCACAGTCCTAAACAAGGTTATGGAAACTTGTCGAAATCACGAAATATTTTAATAATCGGTTATGTAAAATATACCTTGGTATTTTGACCATATCTTGGCGGCTTGGATGTTTATAGCTTTTCAAGCATTAGGTTGCGGGTTCAAAACCATGTAACATTGTGACGTTTTTAAATATTGTATGTACTTTATTAGCTAATCTAACTAACTTGGATATAATGGTCTGAAGTTACCAATACGCAAGCGTAGTGAATCAATGCTTCTGTGTGTCAGCCGTTGTCCTGCAGTGGGATAGTTTCAGTCTGATATTAATACTTATTATACGCATGCTTATATATATAACAATTAATTAATGGTTTATTTAGTAGTATACTATCTAGAATATTTACAAATATTACATTATTGTTTTTTAACGTATTTATTGACTTATGTCGTATCCGCCCGTGGCATCAGAATTGTTTGCTCCTATCCGAAAAACAGCGCTGTCGTATTTTGTTTTTAAATGTCACAGTATGCTGATATACCTTTTTTAGCCTAGTCCAGGTTGCCGCAATTTTCTTATATTTTTTTTTACCTTATGTTATTTGTAATTTCCTGAGCGATACCAAAATAAAATTGTTTTATTTTTTGTATTATTATCAAAATCTTGACCAGCTACAAAAAATCTGCATGAAGTTGACGCCTTTGCTGATTATAACATTCCAAAAGGGCTTTGACTTACTAAGTAGCGAACTTTATCACAATGTTGTAAGCAAAGTGTATTGGACTAATCGCCATATTCAATTCAGAAAGCATTTACAACATATCCTTAAATGGTAATACAGGTTGACAGGTTGCGTAGGTCTGCACAGACGGGCGGGCAGCCTACTGGACCAGTTACGAAAGTCCGTAGAGTAACGGATAAATTGTTCCAAGATACGAAACTAATTATTTTGAAGTTGTAATTATAATAGTAATTTTATTTATGGTGTAGTTACTGATCGTTTAGTTTTAATTGAACTGGCAATTATAAAAAAGGTTTCATATAAACAAAAACTATGGCAATAATGTATGATTGATCCTACTTGAATTGATTTTAACGTTGAATTAATCGTAGATGCAATCGTGGGTATTCTAGTGTTTTTGAAAAGACTGAGTTGAGAGCTATTTAAATCTTAAGCTTTAATAATAAAAAAACGATATCAAAATAATTTAAACATGTGGTATATATATATATATAGCGTCGAGAGTTTCTGTATACTTACTTTGTATGTAAAATGATATACTAACTACTACTTGTTTATACTATTCATGAAAAATCTACGACAGCAATCAAATATGAACTTAAAGCCTCGGAAAAAGATCTGATCGGCCGTATGTAAAATAAAATTAAAAAATTCAGTCAGTTGTGCCGCCGGTCTGCGCGCGCAGCCCACGTGTGCACACATCAGCTGAGAGTTCACGCACGCCCAGTTCCCAGCTGAGGTCACATATCAAGTTCACATACCTGTTTCAGTTCTAAACCAGTTAGTTCAGACTCAGACCGTATGAATGTATGCATTGCTTACGTCATGCAACTTACGTTTCCGCATACTACCTTCCTGCTATCGAAACTGATAAAAGCCGGTTGCGAAACTTATTGTTTTATATGAGCAGATATTGAATATGCGTATTGGTAATATAAATAGTGTTAGAAAGTACGTTAGGTGCGACCTTGAGGAAGACCCACTGTGCTTAGAGTCCGTAGATGGAGAGCCGTCAAACGTACTGCGTTCTGCGATCAGAGTTCAGCGTACTTTGTTATATTGTATGTTACTGTAAAAGTGAGCATATTGGTAAATCTAAGGTTTTACTTATAAGTCCTTCTCCGTGCAGTGTCCGGATTAAGAATATGTGGTATACCACTCCATCTCTTCCCGTGGATGTCGTAAAAGGCGACTAAGGGATCCAAAATGACGACACGATTGTGGAAATTTGTGCCTTCCGCACAATACTCACCACACTTGACAGGCGGGTTGGTGAGCGCAGTATGGCTACTGTTCCACAGAATGGACGGTGCTGCCCATCTCTCAGGTTCAGAGTCCATCCATCCTCCGGCTAATCCCATAGTCACCTTTTACGACATCCACGGGAGGAGATGAAGTGGTGCTATATTCTTAATCCGGACACCACTCGGACTTCCAGACACTACACGAACTGTGTGTATCTGAGGTAAAATCTAAGATTCACCGAATAAATGCTATCTAGTAAAAGTTCGAATTTGTCATAGTTCGAACTTTTAGCATTAGAACTTGGTAAATCTTAGGTTTCACTGAAAAATCTTAGGATTTACCGTAGTGCGAGCTTAACAGCATCATATACGCATTTTCCGTTTAATCGCTGGGATAAGACAGTCATGCAGACATGCTCTAAGGATTGTCTATATTGTTTTATTCTTGCAATATTTATGAGGCAGTACGCGATACATTTAGACCACTTTGCCTTTGCGGTCTCTTACAATTAGTTTAACGTTAGAGCGTTGTAGCGATTAACAAAATGATATGTTACATGTTACTTAATTGTAACAATTATGTTTGTAACGATTAAAAGGCTCTTTGTTTTGTAGATAAATATGTTGTGGGTCATGTGTATGGAATATATTCTACTAGATCAAGATATGATCTGAATATTAGATACCGATTTGATTTTTGTGTAATGTTTTGCTCGATGAGATATGCCATCTATGCTCTATTGATAAGTTCACGTATCAAATGTATCAAAGTTTTGATCTAGCCGTAATGTTTATAGTTCGAATAAAAAAGGTTTTCCATACGACTTTTCTGGTGGAACGGAAGCACTCGGGCTGGATTCTTAAAAAGCAATACATTGCGGGTTCAATCTTTCGCAGTTAATCATAAAAAGACAGCACTTACTTGAACGGCAAAGAAAAACATTAAGATAAGAAACAGATAAAAAACATTTCTATTCATGTAAACCTTATACAGGCACTTATGAATTGTTGAGACTTTAGTTCCAAGATTAAGATTTCCTATGGAGACGAATGGGCAAGAAACTCTATGGTTACTCTATTTGAGAATTTTGGATCAATTAGTCTGAAATCGCTAACACTGCACTGCAACACGCTTGCTCACTGCAGCGAGCAAGCGTGTTGATCAATGCTCATTCTTTATCTATATAAGAAGAGGCAAGAGGAGAATAATAATAAATTCTTTATTTTCAAGCTACTTTGGCCCATAGATTACAAACTAACATAAATATTGTAATAATACAAATTGTGTTAGTATAAAGACACTTAATTCTATGTTAGTAAAAACTTTACTTCGCATTACGTCACTGTGCGTTCTAGTGGCACAACACATTGGTACTCGCACCACGAACGCCTTGAAGTTGACGTTGCGGTGTGACTCCAGCAGCTGCACTCTCGGCGTGTCCTTTGACGCACGTATTCTACAATGTCCTCTGCCTTAGTAGTCGTAGTCTTAGCGAGAGATATAGACCGGCGTGTTCGAATTCGCCGCACGTATTTTGCCCTCAGTGGAACAGTTACAGGCTCATATTATTCTATTATACGATTTTGATTAAGTATCGTCTTTTGTTTTATAAAGTGAAATTAACTTATAATAATCTTTGCCTTAATTCGTGGAATTCTCAACAACCGTGAAAAAACAACGATTGCTTTAGGTCTTAAAAACTTTACCATAAAAGTTTGTTTCAGGTAGTGCTTAATTAACAATCATTTTAAATCCTCAAGGTTGTCCGTTATGTCAGGCCTTAAAGTCTTCTTTTTATCGATGCCTACAGGTTAAGACTCGCTTTCATGCTGAGTTTTCTCCACCTAGATTTATTTTTAGCGTCATCGGGCGTAAGATCGTTGACTCTAATGTCGGCTATCTCTACTTCCAACTATTATTTATTAGTCCTACCGCGCGATCTCATTCGGAAAATCTGAAACCTACAGACAAGCCTCAAACAATAAACTAAATTCCTATACGTCAACTCTAGCGCGCAATCCAGTTTAATCGAGTTAAAATTGGAAGTATAAAAATATCCCGGAAAACGGATGTCCTTGTAAATGGTACGTAAGATACAGTTGAATGACCTAGTTGATCTAGGAAATCAACGATTTGGATGTTAAATCGTTATTCGTTATTTATGCTTATTATACCGTCTGCGCAAGAAGCGGGAATTTTGCTAATGTTAATAGTGCAATGACCTTATGCAAGACTCAAAAGTGTCAATTATTTGTCTGTGTCACTCAGAGTAGAAAAATAATTAAGAGAAAAAATACTTAATGGATTATTATATAATACATAACATTAAATACACGCGTACTATTATCTACATTTTTTGCATTGTCGTTTTTGCATATGTGTACTGGCAATGTTTTTAGGTTTTTATACGTTACTTCGTAGTACCGACCAAAGATACCACACAATCATGTTTAGTAAAAATTTCCGCTGTCAAAATTATATGTCAGGGATTATACATATCCAGCAGCATCCTTGTTGTACATTGAGTTAAAACTGTTTGCCAAACGTGGTGATTATGGCCACATTCCTTCAAGACCTTAAATTGATGTGGTTTATTAAGAGGCCAAATAGAGCCTCTATTTGGCGGAGAGATAAAAAAATGTATTTAAGATTATTTTCTTTTGTTCACAGGCGATAGTCATGTGCGCGTGCATAGCACTTACGTCAGCCCAGTACGGGCAGTTCAATGTCGACTTTTCCGACTTCGGCACGAGTTTCGGAGGTCTCAACTACAATAGCTTTGCGGCCGCAGCGAGAGACCCCAGGGCGAACACCGGTAAGGGGTTACAAGGTTTTTATATTTTCATATTACTTTTTTTGCATGTCCGGAAAAGCTCTGTAGTGGGTTGAGGGACAGAAAAGAGTATATTTTATAAAACAATACTTTTATTTCAAAATTCGTGTTCGGACGTTGAAAAGATGTGTGTATCTGAACTGAGGATACGGTTATTTTTCTTTTAGCCCTCCTAGAATATAAATAATCTTTTTAAGACTGCTGAATATAAGGAAGTAAATAAAATAAACAAAAGATTAAGTATCTTTGCACTGACATTGTGACTTCTGCACTATACAACATTATTTTTAGAATAATACAAAATAATTTTGTAGCTGTCGATTCATGAGTTTTCAGATTTTCTTCCCAGATTATTTAACTGATTTTAGTATAAAATAATTGTCTTATTGTATTCTAACGCTAGTTTGAATAAAAACACAATAAGCTATTTATTTTCATATACAACTGCAATTTAAATAGGAAATAAACGGCTGTTGTTTCGCTACAGTTCACAGGTGAGATCATCGCAGCTATCACGTAGCGCTGTGATCGCGTTGTTTAAGATACATTGCATGTTTTAAAATGAAAATAATTAATTTAACCTACTATTTCCCAAATAAATGACTTTTAAATTTTTATTATAGGCCTAAGTGTAACCTCCTCCCAAAGATTTCGGTACGTTGTCACTTTTAACCTGTATAATAAAGTATTTAAAATATATTATAACAAAAGTAATTTTATTTTATTTATTCATTTACATGGCGGAAGTTTTCTCTACATAAAACAGTTATTAGAAATTGGACCAAACACACGCCTATAGCTTTGTGATCTAGAGCTAGAAAGGTGATGATTTATCGTTTTGTCACTGCAACTAACTTAAATATTAAAATGAATTCCACCGCTAAAATATTTCTATTGTATTAATTTATTTGAAACTAACATGTTGTTGCCGTGTGGTGCCGGCTCAGAATACCACCACCCCATTTCCTCCCATGGGTGTCGTAAAAGTCGACTAAGGGATTAGCCGGAGGATGGGCAGCAGCGTCCTTCGAGTACATTAACAACTCAACTGCGATCGCCAACCCGTCTGCCAAGCGTGGCGATTATGGCAAAACCCCCCAATGAGCCCACAATACATCCACGTCAGTCGTTGTGGTGATCTTTGGGGGAGGCCCATGTCCAGCAGTGGACTTCATTCAGCCGAAATGAAGATGTTGTTCTAAATTTTAATCAACTACTTGTAATTAATGGCATTGTAAACGAATTTCTAAGTATTGCTGTAAATGTAGATGAATTAGGAAAGCATGTTCATTTACCATGTCTCACAGGTACAGGTAACAATAACATTAGATAAAGCCTCATGTATCTAAATGATATCTACACAAATTAGAAAACCTAAACTATATCCACACTACAAAAAATAAAGCAATTATTGTAGAAGGAATTCTGACGTGATATCATAAAAACTCTCAAGCATAACATTCACAGAAAACCAGGCTCTAGTTTTCAATGACATACATTCATAACAAGAAACATTATTCATTCTATTAAGCTATGTTAATAACCTTTTAAAGCAATTAAAACTTGTTAAAAATGTCAACAGTTTTGGGTCTTTATAACAATGTCAAACATAACGATCACCGTAAATTATAATTGCGTATTAAGACATAAATACTTGCGCCTGAAGGTTGTGTGAAGAACAATTGTCCGATTGTTATCATGGAGTTGCAAAACGAAAATGTTAGCCCACGCCGCCGCCGCCGCCGTCTACGTCTGCTTTTCGTGTTACTGTTGCACGTTTTGGCTTGAAAACGCTAAAGTTTTTGATAGAACTATCTATAGCAATGTGCTTATTCTACGTTCAAACATGGCCAAAACGTCTTGCTCTAATTATGCGTTATGGTACAAGATCTTTTTGCGATCCCATTGCTACAATTATTAGCCGTCGAATCAATGTTTTATTATCATAAGTCCCTTTAAAAACGCAACAATTTTCGTTCATAGACCTACAGACCATAATCTTGTATTAGTCCAAACTATTCGAAAGCGTCTGTTAACACAATATTTTAGACTTTTAAGATACTGATAATAATTTCATCTTATACTTCTGCAGCTTGCGCTTAATTTTCATATTATGAAACATTCTATTACAATTTTCACAATTTCCTACCAGTATGCAAATAGCGTTCCTTTAGTTTCAACTAGCGAAATATTAATTATTCCGGTATCGCAATCGTTCATCGTAATTTTATCAGCTGTGCGATTTATTCAATCAACTTCTTAAGTAGAAGTCAAAACATTTCACAATGTTAGTCAAAAATGGACACGGTTGATAAGTAACTCGCCCATGTAGATATATATCGCATTAGAACGTGTTACGAAAAGTACTTATTGTGTACAAAATTCGGTTGATAAGTGTACGGTTATCGCTATTCTGTACAACTAGTAGATGTAAGGCGCCTAAGGCACCAGTTGAAATTATAACAAACACTTTAATTTAATATACACATGGATACATTTTTTTTCTTACAGCATTACAGAATCAGACAGTGAGTTAGCTTAAATTAAATTATAATGTAAAAAGTTTTATTTGAAGAGGTGTAAACGCGCTCTCATGGGCCTTCCAGCGCCTTTACCCTACGGTTAACCAGCAGATTATCAAAATTGCGTTGGTAAGCCCAAGTTATCACACGACTATCTGTTGAGTGGCGAGCATTGTGATTGCAAACTCTACGAATACGTACTGCCAAGTTTTAACTGTAAGGCAATTATTTATATTGGCGACAGTCCTCAAGCAATACTCTATAACACAGTACAAACTGGCATATATCTACGCGTCGAAACCACCTTGTTGGCAAATCTACACCGGTAAAAACATCTTTTCGCCATCGTTTTTTAATTTTGCTGGGTCCATATACCTTCAATAAATACTATCTGTTCACTTACTTAATCACTACACTTTCAAAATAACTATTCAAAAATGGTTCCTCAAGCCGACATACACTGCAATGGAAGGACTAATGGAGATTATAGTAAAGAAACTCCTACGAGTCCCACGCACGAAAGCAACAAACAACCCACCAACTTTGTTGCTAAAAAAAAATCATGATGTTGATACAGATACTAGGGAACGCCTATCAATATCGATATTGAAACTAACTATCAGTTATCTAACCTTTAGCGTTAAAAGTAAATAACTCCCATGTCTGAGTTTGATGTTACTGCAAGACGCAAGAGTCTCGTAGGCTTAGTCTTATTCTTGCTCAAATCTTGCAGGGTCTGTCATGGTCTTGGTATTGCTACAATAAGCTGGTCTTGTTCTTGTATTTTCGTAAGAGTCTGCAAGACCAAGACGATTTCGGGCAAGTCATATTCAACTAACATATGATGACCCACCGATATGGTTCCAGAATACTGACTTTTTTAGCATCATATCAGCCAAAAAACGTCAGATGCCGATGTCGTCAGTTTGGGGGGAATTTCCCAGTACTCACTACGCTTAGCAGGCGAGTTGTAAAGCACAGAATGGTTGCTGTTCCATAGAAGGGACGCTGCTGCCCATCTCTCTGGTTAAGAATCCCTTCATTGCCTTTTATGGTATCCAATGGAGGTGATGGAGTGGTGCTATATTCTCAGTCCTTATGCTCAGTTCACAATACAGTGCTACTGCAGCTGTTACTCTGAATGATGTTGTAGCTCTGCCAGCGAAGCAGGATCTCTGTGTAGGCTTAACTTACTCAATATTATGTAACTGTGATTGTTGTCACAATCTATCTCTGTTAGCTCTGTTAGAATATCATCGTTAACCACAATGATATTTTACCATTGATATGTTACATCCATATTAAATGGCGCGCAAAATTCAGTCTCGCTCTCACCTGAGTATAAGAGCGCAAGAGTCTATTTAGGCGAACTAATTGCAAGGTGCTACAATTAGGGGAGCTTTGGTGCTTACTTTTGGCGAGAGTGTAACATAGTACTTCTTTTTAATATATAATATCATTGGTTAACCATTTATCTATGTTAGGATTTCATCTTTGCAATCACTAAGTATTCCTGCTATTAAGTATATTTTGTTGGAAGGCAAAAGTTAGCTAAATGCGATATCTTAGCTAAACCGAGAGTACTAGTGATTGCTTCGATGATATCCCAACAGCAAAGGTAGGAAGTGACAATGCACTTGTGATAGAATCATGGTAAATATTAACCGTTTACTAGTTCTAGCTTTAAAAGTACCTTCATGTTTTTATAGTTACACAAGCAAGCAATTTCCTAAGGCGCGGCTCTCGCTAATGTCCATAGCGATGAAATTGAGGAAGTACGACTGTGTTTGGCTGTACTATAAATTAATTGCATGTAACTGATAGTCTTCGCTGGTAAAAGATTTTGGTATTACCAGTACAAAGCTTTGACCCTTTTACTCTGTAACTAATGTCTTGTGTAGTTTGACAAAACACCTGTGGCGTACGTTTTGTTTCTCTTCTATTGTCTCAGTTGTCAATATTACCAAATCGATGTTAATAGTCACTGCGAAAATGAAATTCCAAAGTGCTAATACAAAGTAAACAGTTATAAGTATAGATTTATATTCACAATGAAATCTTAACACTTGTGCCCTAATATTAATTCAGGAAGTAGATTAGGAGTTCAATACTGCGAGTGTTCGTCGATGTGTCGATCGCCGATCCGCCTGCCAAGCGTGGTGATT
Organism: Diloba caeruleocephala; assembly: GCA_947459985.1. Classification (NCBI taxonomy): domain Eukaryota; kingdom Metazoa; phylum Arthropoda; class Insecta; order Lepidoptera; family Noctuidae; genus Diloba; species Diloba caeruleocephala. The sequence goes on from OX381611.1 coordinate 19,807,556, forward strand.
ATTGCAATATACCTATAATAATTAAAAACACATTTTTATCTGTCCATAGTATTGGTAGTATCAATGGTCTTAAAACTATGTTAGTACTTATTGTATCGTTCATAAAATTCAGTATCAAATATTAAATTATTAAATTACAATAATAATCTTGTCAAGGTCATCATGTCACATGAAGCTGGATGAGTCTCCCTGGCACTGCGGACTCCGGCCTCTCAGAAATCGTTCTTAGGAGTCCGTTGAATACCACTCATTGTTCACTACATTGAGCAGTATTCAACGGAACTAACTTCTTTGGGAGACCCACGTTCAGTGGTGGATGTAATGTGTGTACCACAGCAACACAACACTTAATTTGGGTGCGCAGTTTCGGAAAGTTCACAAAATATGTTTGCCTTTTCATCATCATCATTTCGGCCGAATGAAGTCCACTGCTGGACACAGGCCTTCCGCAAAGATCACCACAACGACCGATATGGATGTGTTGTGGGCTCATTGGGGGGTATTGCCATAATCGCCACGCTTGGTAGTCGGATTGGCGATCGCAGTTGAGTTGTTAATGTACTCGAAGGACATTGCTGCCCATCCTCCGGCTAATCCCTTAGCCGACTTTTACGACACCCACGGGAGGAGATGGAGTGGTGGTATTCTGAGCCGGTAACACACGGCACGTTTGCCTTTTATTCACGGCTTATTTTACATTGCAACAAGCATTTGTTAACGTTATGAGTAATAAAACAAACTGGAATTAGAGAACAAAGTTTCGCTGTTACAGACCTCGTGTAGTCGATACAGGGCTTGCTATATGGAAATTAAACATAATTAACCGGCTTTGTTTTCCTAGGGCTAAACAAACCGCAACGTTAGTCTATTTGCATTTTGTTATGTAAGCGATCTGGATTGTATTCGATGTAAGGCATCGGCAGGGCTCAATTTAAATTGAAATGCGCGGGAGGGTACTTAAGTGTGAAATGAAAAAAATCTGCTGGATTTTGGTTATGCAACGTGCTTATATTAACAGCGAGTACGAAAAGTGTGATTTCTTTATCACTGGCCATTTCGTCTATGCTCCAGTAAACCATTGCTTGTTGATCGTTGTTCGTATATCTCATAAGCAGTAGGTCCCAAGCAGACGCCGTGTGCGCAGCACAGCGCTCAGTGAGACTTCGGGGATCCTTTACAGTCCTCCCCGAGAAATGCCTGGAGGGCGGCCTTCTTACATTCGCCTTCTCTTCGCTAGAAGGGGTGACCACTTTACAGTCACCCCCTCTTGCCTAAGGGCATGACACCAGTGGGCAGCTCTAGTGTGATCTTATGAAGATCTGGAGTCCCCCAAGGTATCATAAATAATGCCGAATACAAGAGCGTATCCCCGTAGGGTTTAGATTCTTAGAGTCCGGTACGCCTGGTGGTCCAATGACTACAGGATGTCGTCCAATGATTACAGGGTATGGTCCAATGCCTACACGGCGAATACTGCAGTACCAGTCATGGGTCACAGAAAGAAACATCGTGGGGTTATAGTCAGTAAGAGTCAGCATGCCCCTCCGCCCCTTCAAGACGTCGTTCATCTTATCAGCTAAAAAGCGTCCACTGTTGAACAAAGGCCTCCCCCATAGACAATTGACTACATCCTATGTGTCGTCATTTTGGGGGGATGTGCCAGTACTCGCAACGCTTGGCAGGCGGGTTGGTAAGCGCAGAATATGGCTGTTCTATAGAAGAGATGCTGCCGCCTATCCCTTTGGTAAGTCGTTTTGTCACCCTTTACGACATTTACGGGAGGAGATGACACCACACGGAAAAGTACAATCATTTTAGCCGAACGAAGTCCACTACTGACATAGGCCTCCCCCAAAGATCACCACAACGACCAGTATGGGTGTGTTGTGGGCTCATTGGGAGCCATAATCGCCACGCTTGGCAGACGGGTGGCGATCGCAGTTGAGTTGTTAATTTACTCGAAGGACGCTGCTGCCCATCCGCCGGCTAATCCCTTAGTCGACTTTTATGACACCCACGGGAGGAAATGGGTTGGTGGTATTCTGAGCCGGCACCACATGGCAAAAGTACAATAATTAAAATTAAATATAAGGTTTTGTTTTTTAACTTGATCTATTTTTGTGTTAAGATCACATAACATAAAACACAGACAAATCCTTAAACCAAAAGCGTAAGATTTTGGTTTAGATTGATTATTAATTTCGACCGTAAATCATAGGAATTGTGTCTATATTGCCTTTGTCAATATAAATGAGCATAAAGCAAAGACGTTATCCTGGCTTCGCCAGAAGTGACCGGTTTAGCAACCACATTTACCGGAAACGTATGCGAGGAGCCCAACAAAAATAAAACGAGTTATCTTACTTAAATTGTATGTAAGAAGTACCCAATTGAAGATAAGGGCCCGTATAGAGTAAGGTATCTTGACAAGGACTTTTATTTGCGTTCAATATTGATCTTGAGAACTTCGCTTTCGATATAACGACATGAATAATATATTCCACAAAGTTTTCTTTGGCTGTTTTCATAATTTAGAAGTATGTTTATACTAGTAATGCATAAATAATTTCTTAATTAAGAGATGGTTTCATTTGGAATCAATAATTTCAAATAAATAACTTATAGGCCGATTAGGTAGTAAATAAACATTATCCTAATCTTTTGTAGATGTTGATGTAGATTTTGTATGTCTAACATACATCATCTTATCCAAATAATTATTTATTTTCACATACTTGCGTAATTAGGATTAAATAAATGTGATACATGATATTTTACACATATTCATGATTTTATCATGAATGTATTTTTTTTCTTAGGTTAACTTATTCTCTAAAGCGATTATGAGTATCGTATTTTTATCATTGTAATATTGTATTATCTGTGTGAACAGTTTGAGTAGGATCACGATTATTTTAAGAATGGGTTTATTGACCGACAGAATCATAGTTCTTGCATTGTCTTCAAGTTACTAATTATATTTTAACATCGCAATGCTATTGTGAGCGACTATTAGTTATAGAATTTTACTGTTAGCAACATTAGTTGTTTAGCACAAGTTACGAGGTTACCAAATGTGTTTCTTGTGTGGAGTTAGAAGCGTTATGTAAATGACACAAAACGTGGCACCGGCTAGGCCTTGATTCTAAACTGTGTAATACATATATAATTTAACTTGTTTGTGTTGGAAACAACGACATGCCGCGTCGTCACAAATGTTTGTTTTCAAGCTATGGTACACCGAGAACTGGGAACTGAAATTATTACCAACCGAATTCGAGCCGAAAATCATCAAAGTCAAATATTTTTATTTCAAATAAACCAATCACCGTAAACATAAACCATCAGTTCCTATTTCCCGTCAAAATATGAAATTTATTTATATTATACATTAATAATTTTAATTTCTAACATAATTTAAACCTACAGGTATTATACACATCGATGCAGTAACAACGAAAACCTATTGGCAATTTGACACCACTATTCATTATTATATGACAAATTAAGCCATGTTCTTGTTGGCCAGGCCTAGCCATGGCATATTTTCCGTAAAATTTAACGTGCTTAACCGCAGCATGACACGGTCCTAGAAGGGTCCGAGCTAATGACAGAATCATGCTTCGCCGAGCAAAAACCGAGGACATGACGCCACTGTGCGCGTTTGTCAAACGCATCCCTCAATCAGAATTAATTAGGGTTACAATTTGTGTTTCTAAAATAAATAAAGTGTGCGTTTTAGATTGATGATGTTAAATATGGATGTTAATATTTTCTATTTAATTTTTATTCGCTGCAAGATTTTGTTTTTCGTCATGATCATCATCATCATCATAATAGCCAAAAGACGGCCTCTGCTGAACAACGGCCTCCTTTATAGATTTGTACAACGACCGGTTACACTAGGAGCAAGTTTTTTTTATTGTGTCGTCATTGAGGAGAATTTGCCAGTACTCAGTTGCGTACCTTTGGTAAAGAGTCTATTTTTCACCCTTTACGACATCCACGTGAGGAGAAGGTGTTGCTATATTCTAAGTCAGTGAACCACACGGGATATTTTATCAAAACATTTGTCTTGTTTTTTTTTGTAGAGTGCCGTAAACAATTGTTCTTTATGTTTAATATCCGAATCGATTGAATTAACATATCACGGCTATCTCAAACATATCGTGTAACTTTTTTTTTATTGGTGTCCGGTGGAAATTCTACATGGAACTTCTTTCGCCCCGGGGAAGGGCGAAGGGGTATGCCGGACTCCTATCGGCTAAACCCACTGGAGCGGTCATCTTCGGCACCGAAGGGGGGTCCCAGGTCCTCGTAAGATCACACTAGAGCCGCCCATTGGTGCCACGCCAGGGGATGACTGAAAAGCGGTCACGCCCTCTAGCGGAGGGAAGGCGACTGTAAAAAGGTCGCTCCCCAGGCACTTCTCGGGGAGGATTGTAAAGGAGCCCCCAAACCTCGCTTATATCGTATAACCTAGTGAGCATAAAATTTGAATTTCAAAAGTTAAGATATACATCTATCGAGTCGTATCTACAAAGATCGCGTAAAGATGTCGATTGATACCATAAATGTTATATCTATCGGATTTTATTGGTTGATAAACACGTTCAATAAATACGAGAAGTCTCATAAAGTTATCAGATGAGGACCTCTCTCTATTCTTGTGACTATGAGAGTAAGGCAATAATAAGCAATAATAATAAGGATTGTTTTTAAAAGAAAAGCGATAGTGAAATACGACAATGTGATAACAAAGATATAGCATAGACAATGTAATGTGGAGGGATAAGATATGAAGCAGACCAAAAAATAATGGATATATGGATAAACTGTGTAAACTCCGAGATGATGATCCGATGAATGTTTAATGGTCTGCTGAACGAAGAAGACTGAAATGTCAGGCGAGTCACAAGCTTTTTGTTGAATTATTTCATTTTTGAAAATATTTCATAACTAAAGATTGATTCGTCTTATACATGACATTGTGGCTCAATAGAATACATAATCTAAGAGATGAAGAGGACAAGATGGATAGGTTTCATGGAATAGGAAAGGGCAAGTTTTATCGCTTTATTTGACTTTAACTTGTGGAGACAAAGTCGCGGGTAAACTCTCGTAAATAAATAATCTCTAATAATATAGTCGGCACGGTTGGTGATAGTACAGTCATTCAGTCAGTCAGTCATAGTACAGTATTTTGTTTGTTTACAATGTAAAATACCGGTTAGAGTAAGGCAGATGGTAAATAATAATAATAAATATTTAGGTATTTCAGGCAGCTTGTGCCAAATATAAAAGTACTGTTATGTTTTTGATTGATTGATGATATGGTTTTGATTGCCGAATGTCTCTCTCTCTTTTTCTGATTATCGAATGTGAATACTGTTTTCCACTAACATCCATTTCATTTTCTGACTGCAGACTTCGACTCTGATTCAATTCCAACTCCGACTCTGATTCTCCCCCGACTCCAATTCTGTTTTACCTCCCACTCCGCGGAAGTCAAGCCAACTTAAGGCTTAAGATAAAATGGCTTGAATGCCAGAACACAACCACTATTGAATGCCTTACACGTAGTTGTCATGGTGGGTGAAATAGTTAGGACTGTAGAATCGCCACAATCGAGTCCTTTAAAGAGAACGTGTGTGTGTAGTGAATACAACAAAAATGTATAAAAGTTTTAAGTAGAAAAGAGTTAATTGCCAATACTTTTGTGATTGCTGCTAGAAAGAAAGAAAGAAAGAAAGAAAGAAAGAAAAGTATTTATTGGCACAAACAATTACACAGCAAACAAGAACATAATATTAAAACAAAAGTGCCAAAAGGGCCAACAGCTCAGCATGATGTCAGGTGGTAGTACCAAGTACCACTACCTAACGCTGATTTTCAGCTGCAACCCACGAGTGCCATACGCACGAAACTAGTAGAATAAATTTGAAAATTTTTGTATGTATATAATGTATGTAACAGCATGAGATGTAATAATTAGGTACATAATGTAATGATATTTGTTTAGTATACAGTAATAATAAATACATGTAACGATGAATTAAATAGGCGTAGAAAAGATAGAAGGAGCAGACAGTCCGTTAGTTATTTTACCCAATAATTACTGATTCACCATCAGCTATCGTGTATGTAGTGAATGAATGTAAGTATGTAATTAGTAGGTATGTAATATAATAATAATATAGTAATAACCATTATAGAGACATATAGTAATAATAAATCAAAGTTGCGATGCATAAAATGTGTGTAGAAAAGAAAAATAAAGCAAACAATCCATTTTAATATAAATAATAATTGATCGGACTACCAATTAATAAAACAAGATCAAGATCAAAAGTAGGCGGTGTCACAGTAATGAATTATCAAATTCTGCATTTCTGTATTTAATGTCCACGACATGATTTTCATTAAAGACCCATACAGTATGCATATTATAATAAATAAAACGTGGCGAGTTCTTAGGTTCAGGCGGCAGTGTAACAACAAAACAACAATCAAAGCAATCACCGAAATTAAAGGTATAAAATAATAATTGTAATCCGAAATAATAAAACAAATGGTAATAAATTGTATTAAATCAAATAATGCTATCGGTAGACACCTATATGGCAGACGTTGTAACACGAATATTCTGGTACTCTTTCTGGTGTTGAAGTAAATACTCTTTCAACCTGAATCTAAAAAGCATTTACTTTTACTTATCCCTTCCTACAATATTACACTTCTCGATCACAAGTCCTCACATCATCACCACAAGCCGCCGAAAGGTTGGTTTAACGACGGCCGTCTAATGACAACAACCGGAACCGACGATTTTTGCGCCTGCCGAAGCACGATGACGCTCAGGTCGTATACCATTATGTGATCACCCATCCATTACCTTCGCGCCTTCTCATATCATCTCATTAATAACGTCGATTATCATCATAACGAATTATGACAACTAGAACGTGGTTCGGTCTAGAATTTTAATTACGAGCAATTTAAAAATAAAACTGATTATATCGTGTAAATGTGGTTAATTTAATTGTTTCGTGTTGTAGTCACGATTAGTGTATAGATACGTTTGCCAACGTTCGCTCGCTCTGTTAAGTTGTTCCAATGTCATGGCGATGCTTCGTTTTGCAATTAGAGCATAAAGCTCTTGCGTGAATTTATGTTTTATAGATTCATGCGTGGACAGTAAGTTTTCAGTGTAATTAATAATTATAGTCAGTGCTTTCGTAATGCATTCTAATTAGCTGTATGAAACAAAATTTTGAGGGTCTAATTTCGGGTTGTTTTATTTACGTTTTATTGTTTGTTCTAATTCGCGTATACGATTTAAGCCCGCTCCATATTTACGGCACCGACTGCAGGTTTCAAGCGTGACGGTGTTCACGCCAGGCCAGGAGCACACTCTTTTCACTCTAGGTTCAGGGCGTAAATTAGAGCGAACATTTAGTTAGCATAAAAAGATTATAGTCGCGCCCTAAGTGTGAAACGACGTTTGTTTGTGCCGAATTTTTAGAAGCCGATGTCGGCGTTTACGGTATGTATATGTATTGGGACTGTCAAATGATAAAATATTAATTAATTAATTGTAGTTATTAGAGTTTAGTATAATGTAGTAACCGAAAAAATGTCCGCGTGGAGCGCGAATTGAGAATGTGGCATCACTCCATCTCCTCCCTTAGAAGTTGTAAAATGCGAATAAGGGACTCTAAATCAGAGGGATGGGTAGCTGGGTACCTTCTGGTGGATGAGCAGCCATGCTGCGCTCACCAACCCGTGTGCTCAGCGTGGTGAGTACTGGCAAATTCCCCCAAGATGATGAAACATGGCAACGGAACAAATGGGTGTGGATTTTTGTTTATTGGGTGAGGCCTTTGTTCAGCTGTGGACCTCTCTTGGCTGGTATGACGATAATAAGAAAATCATTGAAAACATCTTTATGAATTATCCGTATTAAAACAAACAAAGAGAAACAATGACTCACTAATGTTGGCAATACACAAGTTATTTAGTATCAGAACTCGACATCCTACTTGACAAAGGTACCTTACCCTCCTATGGACAATTATTTCGCAACATGCATTTATGCCGCGAGTTGTACAGGAAATATAATAACATTTATGTTTAGTATGTATCTCGGAAATAAATAGTAGGTAGGTACACAACAACGGCCACTAAGTTAGTCAGTCGGATATGAAAGGTATTCCCTTAATCTACATCCATGGGATTTAAATAAGAATTAATTTTATTTTATTATTCAGGGGCCAAGTATACATTTTGGTTAGGTACAGAGAATTATTGACGTAGTATATTTTATCAGAATTCCGAAATTGTGTATCACCATCATATCAGCCAAAGGAGGACCACTGCTGAACAAAGGCCTCCCCCGTAGAATTTCACAATTGTGTCATTATTTTGGGGTGAGGGGGGGATTCGCCAATACTCCCTACGCTTGGCAGACGGGTTGCTGAGCGCAGGATGACGCTGTTCCACAGAAGAGACGCTCCTGCCCATCCCTTTGGTTTAGAGTCCTTTAGTCGCCTTTTACGACATCCACGGCAGGAGATAGAGTGGTGCTATATTATTATTATGTTTTTTTTTGTAATTCTATAAAATACCAACCTGGTTTAGCAAATGTGTAAATATTTTTTTATGCGTTGTGGGGATCTTTGGCGGAGACGTGTGTCCTGCAGTAGACCTTGTTTTGTAATCATCCAATGATATTTTTTATCCATTTCCGTTATTAATATATAAGTAAATACATTTGCAGCAATATCTATATAATAATACGTAAAGAGAAAATTTTCTACCACTTTTTCTATTTATATGTTCTGTCCATCCTCTCCGCATAGTCCCTTTGTGACTTTACTTACTCATAGTGGGTGCTATTTCTCGGACCCACGACCAATGGCTTTCTTTGTTTCTTTGAGTATATATTGCATTACAATTGTCCGCGCGTAACGTGTCCGTGAATTATTACATAGGCTGCACTAAAAGTATCGGGAATGGAATATTTCCACTGTTCCTGTCATATTAAAATCTTTTTAATTGAAAACTCCTTGGTTTTACAAATCGAATACCATTTATTTATTTAAAAAAAGATTCACGGTCTTGTCACAAGGTTTTGTCAAACTTGTTTAGTCGTTGAGAAAATGGAATTGACTCGAGAAAATTCAAGAGCGATGATTTATTCTGACTTTCGATGTGGTTTAACACAAAAACAGTGTGTTGACCGGATGATTTCTGCATTTGGTGATGAAGCCCCATCCAAAACCACAATTTATCGCTGGTTTGCTGAATTTCAACGTGGACGTGTCAAGCTCAGTGATGATCCTCGTCAAGGTCGTCCAAAAACTGCAGTCACCCAAGAAAACGTTGATGCTGTGCGTAAGCTGATTGAGGAAGATCGACATGTGACATACCGCGAAATTCAGGCAACTTTAGACATTGGCATGAGTCAAATACAAATAATCTTGCATGAACAATTAGGTGTAAAAAAGTTGTTTTCCCGATGGATACCGCATTTGCTATGTGAAGAGCAAAAAGCGGCTCGCGTTACTTGGTGCGTCAGAACTCTCGAAAGATTCCACGCAGGATCCTCAAATGCTGTATACAACATCGTATCGGGTGACGAATCCTGGATATATGCGTGCGTACGAACCCGAAACAAAAAACCAGTCACGAGTTTGGGTGTTCGAAAATGAGCTAAAGCCAACAAAAAACGTTCGTTCACGGAGTGTTGCAAAAAAAATGGTGGCCACGTTTGTCTCCAAAACCGGCCATGTTACGACTATTCCTCTTGAGGGACAAAGAACGGTTAATGCAGAATGGTATGCTAGCATTTGTTTGCCACAGGTCGTTTCTGAACTCCGTAGAGAGAACTGCAACCGCCGCATCATCCTCCATCACGACAATGCGAGTTCTCACACCGCACACAGAACAAAAGAGTTTTTAGAGCAAGAAAACATAGAATTATTAGACCATCCGCCGTACAGCCCCGACCTAAGCCCTAATGATTTCTATACTTTCCCTAAAATAAAGAATAAATTGCGTGGACAGAGATTTTCATCACCTAAAGAAGCTGTGGACGCCTACAAAACGGCCATTTTGGAGACCCCACCTTCCGAATGGAATGGTTGCTTCAATGATTGGTTCCATCGTATGGAAAAATGTGTCAAATTTCGCGGAGAATACTTCGAAAAGCAATAAATACATTTTTAAATAGTAATGTTGTGTCACTTCCTTGATTCCCGAAATTTTCAGTGCCGCCCTCGTATGTACTAGTTATTAAAATAATAAGTACGTTGTTTGCATAAAACTATGTGGGTTACTAAAAGAGCCGAAGATGCCAAACATACGGTTTGTATTATTTTAAGGTTCTTTTTACAATAGTACAGGTGTATTTATATTAAAATACATATTAATAAGATACAGCTGGACGTCAATCAATTATAATAATATTTAATCTTAATTTTAAATCTACCTACATACATTATACATCAAAAAGTTTGACGAGAATGTTAATAGAGCCATAAAGTGTTAAAAATAAAATTAAGACACAAAATGCTAAAGTAATGTGCCATAAACAATGTTAGCCACACAACTATTAATAATGTTTTAATAAGGTTTTTAATTTGGTATTCTAACATCCCGACTCGAGTTATAGAACGTGTTGGCATTATAATACAATCTTTATTCGTCTGTTTAATTTATTATGTATACTGGGGCATCAATAATAATTATAAAACACTGTGAAATTTCTCTAGCTAACACTTCCTCATAGTCAATAGTGTCTCGTTTGCCCATTGTTGGAAATAGACCTTAAAAGGAGTTATTGCCCGTAAGATTAATATTAACATTCTTTGATAACCTTCGTTTTATTTACCAAATAAGAAGTCAATATAAAACTATTAAATTTATTTATAGAATTTTACAAAAAAAATGCCTACATACTAATTTTAGGGTTCTATCATCATCATCGTCATCATATCGGCCATTTATACGTCCACTGCTGAACAAAGGCCTCCCCAATAGATTTTCACAACTGTGTCATCATTTTGGGGGATATTTGCCAATACTCACCACGCTTGGCAGGCGGGTTGGGGAGCGCAGTATGGCTACCGTTTCACAGAAGGGACGGTCCTGCCCATCCCTCTGGTTTAGATTCCCTTAGTCGCCTTTTACGACATCCACGGGAGGAGATGGAGTGGTGCTATATTCTCAATCCGGACACCACACGACTAGGGTTCTATAGTCGAATGTAAAAAATGGAACTTTTTGTTTCGTCAAGTTGGCACATCAATCGTATTTCCTACCATATATCTGATAAATCTAACCCCAACCGACCAACTTTTCAATCTGAAAAATATATTTGTCATTGTATATTGGCACTCAGTAAGTGTGGTGGGCTGGTTATCTCAGCCGCTGAACCAATTCCCAATGACGGATTGATGTGAGATTCATGTACTTGAGTGGAGACACGTGGGGAAATCATCGTGGACTTACTCTGCCCAGGGGAAGGTGTGGCGGATTCACCCCACCCTTGGGTTGAGATTTACCAAATGTAGTGTGAGATGCCCTCCGACTAGGTGGAGCGACGATATATGCAAAATGGTTGGAAGCAGTTGGATATCGAGAGTCAAAGATTGGACTTAGTCTATATCGAAAAGGAAGAATGGCTTATTATGATGATGCCTTGAAAAACACTACAATTGCTTCGATTAACTAAGGGTGTACAAACTAAAGAGAAACACTTAAGCAAACAAGACAAGATTCGAGTAGAGACGCATTGGAAAACATAGCGTAAGACGCCTCTAACAAGATGGACAGACGACCTGGTAACGGTACCTAGGAGTCGTTGGATACGGGCGGCATGTGTCCGGTTGTGTTAATCTATTAGGGAGGTCTTTTGTCAGCAGTGGACATCGTTCTGGTAACAATCGTATCAGAAAGTATCGTCTCGTTTCATCAATATTATCATCGCATGATGATAACGAAACAAGATTCGTTAAACTGTTAGTTAGGTGCTCATGTTTTCATAATAAAATGTGAATAACACAATGTGGCTCGGCTGGGCACCGCTGTGCTTCCACATTTTGTCACGTTTCGGTAAAAATAAAGTAAAGTATAGTTTGTTTCTTCAAAGCTGCACATACTTCTCGACCTGTAATAAGTATGTATACATAGGTAGATAGTTCTTTTAGTTACTTTAAATATAGAGCCCTAAATGCGTGTCTGACACGCACTTGACCAGTTTTTATCATCTCCATAGTAAATTATGCAAACAATCGAACCAATTTTATTCGTATCTTAATATATTAAAAACTATAATTACTTGATAATTCGCTCAACTATTCGAATTGTCCTTGAATACTGATCCATAATGGCATAATTGTCTTCCATTTACGCCTCCAATTATGTTCGTAACATCTTATTTGTCACAGACCTTGATTCGATAACTTATTATTAAGTATGAAAATAATTTGCAGTTAGTTTGAGGTTAACGAAAGCTTATTGTGCTACTGATTTGCATTTGAAATGAATTGAGTAATAATTGTACGTTGGACCGTACTTGGACGCATTCGCTAATTGACAATTCAAACAACGACTTGCTATTTTTAAAGGAAATGTTATCCGCAATTAAAATAAGTTTATTAACTAATTAAAACTGTAATCTAGAAAAGTTAAGGAGACCTCATGTTAAGTTGAGACTATTTTTAGATTTCTATTATATGTTTTAGATCTAACACAAAACGAAGAAACCGAAATGCAACATTATGATTAATTAATATAGAGCGTCAAACTCATTAATAGGTATATATAATTAATCTCATTGGAATAATAAATATAAATGCTTTGTGTATCATTAATACATGAATTATATTATGATGACGGTTATGTCTAGCATGAGGAAAACAACATAACAAATGTGTGTTTATTAATAAATCAAGGAACTGTCGAACGGATGTGACGAAGTCATGTATTAAGCTTCCTTATTTCGCAATAGATCTAACCAAAGATAAATCAATGGAATTCAACTTTTCTAGGTTTAAATTTGGAGAGCTCAAGGATTGAGTAGCGGAGGTCAGATAATTTTTTCTCTGTAAAGATGCATCTGGTTATACCAGTAACCCAAATATATAAAAAATGGCTTGGATAATGCTGTTGTGTTTAGCCATAGCGTGAATTCACGTGTACAAGAAATTAAGGAAACTTATGTTCTGAACATAATCATATGAAATAAAATGACGCATATTTACGACACAAAATCTTAACAGTTATTTGCAGAAATGAGAAAATCTCATCGCCGATCCGGTACAATCTTAATCCGGTTTGTTTTATGATAGTTTACATAATACAAAGTAATTGCATAATATCTCAATTACCGATAAAATTATTGGCAACATATCTTCATTATAATGTCAAAGTATAAATAAAGTTTTACTTGGGAATATTGAATTGTACCTGATTGAGTGCTTTGGTAGATTATATCGGCTTGAAAATGTAGTAAAGCATTTGTTATACATAGAAAGGGTGTTTATCTAGAATCTAGCTTTTTAGCTAGTGCGTGCACCGCGCTGGCTGGTGCATGCACTAGCTGGTTGGTGGACTACACACACCATTGAGAACATTTGGAGTTCTCTCAGATGTGCAGGTTTGCTTACGATGTTTTCTTTCACCGTTAACGCAAGTGATAATCAAATTCTGATCCGCACATGAATCCGAAAAGTATCGTTTGTATATGCGGTTCGGGACCGAACTCAGACCGTCTTGTATGGAAGGCAAGCGTTCAACCACTAAGCTATCACTGTACTTATGCTGTACTTGCTCAGCCCTGGGGAAGTGTGGAGAATAGGAGACTCCTACCGGTTAAAACGACCGGAGTGGTCATCTTCGGCACCGAAGGAAGGCTCCAGGAATTCGAATAATCTCCATCTAGTGCCACCCATTGGTACCGTGCCTTAAGACACATCTCAGAGGGGATGACTGTAAAGCGGTCACCCCCTTTAGCCGCGGGGAGGTGACTATAAAGAGGCCAGACCTTTTTTTTTTTTTTTTTTTTTTTTTTTTTTTTTTTTTTTTTTTTTTTTATTGGTGCCCAGTGGAAATTCATCATGAACTTCCTTCGCCCCGGGGAAGGACGAAGGGGTATGCCGGACTCCTACCGGCTAAAACCACTGGAGCGGTCATCTTCGGCACCTAAGGGAGGCTCCAGGTCCTCGTATGATCACACTAGAGCCACCCACTGGTGCCACGCCTATTGGCACATCTCGGAGAGGGTGACTGTAAAGCGGTCACCCCCCCGGGGGGATTGTAAAGGATCCCCCAAAGCGTCCCACGGCAGCGCGTGACCACATGCGTGCTACCGTCTTCTCTTGGGTCGCTTGGTGTGGGCACGCAGATTCCCCAATCTACGCACCCGCGAACCCAGAGGTCCCCCACCTCATAGCAATGGCAGGGGTTTTCAAGCGTATCGGAATTAGGCGCCAGGGCGGTTGTTACCCCGGCGCCGTCTCCTTCTTCTTCGAGCGGGATCGGCCCTCTCCCGATCCCGCTCTGCGGTCTCCTTCTGGAGCATGACGCTCTCACAGAAGGAGACCACTGCATTCCAGTTTTCGTGCTCTGCCAACATAGCCGACACTACTGCTGGCAGAGAGAGATCTTGCCCGATCCGATCGACCAGGATCCGCCGCTCGGCGGCCCACGCAGGGCACGCCTCGAGCGTGTGCTGTGCGGTGTCCTGGTCGCTATCACAATGGTGGCATTGTGCCGTGGCCTCACGTCCTATCCTGTGCAGGTACGCGCCGAAACAACCGTGCCCGGTGAGCACCTGCGTCAGGCGGTAGGTGACGCGCTCGCTCCTTTTGAGCCAGGCTCCAAAGAGCGGCAGGACGGCCTCGAAAGAGGCCAGACCTAGGCACATCTCGGGGGGATTGTAAAGGATTCCTCCGAAGCCTCGCAGTGCACTGTGCTGTGCACACGGCGGCACGTGACCACATGCACACCGCCGTCTTCGCGGTGGCTGCTCGGTATGAGCACGCAGATTCCCCAATCGTCGCGCTTGCGAATCCCAAGATATAATGTGTAGCTAGGGTTTTTTTCTCAAACCCATTCAAACTTTTTTCCCCCACTGAGAACCATAACCACCACTAATTAAGTAAATGCTAACGCAATGACGGCACGGTTGGTGCAGTGGCTAATACAGTCGGCTGCTGCGCTCCGGGTCGTGGGTTCGATTTCCGCACGGAACAAATATTTGTATGCTTTGCAGGTAGTTGATCCGGGTCTGGGTGTATTGCATGTGGAATTCATGTCTGTAAACGCACCCACGACTTAGGAGAAATCCTAGTGAGCGGCAACGGGCAATTTAAATAAAAAAAAGAGGCAATTTAAAATTCATCATGTAAACCAAAGAACGTACATCGCTGAACAAGGCTTTCCCTATTCCACAGTTGTGTCACCATTTCTGGGGGTATTCGCCGGTACTCACCGTGCGTGGCAGGCCAGTTAGTGTAGTGACCGCAGTATGGCTACTGTTCCACAGAAGGGACGCTGCTGCCCATACCCCTGGTTTAGAGTCCCTTAGTCGCCTTTTACGACATTCGCGGGAGGAAATTAAGTGGCTATATTCTTAATCCAGCCACAATATGGAACGGACGCAGTTTAAAATTAATTACTTTCAACCAACCTAGAGCTGTACTCTTGCATGTTTTCGTTTCCCCCTTCTATTTAGCCCAAAGGCCATTGTCGTTAAATTATCAAGTTACATAGAAGTGTCAGTGTTCTATTTTTTTCATTGTCAAATTTACGTTTACCTAATTGATAAAATCTTGACAATTGATTAACGATTTACGGCTTTACTTTTGTATTTGTATATAATAGTTGTTAGTTACTCTGTAATCTGACAGATTGATTACAATCGTATTGTCTGGTATGGTAAAAAAGAAACGTTCCTTTGTTCGTTGAACGTTTTAAATTGAAGAATGACTTTTAATAATCATTTCGTTTTATGGCCGTATTTTATCTAGGTCATCATCATCATCATATTAGCCAAAGAGCGTCCACTACTGAATGAAAGTCTCCACCATAGATTTACATAATTGTGCCGTGAGTTTGGGGGGAATTTGCCAGTACTCCACCACGCTTTGTAGGCGGGTTGACGAGCGCAGTATGGCTACTGTTCCGCAGAAGGGACATTGCTGCCTGTCTCTTTGGTTTAGAGTCCCTTACGGCCGAATACTCAAACGCCATTTAGCGTTAAGGCCCCGCTTAAACAATTTGAGGCGGCCGGTTTTGTACCAAAAACCGGTTTCTCGAACAGTTAAAGCGTGGACTTAACGTTAAATGGCGTTTGAGTATTCGGCCGAGAGTCGCTTATTACGATATCCACGGCAGGAGATAGAATGTGCTATATTCTTAATACAGACACCACATGGAATTCACAACAAAACGAAACGTTGAAACGGTTATGAATTGCGTGTGCTTACTAGAGTTGTTATTAGGCTTGGCTTAAAAGAGCATATACATACGTTTCATTTATAAGTTTTTAGCTGCGTTACTGTGAAGATATACTCGTATAAAAAAAATAAAAAATGGCGGAACGGTTAATGCAGTGGGCTGCGCTCCGGGTCGCGGGTGCACCGCACAGCTGAAATATTTGTATGATCTGCAGGTAGTTGTTACGGGTCTGAGTGTATAGTGTGTCGAATTTGTGTAAACGCACCCACGACACAGGAGAAATCCGAGTGTGGGGCAGCGTTTAAACCAAAGAATATGTAATATTAAAATGCTATATCTCAAGAGTTGGACTGGGTGGCTTGACAAGCTTTTTACTGAATTCGCATCACTCGAAATCGGGTCACCCAAGCATCTCTGATAACCTTGACTATGGTAGAAAGTAATACCCTAAAGTTGAATTAATAAAATTATTGTGCAATTTGTGTCGAGGATTCTATGAATCTTTCAATAACGTAAGGTCAAAAACTGTTTCAGGTCCAGTGCTTTTCCCTCCTTCTCCGAGCGGCGACCCGACCCAGACCAGCGGCGTAGTCGCAGGAGCTTCTGGATATGGTTTCGTACCCCCCGGCTCGCAAGGTAAAGCCTACGGCCGATGATTTACCTTCTAGTCAAGAAGTAGTTAGCACTAATTTAAAAGTACAAAGAGTAACACGACGTTCAGTTTCTAGGAAAAAATATAAATATAATTAAATAGGCATGTTTATATCCGTTGTTGTGACAAATAGGTTTCTGTTTGTTGAGTTTTAACAAGGAGTAGGCATAACGATATTTTAGCTTAAAGTGTCGTATAGAGGCATAAATCGTAGTACAATAATTTGTTTTCTGATATGCAAAATTTTAAGATTTACTAACAAAATGGTGGCTGAAAAATCTTTGTTGTGTAGGTTATGATAACTTTTTGAACTAAAACTTCTTCGTGACGAGAGTAAAGCAGTGAACGTAAATAAAACATATGCAATTTGTGTTATTTGCATTGAAGTATAGGTCTAAATTGAGTGTAACGTAGTGTGTGGGCGCATGCGCGGCCAAATAAGGTATGAGCGCATGCGCGGACAAGTTTCACTTCTGTCACGTGCACGCGCTCAATTGTTTTTGGGATATGAAGTTTACTTTTTTATTTAAATAGTTAATTCAAGTAAGAGTTATTGTACACTATTATTAGTAAAGAATATCGTCAGTTGACGAAGACTGGGTTAAACTAACATTAGAAAAAAGTTATTTCCTTACTTCACCTCGTGTTACAACTTTGTATAATAAATGTAAATCTTTAATATGTTATTCTACCGAGAACCATTAATTGGAGAATAGCATATTGATTGTAAATTATTTTTTGTTAAATATTACTGTAGTGAAATTTAATTGCATGGGTAGTTATTGCATGAGTTGTTCCTGACTGTTTGTATCCCATGGAAATGTGGTTTTTGGATGTACATGTAGTGGGCAAATGGGATTTCAGTTTATTGTATATTTTAAATGACAATTGCTAGTAAATTAAGCATGTGTATATATGTGACGAGTAAAAAATGAAGATTTTGTATTATATAAGTGTTTATGCTGTGATGAAGTTGTAATTAGAGCCCATGTTAATTATAATAAAAAAATAAATGAATGAATTCTTATCTGTTTTATTTTTTCCTATTAGCGTTGCACGATAATACGCATGTTTGCACAGCCTTATATAAAGTAGATAGATATCTGTTAATACGTACATAATATTAATAATCAAGGTCAATCTAATAGTAATTAGTATTGTATAGCAACATATTAATAGCTTTTTAATTATACTGTATAATCTATTGTTATATTATTTAGTTATATTTCCGACTGCTGCATGACTTAATTTAAGGAAATAAGCAAGCAAACACATTTTTTGATTTTGATGACAAATTTGATCCGATATTACGGTTATATTTTCTAAGAATATAGAGGGGCTTACAGCAGATATATGCAGATATGTACAAATATATACACCTAATAAATCTTGATTGGAATATACTTGCATTAATATGATTTTTATCGACTATAAGTACTATATTTGTTTGGTACATGTGCTAACTTCTGCAACCTTTCAGGTGACTAAGTTCGTTAAAATAGTTTTATAGTACAGAAGTATAAAAACATGGATATACTTATATAGTATATTTACCGACTAGATACTATAGTTGTTTGGTATATGTGCTGACTTCTGCAACCCTTTAAATCTGACAACGTGACCATACTTATACAGTATATTTACCGAGTAGATACTATAGTTGGATACTATAGATCAGCCGACTTACGGCCGAATACACAAACGCCATTTAACGTTAAGTCCCCGCTTAGACAATTTGAGGCGCCCGGTTTTGTACCAAAAACAGGTTTCTCGAATAGTTAAAGCGGGGACTGAACGTTAAATGGCGTTTGAGTATTCGGCTGTTAGTTTGTTAAAATAGTCTTAAAGTACAGAGGTACGATAATGTTTAGGTACTTAGATAGTATATTTATCAACTAGATACTATATTTGTATGGTATATGCGCTGACTTCAGTCTCTAAAGTGCAGTGGAATTTTATTGCTGTTTAATATTATCCATTAGCTTATGACATTAACTGAAGAATGATATGTAGCAGCTCATTCTTAGACTGGGACTAAAAGCCTTGTGGGTCCGACACACAGACAGATAATTTTGGTTTCACATCTCAATAGCCGGGTGACTTCCCATGGCTGTACTATAGAAACTTGTATAGTTTATGATAATAATGTATCGTATAGTATAAGCCATTTTAATTCACATAACAATCAAATAATTTTTTACGATCTAAGTTAGAAAGGTACACTGAAACGTTTATTGATAATAAAAGTATGCCAATACAGCTAGGTCAAACACAATAATTACATTGTCGTCACATATTGCTTGAAGGCAGGCAGACAGGTCTGTGACAATCGGTCCATATCGAAAGTCGTGATTGATTTGACAATAGCTGACAAAGAAAATAATTATAAATAAACTTAATAGGGAAACGATTGCTTTGCTTTCTGATCCGGGATTACGAAGGTCATTTGTTAACGCACGTGGACATGCCGGAACGAGTGCTCTGATTGTTAAGGTGTTTGTACACGAAGATAGTAATTATATGACTGACAGCAATAAATGGAACAGGAACAAGCATACATTTGTCTTTAAGTACGCATACATTTTTAGTAAACAGAGCATAGTGTTAGTAATTCATTGAAGAGCTAAAAGCTCTATTTTCTGTCGAGGAGCTTTTTTAAACAACTAACGATATTAGTTTCTATTGAGGTAACATTAGTATGGATAGGTAAGTGATTGATTTGGTATCATAAATGTATGTTACAACAATCACCTGATTGTTGTTACATAAATTTAGAACAATGTTAGTTTGACGACATGGTTGGTGCAGTGGTTAAGCGATCGGTTTTCTGTGCAATTGAATCAGTAAGTTCGATTCCCACAAGGAACAAAAGCTTATATGGTCTACATATAGTTTTTCGGGGTGTTTGTGCACGTGAGATTTATGTCGGTAAACTGTACGGCGGTTAAAGATAAAAAAAGAGAAAAAGCATAGCGTGGAGCATCGTAAAACATATTAAGAAGATCACGCCAATAAATATAGAACGTACAGTTAATACGCAAAGTAGTAAAACCAATGTAAGGGAAGTCAAAAGATTTCTTTTTATGAACTACAAAAAACAGTACGCACACTGACTCACCCCTTTATAATTTTGACGGGAGCTCCAATGAGTTAAAGGACAAAAAATGAATAAATAAATGTGAACGGGTCAGATTGGAATCATGGCCAGTTGACTAACTTGCGTGGTATGTACGGTGCCTTATAGATTAGAAACAGTGGAATTGACCTGAGGGTATTGTATTTTAACACGTCAAGCTATATTCCGTGAATGAAACATGAGTTTATTAGAGTAACGTGTAGGAAATACTATGTATAAGCAGTTTGGGCGTACTTACAAAGTTACCGAGTCATTTGGTGTTAAATTATCCCCTAGTTCGAATCGACAATACACTGTTTCTGCAATTCAATAAACGCTGACAGTTTCAGATTTTTGAAGTGAAACTTCTTTTAGGACTGTGGGAATTGGATTTTATGAAACGAAAACGTGTAACAAAAGAAAGACAACTATAAATGTGTTTATAGGGTTTAGGCTGTGAGAAAATGAGATAAAACACGTTTATATATAGTTTCCCTATTCCCTATTGTCGATCAACCGGTCTCTCTTTCTCTCTCTCTGTTTACCGCCTCCTTAGCGTATTCATCTCATTCTCTCACAAATTAACCAAAATACAAAGTTTCACTTCTAACGCGTGTGAACTCAAACTGGACAATATTTAAAACATAAAAATCTAAAAACTATTTGTTAAGTAAAACAAAATAACTAAGCAGTATCCGAATAGATTTTATAATCAAGCATATTCGGTTCAAAATAAAGGGTTACCATCAAATTAATAACACAAAACAGTAAGAGATTAAATTATTCATAACGGACCTTTTTAATTGTGTTTGACGAAATATCCCGATGACTTCATTTATATTTACGGGTTCAGTTTCATCCCGTCCGGAATATTCAATTTGCGACCACTCTTAATCTCGTGGGCCCCCGGCACACGGTCAAACGCATTTTAATTATGAAATTGACATATCACAAGTCCGTGAACGAACTGTGAGCCGCGCACATTTTATAATTTAATAAAAGAGTTTGGACTTACGAAATTAATTGAACCCTCTGCCCCGCCTCCGCCATTTCTAGCCTGACCTCTCGGGATATTTACCTAATGCATATTTATATGTTTGCTCGCACAAAAATAGGGAGTTATTGTGTGTGTTTGTTGAATTAATTCACATTAGAACACTTTTAGTTTTGTTTCTGTAATAAAAACAAGTATGGTCTCTTAATTAAACAACTTATTTACGCCGTTTTATGTTTATCTTACAAAACCAGTTTTAATATCTGAAGATAGTTTAAGCGTTTCTTGTAAGATAACAATTGTTTTAACCGAGGGCGGAAAAACGGATATATTTTAAAACTTTTCCCAGAGTTGCCAACATAAGAATGTTTCATAAGCTTTTTTGCTGTGACAGCTCAGACATATTATTTTCTTTTATGGAGGAATAGTTTGTTTTTCTTCGTCTTGTTCCGGAGATATACAATATAAGATTGATTGCCGAGTAAGTTCTTGTATAAAATAATGTTTCTTTTAGTTGTACCCACTAAGTGTAATGGTTAGTAAATTGGTTATGAGTCTGTTTGATAACATATTCATATTAATGTGAGAAAAAGTAGAACTTAAAATATAACTTTATTAAGACACTGTCGAACCGGCTTGGCTTTGCTTGTGGTACCACACTAGCCTTTACAAATGGTGTGTGTGGTAATGGTGATATTCCCGTCATAATCTGTTTTGCAGTTATCTAGATTAGCGGATCCATTCAACAGACAGATTAACGCCTTTTTAGGGCTCGACACGTCCGAATGACGAAAAAACGGCGGGACCATCATAGGATAATGATTTCGTGTCTCTCTGTCTGTCTGCCGTCTGCCACAGCCAATTTGCTCCGGATATACTGGACCGATTAAGTGAAAATTTTGTGCATATATGAATTTCTGCGACCTAAACAAGGCCGTGTAACGTAAATTTTAATATGGAGGTCACTTTTTGGGGGGTTCAAATTATACAATTAAAGAATAAAGTTTTGCAAACTGTTCTGTGTATCATATCAAATGGCCCTTCCATTTGTCGAGATGTTTTTATTTAATCATTTTTAAATAAGTAGTTTGATAATTTACCATTACTACATTACCCCATTATATCCGAAACTATTGGGCCTAAAATTAAAATAAATAAATAGTAAATCTAAAAGAAGTCTATGGTCTGAAAATAACATGGTAAATCTATGAATATTGTGCGTACAAACTAATATTTGCAGTTGGAATGTATGGGAGAACATGTTTTTCGACTACAATATTAATGTTAAAGTAGGTTCTTGGGATAAATTATTAGTACAAGACAGCATTCAACAATAAACAGTATATTCAGCAATTTACCTCTACAATCCGGTACCATACCATACATACGTTACACCCAACAAATATGGGTCAGATTAAGAAGAACATGGTAGATAACATATTCATTGTACAGAACCCTCTCCACGCAAGTTCAACTCGCACTTGTCCGTTGTTTTATTAAAAGTTTCTGCTACAGCAGCAGAAACTTTTGCTCAGACGAGATAGCGACATAATCACCAGACCAGACACGCTCCCTCCGCCAAAGCGGGGAAAGCGTGCCTTCAGGGGCGTCCGAGGCGGCTGGCTCGACGGCACACACTCGAGATGTGGCGACATCGCCTACAGTTGCAGTTCGCGACCAAGCGCGTCGTCGCCATCCTGCCGCTCTTCGGAGCCTGGCTCAGAAGGAGCGAGCGCGTCACCTGCCGTCTGACGCAGGTGTTCACCGGTCACGGTTGTTTCGGTGCGTACCTGCACAGAATAGGACGCGAGGTTACGGCACAGTGCCACCATTGTGGAAGCGACCAGGATGCCGCACAGCACACGCTCGAGGAGTGCCCTGCATGGGTGGCCGAGCGGCGGATCCTGGTCGATCGGATCGGGCAAGATCTCTCTCTGCCGGCAGTAGTGTAGGCTATGTTGGTAGAGCATGAAAATTGGAGTGCAGTGGTCTCCTTCTGCGAGAGCGTCATGCTGCAGAAGGAGACTGCAGAGCGGGATCGGGAGAGGGCCTCACAGGCCTAGTCTCACTGGTGTGTGTAGTCCGCCAACCCGCTAGTGCATTTTCTGGAGCCCTCTTATGTGTGTAGGTGTCCTTCGGTGAATCAAATTCTGATCCACACATGAATCCGAAAAGACAGAGTTGCGGACCAGGATCGAACTCGGTCCCTCCCTCCAGGCTATCAATGCTATTAGTTGATTTCTCTATGTCAGGGGGTACTCGTATCTACAATTCAATTCAAATTCAATAATTTATTCAGTAATTAGGTCCTAACAGACACTTTTACACGTCATATAGAAATAACGGAGGGCAATATCACTATATGACAACCTCTGAGAAGAAATGCCAAGAAAACAAATTATTTAAAACGACTGTTATACATTGAAAAGCATTTGCAGCTATACTATACAAACAATGCAGAAAAAAAAATTGTTTTCAGGGAATGCGGCTTATTTGCAGATAATTGATAAGAAATGATAGAAATATAACGCCACATGTCCCTATCGTCAAGTCGTCCCTATCGTAGTCTTTGATTTTATAATAGGCGTTTTTATTAGAATTGCTTTCATCAGTAAGATCTGTAATTCCTTTTGCTAACTTAATATAGAATCGGACACAATTCCCCAAGAAATACTGATTTGTCTTGGTTAATCTATATAAAGGTAGCACTATTTTATATCTGTCTATAGTATGTTTGTCATGATAGTCGCTCTTTAAATTAAATGAATCAAGGTTTTTACGCACGTACATTATATTCACGAAGATATAAAGTGACGGCAGAGTGAGTTTATTGATTTCTTTAAAACACTCTCTTATCGATTCGCGAGGACCCATTTCGTAGACAGCGCGGATAGCCTTTTTCTGTAATATGAAAATTGAGTCAACGTCAGCTGCTGCCCCCCAGAGCAGGATGCCATAGGACATGATGCTGTGGAAATACGTGAAATACACTAGTCTGGCAGTAGCTACATCAGTGAGCTGCCTAATCTTTCTTACTGCATATGCAGCAGAACTTAACCTGCTTGACAAAGCTGTGATGTGAGCTCCCTATTGTAACTTTAAATTAATAGTGATACCTAGAAAAACCGTTTCATTTATAACATCAAGTTTGTTACTTTCGAGCGCTAAGTTTAGTTCAACTTGTGGTACTAGTACCACATTGCTAGTAGTTTGGTAACCAAAATTTTAATCATTTAGTTTTATTACTATTTACCATAAGATTATTTGCCTCAAACCATTTAGATAGAGAAGATAGGCTTTGATTTACATGTAAAAGTTCTCCGTCTTTTCTAATGATTTTAATAATAAGGAAAGTGTCGTCCGCAAATAGAATTATATCTGACAATTCAGTCATCATGTATGCCAGGTCGTTAATGTAAGCAAGGAACAAACAAGCACCCAGAATAGAGCCTTGAGGAACGCCCATTTTCAGTAGAGATCCTCGTGATTTTACACCATTTAAACATACTTTCAGATAGGATAATACTAACTCGAGAGCTTTCCCGCGAATTCCGTAGTGCCTTAACTTACAAATGAGCGTATTGTGATCCACGCAATCAAAAGCCTTGGAAAGATCACACAAGATACCAACAGCATCCCGTGAACCCTCCCAGGTTTCTAATATTTGAGTGACTAATTTCGCACTGGCGTCTGTCGTCGATCTACCTTTAGAAAAACCAAACTGCAAGGAATTTAATATCCTATATTTAGTAAAATGAGACAATATCCGATCAAGCATTATTTTTTCGAAGATTTTACTCAAAGCTGGAAGAACAGAAACCGGTCTATAATTTGAGGGATTATGCTTGCAGCCGGAATTGAGAATCAGGACCACTTTACTGTGTTTCCTCAGATTAGGAAAAGTGCCGCTATCTACACAAAGATAAAAAATTCTTGATAGTATCGGGGCAATTTTATAAATTACTGATTCTAGTCCCTTAACAGAAATACCCCAAAGTATTTTTAATATTTAAACTTTTAAACGACTTTTTTATTGTAATGAAAGTGATGTGTTTTAAAAAAAATGTTTTAAGCATTGATTCTGCCAGAAAAGAGGACGAGTCTAGTGGCTTCGTGACCTCTATTGGTATATTTGTAAAAAAAGTTTCAAAAGCATTAGCGACTTGTACAGTCGACAGCGACTATTATAATTGAGGGTTGATTAAAAAAAATATGAATTACTATATGTTACATGTTATGAATATACCCTATAATGTTTAAAGCCTAAGAAGAAATTCAAGTAGATGTATATGGGCACAGTTACTTAAAGTAGGTAGGGTTTAAAAGCCAAATTCCTCTACTTAGATATGGTAATATTGCATTCTGCTACTTTCTGAACAGTAAACTTTGTAGAGTATAATGTCTGGGGCGATTGATTGATTCTGTCGTCAATTTTGCTTCCACAATTATCAAGCAAATGGAGACTTAATCCCTGCCGGTGTGTGATGGACGTTGCTCAAACGAGTGAGCAGAGGTGTTATACAGTATGTAATATAACAGCTTGAATATAAAATAGAACAAATACTCCCCGGAACTGATGATTTCAAATCCATCCGTTGACAGCCGGTACAAGTTTTCTTACAAAAAAAATCTCAAGACAAAACACAGCAATAACCACTGGATACACTACGTAGTAACAATTTTTATGGTCATTCCACTATTCATACATATATTTAGCACAATAATTACATTTACCACTTTTTAATTAATTTATAATTTAATCAAGAAGTCGTTTATTCACAAACTGTTTTTTTTTATTTGTCATTAAATTTTAACAACATTGTGTAAATGGAAAATATGATATACATCTAAAATTATAGGGTAACATTTCTTCCTCATAAAATATAAAGATACAATACTAATATTAGCCTACGAGCACTTAAGTCAGTTAAATTTTTAACACAAATTAAATTCTAGGTTTGTTCTTAATGAACACGAGTCTTGTCTGACTTAAAACTTTCCACGTCTGAAATACGTGCATCGCTTGTTCTGTGTAAGGAAGAGACTCTGGTACGGGCGTGAAGAAGAGCGATGAGCGTGTTTCGAGATTATTCCAAGCACTGCTAAGTGGTTTTTAGAGTAAAGACTTCGAGAGAGGTTTCGTTGGTAAAACATTGACCATTTTTTTAATAAATATAAAATCTTCTTGGTAATGAGACGAGGTAGTCATTCGCGTGGTGGTAACCGTCATGCCTGCCCTAATGATGTAATGCTATCTAGGACAAGCCCTGCGTGGCATCACACTGCGCTCGTCATCTCGAGATGTGAAGTTATTTAGTCTGTTATGCCCAGTTATTTCACTACAGTGCCCTTCTAACCGGAGCACAGTAATGTCTAAAGTTTAAACACTACTACTTAGCGGCGACTATCTGGCACTGGGATGGTACCTACCTTTTTCTTTATTGATGTCCAGTGGAAATTCTACATGGAACTTCCTTCACCCCGGGGAAGGGCGAAGGGGTATGCCGGACTCCTGCCGGCTAAAAGCACTGGAGCGGTCATCTTCGGCACCGAAGGGGGCTCCAGGTCCTCGTAAGATCACACTAGAGCCGCCCATTGGTGCCACGCCTTTAGGCACATCACGGAGGGGATGACTGTAAAGCGGTCACCCCCTCTAGCGGAGGGCAGGCGACTGTAAAAAGGTCGCCCCCGCAGGCACTTCTCGAGGAGGATTGTAAAGGATCCCACCAAGCCGCGCTTTGCGCTGTGCTGCGCACAAGCGGGACGTGACCACGTGTGCACCACCATCTTCCCGGGGTCACTCGGTGTGAGTACGCAGACTCCCCAATCTGCGCACCCGCGACCCCCGTGGCCCCCCACCATGTAGTGACGGCAGGGGGCTCAGGCGTGTTGGACTTGGGCGCCGTAATGGCCCACCCTGATTTGCGCGACACCAACGCGTATCCACTAACTGGGTGGTTCTCTGCTGCACGGCAGTTTGTGGAACCATAGCGCCTCGGTTTTGTGAGGCACTATCTGCAGACCCAGAGCGTGGATTTTGGCTACGACAATTGTCACCGTTTGCTCGGCAAGCCGGATGGTTCCCTCGAAGGAATCCCCGCTGGCCAACACAAGAGTGTTATCAGCGTAACAGATCAAGCTGACGCCAGCGGGGAGAGTGACACGCAGGGGGATGGTAACCTTGCCGGCCTCTTGCAATAAGACGGCACACGGCACGGCAAAATAATTGACGGCACGGTTGGTGCAGTGGCTGATACAGTCGACTGCTGCGCTCCGGTCGTGGGTTCGATTCCCGCACGGAACAAATATTTGTATGATCTGCAGGTAGTTGTTCCGGGTCTGGGTGTATTGTATGTGGAATTCATGTCTGTGAACGCACCCGCGACACAGGAGAAATCCTAGTGTGGGGCAACGTTTAAAAAAAAAAAAAAGACCTTTTGGTAATTATTTTTTTATTGATCTCCAGTGGAAGTTCTACATGAACTTTCTGAACCCCGGGGAAGGTTGAAGGGGTATGCCGGACTCCTTTTTTTTTATTGGTGTCCAGTGGAAATTCTACATGGAACTTCCTTCACCCCGGGGACGGGCGGAGGGGCATGCCGGACTCCTACCAGCTAAAACCACTGGAGCGGTCATCTTCGGCACCAAAGGGGGGCTGCAGGTCCCCGTAAGATCACAATAGTGCTGCAATAAGAGACCGACCACCTTATTATTATTACTTGAAGCTTTATTTAGTAGAGAAATCACCTGATGGGTTACTTTGGGGAATCTTTATCTTATCTTAAGCTTTTTCATTCGGCTTATGAATGCATAATAATATCTACTATCTGTTTCCACAGTTTAATATTTCCTAGCTCATTCTATGTGAAACATTATGATGTAAACCCAAACCTAACAAAAGTAACTAAATATTTTCCCAAAGTGTAATCTAATTAGCTGCATCATATACACCCGCTACGTCTCATAACTAGGGGTGCACCACGTGGCGGAAGTGACGCGTCTCGCCGCTGCGGCGCCACGCCGGAACCCGGCTGAAGGGTTGCGCCGTCACAAATCAAGTTATGAGAAACGCCACAAAAGGAAACTTTGTGCATTTCCGAGCCGACAAGCGTGAAATCCTACACAAACGACCCTGCACAAGTTTAGACCTTGAATTAAATTTCGTAAGCCCCAAAATAGCTTGCGCGAAATACAAGCACTCTTCAATACTGATATAACTTTACTTGAGTGATTATTCTTGGTATATTGAATGTGTTTGTAACATTTTGTATTAAATTGTTAGCGCGGATAAACAATGAATTTAATAGCAATGTTTGGAAACGAGACCAAAATCACGGTTTGTGGATGTATTTATAAATCTACTCAAATATACATAGATGAAGTCACCTCATTAGACTACTAATTGCAATTCAGATTTGATAACAAGGTATATTCTATTCTATGTGTCTACTATTCGGTTATTATCACTGTAATGTTTATTTGGGCGGTTCTTTTGTTGATAATTACATTAAATTAAAATAAGTAAGTTAAAGCATACGTTTTATGTCTGGCCCAACTTAGGAGTTGAACTGAGTTGAGAGGATTAAGATGCGCATCCAAATGGTCCTGGGTGGTTTCCAATTCTGAATTAATTATACGATTATTATAATTTCAATGCATGCTACAAAAGGCGGACGTTTGTCATACCCATGTAATAAAGATGATAATGACAGGCTGACAATTTGTATCTTTTGAATTGAAATAGCTTACGGAAATATATCGCATTTAATTCATTCATTTTATATACTGATTCTGCTCGTGATCATGGACGCTGCAAAGTGTTCGAAACGTCGAGCGAATTAAGAGTAGTTTTTTTTTTGTCGTGCATACGTATACAAAGTACACTATACAAAGGTGTTGCTTAATTGTGTATAAACAAATGTGAGTATAAAGGAGTGTGAAAATAAAATATTGTTTTATTTTGTATTCCATATATTTGTGTAAATAATTGTATGTACTAGGGCAGCACATTGCATGTATAGTTCTGTAAGCATATAGAATGAATGAATTAAACGCGATATATTTGCGTAAGCTATTTCAATTCAATGGATACTATTCGCGTAAACTTCAAATATTATTAATCTGTATCTATGTAGGCTGAGGATTTAATCACCTATAATATTTGAGGACGTCAATCAGCAAGAGATGTACGATCCCAATTAATGAAAAAGTATTGTCAACATTAAGAGCAAATAATAATTAGTCGGATGTCAAAATGTTGTTATGAGTTTAAATCATGTGTTGATCAAAATAAATCACTTCAATGAACAGTACAGAAATTTTGAAATTCGATGTTTAATCATTTTCTTTTACGGTTGACTGTACAGGCCAGCAATACGAGGCTTCGCTTAAAGAAAAAAATTCGACTACTTAACACACCACTGATAAAATGGCTTTTAAAATCAAATAATACTTTCTATCCAAGACCAGCCTCTGGTAAATGAGCCATCGGTAAACATTTAGGTAAATCAGTTTTCCTACCTTACTCAACTTTCCGACTCAAAGAACAACTACAGAACGCGAGTATATTTCTGGCATTCCTACTGGGAGAGGCATATCCGACAGAGAACTGCGACCTCCATCCCTTTACATTACTTTAACAGAATGAGCAGATACATTTTTGTTATTTAAAATAAATGATGCCCTACACTAAGATCTCCTGTGCCGTGCTCTCTCCTGTCGTGGGTACAGTATACAGAAATAAATCTAACATGGACATTTTGCTTTCCTAGTTCCTGTGGTCCGAGAACGGAAATACGGATGCGGTATTTTACATGATGTACGGGCGAGGGCCAACGCTTATGGCAGGGAAACCTATTACTAGGACACCTAAGTTATAGGCAGAATATAGGTCGGATTTGGGTGTGTGGAAATGGCTCGAAGGATATGTATGGGCGAGGGCCAATTATATAGTTCATTGACCAACGTCCGTACGTGAGTTAAGTAATACTCCCTATCTGTACTTATTACCACACCATAAGTCCCTAGTACCTTACAGTCCCCAAGTCCCTAGCCCTACTATCTTGTAGTTTGAAGGCAGGGAAACCTATTGCCAGGAGACCTAAACAGGTGGAAGGTGGGTGTGTGGAAATGGTTTTCTCACTGCCGGTGGAGCAAGCTCACAAAACCGATCGTACTGACGGCTTAAGGTGTCTTGGCCGCATTTTCGGTTCGATTCTATTATGATGATCGATTTTATTAACATAAATAAAACTATTTAAAAAAAATACCGACTTCAAAAACTCTGCACGATATAGAAATATTTAAACCATTAAAAAAGAAAAAAACATCTTTGTGAAGTCGGACGGGGCCAGGTATAAACTATAATTTCTCGTTGGTCTGCATGGCCAGGTATGCGCAAACCATGGTGTTTTTTTTTTGTTTAAAGTGTTATTTGTTTCTTTTTAGTAGTGCAAATAAATGTAAGAACATTTTCCAATTTAGGATCAGTTTAAATTGTAACCAACCCGAGACACCTACTTATCTAAGTCAGTAGACAGTCACAACTCCTGGATGAGCTGATGTCATTAGAAACAATTATATTTATATGAAACCAACTCGAGAGTGTTTAACAGTACAAATAAGAATGACTCAAAACGGTTCTCTAATCTCTGAGGAAGCAAGACTATTATGATATCATTTAGATAATCGCAGTAAAATAAACCTGTTTATTGAAGCTGGTTAAAAAACTACTCAATAAAATGATATTTATATGGGACCAATTCGAAAGCATTACCAGATACCAGCAGCGTCCCTTCTGTGAAACGGTAGCCATACTGCGCTCACCAACCCGCCTGCCAGGCGTGGTGAGTATTGGCAAATACCCCCCAAAATGATAACACAGTTGTGAAAATCTATGGGGGAGGCCTTTGTTCAGCAGTGGACGTATAAATGGCCGATATGATGACCAGATACCTGTTGTTTTTTTTCTAATAGCTCAAATTGGTACACAAATTTCGGAGTATTAGGTATACATACATAAAATTAAGAACCTCCTCCTTTTTGAGGTTAAAAAGAGCAGAAATTTTAGGCTTTTGACTACCCGTGATATTGTTCATGAACACAAGCCAGTGAGCGACGAAAGAGGATATTGTTACCTCTCCAAGACATACTTGCGGCTTCTATCTGCGCACTATCTACGACGAACCCTTACTAGTTTATTGACGAGTACTTTTATTTTCAGGACCTGCGTTACCAAGGTTTTTCTACAGAAGACGTCTCTATCTAAGAAGGTAGAACTAATTAGTTAAAATATAACACGAAATGGTGTACATTTGTTTGTACAAAATAATTATTTAATTATTACCTGAGTACCTTTTTTGTATAAAATTAATGAAGACATTGAATATGAATGTTTAAAATGTATTCGTAATATAACATTGATTAAGACCTGTTTCATCATTATCTACATTAATTCTCGATTAAGTTCTATTAGTGCTTGATTTTTGAATATTTTATAATAGATTTGTATTAAAAATCAAGGCAAATCTTACCTGACCTCTGATTTACTTTAATTTTGTCATATCTAAAGTTACTCTAAACATTTCCTCCCTGTGCCATAAAATACAGTGACAGTCGTAATGTAAACCTTCTGTTTTGCGCTTAGATAAGGTTCATGGGACTTTACTTATATCTAATCTGGCACTAACCTATAGTCGTTCGAAATAGGTATTTAAGGTATTTTTGATAAATCAAACGAATTATTAGTCGGTATAAAAAAAAGCAACTGTGCCACACATACATTATTTTTAATATTTACGGCTACTTACTGTTAGATACTTTGTATTTACCTACT
Organism: Diloba caeruleocephala; assembly: GCA_947459985.1. Classification (NCBI taxonomy): domain Eukaryota; kingdom Metazoa; phylum Arthropoda; class Insecta; order Lepidoptera; family Noctuidae; genus Diloba; species Diloba caeruleocephala. Next base: position 19,839,618 of record OX381611.1, read on the forward strand.
TTCTGTACGGGGTGTAAAAATACCCATCACCAAGCTGAAATCTACGCATTCTGTACATCTAACTAAATAACATTGAGTGAAAATAATAGCTGAGTAACGACTTTTATTTTTAGGTATTAAAACAGCTGTATTTCGTAGCACGCTATGCAATACAAGCTATCAATTGTGCCTTCGTGTGTATTGTACAAAGTACAGGGACGTGGAGTAAAACACACAGCGAAATAAAAAATGTACCAATAAATTGATTTCGTGAAACAAATAAAAATAAATTAGACTGGCCTTCAATATCTCTATAACTAGTCGGTTTCCAGGTATGGAAGAAAAGAAACATCCAAGAAAATCTTCGCAATGATTGGTGGAATATGTAGCCTTCATTTTCGTTAACGGTCTTACACCCTTTAAGGGTTTACACCCACTATACTGGGTGCCGATTTAATTACCTGTAATCTTTTAGGAGGTGAATCAGTCCACGATTCTCTACCCAATTGAGTAAAAAATAGTACTCAAAAGAAGCATTTATTTTCTAACAAATAATCAATCCAAAACAGCTGGTGCTCAATGGCCTCAACGACTACCATATAACCGGGCGATTGATACCATACATCTCTGCAGTGCCCGCCTCGCATACAATATCGCATGTTTTTATTGTTGTGAGTTTAAAATATATGTTTTATTGTTAATCGGATCAGTGCTTTACCGCATCACTAAACCGCCACCCTGTATATTTTATTACGGTTTTAAAACGATTGTAAAGGTATAGTTTTTAAATCTTTTTACATATGAACTAAATTTGATTTTTTACATGTGTACTAAATTTAAACAAATAGACTGTTTAGACGTAAGTTGCAGATCCACCTAAAGCTGTTAAGCTCTACGTAAATCTACAATTTGTGCTTCGAGCCCAAGTACCTCTGTACTATTATTGGCCTGTGCCAAAATCAAATTTGATCGCACGACTTTTTGTTAAGCATTGTGACAGTTAACATGTTAGCTATTCGGGCATTGTTGTCATATTGTTGCCTATAGTATGCTGCTACAAGTAGAAACGTATGCTGCTTGCCTGGAGTTAGCAAAAGTCGTGTTACATACATGCAGCTTTGCTTCTTAGCACGACTTTGCGAAGTATGAGGAATTCCTGTTCTACTTATGGCAATACTGACATGTTGATACTCTACAGTGGGGCCGCCGAGAGAATGCGTTCCTGACATCTGTTGATTGGTCAAGTTTCTGTTTATTTAAAGATTTAATTCAGCGCTATACTATTTTAGTTTATTGTGTGTTGATGTTACTACATTAAAATCATATTACATATGAAATTTTGTCTTCAATATCAAATAAACTAGACCAATTAGCAGATGTCAGGAAAGCATTCTCTCCTCATTTGTTAAATATTCATTTATCTTGCACTATATAAATTAATATTTAACAAAATGACAGATATTAAGTGAGTTTCTAAACCGCTTGATAAATAAGGGCTACAATCTGACTGGATGTCATGACAAATTAACGTTATAGTAAATTCATAGAACCTGCTTTGCAGGACAGGGGCAGAGAGTGCCTCCAAAAATGAAATCGTAGTATTTCGCTATTTATTAACTGATTATATTAATATTTGTAACTACGTTGCTCTGTTTCAATCTAATTTAAAATAATATTAATACCTTGTCTTTTCCTAAAAGTAACAGTAATCTTGCAGAATCAATCAACGTTATTTCGTACCAAAGTCTTATTTACGTGTCTTTTTATAATTATTCGATTACAATCCAAACCAACGTCTAACTTCATGTTAAAAAGTTTGTTTATGCCTTGATTAATCGAGTACGAGTAATTTGTGGTAGTACATTGCGTACACTAATGAAGCGAGGGCAAATGGTAAGCAGTTTAAACAATCAATGTAGTATAATTCAATTGAATTTCTTATGAAGTTCCGATTGAAATTGAGCTACATTTCGAAACGGGTCAAATTTGTATTTGTTTCCAGATAGATGTGTGTGTACCACATTTTAGAATATCAGTTTTTTATTTTGTTGAATAAGTTAATATTTTTGCCTCATAATAGAAGTTCTAAATTTAAAAGGTTCTCTCTCATTCAAAAGCTCTTGCATTGCGTAAATACACAAAGGAAAGTGTAAACAGGCTTTTGAAGCTCCGTTTATAAATAGTGATGGTACACGTCTTAATCTTTATATATTCTTTTAAGTAAATACAATACAATGACGAAAAACTGTGATAACAATAAAATAAGTATGTATTTACAATGAAGAAATGATGTAAAGTATTCTTATATTATATAAATATGTGCAGAATGTTGTGTAATAATTTTGTAAGAAATGGGAATTTTTGTGAAATATAATGTAAATATGAACAGAAACATAAAATATGTAAATAAAAATATATTTCTATATGTGCGTGTTTTTTTCCTCATACCTCTTATAGTCTGATACTGACATATGAATAAAGTCAGTCTGGCTACCAGTCTCCCACACACACACATCAACCCACTGCTGAAGGTGGGCCTCCAAAGATCATTACAATGAACGGTCACACATATTGCCATAATCACTACTCCTGGCAGGCGGATTGGTGATAGCAGTGTGTTGTTATTAGCACACGGGACGAAGCTGCTGCCCATGCTCTTGAAGTCAACCATTCGTCACCTTTAACGACTCCCATGCATGGGAAGGACTGGTGTATTCTTTGCCGGGAACCACACTTAACTATCACTCTAATTCTAGAATATTATATTATGGGGTGCTAAGTCAGGAAATCTCCACGTGCACTCGGTGGTTGTTGATCCCTCTTAATACGTCAGGGGGGGAAGAGCCGTCATCGGGCCGGTGCATCCTGGGCACCAGACACTGGGCATGGGGGTGAGAAGGTTGGTTCGCTGTTGGAGTCCGATAGCGTCCAGATGGACATGGGTCGGATGTCGGCCCCGTGTCCGGTTCGGGTGTCAGAATGCGTGGTGCATATGAGTTGCACGCCAATGCGCGTGTGCAGCGGGCGAACGATGCTTCGGCTGTGGCTGTCTTCCGACCGAACACAGGCTGGGCTGCAATTCTTGTGCGACCCAGAAGAGCAGGAGGGAAAAACCAGCCTCCCTTGTTTCGGCCGAGAGGTTGACGACGTCTGCACTGGCAGCACTAGTAGCACGCTCCGGCACTCCAGAGGCCCTCCAGGGCAACCTAAATCACTGCCGCAACGGGCACAATCTACTACTCCAGATTGTTGCGGAGTTGGACAGGGGGCAGGACTTTGTCGTAGTAGAGTGGGGACCTTTGGCAGTAGTAGGCTGCAATGTCTCCCCCAACGTGGCTCTCACCAACTTCGAGGGATACCTCGACGGGATGGAACGCAGCATTCATTGTAAATGCTCGCCCCGTCCAGTGCTCTTCCTGGGGGACTTCAACGCTCACTCTAGAGCTTGGCGCAACTGTCGTGATGGGCCGACAGGGAGGTATTGTAAGACTAGGTACGGTCACGTGATCTCCGATTATTGAATCGGGGATACGTTAGCGCCTGCGTTCGGAGGCAGGAGGAGTCGGTCGTGGACCTGATATGGGCGGCTATGGCCCGCATGCATCCACTTTTGGACCACCGCCTCATTATGTTCAATGTGGCCTCCCACACGCCTTGCCCGAGCCGTTTTAGTCCCAGCCCACGGTCGCGGCGTTGGGCCCTCACATGGATGGATCGCGAGGAGCTTGTCGCAGCTGCCAAGTCGTTGCCTGGCCAGAAGTACATCTCAAGGGGGCCATGCTATGAGAATTGGCCGCCTGCAGGCTTGCAATACTACATCCGGACCAGATGGTATTCCTGTCCGCGCGTGGGTACGTGCACTGCGGTCTCTTGCGGACCGCGTGAGACGGCTGTACACCAGCTGCCTCCATCACAGCGTGTTCCCAACTGGTTGGAAGGGAGCCTATTGGTTCTACGGAGGCAAGAAGGGCCGCGGAGTCTGTCTCTGCGTACCAGTCCATTTGCCTGTTTGCCGAGGTTTCAATGGTATTCAAGAGCTGATTGCCGAAGATTCGTTGAGCGCCTGTCGCGAATTGGTCTCAGCCTGGCCGACAGTCAATTTGGCTTTCAGTCTACGTCCGGTCGCTGTTGGTATAGGCAGTGTCCCAGCCGATGTGGTCAGGTGGCGTTGGTTGTCAGCCTTGACATTGTCAGCGCCAGCAGTTCTATCCCGGGCGGCACGATTGGTACTAGTCCATCATCGGAGACCCCCCTACTTGCAAGGCGTCATCGAGGCTTCTCTGCACGATAGGCACTTTCACTACCTGGGCAGCGACGATAGCGTAAACCTGAGAGAGATTAAGTGCGTGGTTCTGTATGGTTTCGGTTCTCGGCCTCCTTTTACATTTTACTATTTTATTATCTTGGTCACATGAATAGAAGAGTTAATGACACTCCATTTTTTTATGTTTTGACAGGCTCTGAAATTACTTCATGACGTAGTGATTGGTTGTGTTGTCAGAATGGACAGACAACATGATCTCACCACGCAACAGTGTGGAATGAATTTAAATATGGTTGAGTTAACCAAGTTGCGCCGTGTGGTGCCGGCTCAGAATACCACCACCCCATCTCCTCCCGTGGGTGTCGTAAGAGTCGACTAAGGGATTAGCCGGAGGATGGGCAGCAGCGTCCTTCGAGTAAATTAACAACTCAACTGCGATCGCCAACCCGTCTGCCAAGCGTGGTGATTATGGCAAAACCCCCCAATGAGCCCACAACACACACCAATTCGGTCGTTGTGGTGATTTTTGGGGGAGGCCTGTGTCCAGCAGTGGAATTCATTCGGCTAAAATGATGATGGCTGAAATGAACCAAGGCGACCTCTGTCGGTAGTTGATTATAACCGTGTGGAAGGTGTGGTTTTTTAATGTCTGGTAATACATAATACATAAATCTTCTAGCGGTATCGAACCTACCTATTTCAAATCACATTTGCCGCTTATTCATTGAAGTGCAATATATATTTACTTCTCACACAATATGACAATATTTCCAATTCATAGTGAAGAAATCTTCATAGAGGCGCCTTTACGTGCCCGAAAAGTTTTATTATAAATGTGTAGTAAAAGCAAATGAGATTTGCGTTCACAGATGTAGTTGCTAGCCACTCCCGCCTGCTCTCATGGCTCATTTCATCGCTGAAACGAAATTCGCTCAATGCAAGGGTGAACATGACAAATATAGCTATAGACATCGGTGGACTTATTCTACTTCAACAAAATTACTAAGCCTAAAAGCTATGATTTTGGTATGATATGTCTACGAATTACAAATGTCTTGTGGAGTTGGGACTTGAGACATAAGATTTGTAACAAAAATTATTACCTGTATTTTAATGACATCCAGCACATCAGCGTGCAAACGTCGACTGCTGAATATGGGCCTCCCAATGATCCCTGCAATGAGCGGTCATAGGGGATATTTCCATAATACCCACGCTTGGCGCGTGGATTGGTGTTCGCTGTAAGTTGTTATTAGCACACTTAAGAATGCCTATCCTCTTGATATCAGCCCTTAGTGGCTGACAGGTGTAGAGGGGTGGGCAATTATTTGCCGGATAGTAGAGGATAAACCGGCACAGTACTTTAATTAAATACCTAGATAATCCTGACGGCATGGTTGGTGCAGTGGCTGCCACAGTTGGCTGCTGCGCTCCGGGTTCGATTCCCGCACGTCTGGGTGTATTGTGTGTGGAATTTATGTATGTAAACGCACCTACAACACAGGAGAAATCCTAGAGTGGGGCAAGGTTTGAAAAAAAATATACCACAAAAATTATTGATAGTATATGATTGTTGTATGTGGCTTATGTCCAGCAGTGGACGTCTTTCGGCTGTTGATTAAACGATGGTGTTGATGACGATTGTTATATGAGTGTCTGACGTATTCACTATCATGTATCATCCCAAGTCTAATATAACTAAAGACAGCAACAAGAAATGTTTTTAAAGAATTCCGTGTAAGTTCTCGTTCGACTTTCACCTCACCTAGGCTTAGGCTGAGATTCATAAACGAGTCTAAGCGTGAACTTACGCTTCCATCTGTCCAAATTAGGGGCGTAAGTAGTGCATTTTGACAGATGGAAGCGTAAGTTCACGCTTAGACTCGTTTCTGAATATCATCCTTAGACTCCTTATGCCATGCAAAATAATTCTACGCACGGAACCCGATTGTGACGCAATATCTTATCAGCCAAAGGACGTTAACTGCTGAACAATGGCCTCCGCATAGATTTCCACAGTAGTGTCGTCATTTTGGGGGGAATTTGCATCGGCAAATAAATGTTGCGCTCACCAACCTGCCTGCCAAGCGTGGTGAGTATCGACTCACCACGCTTGGCAGGCAGGTTGGTGAGCGCAACATGGCTTCTGTTCCACAGAAGGGACGTTGCTGCACATTCCTCTGGTTTAGAGGCTCTTAGTCAGCTTTTACGACATCCACCGAAGGAGATGGAATAGTGTTATATTCTTAATCCGGACACCACACGGACTCATTATGCCGTGTGAAATAATTCCACACACGGAACCCGATCGTGAATGGAAATATGAAAATATCGCATTCCATACGTGGAGTTATTTTACATGGCATAGGGAATAACGGCCCTGATGTTAACTGACCGTGCGTTCAACGTTGAAATACGTAGTATTGACCTATTTAAAGCCTACGAACTGGCTTAGAACAAGAGTACATGGATGGATGTTTTAATTGATCTAATTATTCTTAATTCACATTCACCACATTCAAAATCAAATACCATTTTACCTTCATCCTCGCTCGCGAACAAATCGTGTTTATGTAAATGTCTAGAGAATGTTACCTTGTACAAATATTTGATGAGCTAAGTGTAGTCGTATAAGTCGTAAAAGCGAAATCAGTTACAAAAATCACGATTTAATTAGTAAACTGTATTGTTTGGTTTATTATTATATCGTACACATTCTCATAAAATTAGTGATTAACTTAATAAGAAAACGGTTTGCTACTGTGGTATGTATGTGTGTATTCTATATCATCATTATATCAGCGAAAAGACGTGCACGGCTGGCCAAATGCCTCTCCCTTGGATTTCCTTGTGTCGTCATTTTGGGGGAATTTGCACATGCAAATTGCATGCATCGCCTGGGGTGAGTACATACTCACCACGCTTGGCAAACGGGTTGGTGAGCGCATCATGTTTACAAAATCACAGAAGGGACGCTACTGCCCATCTCTCTGGTTTACAGGGCGTTTTAGGACATTCACGGGAAGAAATAGAGTGGTGCAGCATTCTTAATCAGGACACCACACGGAACTATTCGGAAGCATTATTTTTATTTATGTATTGTTATCGGATATTTATGTATACATATAAGTTTGTGTATTTCTATTATTTACTCCTTTATACACTATATCTATATCAGTTCTTGTTCAAACTCTCTTCTCGCAGGTCTACTGAAAGAGATTTCTTAAGAAATAAGTAGCACCTTTGTACACAAGGTCTACTAACTACTAACTCCTATTTTATCTATCTTTATGTTTATGTGCATAAATTGTAAAAGAAATGGTAGACTGCATTCGTGTTAATTAGCAAGTGCTAATGAAGTCAAATCAACTAAAGAACAAACTGTCTGACTACAGAGGAAAGGCTTCATTCCATACAGACAAGGAACGAGCATTGATCACGCATGCTCGCTGCGTAGTGGCGATTTCAGACCATTAAACCCAGGACTGCACTGGCGTGAGGTCTCCTATTACTGCATCCTTCCGCTAGAGTGGCGAAAGCGCGCTTCCAGGGGCGTTCGACAGGCTGAGGCGGCTAGCTCGGCGGCGTGCACTAGAGAAGTGGTGTCACCGCCTGGGGATACAGTTAGAGACCAAGCACGTCGTTGAAGCCATCCTGTCGCTTTTCGGTGCCTGTCTCAGAAAGAGTGAGCACGTCACCTACTACCTGACGCGGGTATTCACAGGGCACGGTTGTTTTGGTGCGTACTTGCACAGGATAGGACGTGAGGTTACGGCACAGTGCCACAACTGGGATAGCGACCAAGATGCTGGGATAGTGACGAAGATGCTGGGCTGCAACAGATCCTTGTCGATCGGATTGGGCAAGATCTCTCTCTGCCAGCAGTAGTGTTGGCTATATTGGCAGAGCATGAAAATTGGAGTGCTGTGGTCCTCCTTCTATGAGAGTGTCATGCTCCAGAAGGACACTGCAGAGCTGGATCGGGAAAGGGCCGATCCCGCACGGAGAAGGACGAGATGCCGCTGGTATAACAACCGCCCCGGCGCCCTCGTCCAACACGTCTGAGCCCCCTATCGTTGCTTTATGATGACAGAGGGATTCGGGGGTCACGGGCGCACCGATTGGCCCCAGTGGTTTTAGCCAGAAGGAGTCCGACATGCCCCTTCGGCCTTCCTGGGGCGCTGGAAGTTCATAATGAAATTCCACTGGGACCAATAAAAAAGGCCTCTTACTGCAAGAAGCCGGCAGTAGTGTTTAAACTTTAGACATTACTGTGGTCTGGCTAGAAAGGCACTGTAGCTAGTGAAATTACTGGGCATAGAAACTAAATAACTTAATGTCTCAGGGTGACAAGCGAAGTGTGGTGCCACACAGGACTAGTCCTGGCTAGCGTTATAATTGTTATGGACAGACAAACGCTTACCACCCAAATGACGTGCTAGTCTCATGACCATGTATAAAAAAAAGGTTTGTGCGTCAGCTCCGACGCACGACTTAATAAACTCGGAGTACGGAGTAAACTCCCTCCGTTAGTACAATTGTCTCAGTAATTAATAGGCAGTGAGGGTTAAAAAATAAAAAGCCATCAGAGACTGCCATCGCTAATCTTTATGCGTCAAGTGTCATTACATACTGTATCTAAACCCATTTACGCTGTGTGTACATTCATTATTACATAAAATAAATAAAAAGCCTTTCTAAGACATAGTGACTACTCACTATGTGCGACAATATTCTTTATTTTCCCCGGAACCCTAAGGACACGTATGTTCTCTTTGGAGGGTTATTTGTTTTTAAATTAGATTTTGTTTCGGATGCGGCCTATCTTCTGTTTTCCATTCGCTATTATGTCGAATCTCTTATGCCTGCATTCAGCCTTCAAAGACGGCGTATTTTTTAAGAACTTTCTTTGAACTTTATTCAAATCTTGGACAGAAAATCCGTTTACCGTGAATAAAGCAATATTAGATGTGCGGGTAAAATATTTTATAGAATATTTTAGGTTCTATAGTAGTTCTGCTACTATGATGTCTATGCTTTTGCTGTAGTTAACGATGTTTTTCTTAAAACACAAATGCGGTATACATACACACGTTTTCTTTATCCATATCCATATCACTGTTGCAAATGAAAACGCCGTTGTGTGCCAGCTAAGAATAACACCACCCCGTCTCATCCCGTGGGTGTAAAAAGGAGACTATGGGTTTAGCTGGAGGACGGGCAGCAGCGTCCTTCGAGTACATTTATAACTCAACTGCGATTGCTAACTCGTATGCCAATCGTGCCGATTATGGCAAAACCCAAAATAAGCACACAACACAAACCCATACTGGCCGTTGTGGCAATTTTTAGGGGATGCTTCTGCCTAGCAGTGGAAATTTTTCGGCTGAAACGATGATTTTTTATCTATTGTATCAATCTATCGAATCTATTGTATTATAATAATATTTGCCCTCTGGGCAAACGTTATCTCACCATGGGATAAGGTAATCCTGGAGGGCAGATTAAAGTAGCTGCTTGATTTCTTCCTCATCATTTCGGCCGAATGAAATCCACTGCTGGACACAGGCCTCCCCCAAAGTACACCACAACTACCGATATGGGTGTGTTGGGGCTCGTTGGGGGGTTTTGCCATAATCGCCACGCTTGGCAGACGGGTTGGCGATCGCAGTTGTGTTGTTAATGTACTCGAAGGACGCTGCTGCCCATCCTCTGATTAATCCCTTAGTCGACTTCTACGACACCCACAGGAGGAGATGGGGTGGTGGTATTCTGAGCCGGCACCACACGGCAATTTCTTCCTACCTTCTGAAAAAAAAAATATCATAAGAAAAAAAAAGTATATTAAGTAGCTTACAGAACGCAGGGCAGTTTGTGGCGAGCTGAATGTGAGTGGCGACACTGCGTACCCGAATGCTCCAGAGAGGCGGTCAGGGCCTCGTCTCCGCTTGCTTTTATTGGTCGGTTGGAGTGGAACCCCATGAGTGCCCGCAGGATTTTCAACTCTGGCTTGCCTTAGTTGAGGGGGGCCGCCAGAGCTATATGCTCGGGGTGGAAGTGTCTAATGGCGTAATAACGGGGAAACCCGCTCCGAGTCTTCGAGACGCGCGATGGTGAAACCGGTGCCGCACCTCTCTACACTCCTAGCCGCTCACACCGGTGTTGCTACTTGTCGCCTGTAGTGGTGGCCATTTAGGGGGCCCATCTTGTGAGTGGCAATTCACCGTCTGCCACAGAATTTCACATTAAAGGTTGAAAGGCAGACGCCGTTTTTTCCGTTTTTCTTAGTATTAAATCCATTTAGCACCCATTGCACTAGACCTTATACTTGTAGTTTCCATTTCATATTTGACGACACGGTTGGTGCAGTGGTTGATACTGTCGACTGCTGCGCTCCGGGTCGCGGGTTCGATTCCCGCACGGAACAAATATTTGTATGATCTGCAGGTAGTTGTTCCGGGTCTAGGTATTATGTGTGAAATGGATGTCTGTAAACGCACCCACGACACAGGAGAAATCCTAGTGTGGGGCAACGTTTTTTTTAAAATAAGATATAATAGTTTTATACCTTCGGGGGACAATCCGAGACTGCATTTTATAGTGCAGCCATGGAGAGTCCCCGGTTAGTGTCCCTTACAGGGGATATAAACCCGTGTAATAGAGAAACATGTAGATAATAATATTCTGTGATAGATCGATTAGAGCGCCGCACGATGACTGTTGATGTTACAATTCCGCATGACGAGAATCTCGTGAAAGCCGAGAAAGATAAACAAATTAAGTATCTTGACTTGGCACACGAGATTGTCGACATGTGGGATGTGGACTCTGCAATCATTGTACCGATAGTTGTGACAGCCAATGGCCTTATTGCCAAGAACCTCGATCAACATCTGAAGAGGCTCTCGTTAGGTGGCTGGATCAAGGGCCTTTTTTTATTTTTTTTATTTTGTTTTATTGATGCCCAGTGGAAATTCTTCATGAACTTCCTTCACCCCGGGGAAGGGCGAAGGGGTATGCCGGACTCCTACCGGCTAAAACCACTGGAGCGGTCATCTTCGGCACCTAAGGGAGGCTCCAGGTCCTCGTATGATCACACTAGAGCCGCCTACTGGTGCCACGCCTACAGGCACATCCCTGAGAGGGTGACTGTAAAGCGGTCTCCCCCTCGGGGGGATTGTAAAGGATCCCCCAAAGCGTCCCACGGCAGCGCGTGACCACATGCGTGCTACCGTCTTCTCTTGGGTCGCTCGGTGTGGGCACGCAGATTCCCCAATCTAATAATCATCTAAATAATCTAATCGAGCCAGGGCGGTTGTTACCCCGGCGCCGTCTCCTCCTTCTTCGAGCGGGATCGGCCCTCTCCCGATCCCGCTCTGCGGTCTCCTTCTGGAGCATGACGCTCTCACAGAAGGAGACCATGGCATTCCAATTTTCATGCTCTGCCAACATAGCCACACTACTGCTGGCAGAGAGAGAGATCTTGCCCGATCCGATCGACCAGGATCCGCCGCTCGGCGGCCCATGCAGGGCACGCCTCGAGCGTGTACTGTGCGGTATCCTGGTCGCTATCACAATGTTGTACCAATGTTGTTTGGTAGCGCCACCCAGTGATGCCACGCCTTAGGTAAATCTCGGAGGGGATGAATGTAAAGCGGTCACCCCCTCTAGTGGAGGGAAGGCGACGAAAAAGTCACCGCCCAGGCACTTCACGGGGAGGATTGTAAAGCCTCGCTATGCGCTATGCCACCCACACGGCGGCACGTCACCACGTGCGCACCATCGTCTTCCCGGGGGCCACTCGGTGTGAGCACACAGACTCCCCAATTTGCGCGCCCGTGACCCGCGACGCCCCCCACCATGTAGCGACGGCAGGAGACTCAGGCGTGTTGGACCATTAGGTTAAGTTCTGCTGCAGCAGTGAGAAAAATTAGGCAACTAACTAACGTAGCTATGGCCAGACTTGTATATTTTGCGTATTTCCACAGCATAATGTTATATGGCATTCTGTTGTGGGGAGCAGCGGCTAATGTAGATTCAATATTTATATCACAGAAAAGGGCCATCCGCGCCATCTATGATATGGGTCCTTGTGAATCATTTAAAAAGAAATATTTAAGAAAACATTAATATAGTGACAGTGCCCTTTACATTTTTGAAAACATTAAGTTTGTCCGTAAAAAACTGCTAATGTTTAATGTAAAGAGCGACATTCATTGTGTAAATACTAGAAATAAACATTTCACTCGTAGGAAACTGTATTCGATTTTATAACAAGATACATAAAGCAATTACTGATCTCACAGATGGGAAGTTTAAAGCACACGTTAAAACAATTCTCATAAAAAATGCCAACTATAGAGTTTGGGACTATGTTAACTATAGGGACATATGGCGTTAGCTACTTTCTGCACATGTGGCTTCCCTCGTAACCAATTATATGTGATGTGCTCTTTGTACTACACACACTATATAGCTGCTATATTTATATTTCGGCAATGTGTTGATAAAGTCTTAAACACATTTATGTGACATCTAATAATTAGTGTAATACCTATCTAATTCAATATTGTAACCTCAAGTAATTTAAAAGAGTATCCATGGAGTTTCTTGTCGGTTCTTCTCCATAGGATCAACTAATTGGAACCGAGCAATTTAAATTCTGACGTTTCATAAGTGCCAGTAATTGGTTTATTTGAAATAAAAATTGTTTGATTTTGACTTTGACATTTTAATTCAAGATTTTAAGCTTAGTTTCAAACGTAAATCTAGAACTTAAACATTGCTATTATGAATTTTTTTTTTACACTATGAACGTCCGTGTGATGCTGGCTAAGAACAGCACCAACCCATTTCATCCTGTGGGTGTCGTAAAAGGCGACTAAAGGATAAGCCGGAGAATGGGCAGCAGCGTCCTTCGAGAACATTTACAAATTAACTGCGATCGCCAACCCGCCTGCCAAGGGTGGTGATTATGACAAAACCATCCAATGAGTACGCAACACAAACCAAAACCAACCGGTAGTTGTCGGAAACCGGATCTTTGGGAGAGGCCTGTGTCCAGCAGTGGATGTTTTATCGCCTGAAATGATGTTGATGATATGTAAAACTAGCGGCCACCCGCTACTTTATCCGCATCCTTTTTAAGGGAATTTATCTTACTCTCCGACTTACATAATCTACCTCTATACCTCATTAGAATCAGTTGAATCGTTTGAACATGAAAGAGCCTCAAATATTCAAACATACAAAAATTCACATTTATTACAGTAGTATGATTGAGTTTGTTTTTGTTCAATAGCAAAAAGCGCCACCAGGCTTTTTAAGAGCAACGTGTAGTGGTCAGTGGTACTCAATAAAAAGTAGGCATAAGCGCCTATTATTGCCTACTTACATAATCAGCCCATTACTGTACCACTGCTGGGCACGGGCCTTTTCTCAGGATGAGAAAAGTTAGACAGTAGTCCATTACGCTGACTTAGTGCGGGTTGGCAGACTACATGTCATCATCATCATCATATCAGCCACAGGACGTCCACTGCTGAACAAAGGCCTCCCCCTTAGATTTCCACAACGAGCGGTCACATGCCGCTCTCATCCAACGACTCCCAGCGACCTTCACCAGATCGTCTGTCCACCTCGTTGGAGGTCGTCCCACGCTGCGTTTTCCGGTGCGCGGTCTCCATTCGAGAACCTTTGTGCCCCAACGGCCATCAGTTCTACGAGCAATGTGCCCTGCCCATTGCCACTTCAGTTTACTAATCCTTTCAGCTATGTCGACAACTTTAGTTCTTCTACGGATCTCCTCATTTCTGATTCGATCTCGTAGAGAAATACCAAGCATAGCTCTCTCCATAGCTCGCTGAGTGACCTTGAGCTTTCTTATGAGGCCCATTGTGAGTGACCACGTCTCTGTTCCATATGTCATCACTGGTAACACACACTGGTTAAAGACTTGCGTCTTGAGGCATTGCGGTATTGTTGACGAAAAGACGTTGCGAAGTTTCCCGAACGCTGCCCAGCCGAGTCGGATTCGACGATTGACCTCTTTCTCGAAGTTGGACCTACCTAACTGGACAGTTTGTCCTAGGTAGACATACTCGTCAACAACTTCGAGAACAGAGCTCCCAACGGATATTGGGGTGGGCACGACATGGACATTTGACATGACTTTTGTCTTGCCCATGTTCATTTTAAGGCCCACCTGTTGGGAAACTCTGTTGAGATCATCGAGCATTATGCTGAGCTCTTGCAGCGATTCTGCCATGACTACGATGTCATCGGCAAATCGAAGGTGAGTGATATACTCGCCATTGATGTTAATGCCGAATCCTTTCCACTCCAGTAGCTTGAAGGCATCCTCCATTGCAGCGGTGAACAGTTTCGGGGAAATGACGCCCCCTGTCTCACACCTCTCTGCAATGGAATTGCCCCCGTGCTCTGTTCATGTACTCGGACCGACATGGTGGCGTTTCTGTATAAGCACTTCAACACTTCAATGTACCGATAGTCAATCTGGCACCGCTGCAGAGATTGCAGCACTGCCCAGGTTTCGATCGAATCGAAGGCTTTCTCATAGTCCACAAACGCCAAGCATAGTGGCAGATTATACTCCTCGGTCTTCTGTATAACCTGCCGCAGCGTATGGATGTGGTCTATGGTACTGAAACCTTTTCGGAAACCGGCTTGTTCGGGAGGCTGGAAGTCATCAAACCTGCGCTCGAGACGATTCGTGATGACCCTTGAAAACAGCTTATAAACATGGCTCAGAAGTGAGATGGGTCTATAATTCTTCAATAGGGTGTTATCACCCTTTTTGAAGAAGAGCACCACCTCACCTCTGTTCCACGCTTCCGGCGTTGTGCCCTCGAGTAAGACGGAATTGAATAGCTTCTGAAGGACTTTAAGTACCGGTGTTCCACCCGCTTTCAGAAGCTCTGTCGTAATTCCGTCTCCACCCGGCGCCTTGTTATTTTTAAGCTGTTTCAAGGCCATCCTAATCTCGTACAGGCTGATGTCCGGGATATCCTCGGTATAGTGTCGGGTTAGTTTGGCTCGCGGGTCTTTGTCAGAGCCAATGGTAGGTATAGTAACCGAGGTGTATAACTGCCGGTAGAAGTTCTCAATCTCTCTCAAAACCTCTGGCTTAGTCGACGCTACACTGCCGTCCTCGGTCTTCAGCTTCATAATACGACTTTGCCCAATAGACTTGTCTCTTGCGAACACTTTGGAGCCTTGATTCCGCTCAATCTGGATATCGTGCCGCAAGGACTTCCATATCCGTCTATTGAGTAGTCGGTATGCTTCAGCATCATCGGAAGACTGCAGCGTCATGGCGCGTCTTTCTGCCATAAGGTCGAGAGTGTGATCGGAGAACTTTTTTGGTCTACCTTTATGGTGGGCTTTAAAGAACTTAGACCCAACCGTTTGGACAGTTTCTACAAACCTACCATTTAAATCGTCCACAGATACGCAATGTTCCAGGCACTCGAAGCGGTTTTGGAGTTCGAGTTGAAAGCTCTCGGGGTTTTGGATATGAGCACTAGAGGGCCGGAGCGTAGACCTCATCAGACGAGACCTCTCAACTTTGAGATTAATATTCAATGTGCCTCTTACCATTCGGTGATCACTACCGGTTTTCACCCTGTGGATCACAGAGACATCATTGAATATTTGTCTTTTATTGGTCATGATGAAGTCAATCTCATTCCTCGTGGAACCATCGGGACTCATCCAGGTCCACTTCCTGTGAGGCGGCTTTTGGAAAAAGGAGTTCATCATAAAGAGTCCCTCCTTTTCCAAAAAGTCGGCCAGCCTCTGTCCCCTGGGGTTCCGTTGCCCATATCCAAATTGCCCCACTCTCAACTCACCATCGCATCGAGTGCCCAGTTTTGCGTTGAAGTCCCCCATCACAACAGTGAAATGTGTCTTCGAGGTATGTATGGCCCTACTTACGTCCTCATACATACTCTCTACTTCATCATCTGGGTGTGTCGAGGTCGGTGCGTAGACCTGTATGACCTTCAACGAATATCTCTTGGATATTCTGAGTATAAGGTACGCTACCCTGCTCGACACACTTTCGATGGCCACTATACTGTTAATGAGGGACCTGCGGACGAGAAACCCGACACCACCTTGAGACAGATGTTCGCCTTCCCGGTAGTAGAATAAGTTGCCGGATTTCAGGGTTATCGTGTCCTCCCCCTCTCTTCGGACTTCTGATAGACCCATGATATCCCAGTGCAACTTATCTATTTCTTCTTCCAGCTCAACAATCTTTTCGTCTGCCCTCAGTGTGCGTGTGTTATATGTCACCAGGGCCAGTTTTCGGTTTGGGTGGTAGCCGGATCCCATCCGGAGATTCTTAGCACCCCCTGCCCCGCCGTTTCCGTGGCCGCTACCATGACCAGGAATGGCGGGGCTGCCGGGAACTGGGGGCCGGTGCTTATGTTGTGTTGTCATTTTGGGGGGAATTTGCCGATACTCACCACGCTTGGCAAGCGGGTTGGTGAGCGCAGAGTTGCTACTGCTCAGCAAAAGGGACGCTGCTGCCCATCCCTCTGGTTAAGAGTCCCTTAGTCGACTTTTACGACCTCCACGGGAGGAGATGGAGTGGTGCTATATTCTTAATCCGGACACCACACGGAAATGTCATTGAGAACAATTTTGGAACCCTCTCAGGTATGCAGTTTTCCTCACGGTAGTTTCCTTCACCGTTAACGGAAGTAATAATCACATTCTGGTATGCACGTGAATCGGAAGTCAGAGAATTCAGACCCTACTGTGTGGAAGGCAAACGTTCAAGCACTAAGATATCACTGCTCTCCTTGATTTCTTGATTGGCGGATTAATTTCTATGTTTTTAATGTTGACAAAAATATAACACTACTTTATCTGCACCTTAACGGTTTAGATATAAAAGTGTACAAATCAATGAGTGTATTTGGTTTTGGACAGATTCTTAAAAAAAACACCGGACATGTGCGAGTTGAACTCGTGTGGAGAGGGTTCCGAAATTGCTGAATTTATTGTCTATTGTTGAATTCTGTCTTGTGCCAATAATTTATCCCAAGAACAAACTTAAAATTGTTGTTGAAAAACATGATTTCCCATACATACCAACTGCAAACGTAAGTTTGTACGAATAGATTTCCCATGTTATTTTAAGACCATAAACTTCTTCTAGGTTTTCCTGTAATCTTTAAGTAAAGAACTATGTAATGTATTTTTTCAAAATGGAGATGAGAATTGAGATTGAGAATTTTCATCTATCCTCGTAAATAATTTTAGAACTTTTTATTTTAAAATAATGAAATAAATATATTTGAGACCCTAACAATAAGCCCTTCCATATTATATTTTACACGGTTCAGTTTTCGTATGGCATATGGGCGCATTTGGTACGGTCTGCTTTGCGGATTCCTGTCTAGTCCCTCCAAGAGCTCGTTCCGGGACCCAGCCTTCGCCTCGCTGATGGCGATCTAACGCAAGTGCCACCTGGCAGGCTCTATAGGCCTCGGCAGTCTCTCCAGCTGTAGCACTGCGCCAGCGTCGGCTTCGTTGGTACCGGTGGTAGGATTCCCGGTAGACCGCGACCAACTGCGCAATCTCATTCGACCACCAGTACACTGCCGTACGCTAGGAGCATACATGCCTGTTCCGGGGCATACATGCATCGCATATTGACTAAATCGTCTTCCATAACTAGGACGCTTCCTATTCTGGGTCGGATAAGTACCTTTATTGACTTCTCTCCAGGCTGCGACGTTGGCAGCTCCGACGAGCAACTCTTGATTCAGCTGTGTGAGAGCCCAGCGCTACCGTAGGCTAAGATTAGAACTGGTCGGGTAAGGGGTGTGGAGGGCCACGTCAAACATTATATAGGGGTGGTCCAAAAGTGTGACCACCTCCACCACTACCCGTCCACCCGTCACCATGCAGGCCACATAATTCCCCGATTCAGCAATCGAAGGTCGAGCGATACCGCCCAGTCTTGCAGTATCCACTTTAGCCGGTCTCGTTGGTTGTCCCAAGGTTTAGAATGAGCGTTGAAGTCCTCCAGAACGAGCACTGAACGGAGTGAGCATTTACAGCGAATGTTGTGCTCCACCCCATCCAGGTAATCCTCGAAGTCGGCAAGATACACCATTTTTTTTATTTTTATTGGTGCCCAGTGGAAATTCTTCATGAACTTCCTTCGCCCCGGGGAAAGGCGAAGGGGTATGCCGGACTCCTACCGGCTAAATCCACTGGAGCGGTCATCTTCGGCACCTAAGGGAGTCTCCAGGTCGTATGATCACACTAGAGCCTCCCATTGGTGCCACGCCTATAGGCACATATCGGAGAGGGTGACTGTAAAGTGGTCACCCCCCCGAGAGGATTGTAAAGGATCCCCCAAAGCGTCCCACGGCAGCGCGTGAGCACATGCGTGCTACCGTTTTCTCTTGGGTCGCTCGGTGTGGGCACGCAGATTCCCCAATCTACGCACCCGCGAACCCAGAGGTCCCCTGCCTCACAGCAACGGCAGGGGGTTTCAGGCGTGTGGGAATTAGGCGCCAGGGCGGTTGTTACCCCGGCGCCGTCTCCTCCTTCTTCGAGCGGGGTCGGCCCTCTCCCGATCCCGCTCTGCGGTCTCCTTCTGGAGCATGACGCTCTTACAGAAGGAGACCACTGCATTCCAGTTTTCGTGCTCGGCCAACATAGCTGACACTGCTGCTGGCAGAGAGAGATCTTGCCCGATCCGATCGACCAGGATCCGCCGCTCGGCGGCCCACGCGGGGCACGCCTCGAGCGTGTACTGCGTGGTGTCCTGGTCGCTTTCACAATGGTGGCATTGTGCCGTGGCCTCACGTCCTTGCCTGTGCAGGTGCCAACCGTGCCCGGTTGTTTCGGTGCGCACCGCCGCCTGACGGAGCCAGGCTCCAAAGAGCGGTAGGACGGCCTCCACGATGTGCTTGGTCGCGTACTGCATCCGCAGGCGGTGACGCCACTTTCCAAGTGCGCGCCGCCGAGCTAGCCGCCTTAGCCTGTCCAACGCCCCTGGAGGCGCGTCTTCGCCGCTCTGGCGGAGGGAGCGTGTCTGATCGTAGACCCACGCATCCATCTCCGCCAGGATGTCGAAAGGCAGAAAACGCGCCAGGAGAGTTGCCGCCTCGTAGGATATTGTTCGGTATCCTCGTGCGATCCGGATAGCCACTCTGCGCTACAGACCGTGAATTTTGGTTCTGCAGCGCTGGGCGCCTGATAGTCTAGCTGACCATACAGGCGCCCAGTATAGGACTATGGACCGCACGATCCCCCCGTAGAGACGGCGAACTTCCTTACATGGTCCCCCGAGATTGGGCAGCATCCGGTGTAGTGCACCCACTACCCTCTTGACTCGGGGGACGAGGCGCTGAAAGTGCTCTTCGAAGCCCCAACGACCGTTCAGGGTGAGCCCTAGGTATTTCATGTACCGGCCCATCCCGATTCGCGCGTCACTAACGCGTATCCACGAACTGGGTGGTTCTCTGCTCCTCGGCAGTTTGTGGAACCATAGCACCTCGGTTTTTTGAGGCGCTATCCGCAGACCCAGGGCGTGGATTTTGGCCACGACAATTGCCACCGCTTGCTCCGCAAGCCGGATGGTTCCCTCGAAGGACTCCCCGCTGGCTAACACCAGAGTGTCGTCAGCGTAACAGACTAAGCTGACGCCAGCTGGGAGAACGACACGCAGGACTGCGTCGTAGGCGAGGCCGAGAACTGACCCCTGTGGAACCCCGCACATAATCTCCCTCCACTTTACGCTACCGTCCCTGCCCACGTAACGAATGTGCATATCGCACAGATAGGCCCCTATGATGCCCTGCAGGTAGGGCGGACACGTATGATAGACTAGTGCCGCCCTAATAGCGCCCCACGGGATGGAGTTGAAGGCGTTGACGATGTCTAGACTGACCGCCAACGCCACCCCACCCCGCTGGGACACTGCCTGTTCCGCCAGCGAGCGGGCGCGGAGAATCGCGTCGATTGTGGACCGCCGCTACCGGAAGCCATACTGACTTTCAGCCAGGTCGGGGCCAACACGTGACAGGTGCTCGACGAGTCTTCGGGTAATTATTCTTTCGAATAGCTTCGAAGCCTCATCGAGCAGGCAAATGGGACGGTATGCAGAGGAAGACTCTGCAGCCCTTCCTTCTTTCTTCAAGAGAACCAATCCAGCTTCCTTCCAGCCGGACGGGAAACCGCTACTACGGAGGCAACTGGTGAATAGCCGCCTCAAGCGGTCCCCAAGAGACTGCAGTGCATACACCCACGCATGGCCCGGAATGCCGTCCGGACCCGGTGCAGTGTTGCGACTCTTCAGGCGGCCAATGGCTCGGCCCAGCTCCCCTTCCGAAATCCCCAACTCCTCGGCCCAGTCTGAGGCAATCGGGGGTGGAGAGGGACCAGGATGATCCCGGACCACCGGAAAGAGCGTTGAAAGTACTCTCTCCAGTAGATCCGGGGCCATGGTTTCGGTCACTGGGGGGACATATGGGCGCAATTTGCCCACTACCATACGGTAGGATCCATCCATCCATCCCTATCCAGTCCCTCCAGGAGCTCGTTCCAGGACCGAGCCTTCGCCTCGCTGATGGCGGTCTGAAACGCCAGCGTGGCCGCCCTGTAAGCCATATAGGCGTCGTCAGTCTCTCCGGCTGTAGCGCTGTGCCGGCGTCGGCTTCGTTGGTACCGGCGGCGGGATGCCAGGCAGACCGCACGCAACTGCGCGATCTCATCCGACCACCAGTACCAGTAGCGCAGCCTTCACGATGCAGAGAAGCAATTAGAAAGAAAGAAAGAAAGAAAGAAAAATTATTTTATTGGCACAGACAATATACAAAATAAAAATAAACTTAAATATTAAAATCATAAAACTAACTAAAAGGCAACACATATCGTGCACAGTAACAAAATTATAGTGCCAAAGGGCCAACAGCTCAGCATAATGTTAGGTGGCAGTGGTACTGACCACCTAACGCTGGTTTTCAGCTGTAACCCACCGGTGCCATACGCTCGAATCTAAAACTAATGCATTTGAATGCACTTAAATAAAAACAATCTTTTTCTTAAAATTTGTACACACACATTGCACATCACAACATTATTTAAGAGTGTGTGTGTGTAATGAAACAAAATAAACAACATAAAATGTATAAACGGTAATTTCGACAAACTTACAATACCATATTATATAATAGTTACCTACTCAAATTACATAAAATCTACCCCAATAACAAAAACAAAAGTCAACAAATAATATCAACAAAATTATAATCATTCATTCATTCATCCCCACCAGTGCCAATTACTGTAAAACATTAATAATGCGATCTCAAAATATACCCAAATACATCCTTAAAAAATCAATGACGAAGGGGTATGCCGGACTCCTACCGGCTAAAACCACTGGAGCGGTCATCTTCGGCACCGAAGGGGGGCTCCAGGTCCTCGTAAGATCACACTAGAGCCGCCCATTGGTGCCACGCCTTTAGGCACATCTCGGAAGGGATGACTGTAAAGCGGTCACCCCCTCTAGCGGACGGAAGGCGACTGTAAAAAGGTCGCCCCCCCAGGCACTTCTCGGGGAGGATTGTAAAGGATCCCCCGAAGCCTCGCTTTGCGCTGTGCTGCGCACACGGCAGCACGTGACCACGTGCGTGCCACCGTCTTCCCGGGGGTCGCTCGGTGTGAGCACGTAGATTCCCTAATCTGCGCGCCCGCGACCCCCGATTGGGGGAGGCCTGTGTCCAGAAGTGGACTTCATTCGGCCGAAATGATGATGATGATGATGAAGACCAGTGTCATTGGTCCACTGTTACGCTGTAGCGTGACTATTAGTATACTACCGATCTTAATGCGTTGTCTTTGGTATTTCATATTACTAAGGAGACAGATAATTACTGTCCAACGATACACCGTGAGAAAAAAGTTGTTCATGCTTGAATCGATTTATTGTGATTAAATTCATTTATTTTTATATTTATATAAATATACAATATAAAAATAAAGTTATCGAAATCCATTTTCATGCAGCGGTCATTGCTTATTACGTTCTTTGTTGTCGATTTCTTCTACTTAATCTACAACCTGAAACCGTAAAAAAAGTAGAATTAGGCTTGAGATAATATTATATTATTTATTCCGATTAATGAGCGCTAGTTGCCGTGTGGTGCCGGCTCAGAATGCCACCACCCCATCTCCTCCCATGGGTGTCGTAAAAGTCGACTAAGGGATTCGTCGGAGGATGGGCAGCAGCGTCCTTCGAGTACATTAACAACTCAACTGCGATCGCTAACCCGCCTGCCAAGCGTGGCGATTATGGCAAAACCCCCCAATGAGCTCAAAACACATCCATGTCGGTGGTTGTGATGATCTTTGGGGGAGGCCTGTGTCCAACAGTGGACTTCATTAGGCCGAAATGAAAAAAATGATGATATGAGCGCTAGTTACGTGATTGCTGTGACACCAAACGTGACATAACATTCAAATTATTATGATTTACACCCACTTGTGCACTTAA
Source organism: Diloba caeruleocephala (assembly GCA_947459985.1). Classification (NCBI taxonomy): domain Eukaryota; kingdom Metazoa; phylum Arthropoda; class Insecta; order Lepidoptera; family Noctuidae; genus Diloba; species Diloba caeruleocephala. The sequence goes on from OX381611.1 coordinate 19,862,408, forward strand.
ACAACTATACTAATTATATAGACGAGCTTCTCTTTTTTCGTTTAGGCTAAGCCCATGTTTCCTATTGACTTGTCCATGTGTTTGATGTGATTATGGCAATGTATGTGAGTTTAAATTTATGCAAACACTTTGGCCAAAAAACACTGAAGTGAACTATTGAAGGTGTACGCATAAAATTATGCTAATCTTTTACCTCTACTGCCCATAAGGCACTTGTTGACCGCAAACGCATAGCGGTGTGTATTTACGGGGTTTTCTCGAACTGGATCTGCTGCTTCTGCTGCCGAGCTCATGTCGGGCTGTAAATAATAAATGTTATAAATTAAGAAAGCAAATTTATTATACTTTTACATGAAACTTCATTTTCATAAAATTGAAGACCGAAAGCATACATAAATGCCGTCACGGGAGTGTTTCCAAAAGAGAAAATAAAATTGTAAATACACCAATGCAATTCACGTTTGACTAAATCATGTAAATATTATTGTCGATCAACTATTTTTAATATGTGTATACATATTATATTCTCAGCTCTGAGATACATTAGATTCTTCAAAAAAGGCACGATTCTTTTTACGTGACCGGCAACGCTCGAATCTCTCTCTGGTGATGCAAGCGTTCATAGTAGTACTGGGTCGTTTCAGATTTTTCGGAAAATGAAACGTAACAGTTTTATTTTCTCAAAAAAGAGTTTCCAAAAACAGATTTTAAAGAAACTGTTTTTCCATGACCATGACCTAAGTATCATCATATCAGCCACAGTACGTCCACTGCTGAACAAAGGCCTCCCCCTCCCATTCCGCCCTATCTATAATATACCTATATTATTTTTCCGTGCTTCCGCGTAATTAGACTACGAAAACATTCTACTGAAAAATGAATTCATCAATTAACGGATATTGGGTGGTTTCGAAAGTGACTTCGGTCGTAATTATAAATTAATATAATTCAATATATAAATTGTAATAAATTGTATTCATAAATACGAAAGTAATAAATTTATTAACCATTCGTCATACTTTTTCTAGACGTATAAAAACGCGGGAACCATGCACGTATGACGTCAACCAACACTATACAATTTATGCAAGAATCACATTTCAAACAAAAACGAACGTCCGACTAGCCGTCCTTGAAACGAGAGCCAAAAAGAAACAGTTTTTCTCCATCATGTTTTTCTACCACCAAATTTGTAGTTTGTGATAATACATATAAGATTCATTTTAGCGTTGTAACTAAAAGTAGTTACTAGGCGGTTAAAAACAACTGGTTGTTCTTCATACGATAATAGTTCTTATTACAATCACCGTAAGGTATTTAATTAGATGCTTCGTTCAAAAAACGTGCAAAGTAGTTGTACCAACCGAACGTTTGTGAAGAAACGGCGACTGGAACGATTTTTGAGAGAACGAAGTTTGCAGTATGTGATTACTCAGGTTAGAAATCTCGTTCGTTTTGGAACGTAATGTCAGTCGAGAAACCGTCCGTTCGTTTTTCGTCTAAAAACTGTTTTACTAAAGTGTTTCTGAACAAAACGCCCAGTACTAGTTCATACATTACCGTTACCGCTTACCATCAGGTGGGCCGTATGCTTATTGTCACCTTTGTGGTATAAAAAAACCTACAAAGCTATGTTCTTACCGTTTAAACCACCTGTATACGAAGAAATGGAGACCTAATGTGCAGACTTAATCTAATTCGATTTTTACATTAGCAGTGCATAGTAAACCATATAACAACTACAAGCCCAAATTGTATTCTTATTACTAGCTAATCATGATGATGATTACTAGCTACGCCCCACGGTTTCATCTGCTGCCCCACAGGAATTTTCCGGGATAAAAAGTAGTATATGTCACTCTCTGGCGCTATCTCTATACAAAAAATCCCGTCGACCCATTGCCGCGTTAAAGAAGGATAAACCAACACACTTCCGCATTTATATATTAGTACGGATGAGCTAGTTTTATAGTCCAAAAGCCTTAAAGCAAATGCCAAATAAGTATGTATGCATAAATGAATTTAGACGTTTATGCTTCAAATCAAGTAAGACCATATTACACTTGCTTTGCGACTGTCACTCAAAGTACTGCTATATTTTAAAAGTAGCAGGAACTGAAAATAACCATAATCGCATATCAGGATGACCTTTATAAAGTAACGCACTTTATTTATCCGTAATGATTTAAAAATATATCTTAGGTTAACTCACCTTGGGAAATAGGACTATAGAACTCGTACAAGGGGAAATCATCGAATGACATGTCTATAGATCTTGGTTCGAGTTCAAACTCATCGGACTCTTCACACGGTTCTTCAGACTCTTCACTTATTTCTTCATACTCTCCACTTGGTTCTTCAGACTCTTCACTTGTTTCTTCAGACTCTTCGCTTTCAGACTCTTCACTTGTTTCTTCACATTCTTCGCTCGGTTCTTCAGAGTCTTCACTTGTATTTTCAGACTGTTCACTAGGTTCTTCGAACTCTTCACTAATTTCCTCGGACTCTTCGCTCGGTTCTTCATATTCTTCACTTGATTCTTCAGACTCCTCACTATGTTCTTCAGATTCTTCACTAGGCTCTTCGGACCCTTCACTTGTTTCTTCAGACTCTTCACTAGGTTCTTCATATTCTTCATTTGATTCATCAGAGTCTCCTCTTGGTTCTTCAGACTCTTCACTAGTTCCTTCGGACTCCTCACTAGCTTCTTCAGATTCTTCACTTGATTCTATATACTCGTCACTTGGCTTTTCAGACTCTTCACTTGTTTCTTCAGATTCTTCACTAGGATCTTCGGACTCTTCACTTGTTTCTTCAGACTCTTCACTAGATTTTTCATATTCTTCACTTGTTTCTTCAGACTTTTCACTAGATTTTTCATATTCTTCACTTGTTTCTTCAGACTCTTCACTAGGTTCTTCAGATTCTTCACTTGATTCTATATACTCGTCACTTGGTTCTTCAGACTCTTTACTAGGTTCTTCAGATTCTTCACTAGGTTCTTTGGACTCTTCACTTGTTTCTTCGGACTCTTCACTAGGTTCTTCAGATTCTTCACATGATTCTATATACTTTTCACTAGGTTCTTCAGATTCTTCACTAGGTTTTTCGATCTCTTCACTCATTTCCTCGGACTCTTCGCTAGTTTCTTCAGACTCTTCATTTGTTTCTTCAGACTCTTTACTAGGTTCTTCATATTCTTCACTTGATTCTATATACTCGTCACTTGGTTGTTCAGACTCTTCATTTGTTTCTTCAGATTCTTCACTAGGTTCTTCATATTCTTCACTTGATTCTATATAATCTTCACTTGGTTCTTCAGACTCTTCATTTGTTTCTTCAGACTCTTTAGAAGGTTCTTCATATTCTTCACTTGATTCTATATACTCGTCACTTGGTTCTTCAGACTCTTTATTTGTTTCTTCAGACTCTTCACTAGATCCTTCATATTCTTTACTTGATTCTTCAGACCCCTCACTAGGTTCTGCAGATTCTTCACTTGATTCTATATACTCGTCACGTGGTTCTTCAGACTCTTCATTAGGTTCTTCAGATTCTTCACTTGATTCTATATACTCTTCACTTGGTTCTTCAGACTCTTCATTTGTTTCTTCAGACTCTTTAGAAGGTTCTTCATATTCATCCCTTGATTCTATATACTCGTCACTTGGTTCTTCATATTCTTTACTTGATTCTTCAGACCCCTCACTAGGTTCTGCAGATTCTTCACTTGATTGTATATACTCGTCACTTGGTTCTTCAGACTCTTCACTAGGTTCTTCAGATTCTTCACTAGGTTCTTCGGACTCTTCACTTGTTTCTTCAGACTCTTCACTAGATTCTTCATATTTTTCACTTGATTCTTCAGACTCCTTACTAGGTTCTTCAGATTCTTCACTTGATTCTTCAGACTCTTCACTAGGTTCTTCAGATTCTTCACTAGGTTCTTCGGACTCTTCACTTGTTTCTTCAGACTCTTCACTAGATTTTTCATATTCTTCACTTGTTTCTTCAGACTCTTCACTAGGTTCTTCGGACTCTTCACTTGTTTCTTCAGACTCTTCACTAGGTTCTTCGGACTCTTCACTTGTTTCTTCAGATTCTTCACTTGATTCTATATACTCGTCACTTGGTTCTTCAGACTCTTTACTAGGTTCTTCAGATTCTTCACTTGATTCTTCAGACCCCTCATTAGGTTCTTCAGATTCTTCACTTGATTCAATATACTCGTCACTTGGTTCTTCAGACTCTTCACTAGGTTCTTCAGATTCTTCACTAGGTTCTTCGGACTCTTCACTTGTTTCTTCGGACTCTTCACTAGGTTCTTCAGATTCTTCACTTGATTCTATATACTCGTCACTAGGTTTTTCGGACTCTTCACTTGTTTCTTCAGACTCTTCACTAGATCCTTCATATTCTTCACTTGATTCTTCAGACTCCTCACTAGGTTTTTCAGATTCTTCACATGATTCTATATACTCTTCACTAGGTTCTTCAGATTCTTCACTAGGTTTTTCAGATTCTTCACATGATTCTATATACTCGTCACTTGGTTCTTCAGACTCTTCACTAGGTTCTTCAGATTCTTCACTAGGTTCTTCGGACTCTTCACTTGTTTCTTCAGACTCTTCACTAGATTCTTCATATTTTTCACTTGATTCTTCAGACTCCTTACTAGGTTCTTCAGATTCTTCACTTGATTCTTCAGACTCTTCACTAGGTTCTTCAGATTCTTCACTAGGTTCTTCGGACTCTTCACTTGTTTCTTCAGACTTTTCATTTGTTTCTTCGGACTCTTTACTAGGTTCTTCATATTCTTCACTTGATTCTATATATTCGTCACTTGGTTCTTCAGACTCTTCATTTGTTTCTTCAGACTCTTCACTAGGTTCTTCATATTCTTCACTTGATTCTATATACTCTTCACTTGTTTCTTCCGAGTGTTCACTTGGTTCTTCAGATTCTTCACTTGGTTCCTCAGACTCCTCTTCAGATTCAACAGATTTCTCTTCTGATTTATCATATTTGTCAGATACTAGAAAGATATTATTATAATATAGTAATGTCTTAGGTTTTCGCGATTATTACTCATTATAATAATACACTTTTGATGGATTACATAGCTGACACATCAGAGACTGTCATCCTGAGGCCACGAACGTCGGAAGTGTACGAAACGGGAAAATATCTTAAATACACTTGATACAATCCGTTAAAAATTTAAGTGGTGTTATGTATGTATGTATGCATTCTATAACTAAGTAGATGTGACTGCACCACATATTAAGTCGGTTTATAGTGAAATACACCAGTGCGAATTATATCGTCTTTGAGTAAACACCTCGTAGTTTTCCTATACAACAATAGTGGTCCCAACACCAATCACAGTTGAACTGTACAGTATGCCTACCCGTACGTGGTACGTATAAGAGACCTATAAAAGTGAAAAAAAAAAGGTTATTTCTTATATTTGTATCGAGCTATTTGTTTTATATTTATACGTTTTATAGTAAATTGAAATATAAAGGTTTAGTAAGTATAAGACTGTGTAGGCGTGTAGTGCTGGCTACGAATAGCACCAACACATCTCATCCCGTGGGTGTCGTAAAAGGCGACTATGGGATTAGCGGGAACATGGGAAGCAGCGTCCTTCAAGTACACTATAAAATCAACTGCGATCGCCAACCCGCCTGCCAAACGTCGCAGTTATGGCAAAACCCTCCAAAGAGCATACAACACACAGCAGACAGCTCATTGTGGCGATCTTCGGGGGTGGCCTAGGTCCAGCAGTGGACTTTATTCTTTATTTATATATAATATAATATATGATAAATCTTATATTTTTCCAGGGGTTTCCCAGACTACCAGCCAGTGCCAAGCTGTTACTTTGTATGGAAAATTCTAGCTTACGACTGATAATTGAATTGCAGTTAGAGCTCATATTTAGGCTTCAGTAAAACAAGATATACACTAAGTTAAATATCAAAAGTAAAATTACAGAGTACGTTAAATACCTGCTTTTTAAATAGCAGTGTCCGTATAAATTTTCTATATGTACTAAAAAGATCATTTATAAAAAAATATGTGCGTTAAATATTCCCTATATATAAATATATCTCATGTTAAGAGATACTAAAACAAAACTCAAAATAGCATTATTATCACATTATAATAAAATAATTTTAAACGGATTTGATCGCATATATTATGGATTTTTGTTTTTCCTAACGTTTCATCCTGCGACCACGAATGCTGCAAAGTATTCGAAATATCAGAAAAAACAAAAATCTTATAATATACGCGATCTAATCCGTTTAAAATTATTTTATTATAATGTGTAATAATCGGGACATAAGACATTACTATTATTATCACATTTTTCTTAATCACTTATTATTATATATATATATATATATATATTATTCTTAAGCTCTGGGTGTTGCCAATGTCAATTCCATAAAATTCAATTATTGGTTATAATTAATTTATTGGCAACGAGAGTGTAGGAAATAAATCCATAATAATCAGTTATTCAATTTTAATCGATCAATAATTGCTGATTGTTTTGGTTTTAAACATTGTCCTTTGTGCATGTATTTTTACAGAGCGCCCTAAATAATGCACGTGGCATTATTTAAGGCGCTCTGTAAAAATACATGAACGGGTGTGCCTTATATGTACACTTTCATGAATAAAAAAATGGTATGACGCTGACGTGTGGTGTCCGGAAGAAGAATATAGTACCACTTCATCTCCTGCAACCGATTTCGTAAAGGGCAACTAAGGGGCTCTTAACCAGAGGAAGGGCAGCACCGTCCCTTCTGTGGAATAATAGCCATAACACGCTCACCAACCCGCCTGCCAAGCATTGGAAGTACTGGTAGATTTCCTCCAAAATGACGACGCAGCTGTAGAAAACTGAGAGAGAGGCCTCTGTTCTGTAGTGCGTGATAATGATGAAAGCGGTTACATGTGAATATCTTTAAAGATTCTGGTTGGTTATAATAGTTGTAGCAAGACAATGTCTTACCATGAAACCAGTATGCAGTTGAAGTGCAAAGCGTTAAAAAGGAACTGTTGTAACTCTGACTAATAGCTGACCGCAGCAAACTGGATTTAGTACTTTTTAATTTATAGTTATTACTAGATTAAGATGCGAATGGTGTCACAAAATCAAAATATTTAGGTACCAAAATATGCTATAATTATTTGAAGTCATAATAAAGCACAGAACTTGCATTAGATTATTTGTTTTTTCAACGCATAGGCCCACCTATAGTCAGATGGGATGCACCTGGACGCTAAAAGCAGTTGCTGCCCGTTATGCTCTTCGATATGAACTGCCATAGCAGTTGCAATTGTTTGTTTATGTAAAAACATCATTTTATATTTCATATTAAAACGTCATTTTAATATTTTGTTTTCTGTTAATAGTATTTTAGTACATACTAGAGTGAGTCGGAATAAGGCCCCTCGTTAATAAAATCTCTATGTGCACTACGAATTTATTTTATTTATTAGTTTATTGAATACTTTATGCACTAAAATTGTACAGAATCCGACTTAATTTTAGTTACTGCTCACACTAGCAAAGACAGTTGATAAATGGAGATTAGGCTTGCACTTTAATGAGATCAATATTTTAGCCAATCATTACCGACCATTATCTGGATAACCGTAAAAGAGTCACATACCTTCAGATGAAGCACCAGCAGCTGAGCCGGCATTGGCGTCGCCCGTCGTAGAAGCTGTAAAAATAATTTATTATCTTTTATGATTTCAGATAAATATAAACCGAAAAAAACGAAACGATTTACGACCTCATACGTTTTCTAAGATTATAAAAAATATCATGCAATCATTAAATTAACTGAAGTAGAATACATAAAAATTATAATTTCTATATTGAATGCATATATTTCTATTTACACTATATTTTCAACAGAAAATATGAATTAAGCTTTTTAGTTTAATTCGAACCCATTTCAATGATAAAGTAACGTGAACGAGATAATTAATTATTGTATGGTTTCATACCTTCTTATAAATCTATAAATGTGATAAGGCACGTGAAAAACACATTTTAAAAAGCCTTGTTGTAAACGAACCTTTAGTTGATACTCCGGTTTTCACTGATTTTGATCCACCACTATCTTCACTGCTCCCTGTATGAAAATTAATATGATAATTTTATTTTATTTAAAGTTTACACTAGACATTGAATGTTTATTTTCATAACACGTACATTTGAGTTATATTAAAAAAAATCTTAAGTTTAAACTTTTGAATACAAGATATAAATAAAAAAGATGTCCTGCCTTTAATTCAAAAGCTTCCTAATCGATTTTGAAACTATGGCACAGTAAACAAAGTCTTCCTAAGCTAAATGAAATGTAACTTATTCTTCGCAAAAAACAAAACGAGTACAAACATAATTCTATTCCTTGAACAACACTTTTGGTAAGGGTATTCCCACGGATTCCTGTCCAGTCCCTCCATAAGCTCGTTCCAGGACCGAGCCTTCGCCTCACGAATTGCGCTGTTTAGCGACTTCGTGGCCGCCCGGTAGGCCAGATAGGCCTCCGCAGTCTCACCAGCTGTAGCACTACGCCGGCGCCGGCTTCGTTGGTACCTGCGGCGGGATGCCAGGCAGATCGCGCGCAACTGCGCGATCTCCTACGACCACCAGTACACCGATGTACACCAGGAGCGCCTGGCCCGGGGCATTGATGCATCGCATATCGACGTCATCGCCTCCCGGAACCAGGCTGCTTCCTCTTCTGGATCGCGCAAGATCCCTTGATCGACCTCTGACCACGCCACGACGTTGGCAGCAGCGACGAGCATCTCTCGATCGAGCTGTGTGAGGGCCCAACGCCGCGACTGCGGGTTAGGACCTAGACGGCTCGGGCCAGGCGGATGGAGGGCCACGTCAAAAACTATGTGGCGGTGGTCGGACAACGTTACCACCTCCTCCGCCACCCGCCAGCCCGACACCATGCTGGCCACAGAAGGAGCCGCGCATGTCAGGTCCACGACCGACTCCCCCTGCCACCTAACGCAGGTGCTAATGGACCCCCGATTCAACAATCGGAGGTCAAGCGATGCCGCCCAGTCTTGTATTATCCTCCCCCTCGGCCCATCCCGACGGTTGCCCCAAGCTCTAGAATGAGCATTGAAGTCCCTAAGGACGAGCATTGGACGGGGCGAGCATTTACAGCGAATGCTGCGCGCCACCCCATCCAAGTATCCCTCGAAGTCGGCGAGAGACACGTTGGGGGAGACGTAGCAGCCCACTACTGCCAGAGGTCCCCATTCTATAGCGACAAATGGGGCAGGGACCCCTGTCCAACAGCGAGCAGGGCGGCCCACCTTCAACCTCAGCCCAATAGATAGCGACGGAGTCCCCGGCGTCCCCGAACCAGCGAGAATGTTCCTGGACGACGTAGGGCTCCGCCACAACCACCAAGGCAACCATCAATACTTATTGTGCAAATTCAAATTATACTATGTGTTTTGTTTCTTGACACTATATTCGTTAATCCATTACACGTTATTTGTTTCATACCTTCTGCAGATCCTGCTGTGTCTGCTGCTCCTCCTGGGCCGCTACCTGCAACTGTTAATTGTATTTTATATATTATTATACAGGCTGGCATTTAATAGCATACAATATTTCAGGTTAGCAAATTTCTAGTAGCGTAGGAACTACATTAATATGAAATACTCGTATAAGAACGATATTGGGCGGTGGTTTCCTTCACTAATAATAAATATATCAAATATGTTCAGGTTCAAAACGCCCTTTTGCCCACGCAGCCCCATTTTCTTTCTCAAATATAGGTCTAAAAATATAGGTCATGGGCCTTTGTTTATTATTTTTGATACATCATTTTGTTTTTTGTTACATTGTTACATATATTTTATTGGAATAAGCATAGTAGCATTTTTCTATTCACAATTAATAACGTATGGCACTCCAGTTAGTTAGCTGATTAAATCCACACTGTATATTCAGACAACATTCACAGATATATTCACACCGCATTCAGAAGACCCAATAGCAGTAAGTCATGCATATTGCATTCTAATGTTCATTCGGAGTGTTTACGAGTGTATCAAGAGGTCATTATTGCGAAGAAAGTTTCTAAAAACACTTTCGAGATGAAAAGTTCCCTTGTGTTAATCCTAAGCATCCCATATAATATTACCCAGTAATGTATTTTGGAACGAAGTTCCTTACGGCAGGCTTGGAGGGGATAGAGATTTTGCTGCGCGACCGAACTGAAAAAAATGTGATAGTAAAACCGTAAGAAAAAATCCGTGGAAAAAAGTGCGTGGAACAAAACCGTTAAATGAGACGTGCGCAGGCGCGACAGTCGCATACACAAGCGAGTAGTGTATAAGTGTCGATTCTACATTAGCCACATAATTTTTGTATTTGTAAAATATTGACACGTTCTATAGACTTGGCTCAAGCCTTCTTAAATTGATGTTTGTCGTAGTACCAGGAGCTGGTGAATGTATAATAAACTTTTTTATCACTTGAAATATATTAATTATCTATGGCAATACATAAATGATTCAACTTACTACTTGTAGAGCCAACAGAGCTGGATACGGATCCTTCATCAGATTGACCGGAATCCTCCGCTGTTTCACCAGATCCCTGTTCTGATTCGCCTGACTCTTCGTCTGATTCATCAGAGTCCTCCATCGATACACTGGATCCTTGTTCTGATTTGACTAATTCACCAGAGTCCTCCGGCGATTCGCTGGATTCTTCTTCTGATTCACTAGAAGACTCATCTGATTCACCGTATCCTTGTTCTGGTTCGCCAGACTCTTCGTCTGATTCACTAGAGTCCTCCACCGATTCACTGGATCCTTGTTCTGATTTGCCTGATACATTTCCTGATTCACCAGAGTCCTCCGCCGATTCGCAGGATTCTTGTTCTAGTTCACCAGACTCTTCTTCTGATTCACTAGACGACTCAGCTGATTTACCGGAATCCTGCTCGGATTCACTAGATTCTTCTTGTGATTCACCAGATTCCTCCCCAGATTCTCCAGAATCTTCAGATTCGCCAGAATCTTCTCCAGAGTTCTGCCCTGATCCGTTAGTTACTAAAAAAATTAAGATGATTAATGTTGGTTAGGTTAGGTTGGTAGGTAACATTCTTTTAACCCTCTACGCGGCTTTAATTTTAGAGGTTTTATGTGCCAGAATGAATAATTTACGAACTCTTACCTATTGGTGAATTTATTTATTAAAATTACGTTTACATTAAACAGTATCTAGAACTTAGCATAAACATAAATGCATATAGGATAGATGCTACAATTGCATGGTAAATTTCGTTGATAAGTTTGTGGGTTAAGTTGTCCTATTTTATATGGTGCCCGGTTAACTTATGATTGAATTTCCATTATGTAATAGTACATCCTAAATTGATCAAGGATAAACAAATTATGGATTGATCAGTCTTTCTGAGGATGGTAAGCCAGGCGGTTTTTATTTGTTTCCTTGATTTTTCTCAGTTTTTGTTTGTCTATAAATATACTATAATTTTTAACGCTATGATTTCACGTGTATCAGGGCACTTACCTACAAACAAAGGCACTCATAGTCAGTGACACTCGCTTATCGGTAAACGATTAGTGAGTTTCAGAAAAGCTTGGTGCGGTCAGTCTATGGATGGGCGACCGCATAGTGGTACTTAAACTGAGCATCTTCGTACTTCGGAGTGTACGTAAAATCGGCCCCAGTTGTTGTCACTAGATGACAATCATTATGACAAGTTGGAGGCCTTTGGGTAGCTTAAACAACTTTGACACAGGAAGCACAGACAGAGGAAGCTTGTCGATTCTTGTGCGCGTGATGATATCATACAACCTAGAGTGTCATCACTATAATTCAAGACTATTATCGATCAAAAGTCACACACCTTTAGACAAAGCACCAGCATCTGAGCCGGCAGAGGCATCGCCCGTCGTGGATGCTGTAAAAATAATTCATTATCTTTTATGATTTCGGATAACAATTAATGTTGTTTGCCGTGTTGATGCTATTCTAATAGTGAATAGTCCACACCATAAGTGTAATATGATAATAATTACAAATTTTAGAGTGGCATATCTGAGCTGCAACTAATATGTGTAGGCGGTAAATATTATTGTATGGTTTGGCACTACTTATGAATGCATAACTTTATGATAACCAGGTACGGCGTGTGAAAATTGTACATTGAAAAAGGGTCGCTCCCTCGTTTTAAACCAACCTTTGGTTGACAGTGAAGTTTTTGCTGATTTTGATCGATCATTACCTTCGCTGCTTCCTGCAAAAAAAATTGCACATCTTGTTTAATTTAAAGTTTACACTAGACATTCAATGTTTATTTTCGTAAAATGTGTACAAATGAATTACATACACAATTTTTACTTAACGCAGATGTCTTTAAATTTTGAATACTATAAATAACAAGTATATCTGTCTATTGTTCAAAACGTTTTAATTGTTTGTTAAACCCGTGCACAAAAACCTAACGAGTACAAATACATTTATTTTTCTTGAACAACACTTTTGGCAAGGGTATCTTCATTGCATGACGTCGGTGTAACGAAGTCCATAAATGCCAAAGCTAAAGGCCTACTACATTCTGTATAATTTGGCGTAAGTACCTCTCTACTGTGGGTAAGAATAAGCACCATTACAAGTACGAAAACATAGTTGTAAACTTTCATATGCTAGGAAGTATGATTCATAATTTCTAATCATTTAAGTAGATACTAGATCTAACCGAGGTCCAACTTGATAAAATTGAGCGACTTAAATTTTTTGTATCAGATTTATATTTGGTTTACGCAAATATGATCATGTATCACAATTGCGTCTCAAGCTCAAATGGCTACCAATTCGCCTTCGCCGGAATGCTAATATCCTATTGCTTTTATCTAGTATTCTGTTCAACCCATCTACCCCCTTATATCTTAAAAACCGGTTCGAGTACGCGATTCCTAAGGTCATCATAATATTTAAAAATGGAAATACCAATGCATTCCACCAGATTTTTGGCCAAATCCTTAACGATCCAAGCAGCTCGTTTGGAGAATGCATTACCAGTAACAATAAGACGTACTCAATCTTTGCCAACCTTTAAAAGATTAGTAAAAAATCATTATTTTTTGCTCTAAATTTGTGCTAATCCTGCTGCTTTGGCTCTAATTGTTATATATTTATATATAGTAAGTAGTTACACCTCAGGCTGCCTGATAACTTTTCCATTTCCTGTTTTCCATCCAAAGGTTGACTGGAAGAGATCGCGGATTGCGATAAGGCCGCCTATTGTACTGTATTTTTTTAAATTAAACTTCCGTTTATTGTTTTGGTGTACAATAAACAATAAAGAGTATATAAATAAAATAAATATGTGACAGGATTCATATACGTATATTTTGTATTGTTTATTTGTTATAGAGAAACTGACGTAATAATTACTGATCTGATCAAGATAAATCTCTCACTATTCGATAGTTATTTCAATTCAAATTCATTTATTTACTAGAATGTATTAGTAAGCAGATAGACAGATAGTCATAAATGCTGAATACAATGATCAATACTTATTGTGCAAATTCAAATTACACTATGTGTTTTGTTTCTTGACACTATATTCGTTAATCCATTACATGTTATTTGTTTCATACCTTCTGCAGATCCTGCTGTGTCTGCTGCCCCTCCTGGGCCGCTACCTGCAACTGTTAATTGTATTTTATATATTATTATACAGGGTGGGGATTTAATAGCATACAATATTTCAGGTTAGCAATTTTCTAGTAGCGTAGGAACTACATTAATATGAAATACTCGTATAAGAACGATATTGGGCGGTGGTTTCCTTCACTAATAATAAATATATCAAATATGTTCAGGTTCAAAACGCCCTTTTGCCCACGCAGCCCCACTCTCTGTCTCAAATATAGGTCTAAAAATATAGGTCATGGGCCTTTGTTTATTATTTTTGATACATAATTTTGTTTTTTGTTACATTGTTTTATATTTTTTATTGGAATAAGCATAGTAGCATTTTTCTATTCACAATTAATAACGTATGGCACTCCAGTTAGTTAGCTGATTAAATCCACACTATATTCAGACGACATTCACAGATATATTCACACCGCATTCAGACGACCCAATAGCAGTAAGTCTATTGCATTCTAATGTTCATTCGGAGTGTTTACGAGTGTATCAAGAGGTCATTATTGCGAAGAAAGTTTCTAAAAACACTTTCGAGATGAAAAGTTCCCTTGTGTTAATCCTAAGCATCCCATATAATATTACCCAGTAATGTATTTTGTATTTGTAAAATATTGACACGTTCTATAGACTTGGCTCAAGCCTTCTTAAATTGATGTTTGTCGTAGTACCAGGAGCTGGTGAATGTATAATAAACTTTTTTTATCACTTGAAATATATTAAATATCTATGACAATACATAAAGGATTCAACTTACTACTTGTAGAGCCAACAGAGCTGGATACGGATCCTTCATCAGATTGACCGGAATCCTCTGCTGTTTCACCAGATCCCTGTTCTGATTCGCCTGACTCTTCGTCTGATTCATCAGAGTCCTCCATCGATACACTGGATCCTTGTTCTGATTCGCCTAGTTCACCAGAGTCCTCCGGCGATTCGCTGGATTCTTCTTCTGATTCACTAGAAGACTCAGCTGATTCACCGTATCCATGTTCTGGTTCGCCAGACTCTTCGTCTGATTCACTAGAGTCCTCCACCGATTCACTGGATCCTTGTTCTGATTTGCCTGACACATTTCCTGATTCACCAGAGTCCTCCGCCGATTCGCAGGATTCTTGTTCTGGTTCACCAGACTCTTCTTCTGATTCACTAGACGACTCAGCTGATTTACCGGAATCCTGCTCGGATTCACTAGATTCTTCTTGTGATTCACCAGATTCCTCCCCAGATTCTCCAGAATCTTCAGATTCGCCAGAATCTTCTCCAGAGTTCTGCCCTGATCCGTTAGTTACTAAAACAATTAAGATGATGATAAACAAATTATGGATTGATCAGTCTTTCTGAGGATGGTACGCCAGGCGGTTTTTATTTGTTTCCTTGATTTTTCTCAGTTTTTGTTTGTCTATAAATATACTATAAGTTTTAACGCTATGATTTCACGTGTATCCGGGCACTTACCTACAAACAAAGGCACTCATAGTCAGTGACACTCACTTATCGGTGAACGATTAGTGAGTTTCAGAAAAGCTTGGTGCGGTCAGTCTATGGATGGGCGATCGCATAGTGGTACTTAAAATGAGCATCTTCGTACTTCAGAGTGTACCTAAAATCGGCCCCAGTTGTTGTCACTAGATGACAATCATTAAGACAAGTTGGAGGCCTTTGGGTAGCTTAAACAACTTTGACACAGGAAGCACAGACAGAGGAAGCTTGTCGATTCTTGTGCGCGTGATGATATCATAAAACCTAGAGTGTCATCACTATAATTCAAGACTATTATCGATCAAAAGTCACACACCTTTAGACAAAGCACCAGCATCTGAGCCGGCAGAGGCATCGCCCGTCGTGGATGCTGTAAAAATAATTCATTGTCTTTTATGATTTCGCATAACAATTAATGTTGTTTGCCGTGTTGATGCTATTCTAATAGTGAATAGTCCACACTATAAGTGTAATATGATAATAATTACAAATTTTAGAGTGGCATATCTGAGCTGCAACTAACATGTGTAGGCGGTAAATATTATTGTATGGTTTGGCACTTCTTATGAATGCATAAATTTATGATAACCAGGTACGGCGCGTGAAAATTGTACATTGAAAAAGGGTCGCATCCTCGTTTTAAACGAACCTTTGGTTGACACTGAAGTTTTTGCTGATTTTGATCCACCATTATCTTCGCTGCTTCCTGCAAAAAAAATTGCACGTCTTGTTTAATTTAAAGTTTACACTAGACATTCAATGTTTATTTTCGTAAAATGTGTACAAATGAATGACATACATACTTTTTACTTAACGCTGATGTCTTTAACGTTTCTACGCAACAAACTACAAAATTTACTTGGATCAGAGTACGCTGTATTTTCCTATTTGAAACCAGGTGCTACACTAAATGGGGTGTTGCAATTCCCAAGGAATGAAATCTGCACCCTGACAAAAAGCGATTACGTCATTGTGTTGGGCGGATGCTGCGAAAAAAATCTATGTGATATCGATATAAATCTACACCGTTGGCAGACCTCAACTGCCAATACAAATGTGATCATAAGTGAAGTGCCTAAGAACAGGTTTTTAAAAGAATCTAAAATTAACTATCTAATGCGGTTTATTTGTTATAAATATAAAAATGTATTGTACATGGACATGAACTACTCTAGATCTTTACCAAGCAGATAGAAGTATGTATTAAACCTGGCAAGGTCTCTATTTAAGGAAATATTATGTTTAAATTACCATTTCCAACTATCGCAATATGAGAAAATGCTGCAAAATAAAAATACAAAGTATTTTGAAGACAAATATGTTCAGGTTAACATCGATTTTGACCAAAATTTGTTAGTTAATAATATAAATAGAAATGAATGTATAAATGAATTGAATGAAAATCACTATGACTCTGAACTTCATCATTTCGGCCGAATCAAGTCCACTGCTGGACACAGGCCTCCCCCAAAGATCACCACAACCACCGATATGGATGTGTTGTGGGCTCATTGGGGGGTTTTGCCATAATCGCCACGCTTGGCAGACGGGTTGGCGATCGCAGTTGAGTTGTTAATGTACTCGGAGGACGCTGCTGCCCAACCTCCGGCTAATCCCTTAGTCGACTTTTACGACACCCATGGGAGGAGATGGGGTGGTGGCATTCTGAGCCGGCACCACACGGTATACTCTGAACTTAACCAAAACAAAAGTACAAGCTCAAATATTTTATTTCATTTATAATTTTGTTACCGTCCTCCATCAAAATACTAATGGATTACGTAACAAATCTGACATGATCTCTGTTTGTATTAATGAGTTAGCCACACAGGAAGTTTCTGTTGACATACTGTGTATTACTGAACACAACATGACGTACGGTGACGAAATTTATCTCAAACTACCAAATTATAAGCTTGTGTCATACTATATGACAGTTAGCAGACACGGAGGTTCATATATATTATTAAAATATTATCTGAAATTTAACCTTCTTCATGAAATCTCAAAGCATTCAATTAGCAATACTATATACATTTAAAAAAATATTGACTTGTTCAAATATCGTACGCGTATACGGGATCAGGATAAATTGCATATAGTAGCTAGCATCTTTTGCTCAGCTTTGCGTATATTTAATCATATTCCAGGGCCTATTATAATTGATCCAGAAATAAAAACGTTTAAAAAGAAACTCCATGACTTGTTAGTGAACAAGTGCTACTATTCTGTAAAAGATTTCTTAACTGACAAATCACTGCTGCAATACAATCTGCCTTAGTAATGAAGCGTGCAGTATGTTAGTAATAGGTATTAATTACTATTTATTAATATCTGTGAAATTTAGAAAATTATCAATGTACCTACTTAATTACATAATTTTATTTATTATTTTCCCGAATTTATTGTTAACATTATTGTAATAAACCATAATTATTATTAGCTATCATAACTATAACTGACTATTTAAATGTAATAAGTGTAATAATCATTATTTAATGTTGACATGTACTAATTCTATTTTTATCCCTAATTAAAATTATTGTATGCCCAAAAGGCGGGACATGGCTGATTACAAAATATTCAAGAACATGTGTACAATATGTACCTATGATCCACAACAAAGAATTGAAATTGAAATTGAAATTTTGAATACTATAAATAACAAGTATATCTGCCTATTATTCAAAACTTTTTAATTGTCTGTCAAACCATTGCACAAAAACCTAATGAGTACAAATACATTTATTTTTCTTGAACAACACTTTTGGCAAGGGTATCTTCATTGCGTGACATCGGTGTAACGAAGTTCATAAATGCCAAAGCTAAAGGCCTACTACATTCTGTATAATTATTGTTTTGGTGTACAATAAAGAGTATATAAATAAAATAAATATGTGAAAGGATTCATATACGTATATTATGTATTGTTTATTTGCTATAGAGAAACTGACGTAACAATTACTGATCTGATCAAGATACATTTTTCACTATTCGATAGTTATTTGAATTCAAATAAATTTATTTACTAGAGTGTATTAGTTAGCAGATAGTCATAAATGCTGACTACAATGATCAATACTTATTGTGCAAATTCAAATTACACTATGTGTTTTGTTTCTTGACACTGTATTCGTTAAACCATTACGCGTTATTTGTTTCTTACCTTCTGCAGATCCTGCTGTGTCAGCTGCTCCTCCTCGGCCGCTACCTGCAACTGTTAATTGTATTTTATATATTATTATACAGGCTGGGGATTTAATTGCATACAATATTTCAGGTTAGCAATTTTCTAGTAGCGTAGGAACTACATTCCTATGAAATGTAAGAACTTTATTGGGCAGTGGTTTTGCTTCAGTAATAATATATATGTCAAATATGTTCAGGTGCAAAACGACCTTTTGCCCACGCAGCCCCATTCTCTTTCTCAAATATAGGTCTAAAAATATAGGTCATGGGCCTTTGTTTATTATTTTTGATACATTATTTTGTTTTTTGTTACATTGTTTTATATTTAATTGGAATAAGCATAGTAGCATTTTGCTATTCACAATTAATAACGTGTGGCACTCCAATTAGTTAGCTGATTAAATCGACACTGTATATTCAGACAACATTCACAGATATATTCACACCGCATTCAGAAGACCCAATAGCAGTAAGTCTATTGCATTCTAATGTTCATTCAGAGTGTTTACGAGTGTATCTAGAGGTCATTATTGCGAAGAAAGTTTCTAAAACACTTTCGAGATGAAAAGTTCCCTAGTGTTAATCCTAAGCATCCCATTTAATGTTACCCAGTAATGTATTTTGTATTTGTAAAATATTGACACGTTCTATAGACTTGGCTCAAGCCTTCTTAAATTGATGTTTATCTTAGTACCAGGAGCTGGTGAATGTGTCTAATAAACTTTTTTTATCACTTGAAATATATTAACTATCTATGAAAATACATAAATGATTCAACTTACTACTTGTAGAGCCAACAGAGCTGGATACGGATCCTTCATCAGATTGACCGGAATCCTCCGCTGTTTCACCAGATCCCTGTTCTGATTCGCCAGACTCTTCGTCTGATTCACCAGAGTCCTCCATCGATTCACTGGATCCTTGTCCTGATTTGCCTGATTCACCAGAGTCCTCCGGCGATTCTCTGGATTCTTGTTCTGATTCATCAGATTCTTCTTCTGATTCACTAGAAGACTCAGCTGATTCACCGTATCCTTGTTCTGGTTCGCCAGACTCTTCGTCTGATTCACTAGAGTCCTCCACCGATTCACTGGATCCTTGTTCTGATTTGCCTGACACATTTCCTGATTCACCAGAGTCCTCCGCCGATTCGCAGGATTCTTGTTCTGGTTCACCAGAATCTTCTTCTGATTCACTAGACGACTCAGCTGATTTACCGGAATCCTGCTCGGATTCACTAGATTCTTCTTGTGATTCACCAGATTCCTCCCCAGATTCTCCAGAATCTTCAGATTCACCAGAACCTTCTCCAGAGCTCTGCCCTGATCCGTTAGTTACTAAAAAAATTAAGATGATTAATGTTGGTTAGGTAAGGTTGGTAGGTAACATTATTTTAACCCTCTACGCGGCTTTCATTTTAGAGGTTTTATGTGCCAGAATGAATAATTTACGAACTCTTACATATTGGTGAATTTATTTATTAAAATTACGTTTACATTAAACAGTATCTAGAACTTAGCATAAACATAAATGCATATAGGATAGATGCTACAATTGCATGGTAAATTTCGTTGATAAGTTTGTGGGTTAAGTTGCCTATTTTATATGGTGCCCGGTTTACTTGTGATTGAATTTCCATTATGTAATAGTACATCCTAAATTGATCAAGGATAAACTAATTATGGATTGATCAATCTTTCTGAGGATGGTAAGAGGTTTTTATTTGTTTCCTTGATTTTTCTCAGTTTTTGTTTGTGTATAAATATACTATAAGTTTTAACGCTATGATTTCACGTGTATCCGGGCACTTACCTACAAACAAAGGCACTCATAGTCAGTGACACTCACTTATCGGTAAACGATTAGTGAGTTTCAGAAAAGCTTGGTGCGGTCAGTCTATGGATGGGAGACCGCATAGTGGTACTTAAACTGAGCATCTTCGTACTTCGGAGTGTACGTAAAATCGGCCCCAGTTGTTGTCACTAGATGACAATCATTAAGACAAGTTGGAGGCCTTTGGGTAGCCTAAACAACTTTGACACAGGAAGCACAGACAGAGGAAGCTTGTCGATTCTTGTGCGCGTGATGATATCATAAAACCTAGAGTGTCATCACTATAATTCAAGACTATTATCAATCAAAAGTCACACACCTTTAGACAAAGCACCAGCATCTGAGCCGGCAGAGGCATCGCCCGTCGTGGATGCTGTAAAAATAATTCATTATCTTTTATGATTTCGGATAACAATTAATGTTGTTTGCCGTGTTGATGCTATTCTAATAGTGAATAGTCCACACCATAAGTGTAATATGATAATAATTACAAATTTTAGAGTGGCATATCTGAGCTGCAACTAACATGTGTAGGCGGTAAATATTATTGTATGGTTTGGCACTTCTTATGAATGCATAAATTTATGATAACCAGGTACGGCGCGTGAAAATTGTACATTGAAAAAGGGTCGCATCCTCGTTTTAAACGAACCTTTGGTTAACACTGAAGTTTTTGCTGATTTTGATCCACCATTATCTTCGCTGCTTCCTGCAAAAAAAATTGCACGTCTTGTTTAATTTAAAGTTTACACTAGACATTCAATGTTTATTTTCGTAAAATGTGTACAAATGAATGACATACACACTTTTTACTTAACGCAGATGTCTTTAACGTTTCTACGCAACATACTACAAAATTTACTTGGATCAGAGTACGCTGTATTTTCCTATTTGAAACCAGGTGCTACACTAAATGGGGTGTTGGAATTCCCAAGGAATGAAATCTGCACCCTGACAAAAAGCGATTACGTCATTGTGTTGGGCGGATGCTGCGAAAAAAAATCTATATGATATCGATATAAATCTACACCGTTGGTTGACCTCAACTGCCAATACAAATGTGATCATAAGTGAAGTGCCTAAGAACAGGTTTTTAAAAGAATCTAAAATTAACTATCTAATGCGGTTTATTTGTTATAAATATAAAAATGTATTGTACATGTACATGGACTACTCTAGACCTTTACCAAGCAGATAGAAGTATGTATTAAACCTGGCAAGGTCTCTATTAAAGGAAATATTATGTTTAAATTACCATTTCCGACTATCGCAATATGAGAAAATGCTGCAAAATAAAAATACAAAGTATTTTGAAGACAAATATGTTCAGGTTAGCATAGATTTTGACCAAAATTTGTTAGTTAATAATATAAATAGAAATGAATGTATAAATGAATTGAATGAAAATCACTATGACTCTGAACTTAACCAAAACAAAAGTACAAGCTCAAATAATTTATTTCGTTTATAATTTTGTTACCGTCCTCCATCAAAATATTAATAGATTACGTAACAAATCTGACATGATCTCTGTTTGTATTAATGAGTTAGCCACACAGGAAGTTTCTTTTGACATACTGTGTATTACTGAACAAAACATGACGTTACGGTGACGAAATTTATCTCAAACTACCAAATTATAAGCTTGAGTCATACTATATGAGAGTTAGCAGACACGGAGGTTCATATATATTATTAAAACATTATCTGAAATTTAACCTTCTTCATGAAATCTCAAAGCTTTCAATTAGCAATGCTATATACATTTAAAAAAATATTGACTTGTTCAAATATCGTACGCGTATACGGCATCAGGATAAATTGCACATAGTAGCTAGCATCTTTTGCTCAGCTTCGCGTAAATTTAATCATATTCCAGGGCCTAGTATAATTGATCCAGAAATAAAAACGTTTAAAAAGAAACTCCATGACTTGTTAGTGAACAAGTGCTACTATTCTGTAAAAGATTTCTTAACTGACAAATCACTGCTGCAATACAATCTGCCTTAGTCATGAAGCGTTCAGTATGTTAGTAATAGGTATTAATTACTATTTATTAATATCTGTGAAATTTAGAAAATTATCAATGTACCTACTTAATTACATAATTTTATTTACTATTTTCCCGAATTTATTGTTAACATTATTGTAATAAACCATAATTATTATTAGCTATCATAACTATAACTGACTATTTAAATGTAATAAGTGTAATAATCATTATTTAATGTTGACATGTACTAATTCTATTTTTATCCCTAATTGAAATTATTGTGTGCCCAAAAGGCGGGACATGGCTGATTACAAAATATTCAAGAACATGTGTACAATATGTACCTATGATCCACAACAAAGAATTGAAATTGAAATTGAAATTTTGAATACTATAAATAACAAGTATATCTGCCTATTATTCAAAACTTTTTAATTGTCTGTCAAACCATTGCACAAAAACCTAATGAGTACAAATACATTTATTTTTCTTGAACAACACTTTTGGCAAGGGTATCTTCATTGCGTGACATCGGTGTAACGAAGTTCATAAATGCCAAAGCTAAAGGCCTACTACATTCTGTATAATTATTGTTTTGGTGTACAATAAAGAGTATATAAATAAAATAAATATGTGAAAGGATTCATAAACGTATATTATGTATTGTTTATTTGCTATAGA
This sequence comes from Diloba caeruleocephala, assembly GCA_947459985.1. Lineage (NCBI taxonomy): Eukaryota > Metazoa > Arthropoda > Insecta > Lepidoptera > Noctuidae > Diloba > Diloba caeruleocephala. Next base: position 19,885,345 of record OX381611.1, read on the forward strand.
GAAACTGACGTAACAATTACTGATCTGATCAAGATACATTTTTCACTATTCGATAGTTATTTGAATTCAAATAAATTTATTTACCAGAGTGTATTAGTTAGCAGATAGTCATAAATGCTGACTACAATGATCAATACTTATTGTGCAAATTCAAATTACACTATGTGTTTTGTTTCTTGACCCTGTATTCGTTAAACCATTACAAGTTATTTGTTTCTTACCTTCTGCAGATCCTGCTGTGTCAGCTGCTCCTCCTCGGCCGCTACCTGCAACTGTTAATTGTATTTTATATATTATTATACAGGCTGGGGATTTAATTGCATACAATATTTCAGGTTAGCAATTTTCTAGTAGCGTAGGAACTACATTCCTATGAAATGTAAGAACTTTATTGGGCAGTGTTTTTATGTCAAATATGTTCAGGTGCAAAATGACCTTTTGCCCACGCAGCCCCATTCTCTTTCTCAAATATAGGTCTAAAAATATAGGTCATGGGCCTTTGTTTATTATTTTTGATACATTATTTTGTTTTTTGTTACATTGTTTTATATTTAATTGGAATAAGCATAGTAGCATTTTTCTATTCACAATTAATAACGTGTGGCACTCCAATTAGTTAGCTGATTAAATCCACGCTGTATATTCAGACAACATTCACAGATATATTCACACCGCATTCAGAAGACCCAATAGCAGTAAGTCTATTGCATTCTAATGTTCATTCAGAGTGTTTACGAGTGTATCAAGAGGTCATTATTGCGAAGAAAGTTTCTAAAACACTTTCGAGATGAAAAGTTCCCTTGTGTTAATCCTAAGCATCCCATTTAATGTTACCCAGTAATGTATTTTGTATTTGTAAAATATTGACACGATCTATAGACTTGGCTCAAGCCTTCTTAAATTGATGCTTATCTTAGTACCAGGAGCTGGTGAATGTGTCTAATAAACTTTTTTTATCACTTGAAATATATTAACTATCTATGAAAATACGTAAATGATTCAACTTACTACTTGTAGAGCCAACAGAGCTGGATACGGATCCTTCATCAGATTGACCGGAATCCTCCGCTGTTTCACCAGATCCCTGTTCTGATCCGCCAGACTCTTCGTCTGATTCACCAGAGTCCTCCATCGATTCACTGGATCCTTGTCCTGATTTGCCTGATTCACCAGAGTCCTCCGGCGATTCTCTGGATTCTTGTTCTGATTCATCAGATTCTTCTTCTGATTCACTAGAAGACTCAGCTGATTCACCGTATCCTTGTTCTGGTTCGCCAGACTCTTCGTCTGATTCACTAGAGTCCTCCACCGATTCACTGGATCCTTGTTCTGATTTGCCTGACACATTTCCTGATTCACCAGAGTCCTCCGCCGATTCGCAGGATTCTTGTTCTGGTTCACCAGAATCTTCTTCTGATTCACTAGACGACTCAGCTGATTTACCGGAATCCTGCTCGGATTCACTAGATTCTTCTTGTGATTCACCAGATTCTCCAGAATCTTCAGATTCGCCAGAATCTTCTCCAGAGCTCTGCCCTGATCCGTTAGTCACTAAAAAAATTAAGATGATTAATGTTGGTAAGGTTAGGTTGGTAGGTAACATTCTTTTAACTCTCTACGCGGCTTTAATTTTAGAGGTTTTATGTGCCAGAATGAATAATTTACGAACTCTTACCTATTGGTGAATTTATTTATTAAAATTACGTTTACATTAAACAGTATCTAGAACTTAGCATAAACATAAATGCATATAGGATAGATGCTACAATTGCATGGTAAATTTCGTTGATAAGTTTGTGGGTTAAGTTGCCTATTTTATATGGTGCCCGGTTTACTTGTGATTGAATTTCCATTATGTAATAGTACATCCTAAATTGATCAAGGATAAACAAATTATGGATTGATCAGTCTTTCTGAGGATGGTAAGCCAGGCGGTTTTTATTTGTTTCCTTGGTTTTTCTCAGTTTTTGTTTGTCGATAAATATACTATAAGTTTTAACGCTATGATTTCACGTGTGTCCGGGCACTTACCTACAAACAAAGGCACTCATAGTCAGTGACACTCACTTATCGGTAAACGATTAGTGAGTTTCAGAAAAGCTTGGTGCGGTCAGTCTATGGATGGGCGACCGCATAGTGGTACTTAAACTGAGCATCTTCGTACTTCGGAGTGTACGTAAAATCGGCCCCAGTTGTTGTCACTAGATGACAATCATTAAGACAAGTTGGAGGCCTTTGGGTAGCCTAAACAACTTTGACACAGGAAGAGACACAGACAGAGGAAGCTTGTCGATTCTTGTGCGCGTGATGATATCATAAAACCTAGAGTGTCATCACTATAATTCAAGACTATTATCAATCAAAAGTCACACACCTTTAGACAAAGCACCAGCATCTGAGCCGGCAGAGGCATCGCCCGTCGTGGATGCTGTAAAAATAATTCATTATCTTTTATGATTTCGGATAACAATTAATGTTGTTTGCCGTGTTGATGCTATTCTAATAGTGAATAGTCCACACCATAAGTGTAATATGATAATAATTACAAATTTTAGAGTGGCATATCTGAGCTGCAACTAACATGTGTAGGCGGTAAATATTATTGTATGGTTTGGCACTTCTTATGAATGCATAAATTTATGATAACCAGGTACGGCGCGTGAAAATTGTACATTGAAAAAGGGTCGCATCCTCGTTTTAAACGAACCTTTGGTTGACACTGAAGTTTTTGCTGATTTTGATCCACCATTATCTTCGCTGCTTCCTGCAAAAAAAATTGCACGTCTTGTTTAATTTAAAGTTTACACTAGACATTCAATGTTTATTTTCGTAAAATGTGTACAAATGAATGACATACACACTTTTTACTTAACGCAGATGTCTTTAACGTTTCTACGCAATATACTACAAAATTTACTTGGATCAGAGTACGCTGTATTTTCCTATTTGAAACCAGGTGCTACACTAAATGGGGTGTTGGAATTCCCAAGGAATGAAATCTGCACCCTGACAAAAAGCGAATACGTCATTGTGTTGGGCGGATGCTGCGAAAAAAATCTATATGATATCGATATAAATCTACACCGTTGGTTGGCCTCAACTGCCAATACAAATGTGATCATAAGTGAAGTGCCTAAGAACAGGTTTTTAAAAGAATCTAAAATTAACTATCTAATGCGGTTTATTTGTTATAAATATAAAAATGTATTGTACATGTACATGGACTGCTCTAGACCTTTACCAAGCAGATAGAAGTATGTATTAAACCTGGCAAGGTCTCTATTAAAGGAAATATTATGTTTAAATTACCATTTCCGACTATCGCAATATGAGAAAATGCTGCAAAATAAAAATACAAAGTATTTTGAAGACAAATATGTTCAGGTTAGCATAGATTTTGACCAAAATTTGTTAGTTAATAATATAAATAGAAATGAATGTATAAATGAATTGAATGAAAATCACTATGACTCTGAACTTAACCAAAACAAAAGTACAAGCTCAAATAATTTATTTCGTTTATAATTTTGTTACCGTCCTCCATCAAAATATTAATAGATTACGTAACAAATCTGACATGATCTCTGTTTGTATTAATGAGTTAGCCACACAGGAAGTTTCTTTTGACATACTGTGTATTACTGAACAAAACATGACGTACGGTGACGAAATTTATCTCAAACTACCAAATTATAAGCTTGTGTCATACTATATGAGAGTTAGCAGACACGGAGGTTATATATTATATATTAGGATATATATTATTAAAACATTATCTGAAATTTAACCTTCTTCATGAAATCTCAAAGCTTTCAATTAGCAATGCTATATACATTAAAAAAAATATTGACTTGTTCAAATATCGTACGCGTATACGGCATCAGGATAAATTGCACATAGTAGCTAGCATCTTTTGCTCAGCTTCGCGTATATTTAATCATATTCCAGGGCCTATTAGATCCAGAAATAAAAACGTTTAAAAAGAAACTCCATGACTTGTTAGTGAACAAGTGCTACTATTCTGTAAAAGATTTCTTAACTGACAAATCACTGCTGCAATACAATCTGCCTTAGTAATGAAGCGTGCAGTATGTTAGTAATAGGTATTAATTACTATTTATTAATATCTGTGAAATTTAGAAAATTATCAATGTACCTACTTAATTACATAATTTTATTTATTATTTTCCCGAATTTATTGTTAACATTATTGTAATAAACCATAATTATTATTAGCTATCATAACTATAACTGACTATTTAAATGTAATAAGTGTAATAATCATTATTTAATGTTGACATGTACTAAATCTATTTTTATCCCTAATTGAAATTATTGTGTGCCCAAAAGGCGTGACATGGCTGATTACAAAATATTCAAGAACATGTGTACAATATGTACCTATGATCCACAACAAAGAATTGAAATTGAAATTGAAATTGAAATTTTGAATACTATAAATAGCAAGTATAATCTGCCTATTATTCAAAACTTTTTAATTGTCTGTCAAACCATTGCACAAAAACCTAATGAGTACAAATACATTTATTTCTTGAACAACACTTTTGGCAAGGGTATCTTCATTGCGTGACATCGGTGTAACGAAGTTCATAAATGCCAAAGCTAAAGGCCTACTACATTCTGTATAATTATTGTTTTGGTGTACAATAAAGAGTATATAAATAAAATAAATATGTGAAAGGATTCATATATGTATATTATGTATTGTTTATTTGCTATAGAGAAACTGACGTAACAATTACTGATCTGATCAAGATACATTTTTCACTATTCGATAGTTATTTGAATTCAAATAAATTTATTTACTAGAGTGTATTAGTTAGCAGATAGTCATAAATGCTGACTACAATGATCAATACTTATTGTGCAAATTCAAATTACACTATGTGTTTTGTTTCTTGACACTGTATTCGTTAAACCATTACACGTTATTTGTTTCTTACCTTCTGCAGATCCTGCTGTGTCAGCTGCTCCTCCTCGGCCGCTACCTGCAACTGTTAATTGTATTTTATATATTATTATACAGGCTGGGGATTTAATTGCATACAATATTTCAGGTTAGCAATTTTCTAGTAGCGTAGGAACTACATTCCTATGAAATGTAAGAACTTTATTGGGCAGTGGTTTTGCTTCAGTAATAATATATATGTCAAATATGTTCAGGTGCAAAACGACCTTTTGCCCACGCAGCCCCATTCTCTTTCTCAAATATAGGTCTAAAACTATAGGTCATGGGCCTTTGTTTATTATTTTTGATACATTATTTTGTTTTTTGTTACATTGTTTTATATTTAATTGGAATAAGCATAGTAGCATTTTTCTATTCACAATTAATAACGTGTGGCACTCCAATTAGTTGGCTGATTAAATCCACACTGTATATTCACACAACATTCACAGATATATTCACACCGCATTCAGAAGACCCAATAGCAGTAAGTCTATTGCATTCTAATGTTCATTCAGAGTGTTTACGAGTGTATCAAGAGGTCATTATTGCGAAGAAAGTTTCTAAAACACTTTCGAGATGAAAAGTTCCCTTGTGTTAATCCTAAGCATCCCATTTAATGTTACCCAGTAATGTATTTTGTATTTGTAAAATATTGACACGTTCTATAGACTTGGCTCAAGCCTTCTTAAATTGATGTTTATCTTAGTACCAGGAGCTGGTGAATGTGTCTAATAAACTTTTTTTTATCACTTGAAATATATTAACTATCTATGAAAATACATAAATGATTCAACTTACTACTTGTAGAGCCAACAGAGCTGGATACGGATCCTTCATCAGATTGACCGGAATCCTCCGCTGTTTCACCAGATCCCTGTTCTGATTCGCCAGACTCTTCGTCTGATTTACCAGAGTCCTCCATCGATTCACTGGATCCTTGTCCTGATTTGCCTGATTCACCAGAGTCCTCCGGCGATTCTCTGGATTCTTGTTCTGATTCATCAGATTCTTCTTCTGATTCACTAGAAGACTCAGCTGATTCACCGTATCCTTGTTCTGGTTCGCCAGACTCTTCGTCTGATTCACTAGAGTCCTCCACCGATTCACCAGATCCCTGTTCTGATTCGCCAGACTCTTCGTCTGATTCACCAGAGTCCTCCATCGATTCACTGGATCCTTGTCCTGATTTGCCTGATTCACCAGAGTCCTCCGGCGATTCTCTGGATTCTTGTTCTGATTCATCAGATTCTTCTTCTGATTCACTAGAAGACTCAGCTGATTCACCGTATCCTTGTTCTGGTTCGCCAGACTCTTCGTCTGATTCACTAGAGTCCTCCACCGATTCACTGGATCCTTGTTCTGATTTGCCTGACACATTTCCTGATTCACCAGAGTCCTCCGCCGATTCGCAGGATTCTTGTTCTGGTTCACCAGAATCTTCTTCTGATTCACTAGACGACTCAGCTGATTTACCGGAATCCTGCTCGGATTCACTAGATTCTTCTTGTGATTCACCAGATTCCTCCCCAGATTCTCCAGAATCTTCAGATTCGCCAGAATCTTCTCCAGAGCTCTGCCCTGATCCGTTAGTCACTAAAAAAATTAAGATGATTAATGTTGGTAAGGTTAGGTTGGTAGGTAACATTCTTTTAACCCTCTACGCGGCTTTAATTTTAGAGGTTTTATGTGCCAGAATGAATAATTTACGAACTCTTACCTATTGGTGAATTTATTTATTAAAATTACGTTTACATTAAACAGTATCTAGAACTTAGCATAAACATAAATGCATATAGGATAGATGCTACAATTGCATGGTAAATTTCGTTGATAAGTTTGTGGGTTAAGTTGCCTATTTTATATGGTGCCCGGTTTACTTGTGATTGAATTTCCATTATGTAATAGTACATCCTAAATTGATCAAGGATAAACAAATTATGGATTGATCAGTCTTTCTGAGGATGGTAAGCCAGGCGGTTTTTATTTGTTTCCTTGGTTTTTCTCAGTTTTTGTTTGTCTATAAATATACTATAAGTTTTAACGCTATTATTTCACGTATGTCCGGGCACTTACCTACAAACAAAGGCACTCATAGTCAGTGACACTCACTTATCGGTAAACGATTAGTGAGTTTCAGAAAAGCTTGGTGCGGTCAGTCTATGGATGGGCGACCGCATAGTGGTACTTAAACTGAGCATCTTCGTACTTCGGAGTGTACGTAAAATCGGCCCCAGTTGTTGTCACTAGATGACAATCATTAAGACAAGTTGGAGGCCTTTGGGTAGCCTAAACAACTTTGACACAGGAAGAGACACAGACAGAGGAAGCTTGTCGATTCTTGTGCGCGTGATGATATCATAAAACCTAGAGTGTCATCACTATAATTCAAGACTATTATCAATCAAAAGTCACACACCTTTAGACAAAGCACCAGCATCTGAGCCGGCAGAGGCATCGCCCGTCGTGGATGCTGTAAAAATAATTCATTATCTTTTATGATTTCGGATAACAATTAATGTTGTTTGCCGTGTTGATGCTATTCTAATAGTGAATAGTCCACACCATAAGTGTAATATGATAATAATTACAAATTTTAGAGTGGCATATCTGAGCTGCAACTAACATGTGTAGGCGGTAAATATTATTGTATGGTTTGGCACTTCTTATGAATGCATAAATTTATGATAACCAGGTACGGCGCGTGAAAATTGTACATTGAAAAAGGGTCGCATCCTCGTTTTAAACGAACCTTTGGTTGACACTGAAGTTTTTGCTGATTTTGATCCACCATTATCTTCGCTGCTTCCTGCAAAAAAAATTGCACGTCTTGTTTAATTTAAAGTTTACACTAGACATTCAATGTTTATTTTCGTAAAATGTGTACAAATGAATGACATACACACTTTTTACTTAACGCAGATGTCTTTAACGTTTCTACGCAATATACTACAAAATTTACTTGGATCAGAGTACGCTGTATTTTCCTATTTGAAACCAGGTGCTACACTAAATGGGGTGTTGGAATTCCCAAGGAATGAAATCTGCACCCTGACAAAAAGCGATTACGTCATTGTGTTGGGCGGATGCTGCGAAAAAAATCTATATGATATCGATATAAATCTACACCGTTGGTTGGCCTCAACTGCCAATACAAATGTGATCATAAGTGAAGTGCCTAAGAACAGGTTTTTAAAAGAATCTAAAATTAACTATCTAATGCGGTTTATTTGTTATAAATATAAAAATGTATTGTACATGTACATGGACTGCTCTAGACCTTTACCAAGCAGATAGAAGTATGTATTAAACCTGGCAAGGTCTCTATTAAAGGAAATATTATGTTTAAATTACCATTTCCGACTATCGCAATATGAGAAAATGCTGCAAAATAAAAATACAAAGTATTTTGAAGACAAATATGTTCAGGTTAGCATAGATTTTGACCAAAATTTGTTAGTTAATAATATAAATAGAAATGAATGTATAAATGAATTGAATGAAAATCACTATGACTCTGAACTTAACCAAAACAAAAGTACAAGCTCAAATAATTTATTTCGTTTATAATTTTGTTACCGTCCTCCATCAAAATATTAATAGATTACGTAACAAATCTGACATGATCTCTGTTTGTATTAATGAGTTAGCCACACAGGAAGTTTCTTTTGACATACTGTGTATTACTGAACAAAACATGACGTACGGTGACGAAATTTATCTCAAACTACCAAATTATAAGCTTGTGTCATACTATATGAGAGTTAGCAGACACGGAGGTTATATATTATATATTAGGATATATATTATTAAAACATTATCTGAAATTTAACCTTCTTCATGAAATCTCAAAGCTTTCAATTAGCAATGCTATATACATTAAAAAAAATATTGACTTGTTCAAATATCGTACGCGTATACGGCATCAGGATAAATTGCACATAGTAGCTAGCATCTTTTGCTCAGCTTCGCGTATATTTAATCATATTCCAGGGCCTATTAGAATTGATCCAGAAATAAAAACGTTTAAAAAGAAACTCCATGACTTGTTAGTGAACAAGTGCTACTATTCTGTAAAAGATTTCTTAACTGACAAATCACTGCTGCAATACAATCTGCCTTAGTAATGAAGCGTGCAGTATGTTAGTAATAGGTATTAATTACTATTTATTAATATCTGTGAAATTTAGAAAATTATCAATGTACCTACTTAATTACATAATTTTATTTATTATTTTCCCGAATTTATTGTTAACATTATTGTAATAAACCATAATTATTATTAGCTATCATAACTATAACTGACTATTTAAATGTAATAAGTGTAATAATCATTATTTAATGTTGACATGTACTAAATCTATTTTTATCCCTAATTGAAATTATTGTGTGCCCAAAAGGCGTGACATGGCTGATTACAAAATATTCAAGAACATGTGTACAATATGTACCTATGATCCACAACAAAGAATTGAAATTGAAATTGAAATTGAAATTGAAATTTTGAATACTATAAATAGCAAGTATAATCTGCCTATTATTCAAAACTTTTTAATTGTCTGTCAAACCATTGCACAAAAACCTAATGAGTACAAATACATTTATTTCTTGAACAACACTTTTGGCAAGGGTATCTTCATTGCGTGACATCGGTGTAACGAAGTTCATAAATGCCAAAGCTAAAGGCCTACTACATTCTGTATAATTATTGTTTTGGTGTACAATAAAGAGTATATAAATAAAATAAATATGTGAAAGGATTCATATATGTATATTATGTATTGTTTATTTGCTATAGAGAAACTGACGTAACAATTACTGATCTGATCAAGATACATTTTTCACTATTCGATAGTTATTTGAATTCAAATAAATTTATTTACTAGAGTGTATTAGTTAGCAGATAGTCATAAATGCTGACTACAATGATCAATACTTATTGTGCAAATTCAAATTACACTATGTGTTTTGTTTCTTGACACTGTATTCGTTAAACCATTACACGTTATTTGTTTCTTACCTTCTGCAGATCCTGCTGTGTCAGCTGCTCCTCCTCGGCCGCTACCTGCAACTGTTAATTGTATTTTATATATTATTATACAGGCTGGGGATTTAATTGCATACAATATTTCAGGTTAGCAATTTTCTAGTAGCGTAGGAACTACATTCCTATGAAATGTAAGAACTTTATTGGGCAGTGGTTTTGCTTCAGTAATAATATATATGTCAAATATGTTCAGGTGCAAAACGACCTTTTGCCCACGCAGCCCCATTCTCTTTCTCAAATATAGGTCTAAAACTATAGGTCATGGGCCTTTGTTTATTATTTTTGATACATTATTTTGTTTTTTGTTACATTGTTTTATATTTAATTGGAATAAGCATAGTAGCATTTTTCTATTCACAATTAATAACGTGTGGCACTCCAATTAGTTGGCTGATTAAATCCACACTGTATATTCAGACAACATTCACAGATATATTCACACCGCATTCAGAAGACCCAATAGCAGTAAGTCTATTGCATTCTAATGTTCATTCAGAGTGTTTACGAGTGTATCAAGAGGTCATAATTGCGAAGAAAGTTTCTAAAACACTTTCGAGATGAAAAGTTCCCTTGTGTTAATCCTAAGCATCCCATTTAATGTTACCCAGTAATGTATTTTGTATTTGTAAAATATTGACACGTTCTATAGACTTGGCTCAAGCCTTCTTAAATTGATGTTTATCTTAGTACCAGGAGCTGGTGAATGTGTCTAATAAACTTTTTTTTATCACTTGAAATATATTAACTATCTATGAAAATACATAAATGATTCAACTTACTACTTGTAGAGCCAACAGAGCTGGATACGGATCCTTCATCAGATTGACCGGAATCCTCCGCTGTTTCACCAGATCCCTGTTCTGATTCGCCAGACTCTTCGTCTGATTCACCAGAGTCCTCCATCGATTCACTGGATCCTTGTCCTGATTTGCCTGATTCACCAGAGTCCTCCGGCGATTCTCTGGATTCTTGTTCTGATTCATCAGATTCTTCTTCTGATTCACTAGAAGACTCAGCTGATTCACCGTATCCTTGTTCTGGTTCGCCAGACTCTTCGTCTGATTCACTAGAGTCCTCCACCGATTCACTGGATCCTTGTTCTGATTTGCCTGACACATTTCCTGATTCACCAGAGTCCTCCGCCGATTCGCAGGATTCTTGTTCTGGTTCACCAGAATCTTCTTCTGATTCACTAGACGACTCAGCTGATTTACCGGAATCCTGCTCGGATTCACTAGATTCTTCTTGTGATTCACCAGATTCCTCCCCAGATTCTCCAGAATCTTCAGATTCGCCAGAATCTTCTCCAGAGCTCTGCCCTGATCCGTTAGTCACTAAAAAAATTAAGATGATTAATGTTGGTAAGGTTAGGTTGGTAGGTAACATTCTTTTAACCCTCTACGCGGCTTTAATTTTAGAGGTTTTATGTGCCAGAATGAATAATTTACGAACTCTTACCTATTGGTGAATTTATTTATTAAAATTACGTTTACATTAAACAGTATCTAGAACTTAGCATAAACATAAATGCATATAGGATAGATGCTACAATTGCATGGTAAATTTCGTTGATAAGTTTATGGGTTAAGTTGCCTATTTTATATGGTGCCCGGTTTACTTGTGATTGAATTTCGATTATGTAATAGTACACCCTAAATTGATCAAGGATAAACAAATTATGGATTGATCAGTCTTTCTGAGGATGGTAAGCCAGGCGGTTTTTATTTGTTTCCTTGATTTTTCTCAGTTTTTGTTTGTCTATAAATATACTATAGTTTTAACGCTATGATTTCACGTGTATCCGGGCACTTACCTACAAACAAAGGCACTCATAGTCAGTGACACTCACTCATCGGTAAACGACTCGTGAGTTTCAGAAAGCTTGGTGCGGTCAGTCTATGGATGGGCGACCGCATAGTGGTACTTAAACTGAGCATCTTCGTACTTCGGAGTGTACGTAAAATCGGCCCCAGTTGTTGTCACTAGATGACAATAATTAAGACAAATTGGAGGCCTTTGGGTAGCCTAAACAACTTTGACACAGGAAGCACAGACAGAGGAAGCTTGTCGATTCTTGTGCGCGTGATGATATCATAAAACCTAGAGTGTCATCACTATAATTCAAGACTATTATCGATCAAAAGTCACACACCTTTAGACAAAGCACCAGCATCTGAGCCGGCAGAGGCATCGCCCGTCGTGGATGCTGTAAAAATAATTCATTATCTTTTATGATTTCGGATAACAATTAATGTTGTTTGCCGTGTTGATGCTATTCTAATAGTGAATAGTCCACACCATAAGTGTAATATGATAATAATTACAAATTTTAGAGTGGCATATCTGAGCTGCAACTAACATGTGTAGGCGGTAAATATTATTGTATGGTTTTGCACTTCTTATGAATGCATAAATTTATGATAACCAGGTACGGCGTGTGAAAATTGTACATTGAAAAAGGGTCACATCCTCGTTTTAAACGAACCTTTGGTTGACACTGAAGTTTTTGCTGATTTTGATCCAGCATTATCTTCGCTGCTTCCTGCAAAAAAAATTGCACGTCTTGTTTAATTTAAAGTTTACACTAGACATTCAATGTTTATTTTCGTAAAATGTGTACAAATGAATGACATACACACTTTTTACTTAACGCAGATGTCTTTAACGTTTCTACGCAACATACTACAAAATTTACTTGGATCAGAGTACGCTGTATTTTCCTATTTGAAACCAGGTGCTACACTAAATGGGGTGTTGGAATTCCCAAGGAATGAAATCTGCACCCTGACAAAAAGCGATTACGTCATTGTGTTGGGCGGATGCTGCGAAAAAAATCTATATGATATCGATATAAATCTACACCGTTGGTTGACCTCAACTGCCAATACAAATGTGATCATAAGTGAAGTGCCTAAGAACAGGTTTTTAAAAGAATCTAAAATTAACTATCTAATGCGGTTTATTTGTTATAAATATAAAAATGTATTGTACATGGACATGGACTACTCTAGACCTTTACCAAGCAGATAGAACTATGTATTAAACCTGGCAAGGTCTCTATTAAAGGAAACATTATGTTTAAATTACCATTTCCGACTATCGCAATATGAGAAAATGCTGCAAAATAAAAATACAAAGTATTTTGAAGACAAATATGTTCAGGTTAACATAGATTTTGACCAAAATTTGTTAGTTAATAATATAAATAGAAATGAATGTATAAATGAATTGAATGAAAATCACTATGACTCTGAACTTAACCAAAACATAAGTACAAGCTCAAATAATTTATTTCGTTTATAATTTTGGTACCGTCCTCCTCGGTGTAACGAAGTTCATAAATGCCAAAGCTAAAGGCCTACTACATTCTGTATAATTACTGTTTTGGTGTACAATAAAGAGTATATAAATAAAATAAATATGTGAAAGGATTCATATACGTATATTATGTATTGTTTATTTGCTATAGAGAAACTGACGTAACAATTACTGATCTGATCAAGATACATTTTTCACTATTCGATAGTTATTTGAATTCAAATAAATTTATTTACCAGAGTGTATTAGTTAGCAGATAGTCATAAATGCTGACTACAATGATCAATACTTATTGTGCAAATTCAAATTACACTATGTGTTTTGTTTCTTGACACTGTATTCGTTAAACCATTACACGTTATTTGTTTCTTACCTTCTGCAGATCCTGCTGTGTCAGCTGCTCCTCCTCGGCCGCTACCTGCAACTGTTAATTGTATTTTATATATTATTATACAGGCTGGGGATTTAATTGCATACAATATTTCAGGTTAGCAATTTTCTTGTAGCGTAGGAACTACATTCCTATGAAATGTAAGAACTTTATTGGGCAATGGTTTTGCTTCAGTAATAATATATATGTCAAATATGTTCAGGTGCAAAACGACCGTTTGCCCACGCAGCCCCATTCTCTTTCTCAAATATAGGTCTAAAAATATAGGTCATGGGCCTTTGTTTATTATTTTTGATACATTATTTTGTTTTTTGTTACATTGTTTTATATTTAATTGGAATAAGCATAGTAGCATTTTTCTATTCACAATTAATAACGTGTGGCACTCCAATTAGTTAGCTGATTAAATCCACACTGTATATTTAGACAACATTCACAGATATATTCACACCGCATTCAGAAGACCCAGTAGCAGTAAGTCTATTGCATTCTAATGTTCATTCAGAGTGTTTACGAGTGTATCAAGAGGTCATTATTGCGAAGAAAGTTTCTAAAACACTTTCGAGATGAAAAGTTCCCTTGTGTTAATCCTAAGCATCCCATTTAATGTTACCCAGTAATGTATTTTGTATTTGTAAAATATTGACACGTTCTATAGACTTGGCTCAAGCCTTCTTAAATTGATGTTTATCTTAGTACCAGGAGCTGGTGAATGTGTCTAATAAACTTTTTTTTATCACTTGAAATATATTAACTATCTATGAAAATACATAAATGATTCAACTTACTACTTGTAGAGCCAACAGAGCTGGATACGGATCCTTCATCAGATTGACCGGAATCCTCCGCTGTTTCACCAGATCCCTGTTCTGATTCGCCAGACTCTTCGTCTGATTCACCAGAGTCCTCCATCGATTCACTGGATCCTTGTCCTGATTTGCCTGATTCACCAGAGTCCTCCGGCGATTCTCTGGATTCTTGTTCTGATTCATCAGATTCTTCTTCTGATTCACTAGAAGACTCAGCTGATTCACCGTATCCTTGTTCTGGTTCGCCAGACTCTTCGTCTGATTCACTAGAGTCCTCCACCGATTCACTGGATCCTTGTTCTGATTTGCCTGACACATTTCCTGATTCATCAGAGTCCTCCGCCGATTCGCAGGATTCTTGTTCTGGTTCACCAGAATCTTCTTCTGATTCACTAGACGACTCAGCTGATTTACCGGTATCCTGCTCGGATTCACTAGATTCTTCTTGTGATTCACCAGATTCCTCCCCAGATTCTCCAGAATCTTCAGATTCGCCAGAATCTTCTCCAGAGCTCTGCCCTGATCCGTTAGTTACTAAAAAAATTAAGATGATTAATGTTGGTTAGGTTAGGTTGGTAGGTAACATTATTTTAACCCTCTACGCGACTTTAATTTTAGAGGTTTTATGTGCCAGAATGAATAATTTACGAACTCTTACCTATTGGTGAATTTATTTATTAAAATTACGTTTACATTAAACAGTATCTAGAACTTAGCATAAACATAAATGCATATAGGATAGATGCTACAATTGCATGGTAAATTTCGTTGATAAGTTTGTGGGTTAAGTTGCCTATTTTATATGGTGCCCGGTTTACTTGTGATTGAATTTCCATTATGTAATAGTACATCCTAAATTGATCAAGGATAAACAAATTATGGATTGATCAGTCTTTCTGAGGATGGTAAGCCAGGCGGTTTTTATTTGTTTCCTTGATTTTTCTCAGTTTTTGTTTGTCTATAAATATACTATAAGTTTTAACGCTATGATTTCACGTGTATCCGGGCACTTACCTACAAACAAAGGCACTCATAGTCAGTGACACTCACTCATCGGTAAACGACTCGTGAGTTTCAGAAAAGCTTGGTGCGGTCAGTCTATGGATGGGCGACCGCATAGTGGTACTTAAACTGAGCATCTTCGTACTTCGGAGTGTACGTAAAATCGGCCCCAGTTGTTGTCACTAGATGACAATAATTAAGACAAATTGGAGGCCTTTGGGTAGCCTAAACAACTTTGACACAGGAAGCACAGACAGAGGAAGCTTGTCGATTCTTGTGCGCGTGATGATATCATAAAACCTAGAGTGTCATCACTATAATTCAAGACTATTATCGATCAAAAGTCACACACCTTTAGACAAAGCACCAGCATCTGAGCCGGCAGAGGCATCGCCCGTCGTGGATGCTGTAAAAATAATTCATTATCTTTTATGATTTCGGATAACAATTAATGTTGTTTGCCGTGTTGATGCTATTCTAATAGTGAATAGTCCACACCATAAGTGTAATATGATAATAATTACAAATTTTAGAGTGGCATATCTGAGCTGCAACTAACATGTGTAGGCGGTAAATATTATTGTATGGTTTTGCACTTCTTATGAATGCATAAATTTATGATAACCAGGTACGGCGCGTGAAAATTGTACATTGAAAAAGGGTCACATCCTCGTTTTAAACGAACCTTTGGTTGACACTGAAGTTTTTGCTGATTTTGATCCAGCATTATCTTCGCTGCTTCCTGCAAAAAAAATTGCACGTCTTGTTTAATTTAAAGTTTACACTAGACATTCAATGTTTATTTTCGTAAAATGTGTACAAATGAATGACATACACACTTTTTACTTAACGCAGATGTCTTTAACGTTTCTACGCAACATACTACAAAATTTACTTGGATCAGAGTACGCTGTATTTTCCTATTTGAAACCAGGTGCTACACTAAATGGGGTGTTGGAATTCCCAAGGAATGAAATCTGCACCCTGACAAAAAGCGATTACGCCATTGTGTTGGGCGGATGCTGCGAAAAAAATCTATATGATATCGATATAAATCTACACCGTTGATTGATCTCAACTGCCAATACAAATGTGATCATAAGTGAAGTGCCTAAGAACAGGTTTTTAAAAGAATCTAAAATTAACTATCTAATGCGGTTTATTTGTTATAAATATAAAAATGTATTGTACATGGACATGGACTACTCTAGACCTTTACCAAGCAGATAGAACTATGTATTAAACCTGGCAAGGTCTCTATTAAAGGAAATATTATGTTTAAATTACCATTTCCGACTATCGCAATATGAGAAAATGCTGCAAAATAAAAATACAAAGTATTTTGAAGACAAATATGTTCAGGTTAGCATAGATTTTGACCAAAATTTGTTAGTTAATAATATAAATAGAAATGAATGTATAAATGAATTGAATGAAAATCACTATGACTCTGAACTTAACCAAAACAAAAGTACAAGCTCAAATAATTTATTTCGTTTATAATTTTGTTACCGTCCTCCATCAAAATATTAATGGATTACGTAACAAATCTGACATGATCTCTGTTCGTATTAATGAGTTAGCCACACAGGAAGTTTCTGTTGACATACTGTGTATTACTGAACACAACATGACGTACGGTGACGAAATTTATCTCAATCTACCAAATTATAAGCTTGTGTCATACTATATGAGAGTTAGCAGACACGGAGGTTCATATATATTATTAAAACATTATCTGAAATTTAACCTTCTACATGAAATCTCAAAGCTTTCAATTAGCAATACTATATAGATTTAAAAAAATATTGACTTGTTCAAATATCGTACGCGTATACGGCATCAGGATAAATTGCACATAGTAGCTAGCATCTTTTGCTCAGCTTCGCGTATATTTAATCATATTCCAGGGCCTATTAGAATTGATCCAGAAATAAAAACGTTTAAAAAGAAACTCCATGACTTGTTAGTGAACAAGTGCTACTATTCTGTAAAAGATTTCTTAACTGACAAATCACTGCTGCAATACAATCTGCCTTAGTCATGAAGCGTTCAGTATGTTAGTAATAGGTATTAATTACTATTTATTAATATCTGTGAAATTTAGAAAATTATCAATGTACCTACTTAATTACATAATTTTATTTACTATTTTCCCGAATTTATTGTTAACATTATTGTAATAAACCATAATTATTATTAGCTATCATAACTATAACTGACTATTTAAATGTAATAACTGTAATAATCAATATTTTAATGTTGACATGTACTAATTCTATTTTTATCCCTAATTGAAATTATTGTGTGCCCAAAAGGCGGGACATGGCTGATTACAAAATATTCAAGAACATGTGTACAATATGTACCTATGATCCACAACAAAGAATTGAAATTGAAATTGAAATTTTGAATACTATAAATAACAAGTATATCTGCCTATTATTCAAAACTTTTTAATTGTCTGTCAAACCATTGCACAAAAACCTAATGAGTACAAATACATTTATTTCTTGAACAACACTTTTGGCAAGGGTATCTTCATTGCGTGACATCGGTGTAACGAAGTTCATAAATGCCAAAGCTAAAGGCCTACTACATTCTGTATAATTATTGTTTTGGTGTACAATAAAGAGTATATAAATAAAATAAATATGTGAAAGGATTCATATACGTATATTATGTATTGTATTTGCTATAGAGAAACTGACGTAATAATTACTGATCTGATCAAGATACATTTTTAACTATTCGATAGTTATTTGAATTCAAATAAATTTATTTACTAGAGTGTATTAGTTAGCAGATAGTCATAAATGCTGAATACAATGATCAATACTTATTGTGCAAATTTAAATTACACTATGTGTTTTGTTTCTTGACACTATATTCGTTAAACCATTACACGTTATTTGTTTCTTACCTTCTGCAGATCCTGCTGTGTCAGCTGCTCCTCCTCGGCCGCTACCTGCAACTGTTAATTGTATTTAATATATTATTATACAGGCTGGGGATTTAATTGCATACAATATTTCAGGTTAGCAATTTTCTAGTAGCGTAGGAACTACATTCCTATGAAATGTAAGAACTTTATTGGGCAGTGGTTTTGCTTTAGTAATAATATATATGTCAAATATGTTCAGGTGCAAAACGACCTTTTGCCCACGCAGCCCCATTCTCTTTCTCAAATATAGGTCTAAAAATATAGGTCATGGGCCTTTGTTTATTATTTTTGATACATTATTTTGTTTTTTGTTACATTGTTTTATATTTAATTGGAATAAGCATAGTAGCATTTTTCTATTCACAATTAATAACGTGTGGCACTCCAATTAGTTAGCTGATTAAATCCACACTGTATATTCAGACAACATTCCCAGATATATTCACACCGCATTCAGAAGACCCAATAACAGTAAGTCTATTGCATTCTAATGTTCATGCGGAGTGTTTACGAGTGTATCAAGAGGTCATTATTGCGAAGAAAGTTTCTAAAAACACTTTCGAGATGAAAAGTTCCCTTGTGTTAATCCTAAGCATCCCATTTAATGTTACCCAGTAATGTATTTTGTATTTGTAAAATATTGACACGTTCTATAGACTTGGCTTAAGCCTTCTTAAATTGATGTTTATCTTAGTACCAGGAGCTGGTGAATGTGTCTAATAAACTTTTTTTATCACTTGAAATATATTAACTATCTATGAAAATACATAAATGATTCAACTTACTACTTGTAGAGCCAACAGAGCTGGATACGGATCCTTCATCAGATTGACCGGAATCCTCCGCTGTTTCACCAGATCCCTGTTCTGATTCGCCAGACTCTTCGTCTGATTCACCAGAGTCCTCCATCGATTCACTGGATCCTTGTCCTGATTTGCCTGATTCACCAGAGTCCTCCGGCGATTCTCTGGATTCTTGTTCTGATTCATCAGATTCTTCTTCTGATTCACTAGAAGACTCAGCTGATTCACCGTATCCTTGTTCTGGTTCGCCAGACTCTTCGTCTGATTCACTAGAGTCCTCCACCGATTCACTGGATCCTTGTTCTGATTTGCCTGACACATTTCCTGATTCATCAGAGTCCTCCGCCGATTCGCAGGATTCTTGTTCTGGTTCACCAGAATCTTCTTCTGATTCACTAGACGACTCAGCTGATTTACCGGTATCCTGCTCGGATTCACTAGATTCTTCTTGTGATTCACCAGATTCCTCCCCAGATTCTCCAGAATCTTCAGATTCGCCAGAATCTTCTCCAGAGCTCTGCCCTGATCCGTTAGTTACTAAAAAAATTAAGATGATTAATGTTGGTTAGGTTAGGTTGGTAGGTAACATTCTTTTAACCCTCTACGCGGCTTTAATTTTAGAGGTTTTATGTGCCAGAATGAATAATTTACGAACTCTTACCTATTGGTGAATTTATTTATTAAAATTACGTTTACATTAAACAGTATCTAGAACTTAGCATAAACATAAATGCATATAGGATAGATGCTACAATTGCATGGTAAATTTCGTTGATAAGTTTGTGGGTTAAGTTGCCTATTTTATATGGTGCCCGGTTTACTTGTGATTGAATTTCCATTATGTAATAGTACATCCTAAATTGATCAAGGATAAACAAATTATGGATTGATCAGTCTTTCTGAGGATGGTAAGCCAGGCGGTTTTTATTTGTTTCCTTGATTTTTCTCAGTTTTTGTTTGTCTATAAATATACTATAAGTTTTAACGCTATGATTTCACGTGTATCCGGGCACTTACCTACAAACAAAGGCACTCATAGTCAGTGACACTCACTCATCGGTAAACGACTCGTGAGTTTCAGAAAAGCTTGGTGCGGTCAGTCTATGGATGGGCGACCGCATAGTGGTACTTAAACTGAGCATCTTCGTACTTCGGAGTGTACGTAAAATCGGCCCCAGTTGTTGTCACTAGATGACAATAATTAAGACAAATTGGAGGCCTTTGGGTAGCCTAAACAACTTTGACACAGGAAGCACAGACAGAGGAAGCTTGTCGATTCTTGTGCGCGTGATGATATCATAAAACCTAGAGTGTCATCACTATAATTCAAGACTATTATCGATCAAAAGTCACACACCTTTAGACAAAGCACCAGCATCTGAGCCGGCAGAGGCATCGCCCGTCGTAGATGCTGTAAAAATAATTCATTATCTTTTATGATTTCGGATAACAATTAATGTTGTTTGCCGTGTTGATGCTATTCTAATAGTGAATAGTCCACACCATAAGTGTAATATGATAATAATTACAAATTTTAGAGTGGCATATCTGAGATGCAACTAACATGTGTAGGCGGTAAATATTATTGTATGGTTTGGCACTTCTTATGAATGCATAAATTTATGATAACCAGGTACGGCGCGTGAAAATTGTACATTGAAAAAGGGTCACATCCTCGTTTTAAACGAACCTTTGGTTGACACTGAAGTTTTTGCTGATTTTGATCCACCATTATCTTCGCTGCTTCCTGCAAAAAAAATTGCACTACTTGTTTAATTTAAAGTTTACACTAGACATTCAATGTTTATTTTCGTAAAATGTGTACAAATGAATGACATACATACTTTTTACTTAACGCAGATGTCTTTAACGTTTCTACGCAACATACTACAAAATTTACTTGGATCAGAGTACGCTGTATTTTCCTATTTGAAACCAGGTGCTACACTAAATGGGGTGTTGGAATTCCCAAGGAATGAAATCTGCACCCTGACAAAAAGCGATTACGTCATTGTGTTGGGCGGATGCTGCGAAAAAAATCTATATGATATCGATATAAATCTACACCGTTGGTTGACCTCAACTGCCAATACAAATGTGATCATAAGTGAAGTGCCTAAGAACAGGTTTTTAAAAGAATCTAAAATTAACTATCTAATGCGGTTTATTTGTTATAAATATAAAAATGTATTGTGCATGGACATGGACTACTCTAGACCTTTACCAAGCAGATAGAACTATGTATTAAACCTGGCAAGGTCTCTATTAAAGGAAATATTATGTTTAAATTACCATTTCCGACTATCGCAATATGAGAAAATGCTGCAAAATAAAAATACAAAGTATTTTGAAGACAAATATGTTCAGGTTAGCATAGATTTTGACCAAAATTTGTTAGTTAATAATATAAATAGAAATGAATGTATAAATGAATTGAATGAAAATCACTATGACTCTGAACTTAACCAAAACAAAAGTACAAGCTCAAATAATTTATTTCGTTTATAATTTTGTTACCGTCCTCCATCAAAATATTAATGGATTACGTAACAAATCTGACATGATCTCTGTTTGTATTAATGAGTTAGCCACACAGGAAGTTTCTGTTGACATACTGTGTATTACTGAACACAACATGACGTACGGTGACGAAATTTATCTCAATCTACCAAATTATAAGCTTGTGTCATACTATATGAGAGTTAGCAGACACGGAGGTTCATATATATTATTAAAACATTATCTGAAATTTAACCTTCTACATGAAATCTCAAAGCTTTCAATTAGCAATACTATATAGATTTAAAAAAATATTGACTTGTTCAAATATCGTACGCGTATACGGCATCAGGATAAATTGCACATAGTAGCTAGCATCTTTTGCTCAGCTTCGCGTATATTTAATCATATTCCAGGGCCTATTAGAATTGATCCAGAAATAAAAACGTTTAAAAAGAAACTCCATGACTTGTTAGTGAACAAGTGCTACTATTCTGTAAAAGATTTCTTAACTGACAAATCACTGCTGCAATACAATCTGCCTTAGTCATGAAGCGTTCAGTATGTTAGTAATAGGTATTAATTACTATTTATTAATATCTGTGAAATTTAGAAAATTATCAATGTACCTACTTAATTACATAATTTTATTTACTATTTTCCCGAATTTATTGTTAACATTATTGTAATAAACCATAATTATTATTAGCTATCATAACTATAACTGACTATTTAAATGTAATAACTGTAATAATCAATATTTTAATGTTGACATGTACTAATTCTATTTTTATCCCTAATTGAAATTATTGTGTGCCCAAAAGGCGGGACATGGCTGATTACAAAATATTCAAGAACATGTGTACAATATGTACCTATGATCCACAACGAAGAATTGAAATTGAAATTGAAATTTAAATTTTGAATACTATAAATAACAAGTATATCTGCCTATTATTCAAAACTTTTTAATTGTCTGTCAAACCATTGCACAAAAACCTAATGAGTACAAATACATTTATTTCTTGAACAACACTTTTGGCAAGGGTATCTTCATTGCGTGACATCGGTGTAACGAAGTTCATAAATGCCAAAGCTAAAGGCCTACTACATTCTGTATAATTATTGTTTTGGTGTACAATAAAGAGTATATAAATAAAATAAATATGTGAAAGGATTCATATACGTATATTATGTATTGTTTATTTGCTATAGAGAAACTGACGTAATAATTACTGATCTGATCAAGATACATTTTTCACTATTCGATAGTTATTTGAATTGAAATAAATTTATTTACTAGAGTGTATTAGTTAGCAGATAGTCATAAATGCTGAATACAATGATCAATACTTATTGTGCAAATTCAAATTACACTATGTGTTTTGTTTCTTGACACTATATTCGTTAAACCATTACACGTTATTTGTTTCTTACCTTCTGCAGATCCTTCTGTGTCAGCTGCTCCTCCTCGGCCGCTACCTGCAACTGTTAATTGTATTTTATATATTATTATACAGGCTGGGGATTTAATTGCATACAATATTTCAGGTTAGCAATTTTCTAGTAGCGTAGGAACTACATTCCTATGAAATGTAAGAACTTTATTGGGCAGTGGTTTTGCTTCAGTAATAATATATATGTCAAATATGTTCAGGTGCAAAACGACCTTTTGCCCACGCAGCCCCATTCTCTTTCTCAAATATAGGTCTAAAAATATAGGTCATGGGCCTTTGTTTATTATTTTTGATACATTATTTTGTTTTTTGTTACATTGTTTTATATTTAATTGGAATAAGCATAGTAGCATTTTTCTATTCACAATTAATAACGTGTGGCACTCCAATTAGTTAGCTGATTAAATCCACACTGTATATTCAGACAACATTCCCAGATATATTCACACCGCATTCAGAAGACCCAATAACAGTAAGTCTATTGCATTCTAATGTTCATGCGTAGTGTTTACGAGTGTATCAAGAGGTCATTATTGCGAAGAAAGTTTCTAAAAACACTTTCGAGATGAAAAGTTCCCTTGTGTTAAAGTCAAAGTCAAAGATTTTTATTTCAAATAAACCAAATATTGGCACTTATGAAACGTCAGAATTTAAGTTGCACGGTTCCAAATAGTTGATCTCATGGAGAAGAGCCGGCAAGAAACTCCATGGATACTCTTTTGAAATAGTTGGGGATTACAATGTTAATTGTATAGGTACACATGATTGTAAAATATATACAGAGAAAAATGTAGGTTAATGTGTAAAGATGAAACATACCACAATAAAATTACAATCATGAATTTGCCGTGGCAGGTAACGGCTGACCAGTCCCAACAGACGGCACCCGTTCACGAGCATGACGCATGCATCAGCATCGCTTAGCTCAACCATATTGTAGGGAACCGAACGACCCGATACACCACGCCACCGTTAGCAAGACATTTTAGTGAGCATGACAGACCAATACAGCCAGGCAAAAGTCACAATCAAAATATGTACATAACATATAACATTAATGGCTACATGATGCTCGCACATTTACAGTTTTTTATAAATATTATAAGTTAATGTCACAAGAACTAATATTCAATCAATGCCATAATATTAAATTGATGTAAATAACATAACATTTTATGAAATTTTAAATGAGTCAACTCAAATGTCAATACAAGTAATGAACATAAAAATTATCAAATAATAATAACAGTAGTAAATTACAATAATGTCAAATTATAAAAGATTAAATATATAATATTCACTCAGCCAAACTTACTCCATACGTGTTAATTAAGATTATCTTGAGCTGAACCCAGAGACCAGCAACTTTTATCATCTATATAATCGTTTATGGTGTAATACGCCTTTTGGGCAAGTATGGATTTAATATTAGATTTAAAGGAATTAAATGGCAACTCTAGTAAACGATGTGGTGGTTTATTGTAAAAGCGAATACCAAGCCCCACAAACGAGCCATGCACTCTGTGTAATCTATGGTAGGGAACGCATAATTTATGCCTATTTCTAGTGTTGACGTTGTGAACGTCACTATTTTTGGCGTATAAACTTATATTTTGCCTGATATAAATTATGTTGGCAAAAATAAATTGTGATGCAACAGTGAGAATACCAATGTCCTTGAAATAATCTCTAAGAGAAACCCTTGCTCCTAACTGATATATTGCACGAACAGCTCGTTTCTGCAGAATGAATATACTTTCAATGTCTGCAGCTTTGCCCCATAATAGAATTCCATAGGACATGATACTGTGAAAATAACTAAAATATACTAACCGAGCTGTATCCACGTCGGTAAGTTGTCTAATTTTTCGGACAGCATAAGCAGCAGAACTAAGCTTTCCTGCGAGACATGACATTTGTGCCCCCCACTGGAGTCTTTTATCTATTGTAATACCCAGAAACACAGTGGTATCTACATTTTCGAGTAACTCATTATTGAGAAGAATGTTGGGTCCTAGATTCTTTACATTCGGCATTGTGAATTTAATACACTTCGTTTTCTTGGCATTCAGTACTGAGTTATTCACCGTAAACCAATGTGTAACCAGTGACAGTGCCCTGTTCACTTCGTCAAAGTGTTGTCTATTTCTCTCTACCTTAAAAATAAGGTAGGTGTCATCTGCAAACAGTACAACGTCACACCTATCCTTTTGAAAGTACGGTAAATCGTTAATGTATACCAAGAACAAGAACGGCCCCAGTATTGAGCCTTGAGGCACGCCTAATTTAATGGGCAGTCCGGAAGATTTTTCTCCATTAATATCAACGCACTGAACCCTATGATCTAGATAAGATTTAATGACACTAAGTGCAATATTATCAACACCATAATGAGAAAGTTTTCGTAAAAGCGTGTCATGGTGAACGCAATCAAATGCTTTTGAAAGATCACAAAACACTCCAATTGCATTCATTGAGTTCTCCCATGCATTATAAATATGTTTAATTAGAGCTACACCTGCATCTGTTGTTGAACGACCTTTCGTGAAACCATACTGCTCAGTGTGAAGCAGGCAATTTAGATTAAAGTATCTCAGAAGCTGTTTAAGAATTAATTTTTCAAATATTTTACTAAACGCTGGTAATATAGAAATCGGCCTAAAATTCCCTATGTCACTTTTGGAACCAGATTTAAATAAAGGTATGACTTTACTATACTTCATGAGATCAGGAAAAATACCTAAATCCACACATTTATTAAAAGTAACAGCAAGATAAGGGGCGATAATATCAATTATATTATTTATAAGTTTAACAGAAATTCCCCAAAAATCACCAGTATTTTTAGGGTTAAGTGACTTAAACACGTTTATTATGTCATGTGGTACAATATGTTCAAATCCGAAAGAAGTACTACATTCAGGCACACTATCACGCAATAAGTTTTCAGCGGCGATTGAAGATGATTTTAAGGAGCGAGTCGTGGTTACAGGTATGTTGACAAAGAACTGATTAAAGACCCGAGCTACCTCAGGTCCTTCACTAACTAATTTATCGTTATGAATAATCTCAAAAAGTTTGTCATGTTTAACTGACATGACTTACCCATTTCATTATTTTTATTTTATTTTATTTTATTAGGATCTCCAACAAAGAATACACATTTCATTATAAAGAATAACAACAATATACATTTAAGCCTTGTGCTTCCTCAATTATAGGAGATCACAGCTAGTATTATATCAACAACATATTAAAAAAAAAAAAAAACCATTCATCATGAGTAATAATCATTAAGAATTAAAGCAAAATATATCAATCATCCCCATCTCCTCCCATGGGTGTCGTAAAAGTCGACTAAGGGATTAGCCGGAGGATGGGCAGCAGCGCCCTTCGAGTACATTAACAACTCAACTGCGATCGCCAACCCGCCTGCCAAGCGTGGCGATTATGGCAAAACCCCCCAATGAGCCCACAACACATCCATATCGGTGGTTGTGGTGATCTTTGGGGGAGGCCTGTGTCCAGCAGTGGACTTCATTCGGCCGAAATGATGATGATATCAATCGTATTCGCTTATATAAATAAATAAACAAAATGAAAATAAAAATTAATTGGAATAGAATTAAATTAGTTGATCAAAATAAATTAAATTAAGCTAAATTAAATCAAACTAAATTACATTAAATATGGATTAAATTAAGTGAGAATTAGATTAGATCAAGCATTTATAAGCATGTCAACATCTACACCTTTAAGTATTTTAAGATCAGGCATTTAAATTTACTAAGTGAGTTATTGAAGATATCTATTTCTTTAGAGGCCCCGGATACGCTATTATATTGATGAGTTAAACGTACAATGGGAGAGTGTTTACCAAGATTAGTCCTATGATGAGGAGCTTTCAATAATGAGCAAGGGTAACGAGGGATTCTATGAGGCACACTAAAGCAGATCTTGCTTAGTAGATTCGGGCAGTCAATACCATTGTTGAGTAATTTGTAAAGAAATGTTAAATCAGACACAGTACGACGAGATTCAAGCGACATTAACTTAAAATGCTTAAGCCTTTCCTCATACGACTTTCTTGAGTGTATAATTTTGTGTCGAAAGGCTAAGTGGTGAACTAGTCTTTTCTGTACACTCTCGATTCTAACTATGTGTACTCTGTATGTCGGATTCCAAGTCGTGCTACAATATTCTAGTCTACTCCTCACAAAACTATTGAACAAGATTAATGTTGTCGAGGGCTTTTTAAAATCTTTCGAGGATCGTAGAACAAAACCAAGTGCTCTGTATGCCGCAGCAATAATTCCATCTATGTGTTCAATAAAGCGTAGCTGACTGTCCAATTGAATACCTAGATCTCGGATGGTGGTTATTTCCTTGAGTGTGTTTCCTTGTACGTTATAGGTGGACTTAATTTTATTGCGTTTTCGTGTAAACTTGATGTGAAAACATTTGCTATAGTTTAGATTCATTTTATTAAGGACACACCACTGGCATAGGTTATTAATGTCTGCTTGTAGTAAATGTATATCAGATTCATTATTTATTACGTGAGTCAACTTTAAGTCATCAGCAAAGAGATAACATGAACTAGACTGAAAGATGCTTGATATGTCATTAATAAAAATATTGAATAACAGCGGACCCAAATTTGAACCCTGAGGAACACCAGAGGTTGCGTAGAACAGCATAGATTCCTCACCGTCCACAACTACTGAGGAAGGCCTGGAATCTAAATAAGACCTAAACCAATTCAAGGCGGTATCGGTGATGCCCATGGAATGCAATTTTCGTAATAAGATGTTATGACTGACTTTGTCGAAGGCCCTCGAAAAATCGGTATAGACTGCGTCGACCTGGTGGCCTTTATCGACTGCAGTTGTTAGATCCGTTATGTAAGTGACAAGATTAGTATTTGTGGATCTTTTTGTAATAAAACCATGCTGACTAACAGATAAATAGTTTTTGACATGATTATAGATTATGGGATAGACAAGCGATTCGAAGACCTTTGACAAAGTAGAAAGAATCGAAATAGGACGGTAATTAGAAATCACCTCAGGTTTGCCATTCTTGTAAACAGGAACAATTCTAGCGTGTTTCCATATGATTGGAAATGTCCCCGTCCCAAGAGAGGTTTTTAATTATTGATAACTTTCCACGTAGCTTTTATTTTGTTGTTCGAATGTTTGATTTTATTACTAATAAATTTAGACTTTGCCATGGTGCAAACCTTTTTAAATGTTTTAGAGTAGTTTCTAACATAATTTACAAACAGAGCATCAAATTTGTATTTTTTCATACCATATAACTCGTATAGTTTCGCTCGACTTTTGTATATACCTTCAGTGGCCCATTGGTTAAAAGGGGCAGTAGTACGATTGATATTTAATGTCTTTGTCTTGAAAGTAGTTTGAAACTCTTTCTTCACTACATCGAAAAGAGCTTTATATTTGTCATTCGGATTATTATGCTCCAATATCGAAGGTTTAATTTTGGAGGCAATGCTATTCTTAAAACGAATACATTTACTAATTGTGAACGGTATGCATACTATTTTATGTGACTTGTTTAAAAAAAGATTGGGAAACCTCGCTATTTGTCCACAGTGGTCAGATGTCAAATCACTTATAATGAATTTATTTGTGGCATCGCAATTACTATATATATTATCCAGGCAAGTAGCAGAAAGTGCTGTAATTCTGGTTGGTTCCAAAAATAAGTTGCTTAAATTAAACGATTTAAAGAGATTAAGTATTCTAATACTTATTGGAGATGCATCTAAAATGTTAACATTGAAATCTCCACATACTATTAAGCTTTTATTACTGGATTTTATTTTAGTCAGTGTATCTTCCATCACTGATTCAAATAAGTTAAAATCACTTAAGGGAGGTCGATATACGCAAATAATTATGTATAGCTCGAGTTCAACACAAGACAACTCAACAGTGCGCTCGATAGAAAGATTAACTAGATCTAAACGTTCTTTACATTTTAACATATTTGAAACAATTACTAAAGAACCACCGCGAATTGCACTCTTTCTTACAAACGCACTTTGTATGGAATAATTGTCATCAGTGACAAATGAAATTTCATGGCTTTTTAACCAATGTTCAGTTAAGCATAAAACATGAACATTATGCTTTTCCAAAAATAAACTTAACTCTAGCTCTTTGCCGGATAGACCCTGCATGTTTTGATGTACCACATTCAATTGCTGCGGCCTACCCGTTGTCCCACCTAGTAGTTTAAACTACAAGGTGTATCAATATTGATATTAGTACTTATACTAACACTAATAACAACCTTAGGTACAGTAAAGGTACCAGTGTCTGCTTGTATATTATATGCTAAGAGTTTAGCAATTTGTCTCCTACAACTAGTTGGCAGATACATTGTATCTTTTGTCATTTTAAAATTATAAATAAATTTATTAGTGTCAAAATATAAAATAGCATCACTATGACGACTGGTTATATTAAAAATAAACATATTAAGATCATAGATGTGCTTATTTTGCAAATGAGTAAGTTTGATGAATATGGCAGGGCACAAATAATGAATTTACACTTGCTTTTTTCATTAAGAGCTAACACTAATTCTACACCTTGTACAATGTCTGTCTTTGAAACTGTCAAACTATCCCCATACAACAATATGGCAGTGGATGTGGAGTTAAGACTAGACATTTTAATTTTATCTAATAATTTACTGTAACTGGCACCAGGTAAACAAGTATTTGTTACTAATTTCTCAGAATAATGGCTGAGTAATCTGCCAAAGCCTTTACCAAATTTGTCTGAAAACATGTGTGTGGAGTCAATTGAACAAGCTCTAGTCTGATTAGTTATGGGGGCACAGTTTTGTAGAGGATAAAGTAACTCAGGTAAGTGTGCTATGGGTTTGGGCTCAGTAAGTGGCAGTGAGCGTGCACAGCTGCAAGTCAGGTTATTAGTCAGCGACTCATATCTCTCAGCATTGTATGCTACCACATCTACCAGTTCACTGGCCTCCAGCAAACGCTTAGACAGCTCGTTTTGGGAAGCTTGATATTTACTAAAAATGACCTTTATAGTAGTTTCTCTGTGTTTTAGCTGTTCCTGCAAGTGAACTGTATCTGTATAATAGGTATTCCTACATAGTTCTATTTCTTTGTGACAGTTATTTAACTCATTTATCAAATTAATTCGTTCCTTCCTAAGGCAAGTGTTTATCTTATAAACTTTTTGTTTGTTAATGGAATTTTGATACTTTTTTATTAATTTATTAATCTTAATATATTTAGTTAATCCTAAGCATCCCATTTAATGTTACCCAGTAATGTATTTTGTATTTGTAAAATATTGACACGTTCTATAGACTTGGCTCAAGCCTTCTTAAATTGATGTTTATCTTAGTACCAGGAGCTGGTGAATGTGTCTAATAAACTTTTTTTATCACTTGAAATATATTAACTATCTATGAAAATACATAAATGATTCAACTTACTACTTGTAGAGCCAACAGAGCTGGATACGGATCCTTCATCAGATTGACCGGAATCCTCCGCTGTTTCACCAGATCCCTGTTCTGATTCGCCAGACTCTTCGTCTGATTCACCAGAGTCCTCCATCGATTCACTGGATCCTTGTCCTGATTTGCCTGATTCACCAGAGTCCTCCGGCGATTCTCTGGATTCTTGTTCTGATTCACCAGATTCTTCTTCTGATTCACTAGAAGACTCAGATGATTCACCGTATCCTTGTTCTGGTTCGCCAGACTCTTCGTCTGATTCACTAGAGTCCTCCACCGATTTACTGGATCCTTGTTCTGATTTCCCTGACACATTTCCTGATTCACCAGAGTCCTCTGCCGATTCGCAGGATTCTTTTTCTGGTTCACCAGAATCTTCTTCTGATTCACTAGACGACTCAGCTGATTTACCGGAATCCTGCTCGGATTCACTAGATTCTTCTTGTGATTCACCAGATTCCTCCCCAGATTCTCCAGAATCTTCAGATTCGCCAGAATCTTCTCCAGAGGTCTGCCCTGATCCGTTAGTTACTAAAAAAATTAAGATGATTAATGTTGGTTAGGTTAGGTTGGTAGGTAACATTATTTTAACCCTCTACGCGGCTTTAATTTTAGAGGTTTTATGTGCCAGATTGAATAATTTACGAACTCTTACCTATTGGTGAATTTATTTATTAAAATTACGTTTACACTAAACAGTATCTAGAACTTAGCATAAACATAAATGCATATAGGATAGATGCTACAATTGCATGGTAAATTTCGTTGATAAGTTTGTGGGTTAAGTTGTCCTATTTTATATGGTGCCCGGTTTACTTATGATTGAATTTCCATTATGTAATAGTACATCCTAAATTGATCAAGGATAAACAAATTATGGATTGATCAGTCTTTCTGAGGATGGTAAGCCAGGCGGTTTTTATTTGTTTCCTTGATTTTTCTCAGTTTTTGTTTGTCTATAAATATACTATAGTTTTAACGCTATGATTTCACGTGTATCCGGGCACTTACCTACAAACAAAGGCACTCATAGTCAGTGACACTCACTTATCGGTAAACGATTAGTGAGTTTCAGAAAAGCTTGGTGCGGTCAGTCTATGGATGGGCGACCGCATAGTGGTACTTAAACTGAGCATCTTCGTACTTCGGAGTGTACGTAAAATCGGCCCCAGTTGTTGTCACTAGATGACAATCATTAAGACAAGTTGGAGGCCTTTGGGTAGCTTAAACAACTTTGACACAGGAAGCACAGACAGAGGAAGCTTGTCGATTCTTGTGCGCGTGATGATATCATAAAACCGAGTGTCATCACTATAATTCAAGACTATCATCGATCAAAAGTCACACACCTTCAGACAAAGCACCAGCATCTGAGCCGGCAGAGGCATCGCCCGTCGTGGATGCTGTAAAAATAATTCATTATCTTTTATGATTTCGGATAACAATTAATGTTGTTTACCGTGTTGATGCTATTCTAATAGTGAATAGTCCACACCGTAAGTGTAATATGATAATAATTACAAATTTTAGAGTGGCATATCTGAGCTGCAACTAATATGTGTAGGCGGTAAATATTATTGTATGGTTTGGCACTTCTTATGAATGCATAAATTTATGATAACCAGGTACGGCGCGTGAAAATTGTACATTGAAAAAGGGTCTTTTTAAACGAACCTTTGGTTGACACTGAAGTTTTTGCTGATTTTGATCCACCATTATCTTCACTGGTTCCTGCAAAAAAAATTGCACATCTTGTTAATTAAAAGTTTACACTAGACATTCCGTGACTTTCCGTGTGGTGTCCGGATTAAGAATATAGCACCACTCCATCTCCTCCCGTGGAGGTCGTAAAAGTCGACTAAGGGACTCTTAACCAGAGGGATGGGCAGCAGCGTCCCTTTTGCTGAGCAGTAGCAACTCTGCGCTCACCAACCCGCTTGCCAAGCGTGGTGAGTATCGGCAAATTCCCCCCAAAATGACAACACAACATAAGCACCGGCCCCCAGTTCCCGGCAGCCCCGCCATTCCTGGTCATGGTAGCGGCCACGGAAACGGCGGGGCAGGGGGTGCTAAGAATCTCCGGATGGGATCCGGCTACCACCCAAACCGAAAACTGGCCCTGGTGACATATAACACACGCACACTGAGGGCAGACGAAAAGATTGTTGAGCTGGAAGAAGAAATAGATAAGTTGCACTGGGATATCATGGGTCTATCAGAAGTCCGAAGAGAGGGGGAGGACACGATAACCCTGAAATCCGGCAACTTATTCTACTACCGGGAAGGCGAACATCTGTCTCAAGGTGGTGTCGGGTTTCTCGTCCGCAGGTCCCTCATTAACAGTATAGTGGCCATCGAAAGTGTGTCGAGCAGGGTAGCGTACCTTATACTTAGAATATCCAAGAGATATTCGTTGAAGGTCATACAGGTCTACGCACCGACCTCGACACACCCAGATGATGAAGTAGAGAGTATGTATGAGGACGTAAGTAGGGCCATACATACCTCGAAGACACATTTCACTGTTGTGATGGGGGACTTCAACGCAAAACTGGGCACTCGATGCGATGGTGAGTTGAGAGTGGGGCAATTTGGATATGGGCAACGGAACCCCAGGGGACAGAGGCTGGCCGACTTTTTGGAAAAGGAGGGACTCTTTATGATGAACTCCTTTTTCCAAAAGCCGCCTCACAGGAAGTGGACCTGGATGAGTCCCGATGGTTCCACGAGGAATGAGATTGACTTCATCATGACCAATAAAAGACAAATATTCAATGATGTCTCTGTGATCCACAGGGTGAAAACCGGTAGTGATCACCGAATGGTAAGAGGCACATTGAATATTAATCTCAAAGTTGAGAGGTCTCGTCTGATGAGGTCTACGCTCCGGCCCTCTAGTGCTCATATCCAAAACCCCGAGAGCTTTCAACTCGAACTCCAAAACCACTTCGAGTGCCTGGAACATTGCGTATCTGTGGACGATTTAAATGGTAGGTTTGTAGAAACTGTCCAAACGGTTGGGTCTAAGTTCTTTAAAGCCCACCGTAAAGGTAGACCAAAAAAGTTCTCCGATCACACTCTCGACCTTATGGCAGAAAGACGCGCCATGACGCTGCAGTCTTCCGATGATGCTGAAGCATACCGACTGCTAAATAGACGGATATGGAAGTCCTTGCGGCACGATATCCGCACCTTTAACACTAACGGTGTTAAAGAGGCGATTGAGCGGAATCAAGGCTCCAAAGTGTTCGCAAGAGACAAGTCTATTGGGCAAAGTCGTATTATGAAGCTGAAGACCGAGGACGGCAGTGTAGCGTCGACTAAGCCAGAGGTTTTGAGAGAGATTGAGAACTTCTACCGGCAGTTATACACCTCGGTTACTATACCTACCATTGGCTCTGACAAAGACCCGCGAGCCAAACTAACCCGACACTATACCGAGGATATCCCGGACATCAGCCTGTACGAGATTAGGATGGCCTTGAAACAGCTTAAAAATAACAAGGCGCCGGGTGGAGACGGAATTACGACAGAGCTTCTGAAAGCGGGTGGAACACCGGTACTTAAAGTCCTTCAGAAGCTATTCAATTCCGTCTTACTCGAGGGCACAACGCCGGAAGCGTGGAACAGAGGTGAGGTGGTGCTCTTCTTCAAAAAGGGTGATAACACCCTATTGAAGAATTATAGACCCATCTCACTTCTGAGCCATGTTTATAAGCTGTTTTCAAGGGTCATCACGAATCGTCTCGAGCGCAGGTTTGATGACTTCCAGCCTCCCGAACAAGCCGGTTTCCGAAAAGGTTTCAGTACCATAGACCACATCCATACGCTGCGGCAGGTTATACAGAAGACCGAGGAGTATAATCTGCCACTATGCTTGGCGTTTGTGGACTATGAGAAAGCCTTCGATTCGATCGAAACCTGGGCAGTGCTGCAATCTCTGCAGCGGTGCCAGATTGACTATCGGTACATTGAAGTGTTGAAGTGCTTATACAGAAACGCCACCATGTCGGTCCGAGTACATGAACAGAGCACGGGGGCAATTCCATTGCAGAGAGGTGTGAGACAGGGGGACGTCATTTCCCCGAAACTGTTCACCGCTGCAATGGAGGATGCCTTCATGCTACTGGAGTGGAAAGGATTCGGCATTAACATCAATGGCGAGTATATCACTCACCTTCGATTTGCCGATGACATCGTAGTCATGGCAGAATCGCTGCAAGAGCTCAGCACAATGCTCGATGATCTCAACAGAGTTTCCCAACAGGTGGGCCTTAAAATGAACATGGGCAAGACAAAAGTCATGTCAAATGTCCATGTCGTGCCCACCCCAATATCCGTTGGGAGCTCTGTTCTCGAAGTTGTTGACGAGTATGTCTACCTAGGACAAACTGTCCAGTTAGGTAGGTCCAACTTCGAGAAAGAGGTCAATCGTCGAATCCGACTCGGCTGGGCAGCGTTCGGGAAACTTCGCAACGTCTTTTCGTCAACAATACCGCAATGCCTCAAGACGCAAGTCTTTAACCAGTGTGTGTTACCAGTGATGACATATGGAACAGAGACGTGGTCACTCACAATGGGCCTCATAAGAAAGCTCAAGGTCACTCAGCGAGCTATGGAGAGAGCTATACTTGGTATTTCTCTACGAGATCGAATCAGAAATGAGGAGATCCGTAGAAGAACTAAAGTTGTCGACATAGCTGAAAGGATTAGTAAACTGAAGTGGCAATGGGCAGGGCACATTGCTCGTAGAACTGATGGCCGTTGGGGCACAAAGGTTCTCGAATGGAGACCGCGCACCGGAAAACGCAGCGTGGGACGACCTCCAACGAGGTGGACAGACGATCTGGTGAAGGTCGCTGGGAGTCGTTGGATGAGAGCGGCATGTGACCGCTCGTTGTGGAAATCTAAGGGGGAGGCCTTTGTTCAGCAGTGGACGTCCTGTGGCTGATATGATGACTAGACATTCAATGTTTATTTTCGAAACATGTGCACAAATGAATTACATACACACTGTTTACTATAAATAACAAATAAATCTGCCTTTTATTCAAAACTTTTAAATTGTTTGTCAAACCATTGCACAAAAACCTAACGAGTTCAAATACATTAAGGGAAAAAAAGATGTGAAAAATGTATAATGCATTTTGATAAATCGTTAATATTGGGTGTATCAAAGCCATAATACGAGTATAAACATTTTATTAGAACAGTGAGTTTATTGTTATATGAAGATGTTGTCTGCAGCGAAAGTGCATTCATGGGATGCAAGATGATAACTGGTATATAAAGGACAAAATCAAACAGTATCGGGACCTAATAAAGTTATATCAAGGTATTAGAGAGTACTCATGAATAGAGCTTTAACAAGAAAATACAACTTCATAGAATCAGATACACGAAGAAGAAAATGGACACATTTCATTTGGCAGTTTATGAAAGAGCAAACAATGACTTCTGGGGTGGAGGCCTGGTGACCTGAAACACTGGCTTTGGCCTAGTTTAGGCACCAGTCTCCCACAATAAACTTGAATAATACTGTAATTAGCCAATATAATACTATAATTAGACAATTAGACATTTCTTTTTCTTGAACAACACTTTTGGCAAGGGTATCTTCATTGCGTGATATCGGTGTAACGAAGTCCATAAATGCCAAAGCTAAAGGCCTACTACATTCTGCATAATTTGGCGTCAGTACCCTCTCAGCTGTGGGTAAGATTAAGCACCATTACAAGTACGAAAACATAGTTGTAAACTTTCATATGCTAGGGAATTTTTCTAATTGCCGTGTGGTGCCGGCTCAGAATCCCACCACCCCATTTCCTCCCGTGGGTGTTGTAAAAGTCGACTAAGGGATTAGCCGGAGGATGGGCAGCAGCGTCCTTCGAGTTCATTAACAACTCAACTGCGATCGCCAACCCGTCTGCCAAGCGTGGCGATTATGGCAAAATCCCCCAATGAGCCCACAACACACCCATATCGATCGTTGTGGTGATATTTGCGGGAGGCCTGTGTCCAGCAGTGGACTTCATTCGGCCGAAATGATGAATGATGAGGGAGGGATAGGGAGTATGATTTATAATTTCTAATAATTTAAGTAAGTAGATTCTAGATCTAACCGAGGTCCAACTTGATAACATTGAGCGACTTCAAATTTTTTGTATCAGATTTATATTTGGTTTACGCAAATATGATCATGTATCACAATTCCGTCTCAAGCTCAAATGGCTACCAATTCGCCTTCGCCGGAATGCTAATATCCTATTGCTTTTATCTAGTATACTGTTCAACCCATCTACCCCCTTATATCCCCCTTAAAAACCGGTTCGAGTTCCTTGGCGACACTCATACGCGATTCCTAAGGTCATCAGAAAATTTAAAGCTGAAAATACCAATGCCTTCCACCAGATTTTTGGACAAATCCTTTACGATCCAAGCTGCTCATTTGTAGAATGCATTACCAGTAACAATAAGTCGTGCTCAATCTTTGCCAACCTTTAAAACATTAGTAAAATATCATTATTTGTTGCTCTAAATGTTGTGCTAATCTTGCTGCTTTGAGTTGCTTTGGCTCTAATTGTTATATATTTATACATAGAAAGTAGTTACACCTCAGGCTGCCTGATAACTTTTCCATTTCCTGTTTTCCATTCAAAGGTTGACTGGAAGAGATCGCGGATAGCCGCCAATTGTACTGTATTTTTTTAAATTAAACTACCGTTTATTGTTTTGGTGTTCAATAAAGAGTATATAAATAAAATAAATATGGGAAAGGATTCATATACGTATATTATGTATTGTTTATTTGCTATAGAGAAACTGACGTAATTACATAGGCTGCACTAAAAGTATCGGGAATGGAATATTTCCACTGTTCCTGTCATATTAAAATCTTTTTAATTGAAAACTCCTTGGTTTTACAAATCGAATACCATTTATTTATTTAAAAAAAGATTCACGGTCTTGTCACAAGGTTTTGTCAAACTTGTTTAGTCGTTGAGAAAATGGAATTGACTCGAGAAAATTCAAGAGCGATGATTTATTGTGACTTTCGAAGTGGTTTAACACAAAAACAGTGTGTTGACCGGATGATTTCTGCATTTGGTGATGAAGCCCCATCCAAAACCACAATTTATCGCTGGTATGCTGAATTTCAACGTGGACGTGTCAAGCTCAGTGATGATCCTCGTCAAGGTCGTCCAAAAACTGCAGTCACCCAAGAAAACGTTGATGCTGTGCGTAAGCTGATTGAGGAAGATCGACATGTGACATACCGCGAAATTCAGGCAACTTTAGACATTGGCATGAGTCAAATACAAATAATCTTGCATGAACAATTAGGTGTAAAAAAGTTGTTTTCCCGATGGATACCGCATTTGCTATGTGAAGAGCAAAAAGCGGCTCGCGTTACTTGGTGCGTCAGAACTCTCGAAAGATTCCACGCAGGATCCTCAAATGCTGTATACAACATCGTATCAGGTGACGAATCCTGGATATATGCGTACGAACCCGAAACAAAATACCAGTCACGAGTTTGGGTGTTCGAAAATGAGTTAAAGCCAACAAAAATTGTTCGTTCACGGAGTGTTGCAAAAAAAATGGTGGCCACGTTTGTCTCCAAAACCGGCCACGTTACGACTATTCCTCTTAAGGGACAAAGAACGGTTAATGCAGAATGGTATGCTAGCATTTGTTTGCCACAGGTCGTTTCTGAACTCCGTAGAGAGAACTGCAACCGCCGCATCATCCTCCATCACGACAATGCGAGTTCTCACACCGCGCACAGAACAAAAGAGTTTTTAGAGCAAGAAAACATAGAATTATTAGACCATCCGCCGTACAGCCCTGATCTAAGCCCTAATGATTTCTATACTTTCCCTAAAATAAAGAATAAATTGCGAGGACAGAGATTTTCATCACCTAAAGAAGCTGTGGACGCCTACAAAACGGCCATTTTGGAGACCCCAACTTCCGAATGGAATGGTTGCTTCAATGATTGGTTCCATCGTATGGAAAAATGTGTCAAATTTCGCGGAGAATACTTCGAAAAGCAATAAATACATTTTTAAATAGTAATGTTGTGTCACTTCCTTGATTCCCGAAATTTTCAGTGCCGCCCTCGTATTACTGATCTGATCAAGATAAATCTTTCACTATTCGATAGCTATTTGAATTCAAATTTATTTATTTACCAGTATGTATTAGTTAGCAGATAGTCATAAATGCTGAATCAATACTTATTGTGCAAATTTCAATTACACTATGTGTTTAAGTTCTTGACACTATATTCGTTAAACCATTACACGTTATTTGTTTTATACCTTCTGCAGATCCTGATGTGTCTGCTGCTCCTCCTGGGCCGCTACCTGCAACTATTAATTGTATTTTATGTATTATTATACAGGCTGGGGATTTAATTGCACATAATATTTCAGGTTAGCAATTTTTTAGTAGCGTAGGAACTACATTAATATGAAATATAAGAACTATATTGGGCGGTGGTTTCCTTCAGTAATCAATACTATAATAAAATCGTAGATTGAGAAAAACTGCACAATGAATATTTTTTGAAAAAAAAAATACTTTCCCGTGCTTCAGGAACGAGACTGATGCCAAAACTGCAATTTTTAGAATTTCTGTCTGTTTGTCTGTTTATCTGTTTGTCTGTTTCTATGTTGGATGTTACCGCTCGAACTACAGTATAGAATTCGTTGAAATTTGGCAAAAAATCCGTCCAAGGATGGCTCTTGAATACAAATCATCACGCTTTTGTACATGGGAGGTGAGTAGTATAACGATATGTCTACAAAGTTTTGTATTACAGCGAATATTATGAAACAATCACACAAGTGAACACATTCGTTATCAGTACGTAATAAAAATTATTTAAAAAAATCATTACTATCACGCTATATCTAAAGGAAGTTAAGCGACAAATTAAAAAAATGAGAAAGCTTATTTCGTAACGTTTCGCAACTGGTTACGTAGCCTTTTTTTTTATTGATGTCCAGTGGAAATTCTACATGGAACTTCCTTCACCCCGGGGAAGGGCGAAGGGGTATGCCGGACTCCTACCGGCTAAAACCACTGGAGCGGTCATCTTCGGCACCGAAGGGGGGCTCCAGGTACTACGTAAGATCACACCAGAGCCGCACATTGGTGCCACGCCTTTAGGCACATCTCGGAGGGGATGACTGTGTTCATACTCTGCCAACATAGCCGACACTACTGCCGACAGAGAGAGATCTTGCCCGATCTGATCAACCAGGACCCACCGCTGGGCCGCCCACGTAGGGCACTCCTCGAGCGCGTGCTGTGCGGTATCCTGGTCGCTTTCACAATGGTATGGTATGGTACTGTGCCGTTACCTCGCGTCTTATTCTGTGCAGGTTCGCAGCGAAACAACCGTGACCGGTGAATACCTGCTTCAGACGGTAGGTGACGCGCTCGCTCCTTCTGAGCCAGGCTTCGAAGAGCGGCAGGATGGCCTCAACGACGCGTTTGGTCGCGAACTGCAACCGAAGGCGATTTCGCCACGTCTCGATTGTGTGCCGCTGAGCCTTATCCTGACGAACGCCCCTGGCGGCACGCTTTCGCCGCTCTGGCGGAGGGAGCGTGTCTGATCATAGACCCACGCATCCATCTCCGCCATGATGTCGAAAGGCGGAAAGCGTGCCAGGAGAGTTGCCACCTCGTAGGACACTGTCCTGTATCCCCGTGCAATCCGTATAGCCACTCTGCGCTGCAGACCGTGAAGTTTGGCTCTACAGCGCTGGACACATTAAAGCCGGGATGACTATACAGGTGCCCCGTAGCCACGGCCACGGACCGCACAACTCCCCCGTAGAGACGGTGAACTTCCTCACTCGGTCCCCCGAGATTGGGCAGCACCCGGTGTAATGCACCCACTACCCTCTCGACTCGGGGGACGAGGCACGTGAAGTGCTCTTGGAAGCCCCAACTATCCAGGGTGAGCTCCAGGTAATTCATACTGGCCCACCCTGATTTGCGCGTCACCAACGCGTATCCACGAACTGGGTGGTTCTCTGCTCCGCGGCAGATTGTGGAACCATAGCGCCTCGGTTTTATGAGGCGCTATCTGCCAAACCAAGCTGACGCCGGCGGGGAGAGCGACACACAGGATCGGGATCAAACCTACCTCTAAAATCTTAGTATTTAGTTTTTGTTTTGCATTAATTTTCTTCTCTTGAAAAGTAATTTCTGTATTGAATATTCTGTCTGGTCTGTAGTTAATATTTTATTATATGTTATTGTGTAAACTATAAATCACGAATTCAAGGCTAGCAGTTCTTTCCTTTGGACTAAGTCATAAGTTTTCATTTATATTTCGCATAAATTGTTATCATGAAATGGACTTAGTATAATAAAGTATTTGTTTGTCTATTTATTAGTGAGAAACTATTGACTTCGATGCCAATAGTGCATTTTCGTAACTGCTGTGTCCCCTAAGCTAAAGAGCGTGATAAAATATTTGTGTTGTTATCCTTACATAAAGGATAAATATTCTTTTTTTTTTTAAACGTTGCCCCACAGTAGGATTTCTTCAGTGTCGTGGGTGTGGTTTACAGACACAAATTTCACACACAATACACCCAGACCCGAAACAACTACCTGCAGATCATACAAATATTTGTTCCGTGCGGGAATCGAACCCACGACCCGGAGCGCAGCAGCCGACTGTATCAGCCACTACACCAACCGTGCCGTCAGTGTCCGTGACTTTGTTGTTATTAAACTTTTATAAGTAAACAACTTACTAACCTTACGTACGATATTTTATTTATATCTGAATTATTTCAAAAATTGCCGATTCTTACGGCCCAGTGTTGATTAATTTGGTTTTTATTGGTATCGGATTCAAAAGGGTATTTTACATGCCTCTTAGAAAGAAGACGAATATATTTCGAAGCTCCAGTGCAATGCTCTGTGTATAGAGCATTGCACTCACGTTTAATAGCTAACTGAGCCTCACGATCAACAGCAGTTTTGAGAGATCGAGCTAGCCATTACATCTTAAAAGCCCATGAGCCTTGTAGGATATTCCTCTTTAACTGCAGAAAGCAGCACGCAGTGCCATTCGCGGTTAGGTACACAAGATAGTAATGAAGGACATGAAGCACGTCTCGCAAGCGATTGGAAGCGCCATGCTGCATCACGCGCCTTAGAGACTTACACCCAGTGTGAATCGCAATCGAGCTCGTAGAGTATCTACACTGCGACGTCTCTATACATGATCAACATCCAACGTTCATGCATGTGGACGTCCATTTCGAGAATGGCTAGCAAATTTTTTTCAATTCTGAAATTGTCATAGATCGCTTGGAAAATCCGCGTCAAACTACGCTTTTCGTATTTTTTCAACTGTGCGAAGAGGATCTGTTCGCCAAATCGCGAACGAATGGCGCGATACCGTCATACTATTTATTTATACGTACGAGAAGCAAAGAGGTGTGTTTGATCGACGTCAATGTGGGCGTACAGTATATGGTTTCTCGGGAGTTATGAGAGACGCCGCATTGGGTAAGGGCTACACTGTGCATCCAAATAATGGCAAGTGCTATTTTTGCGCATTTTACTATACACGGTGCTTTTGATGCCGTTAAGTTTACCCAATACCACCCAGACTATGGAGCGCTCCATCTACTTGACGGTGATAAACACTGGGACATAACTCTCGAGGACGTCAGCTACAGTCCCAGTCGTCTGCGACATTTATTCGCCATCATGTTAGTCTTCTAAATGCCGATAGCCAGGGTTCGACTTATTGCTGTTCACTCAGCGCACATTATAGTGCGTGATCTCGAACGCGTGTCTGTATAATGGGCGGCACTGGTGGCGTCGGCAAGCAGATCGCTCGCAGTCGGCATGCTGTATGCTCGCTTGAAGCGCGCGGTCTACTCTCTCGGTCTGTACGCTGTATGTGGGATGGGAGGATGGCAGTTGCGAGTGCACTCGCGAAATGTATCTTGCAATTATAAAAGTGTTGTACAATACATGATTTAAAGCCCTAATTTAAATGACAAAATGAGCGGTGTGGCTATAATGAGTGATTGGATTGTTAATACTAGGCGGAAAAGGGCAAGCTACATCTTATGAAAGATATTCATGACGACACCCAGTGCCCTGTGGGAAGCGTTTCCAAACAAAAGACAAAAGCGCATGGTTTGGCACTCGGCTGGCTGGACTGGATGCAATATGCGGCAGGCCTATGGGTCTTGTCATTCGTAAATGTATCATGATCCCTGATACACCTATTATAAGTTCCTGATAAAAGCTCAGGTCATTATTGCATGTTTTCAATAGCATGATCTACGTTTCTAAATTCCACGCTTGCAAAGTCGCGGGCAAAAGCTGGTGATATGTATATCAAATATATTGAGGTGCAAAACGCCCATTTGCCCATGCAGCCCCATTCTCTTTCTCAAACATAGGTCTAAAAATATAGGTCATGGGCCTTTGTTTATTATTTTTGATACATAGTTTGTTTTTTGTTACATTGTTTTATATATTTTATTGGAATAAGCATAGTAGCATTTTTCTATTCACAATTAATAACGTATGGCACTCCAGTTAGTTATCTGATTAAATCCACACTGTATATTCTGACAACATTCACAGATATATTCACACCGCATTCAGAAGACCCAATAGCAGTAAGTCTATTGCATTCTAATGTTCATTCGGAGTGTTTACGAGTATATCAAGAGGTCATTATTGCGAAAATAGTTTCTAAAAACACTTTCGAGATGAAAAGTACCCTTGTGTTAATCCTAAGCATTCCATATAATGTTACCCAGTAATGTATTTTGTATTTCTAAAATATTGACAAATTTGATTTGGCTCAAGGCTTCCTTAAATTGATGTTTATCTTAGTACCAGGAGCTGGTGAATGTGTCTAATAAACTATTCATCTCACTTGAAATATATAAACTATCTATGAAAATACATAAATGATTCAACTTACTACTTGTAGAGCCAACAGAGCTGGATACGGATCCTTCATCAGATTGACCCGAATCCTCCGCTGTTTCACCAGATTCCTGTCCTGATTCGCCAGACTCTTCGTCTGATTCACTAGAGTCCTCTGCTGATTCACCGGATCCTTGTTCTGGTTCGCCTGACTCATCTCCTGATTCAGCAGAAGCCTCCGCTGATTCGCTGGATCCATGTTCTGATCCGCCAGACTCTTCGTCTGATTCATCAGAGTCCTCCATCGATACACTGGATCCTTGTTCTGATTCGCCTAATTCACCAGAGTACTCCGGCGAT
This sequence comes from Diloba caeruleocephala, assembly GCA_947459985.1. Taxonomy (NCBI): domain Eukaryota; kingdom Metazoa; phylum Arthropoda; class Insecta; order Lepidoptera; family Noctuidae; genus Diloba; species Diloba caeruleocephala. Next base: position 19,929,404 of record OX381611.1, read on the forward strand.
TCGCTGGATTCTTGTTCTGATTCACCAGATTCTTCTTCTGATTCACTAGAAGACTCAGCCGATTCACCGTATCCTTGTTCTGGTTCGCCAGACTCTTCGTCTGATTCACTAGAGTCCTCCACCGATTCACTGGATCCTTGTTTTGATTTGCCTGACTCATTTCCTGATTCATCCTCCGCCGATTCGCATGATTCTTGTTCTGATTCACTAGAAGACTCAGCTGATTTACCGGAATTCTGCTCGGATTCACGAGATTCTTCTTGTGATTCACCAGATTCCTCCCTAGATTCTCCAGAATCTTCAGATTCGCCAGAATCTTCAGATTCGCCAGAATCTTCAGATTCGCCAGAATCTTCTCCAGAGATCTGCCCTGATCCGTTAGTTACTAAAAAAAATAAAGATGATTAATGTTGGTTAGGTTAGGTTGGTAGGTAACATTCTTTTAACCCTCTACGCGGCTTTAATTTTAGAGGTTTTATGTGCCAGAATGAATAATTTACGAACTCTTACCTATTGGTGAATTTATTTATTAAAATTACGTTTACACTAAACAGTATCTAGAACTTAGCATAAACATAAATGCATATAGGATAGATGTTACAATTGCATGGTAAATTTCGTTGATAAGTTTGTGGGTTAAGTTGTCCTATTTTATATGGTGCCCGGTTTACTTATGATTGAATTTCCATAATGTAATTGTACATCCTAAAATTAATCAAGGATAAGCAAATTACTGACATATCAGTCTTTCTGAGGATGGTAAGCCAGGCGGTTTTTATTTGTTCTTTGATTTTTCTCAGTTTTTGTTTGTCTATAAATATACTATTAGTTTTAGCGCTATGATTTCACGTGTGTCTGGGCACTTACCAACTAATAAAGGCATTCATAGTCAGTGGTACTCATTGATCGGTAAACTATTAGTTACTTTATGATAATATAGGTTTTTTTTTATTTTATTAAAGAAAGAATGTTAATCAAACCAGAATTTTCACTTATTAGTCAAGTTAAAACTATAACTACCCATTATTGCAGTACATTTATGTTCAAATTGGTACATGACATTTTAATTTTCAATAAAAAAAACAGGAAACTTTTAAATTTCAGTACTTATTCCCTCACTCTAATCACGGGTTTATATCCCCTGAAAGAAGGAACTCGGTGTTTTGATAGGCTTACGCAGGGACATGGGTCCGTCACGCAAAGGTGCTTTAGATCATTTTAATCAAAATACATACTACCCGGGGACTCTCCATGGCTGCACTATAAAATGCAGTCTCGAATTGTCCCCGGAGGTGTAAAAGTATTGTATGAGATAGAAACTACAATTATAAGGTCTATTGCAATGGGTGCTAAATGGATGTATATTTCGAAAACGGAAAGACGGCGTCTGCCTTTCCACCTATAAAGTGGCAGACTATGACTTGCTAATCTCAAGATGGGACCCTAAATGGCTTCCATGATTCAGGGAACACCAGCGTGGGTAGGTCGGGGTGATGAGAGGTGCGGCCCGGTTTCACCATCGTGCGTACCGAAGTCTCAGTGCAGTTATCCCGTTAATACGCCATTAGACACTTCTATCTATTCCCGAGCATATAGTTCTAGTGAGGGGCACTAGAACTCAGAACGGCCAAATAAGGTAAGCCAGTGTCGAAGTTCCTGCGTCCGCTGGACTTTCAATACTCATGGTTTCCTCTTCAGGCGACCAATAGAAATTTTGAAATACCAAAAACTTATTAGTGAAGAAGTGAAGATAATGTATTGGTGGAACAAAATGTGGCGTAATGGGGATTTTAATTTCTCTGCTGGAGAACCCCACGGCCAATCTTTACTATGACTATTTATTATTATTTGTTATTCAACGGCAAATAGATAACTCAACTGATTTGCTCCGTTGCTCGCTACCCACGCCAACCCGGTGGCCCCCGGGGTTCGTACACTAACAACACAATTTGCTATTACAAGTACTTCTCTCTACTCAATGCTTCAACAACCAGTGGATATTATCCACAACACAGTCAAGAGGTTCTATGAATTATGATAAATATAACCATGACAATTGATTTTGGCAGTATTTTATGGACTTTGAAATAAATGCATCTGAATTCTACGAACATAGGACCTTGCGGAAAATGTAAACCATGGGCAACAGTGTTCAAGCAAGCTGGAAAGGGCACTATTTTCAATAAATATTAAATCTTGATTACATATATAAATGTCTACAAATATTTAATTTCTATACATAGTTCTTACCGCCAATGGCGTTTGCGTCAGCATCTGACTCTGCTGTAGCATCGCCATCAGAATCTGGAGTGAAAAAAAGCGTTATTCTTAGTTTATTTATACCAGTTGTAAAATAAAAAATAAACATGTCAAAATAATTCTATCATCGCCAATCTCGCTTTTGCCATCTTAAGAAGGATACAAATTTTAGGATTGAATTTGTATATATTGTCAAGATCAGTAAGGTTTTTTTGGGGTGATCTGTTTCTGCGAGATAGTTTCATCCGTAAGCGGACCTAGGGTGGCAGTGCACGAGTGACTCATGCTGCCACAGTACGCGCAAAAGCGCGTCGTTGAGGCTGTCTTGCCGCTCTTCGGAGCCTGGCTCCAAAGGAGCAAGCGCGTCACATTCCGCCACCCCTCTCTTGCAGAGGGCAAGCGGCTGTAAAAAGGCCGCCCCCCAGGCACTTCTCTGGGAGGAATGTAAAGGATCCCCCCAAGTCTCGCTGTGCGCTGTGCTGCGCACACGGCAACACGTGACCACATACGCGCCACCGTCTTCCTTGGGGTCACTCGTTATGAGCACGCAGACTCCCCAATCTGCGCGCCCGTTGGTAACTATACCTACCATTGGCTCTGCCAAAGACCCGCGAGCCAAACTAACCCGACACTATACCGAGGATATCCCGGACATCAACCTGTACGAGATTAGGATGGCCTTGAAACAGCTTAAAAATAACAAGGCGCAGGGTGGGGACGGAATTAAGCGGGTGGCACACCGGTACTTAAAGTCCATCAGAGGCTTTTCAATTCCGTCATACTCGAGGGCACAACGCCGGAAGCGTGGAACAGAGGTGAAGTGGTGCTCTTCTTCAAAAAGGCTGATAACACCCTATTGAAGAATTACAGATCCATCTCGCTTCTGAACCATTTTTACAAGCCGTTTTCAAGAGTTATCACAAATCGACTCGAGTGCAGGTTTGATGACTTCCAGCCTCCCGAACAAGCCGGTTTCCGAAAAGGTTTCAGTACCATAGACCACATCCATACGCTGCAGCAGGATATACAGAAAACCGAGGAGTATAATCTGCCACTACGCTTGGCGTTTGTGGACTTTGATGAGAAAGCCTTCAATTCGATCGAAACCTGGGCAGTGCTACAATCTCTGCAGTGGTGGCAGATTGACTATCGGTACATTGAAGTGTTGAAGTGCTTGTACAGAAATGCCACCATGTTGCTCCGAGTACATGAACAAAGCACGAGGGCAATTCCATTGCAGAGAGGTGTGATATAGGGAGACGTCATTTCCCCGAAACAGTTCACCGCTGCAATGGAGGATGCCTTCAAGCTGCTGGAGTGGAAAGGATTCGGCATTAACATCAATGGCGAGTATATCACTCACCTTCGATTTGCTGACGACATCGTAGTCATGGCACAATGCTCGATGATATCAACAGGATTTCCCAACAGGTGGGCCTTAAAATGAACATGGACAAGACGAAAGTCATGTCAAATGCCCATGTCGTACCCATCCCAATATCCGTTGGGAGCTCTGTTCTCGAAGTTGTTGATGAGTATGTCTACCTGGGACAAGCTGTCCAGTTAGGTAGGTCCAACTTCGAGAAAGAGGTCAATCGTCAAATCCGACCCGGCTGGGTAGCGTTTGAGAAACTTCGCAACGTCTTTTCGTCAACAATACCGCAATGCCTAAAGACGAAAGTCTTTATCCAGTGTGTGTTACCAGTGATGACATATGGAACAGAGACGTGGTCACTCACAATGGGCGTCGTAAGAAAGTTCAAGGTCACTCAGCGAGCTATGTAGAGAGCTATGTTTGGTGTTTCTCTACGAGATCGAATCAGAGATGAGGAGATCCGTAGAAGAACTAAAGTTGTCGACATAGCTGAAAGGATTAGTAAACTGAAGTGGCAATGGGCGGGGCACATTGCTCGTAGAACTGAGGGCCGTTGGGGCAAGAAGGTTCTCGAATGGAGACCGCGCCCCGGAAAACGCAGCGTGGGACGACTTCCAACGAGGTGGATAGACGACCTGGTGAAGGTCGCTTGGATCGCTCGTTGTGGGATCTAAGATCTAAGGGGGAGGCCTTTGTTCAGCAGTGGACGACCTGTGGCTGATATGATGATGGTGATAATTTTCAGGTCTCGTATAAGCTACGATTAATGTTGTATACGTTGCTATTTGCGTCTTTGGAGTACATTTATAACATAACTGCGATCGCTAACCCGTCTGCCAAGCGTGGCGATTATGTTAAAATCCCCCAATAAGCACTCAAGACAACCTCATACCAGTCGTTGAGGCAATCTTTGGTTTCAGTCCAGCAGTGGAGGTGATTGATAGCCTGAAATGATACGTTGACATTTTAATTTGACCCATCATGGGAACTTGTGGAAGTTTCTTCGCATCTTAGATTCGAACACGACTATGTGCAACGGTGCTAGTTAGCCCTAGAATTAGACGGCGTGCGGAGGTATGGTAATGAAACTGTCGGTATAAATTTACATAACAATTAATAGATGCTGTACCTGATGGGGCTACGGTAGCCACGGAAGCTGCGGAACCACTGGCGCTACCTCCTCCACCTAAAACATTGTAGAATGTACAGTAATATTTAGTGTTCTAGATTTTTACAACATATACATATAGAAACAACAGATGAAAACTATTATGTGCAAAAAAAAAAACAATTTCTAGAACCAAGTAGATATTATCTAAATGTAAATAAACATGCTTACGTTTTCGGCTAGTCACAATAAATATTATAAGCTTACGAGAAATATTATCGATACTGATATGAAGGCAATTAGTAAGACAAAATAAAACATTCAATCATTCAAATAATACCAAACATTTAATTCTATTCAAAATATGTTATAATAAATATCTATTTTAAAAAGCAAGATATTAATCCATTTTTATTGAAAAGCGCATGAGCAGCCTAATTCAGCATTAGGATTTTTTTCTATCCTAAACGCAGATCGGATTAGCTCGGTATGATAATCGACAGTAGAACCTTTTATGTAATCCAAGGAAGTTTCATCAATTACCACTTTAACACCATCCTTTTCAAATATCTTGTCATTAGTAGCCACTTTGTTATCCAAATCAAATTTATGTTGAAACCTATGTGTGGAAAGTGGAGGATGTTCTGCATCCTCCACTTTCCACACAAACATGTTTTAAATACTATTTCAATCGATTCTATTACTGATTCTGAACAAACTATTTTCAGGTTTTATATAAGCTATGTTAATCTTGTATACATTGCTGATTTAACTTGACCCATTATATTGTTGACGTTCCTTAGCATCTCAGAATCAAACATAATTATGATCGAATCGGTGCAGCGGTGCTAGATAGTTGGTATAAATTTACATAGCAATTAAATGTATATTGTACCTGATTTAACTTCTGAAGTTGCGGAACTAAATGCGCTGCCTCCTCCACCTAGAATATTGTAGAATGTACAGTAATATATAGTGTTCTCGAATTTTTTGTGACACATACATTGAGAAACAACAGATGTAAACTATGTGTGTAAAAACAAAATTACCTGAATAAAAAAATATATGCGTACGTTTTCGGCTTACTACAATACATTTTATAACTCCGAAACTTGCGCTAAATTTATTTTTTATTAATTTTATCAATTACACACAAGAGGATTTGTGAACGCAGATTATAAATTTAAAAATGTAAATCAATGTACCTGCACATGATTCGGCTATGGAAGTTGCCGAACTTTCGGCCCTATTCCCTCCATCTAAAATATAATAGAAATTTCGATAGATTCTTTTGGAATCTCATAGAATTTACGTACAAAACAGAACGTTGAAGCTGTTAATGGATAAAAATAAGGAGATGGGAAGAACTATCTAGAAATGATAATTATAAATGTTTTAAAGAAATATGCATGACAATTTTGGCCAGTTACAATTTTATAAATCCGAAAATTGCCACAAATATTATTTATGATTCATTTTATCAATCACATATAGTAGGATTTTTTGAGTGCAGACTAGAAATTAAAATATAAATGTATACAGCTTACCTGGTCCTTCGGCCAGAAGACCTAAAGGTAAGATGAATAAAACGAACAAAGCCCAGCGTTTGGAACCCATCTTCCAACAAGTGACTGGACTGACGATAGCCGGTGATGACCGGGGTTTTAAGGGGAAAAAGCAATTAAAAATATCAGTATTCGTGAGGAATTAAGTTAATAATAGTTTTATTTTTATTGCGTATACTTTCTTTGATCGTGATCGTGATCCATATTAGATAAGAGTTTATATGGTTTTTGTATTCATATGATTTTTCGAGCCTTTTTCAGTTTAGTCGTCGTATTGGTTAATCTATTCGCCATCTTGCACCATAGTGAGGGTCGTTCGTTACCGTTACAAAACTGTTTACCAATTGTACTTGAATAATGTGCTTATAATTAAATTATTTCAGCCGAAAGACGTCCACGGCTGGACACTGGCCTCCCCCGAAGAACGAACAATGCCCTGTTTGGTTTTGTATTGTGTGATTTTGCATTGGGGGCTTCTTCCATAATCGCCACGTTTGGAAAGCGGGTTGGCGATTGCAGTTGAGTAAATGTCCTTCGAGGATGCTCCTGCCCATCCTCCGGCTAATCCCATAGTCGCTTTATACGACACCTGAGATGCCTTAGTGCTATTTTTAGCCGGCATCACACGGCAAATACATCTGATTAATTATCAGCCCATCTGTGAAATTTTTCCATTTTGGTGATTACGTCATTGGCAATATGTTCAGAAGTGGAGGTTTACGGCTATGATGAAGATACTCTTTTCAGATATCCGTTGGGTACAGTTGCCGGTTGCCGGTTACCATATTGCCGCCTCATGTTCAAACGTTCTTTAGACGAAGTGACAATCGTTTGCTCCGTCGCACTCAATAACTTGGTGATACCAATGTCTGAAATGCTTCGGAGACCAGACATCTTGCTACAAAATGTTAGTAACGATTTAGATAGATAATTATTTGTTATTCTGAATCTAAAACAATAATAACAGGGTACCTCAAGTAAGCCCTTACCAGGGGCGGATCCAGGATTTTAATCAGAGATCATGTTGTTCCTTGGATACGCCCTTGGCCCTTACTGACTCGTACAAATTATTAAGATTCGTAAGTATGGTAAGAAAATTTATTAAAGATAATAATAATAATAACTCCTCTGGGCAGTCGTTATCTCACCATGGGATAAGGTAATCCTGGAGGGCAGATTAGAGTAGCTGCTTGATTTATTCCTACCATCTGATATTAAAAAAAAGTATATCATACATAGGCTGCACTAAAAGTATCGGGAATGGAATATTTCCACTGTTCCTGTCATATTAAAATCTTTTTAATTGAAAACTCCTTGGTTTTACAAATCGAATACCATTTATTTATTTTAAAAAAGATTCACAGTCTTGTCACAAGGTTTTGTCAAACTTGTTTAGTCGTTGAGAAAATGGAATTGACTCGAGAAAATTCAAGAGCGATGATTTATTATGACTTTCGAAGTGGTTTAACACAAAAACAGTGTGTTGACCGGATGATTTCTGCATTTGGTGATGAAGCCCCATCCAAAACCACAATTTATCGCTGGTTTGCTGAATTTCAACGTGGACGTGTCAAGCTCAGTGATGATCCTCGTCAAGGTCGTCCAAAAACTGCAGTCACCCAAGAAAACGTTGATGCTGTGCGTAAGCTGATTGAGGAAGATCGACATGTGACATACCGCGAAATTCAGGCAACTTTAGACATTGGCATGAGTCAAATACAAATAATCTTGCATGAACAATTAGGTGTAAAAAAGTTGTTTTCCCGATGGATACCGCATTTGCTATGTGAAGAGCAAAAAGCGGCTCGCGTTACTTGGTGCGTCAGAACTCTCGAAAGATTCCACGCAGGATCCTCAAATGCTGTATACAACATCGTATCAGGTGACGAATCCTGGATATATGCGAACCCGAAACAAAAAACCAGTCACGAGTTTGGGTGTTCGAAAATGAGTTAAAGCCAACAAAAATTGTTCGTTCACGGAGTGTTGCAAAAAAAATGGTGGCCACGTTTGTCTCCAAAACCGGCCATGTTACGACTATTCCTCTTGAGGGACAAAGAACGGTTAATGCAGTTAATGCTAGCATTTGTTTGCCACAGGTCGTTTCTGAACTCCGTAGAGAGAACTGCAACCGCCGCATCATCCTCCATTACGACAATGCGAGTTCTCACACCGCGCACAGAACAAAAGAGTTTTTAGAGCAAGAAAACATAGAATTATTAGACCATCCGCCGTACAGCCCCGACCTAAGCCCTAATGATTCCTATACTTTCCCTAAAATAAAGAATAAATTGCGTGGACAGAGATTTTCATCACCTAAAGAAGCTGTGGACGCCTACAAAACGGCCATTTTGGAGACCCCAACTTCCGAATGGAATGGTTGCTTCAATGATTGGTTCCATCGTATGGAAAAATGTGTCAAATTTCGTGGAGAATACTTCGAAAAGCAATAAATATATTTTTAAATAGTAATGTTGTGTCACTTCCTTGATTCCCGAAATTTTCAGTGCCGCCCTCGTAAGAAAAAAAAAAGTAAATTAAGTAGCTTACAGAACGCAGGGCAGCTTGTGGCGAGCTGAATGTCAGTAGCGACACTGCGTACCCGAATGCTCCAGAGAGTCGGTCAGGGCGTCGTCTCCGGCTTGCCTTTATTGGTTGGTTGGAGTGGTACCCCATGAGTGCCCGTAGGATTTTCAACTCTGGCTTGCCTTAGTTGGCGTTAGTTCGAGACGCGCGATGGTGAAACCGGTGCCGCACCTCTCTACACCCCTAGCCGCTCACACCGGTGTTACTCCTTGTCGCCTGTAGTGGTTGCCATTTAGGGGGCACATCACAGGGGATATAAACCCGTGTAATAGAGAAACAATAAATAATAATAATTTATTTATTCAGACAACAGAGATCCAGATTTGTAGTAATATAGTTATAAAAATGCTTAATTGTAAATAGCGACTTGGTCCTTTGTATAAGTTTCCACACCAGTGGACAGTCGTGCTTAGCTGCTATAGTATTCAGGATGCTGTGGCTACTTCCACGCAACCGACTGAGAAGCGATGCAGTCTTTTTGCGCCAGATAGCTGCGAAGCCATCTGTGCGCGCATCAGCAAACATCGCTGATGCACTACAAAAACGTGGAAGCCGCAACAGCGCCCTGAACGCATTATTAAATTGGACCCGCAGAGCATTGTGAAGTCTTTGGGTATAGTTGACCCACAGGCCTCCCGTATACAGCGACGTACAATAAGCTTTAAATAATGTAAATTTAACTGCGTCTGTACATCGAGAAAATCTGCGTGCCAGCATGGTGGCCCAAACTGACAATGCTCTCTGCGTTCTCGTTCCATGTCTACATCGTCTTTTAGATCGTCAGTTACCCAGTGTCCAAGGTATTTGAACTGGTGAACCCTATTTAGGTACACACCATTGAGGTAAACTGGAAGGATGGAAGGACACATGGGACCCGATTTAAAGACCATGTACTCAGTCTTTTGAACATTGTACATCAGACCATGTGAAGCAACGGATGATTCGCATACTGCGACTAGCTTTCGGAGAGCTCCGATTGAGGGGGCCAGCAGCACCATGTCATCCGCGTAGCTGAGGTTGTTGCAACAAACACCATCAACATAGCAGCTAACATGCATGCTGCTGAGCCTCTCAACCAGTGCGTTAACGTACAGGTTAAAGAGCAAGCGTGAGCTCAACCCCCTCTGCCAAACCCCGTTTTATCTAACTCTACATTTACTTATTAAGATAACCGCACACACACACACACACGCACTCACATACGCAAACGCGCACGCCCATACGAAGGCGCACACATTTATATTTATAATATTAAGCATAAACTCTTTTAGTTTATAAGGTTTTATACTGCTGATGTAACTGTACATTTTTCAAAATTATTATGTAAAGCGGACTTTGGACAGTTTGTTCTTTTTTTTTATTGGTGTCCAGTGGAAATTCTACATGGAACTTCCTTCACCCCGGGGAAGGGCGAAGGGGTATGCCAGACTCCAACCGGCTTAAACCACTGGAGCGGTCATCTTCGGCACCGAAGGGGGGCTCCAGGTCCTCGTAAGATCACACTAGAGCCGCCCATTGGTGCCACGCCTTTAGGCACATACCGGCTAAAACCACTGGAGCGGTCATCTTCGGCACTGAAGGAGGGCTCCAGGTCCTTGTAAGATCACACTAGAGCCGCCCAGGTTTGATCTTACCATGGGTACCTGAGTTCCGTTACTCCATAGTCTGTTCTAAAGTGATGTCCGTTTTGTCTAATATCTAAATCTAAATCAACGCTAAACGTTTTTATCAGATGGTGTCTGTATCATTGATTTACTCTGATTAAGGATTATGACCATGTTATTTAAGCATGTACTTATTACTTTTCAAATAGCATATTGTTCAGATATTTATTATCCACCCTAATCTTCAAGTATTTTACACGCTAATCTTGGAGTTAAAAATTATGTAGATAGGCGCTGATTGGCGCTGCAGCAGAGTAAACATTCGTTCTGTATATTAATTACGATAAAAATATAAAAAGTGGTGAAAACCGACTGAATTTAGTGTTATTCCCTAGATAACATAGTTTGACATAAGTGCAAGTGTTATCTCAAAAATCGGTGTGCATTTACGTTAAATATCTAAGTGTAAGCTACATTGGTGACTGTGTACTGTGAACTTTCGTGTTTGAAACATTATTCCGTCATAAACCCAACAAACAATCCCAAAATCATCTTCAGACGGTAACCCGAGATTAACAAGACCGGTTACGATCAAAATAAACGAGACAAAGTGCACCACAACATAATACAGTGATTTTACTTGAAAGAAAAACGGTTACAATCCCGGTCTTTCAAATTTGGCTCAGTTCCTTAACAAAGTGCTATCTAGTGTTGAACCGCGGATTTAATATTTTTTGGTTATTTAATAAAGGGAATCTGGTGTCGAGTAACAGAATTGCAATGAAGAACGACATCTGGTATTGGCTCAGAGATGTACTATGCTAAGTAAGAGATGACCGATCAATTACATTGACCAAGCTACACAATAGATGGCGCTGAACACAATTCTTTAGGGGTTAACAATATCAAAGCATTAGATCATTGTTTAAGAACAACAACGTGAACCTAACAAACTATCATCCAGGCACCTCGAAACAGCTACCCGAGATTAATGACACCTCTCACGAGAGGCATCTGACTACTACGTTGGGTTGGAGATATGAGATCAATACATTGTCCACGCTAAACAATAGGTGGCGCTGAACACAATGTTTAGGTATTGATATTATTAGTTGATGAGAATATAATAATTATTAAGGAAACAACGAAACCTAACATACGATAGCATAATCTTCTCGAAACAGCTACACGAGATTAACGACGCCTCTTACGAGAGACACCTGATATCATACCAAGGAATTCATTTAACTTTTTAATTTGGGTGGTTTCTGTAATTTAGATACACCTAGTGTCGAGTAACATAATTACGTCGAATAACGACATCTTGTATTCTTTACCTTAAGTTAGTGGCACCAGAACAGAACGTCGACCACACTAGACAACAGATGGCAATAAACACAATTTTGTAGATGTTGCCTATTCTAGTTGAGATAATATTATTTATGAGCATACAACGTTACCGTGACACACTTGACGGTTACGTATAACTCCAAAACAGAATGAACTTCCTAGAAAACATTACTTTTCGTCGCACGCGAACAACATCCGACCCACAAATTGGTGACTGCAACTTAACAACAGAAACCCTTAATAGCACAACAAACAGCATGCCAGACATATCGGACGACGAGGATGAAAGAATTAACAAGTTAAAAGACCGAATTGAAAAATTAATACTGGAATTAAATAGTGCTCATAAGGAGATAGAAACCCTTACTTTAGAAAATAACTGTCTCAAGCAATCAAATGAAGATCTAAGTAAAAAAAACGACCTGTACAAAAAAGTTACAAATAGTCCAATTAAGGTCAAACCATCTACACCAAAGAAAAAAAGAAATGTTAGTTTAAAAAATAAACAGACCCAAACGGAAAAACCTTTGGAGGTAGAAAAAGCAAAATGTGATACAAACCTAGCCGCCGACAACCTAAAACCAAAATATACGCCAAAACATAAAATATCCATACTCAGTAGTAATACAAAACTTGAAATACTTTCTACTGCCCAAAACACATTCCAAGGCAACTACAGTTTATGCCATTATCTAAAACCGAACCGAAGTACAGAACAGCTCTTAAGTGGGCTAGAAACGAAAATAAAGGATTTCAATTTTAATGACTTCTGCTTTATATTTTTGGGAGAAGAAGAATTCACGACCACCAACTATTATAATACAATATTTCATCTAAGAAGTGTACTACAAGACATGCAGCACACAAATATTATCATTTGTTTACCAACGTATAAATTTATTAATAACACTATGAATAACCAATTTAACTGGCAAGTAGAGACATTTATTAATTTGCTGTACCTAGATATACTGACCCATGGGCATGCATTTCTTTTGGACAGCAACCAGAATCTGGAATACGACTACAGCATGTTTCATAAATACTTGGGATCAATCAATAATTTTGGACTTCGTACTATTTTCAAGGATTTATTGGATTTAACTTCTGACATAAGACAAAATACTAACATACAACATAAGGACGTAAGTAAAAATGAAGAAGTTTTAACAAATGACAATCTTTTTCTTGGTTAGGCATATATCTATAGTGCACCAAAATATTGCAGGCTTACTAGCGAAGTCTGACATTCTCACAGTCTGTCTGAATGAATTACTAGAAAAAAACATATTCGTCGATGTTTTGTGTATTACGGAGCACTTCATGATGGAAAGCTATGAAAATCAACTTTACATTCAGAATTATGGTTTAGCGGCCTGTTTCAGTCGAAAAGACAGCAAGAGAGGTGGAGCTTGCGTACTCGTGAAGAACGGTCGTCCATGGAGAGAGTTGCCAAAAATAGCAAAACTATCCACGACGGGTACCTTCGAATGTTGCGCTATCGAACTAATCAACCACAGAATCGTGGTTGTTTGTATATATAGAGTACCAAACGCAAATAATTTTAATGAATGTATCGATAAAATTGAATTAATATTACATATACTAGGAAAAAAGTGCTATAAAAATATAGTCTTAGCGGGAGATTTTAATATAGATGTATTAAAGAAAAATAAGCAATCTACAGAATTTCAGAACATGTTACTTAACTTTAATTTAAAATTAGCACTTTTTCAACCAACTCGTCTTAAGAGCCAAACGTGCATTGACAATTTTGCGCATAACTTTAATAAGTCCTGTAAAGCATCAGTTTTAGAATTGGCATTGTCGGACCATACAGCACAATTACTGAAATGTCCAATTAGCGCAGTATGTATGTTTAATCGATGGCGTACGAGAAAACGTGACTATAATAACCAAAACATTAACAAATTTAAATCATATTTGAGTAGTTTGACTTTTATAAATGTTTATGAAGCTAATGACCCAAACGAAGCCTTTAACGCGTTTACACATATTTTTAAACTATTATATAAACTATGCTTCCCTGAAACTCTGATTTCTGTAAACGTACACAAAAAACAAAAATGGGTGTCACGTGGGATTAAGAAATGCAGTGTCAAAAAACGCCAGTTGTTATGGAAGTACCGATTAAAGCCCACTCAAGAAACTAAAACTGAACTAAAAAACTACTCAAAGTTATATAAGAGAATTATTAATTTAACTCAACGGGCACAGCATAACTATATGATAAAGACATCACAAAATAAATCTAAAGCTACTTGGCAAATAGTAAATAGAACAAAAATAAATATACCAAAGAATAATATAAATAAACTTAGGATTAATAACGAAGTGATCACGGATCCTAAACATATTGCAACCCTGTTTAATAATTATTTTATTGATAAGATTCAACCCATAATTAATACAGGGAACACAGTAACAAAACATATTTTAGGCACAAAAGACTCTATGTTCATGGCACCGAGTGTGCCAAATGACATATTGAAAATCACCTTATCGCTTAATAATACAAATAGCGTAGGTAATGACGGTATATGCACTAAAATACTCAAAGCAGTAGCGAATGAAATTTGTGGCCCTTTGAGTCACATTGTAAATTTGTGTATAACTGAAGGTATTTATCCAGATTCTCTAAAAATATCCGTAATAAAACCTTTGTTTAAAAAACAAGATAGAGAGTTAATGGAGTATTATAGACCAATCTCGTTGATACCGATTTTCTCTAAAATTCTCGAAAAATACCTATACAAGGAACTCAATACCTATTTAGAAACCAATAGTATACTTTGTAATGAACAAAAAGGCTTTAGAAAGAATAGGACGATAAACATGGCTATCTATGACTTTTTACACACTGTCATGATAAATATGGATAAAAATACGCCCGTCTGTGCTATATTTTGTGACATGACGCAGGCGTTTGATTATGTCCAACATGACATTTTATTAAAAAAACTAGATGCATACGGTATAAGAGGTAATATCCTTGAATTTTTTAAATCGTACTTACGTGACAGAAAGCAAATAACGCAAATAAGTAGAATAAATACAAACACAAAAAGAGAAGAGATCTTTACTTCAGGGGAACGTAGCGTCATTTATGGAGTTCCACAAGGAAGTGTACTAGGCCCCCTGTTATTTACACTGTACATTAATGACTTCCCTATGGCCATTAAACATCCAATGACACTTTTCGCAGATGACAGTACAATAACTATACCTTGCAATGAAAGAGACGTATACAAAGATGACATATATAAAACATTAATTAATACTATAGAATGGTTAGATAATAATAATTTGAAAATGAATATAAATAAAACTTTAATTATGCATTTCAGCCAGCGCTCTTTGACATTTTCCGACCTTGACATAAAATATAATAATACAATAATTGACTCAGTTAATACAACTCAGTTTTTAGGACTAACAATTGACCGGAAATTAAATTGGAAGGCTCATATTGACACTCTCAGTAAAAGAATAAGCAATAATGCATATGCCTTATACACTCTGTCACAATCTCTGAATATAGATTCGCTATTAACAGCATACTACGGACTAACTGAATTCGTCCTCAGATATGGTATTATTTTTTGGGGCAACTCAACGGATAAAGAAGTCGTATTTAAGGCTCAAAAGAGATGCCTCAGATCTATGTTTAAATTGAAAATGTCAGATAGCTGTAAGCCGTACTTCATACGCTATAAGATATTGACATTGCCATCCCTATACATTTTAGAAATGGCAACCTTCGTCAAATTTAATTCAAATTTATTTATATTTATTTCCGCGCCTGGCAGATCTAGTTCCCCGAAACAGACGCAATAACAGTAAACTCTGTCTACACCGGTCTAGGACTGCACTTATGCGCAAAAGTGTTTTCTGCATGGCTCCGATAATTTACAATAAGTTACCAAATAGCTGGAAGGAACTTAGTAATGTAGCATTTAAGCATAAAGTAAAATCATTTTTAACAGATCAAGCCTACTATAGTATAACTGACTTTCTAATAGAATAATTAATTTGACATGTTTTGTTTCTCTATTTTATTTTATTATTCATTTTTGACATTATTTTTATCTTTATATTGTTTGACATTCTATTCCAACATCGTTATATTGACATTGTTATTTTAATTAAATTTTACAGATGGTTCCTTAAATTATATTGTAATTCGAAAGATTTCACATTCTTAAGTATTAATTTTATATTGTTTATATTGATAATAATGATGAAAAGCCATATATATAGGAAATTAAATAATCTTTAATATTTGCACGCCATGGCACGTGGTAAACATGTTAGAACAGATTTTGACTTTTTTGTTATCTTGCATGCACATGACATTTATGTATGTACACACATGTTTGAGCAAATAAATTTATTCTATTCTATTCTATAGGATTAACCGTCTTTCATGGGGCAAGTCATTGAAGTCGACTAAAATAACTACACATATATTGTAGTAGTGCTCATGCGAAAGGTTGGCAAACTAGTTTTTACGAATTCAAGAAACATGATAGGAAATCGTGAAATGTCGTTACCTGCAAAATACTGTATTACAGGCACCAACACCTACCATTTACAAATTAAAGTAAAAAAGTTTCCGCTGAAGCGGGGAAATCGATTAGATTTAACACCGTGTTACACTAAATTATTTATCTAGAGTCCTAAATCTAATCGATTGCCCCCATTTTAATTGTTTATGTTATGAGTGTGTGTGCATTTAGGGGGATCTTTTCCAATCCCCGCCGAGATGTGCCTGGGGGTGGCGGCCATTTTACTTCCGCCTCTCCTCTACTAGAGGAAGTGACCGCTCAGAGTCATCCCCTCCTAAATGGGCACAAGGCGAGCCCCCCTTAGGTGCCGAAAATTACCGTTTCAGTGGTGTTAGCCGGTAGGAGTAAGACATCCCCCGGGTCGAAGAGATAGTAGGTGCCTTGCACCGGCTGCTACCCAATCTTGGGGGACCGAGGGAAGAAGTTCGCCGCCTCTACGGAGGAGTCGTGCGGTCCGTAGCGCGGGGCGCCTGTTTGGTCATCTCGACTCTCGGGCGTCCAGCGCTGCACGACCAAGATTCAAGGTCTGCAACGTAGAGCGGCTATACGGATCGCACGAAGATACCGAACGGTGTCCTTTGTCTCCTGCTGGCGTGCTTTCCGCCTTTTGATATCCTGGCGGTGATGGTTGCGTGGGTGTATAACCAAACACGCTCCCTCCTGAGCCCCCTGTCATCTTTATATGGGGGGGCACTCGAGACCCCCAGAGTGCGCCTATTGGGAAACCTGCGTACTCATACTGAGCGACACCCGGGAAGACAGCGGTGTGCATGTGGTCACGTGTCACCGTGTGCATAGCGAGGCTTTGGGGGAATTCCTTTACAATCCCGAGAGGTGCCCGGGGAGGTGGCCTATTTACAGTCGCCTTCCCCAGCTAGCTAGGGTGGCTGCTTTACAGTCATCCCTTCCAAGATGTGCTTAAAGGCGTGGCACCAATGGGTGGCTCTAGATGAAGATTATTTTAGTTCCTAGAGCCTGCCTTCGGTGCCGAAGATGACCACTCCGGCAGTTTTAGCCGGTAGGAGACCGGCATACGCCTCCGCCCTTTCCCGGGGTGGATGAAGTATATGATGTAATTCCAACGGATCAATAAAAAAAGAAAAAAACAGGAGTAAGACATGCCGGCTACGAATAGCACCAACCCATCTGATCCCGTGAGTGTCGTAAAAGCCGACTAAGGGATTAGACGCAGGATGGGCAGAAGCGTCCTTGGAATACAACAACTCAACTGCGATCGCCAACCCGCCCGCCAAGCGTGGCGATCATGGCAAAACCCCCCAATGAGCACACAAAACACCAATATCGGTGGTTGTGGTCATCTTTGAGGGAGGCCTGTGTCCAGCAGTGGACTTTCCCATCCCCCGGGCGGAGGAAGTACATGTAGTATTTCCAACGGGATAAATAATAAAAAAGGAGTGTGTGTGCGCGTGTGTACTTATTTAGTTCGTTTATGATTTTTTTCTGGTGATACTAGTATAAAGACGGGACCTTTCTATTTGGGCTTGAAGGGTAGGATGCTTTCGTAACTTGGTTTAAGGTACATAAAGTTGCATGACTGTTAGTACAAAACATTCTTGATTCTTTTAGGACACATTTTGATCCTAATTCCACTCGCAATATGCTTTTAGCAAAAGTAGCGTCCAGCGCTGTGCGACGATTACGATGCATGTGTACACATTACGTATAAATGAATTGCAATAAATATAAATGAACAAGTTAGGTATAATGTTTCCGTTCAGCTATCTATGTTGATTTTAGTTTGTTACATAGAATATAAAGAAGATTCCGTATAGTGGAATCAAGATGTTCTATGTTTCTTTCAGCTATTATAGGAGTCAATTTGTACTATTAAATAACTGATGTCGGTTGTATGTGTAAGATGTAGACAGCTATAATTAGAATTAGCAAACAAACTGTTTGGGGGTTGGGAATTGGAATAACAGGAAAAGTAACGGGCTTTATAATTTAATGTTTAACTTTATTTATTTATTTAAATCAGGCATTAAAGCTATCAGACCTATGTAAACATATAATAATATATAAAATCTTGCAACTAACATAAAAATACTATACATAAACAATACAATATAAACACTACTACAGGTTAAACGCAGACAAGGCGACTGTGTTGCTTAGTATACAGTAGCCGACGGCCTCTGGATCGCGTGAAATTTACACCTCTCGGCCAAAATTCCTTCATTAGGTGTTTTCATCCCAGTTACAGTATCTCCCTTTCATAAATCTTTATTCATTTTAGAGAGGATATAAAATTTATTTCGTGTGATCCCGGTAAAGAATAGACCCTGAACTAAAATATCGTGGTTCCCGACACAGTCTCTGTCCACTTTTTTATAAGATTGGTACTTTTTTATTAAGTACCTGCTTAAAACAAAATTAAATTACTCGTATCTCAACACCTACACTTTTTATTTAATTAAATAAAGTTATTTATATCTTTACTGTATTGTAGTACATTAATATTACGGCTTTAAACAATTAGTGCCCGTACTTTGGTTAGTATGTATAAAAATAAGTAATATTTGATATATGTTGTTATTTTTTTTTACTGTACATGTGGCAAAGACTATTCATTAATAGTTTTATTTAATTTCCTTCTTTGATAGGAATTGTGTATATACCTCCAATTCAGCAATATTTAATGTTTGGAGATGATGACGCCACGGCGTATCCACCAAATGACCAATTGCTGTAAATGCAATTTAGTTTTTACGACATCATAATTTTAAATAATAAGAATTATTAATTGTACATAATGCTTTAATGCACATGCATTGCATGCAGGTTACAAATTATTTCATGGATTTTTTTTTTTTTAAACTTTGTGTAACTAATTATGTAACTTATTATAATCGGTATAATGTAAAAACATGGTGCGAGGATATAGAGGTATAAGAAAAAATTATTCCGAGTACATAGTGCGCAGTAAATTGAAGAACTGGTAGGACAAGCTACAAATCTGGAAAGAAAAATAATTATTAAACTAACTTTTATTTCGGTATTTGTAGAACTGTTGCATACTAAATATAAGAACTTTTATGAAAGTACAGACTTTAGTCTCCACAAACTATGGCTTATTAAAACAAGTACATTTTAGGGGGGTTAACTTTTGCCTGCTAAACCTTTTTTTTACCGTTACATATTAGACTCTACGCATCTGATTAAGTAAGTCATGTTTTAGGTTTAAATCAGACTATTACCTAATAATATACATCGTCATCGTTCATCATTTCGGCCAAATGAAGTCCACTGCTGGACACAGGCCTCCTCCAAAGATCACCACAACAACCGATATGGGTGTGTTGTGGGCTCATTAGGGGGATTTGCCATAATCGCCACGCTTGACATACGGGTTGGCGATCGCAGTTGAGCTGTTAATGTACTTGAAGGACGCTCCTGCCCATCCTTCGGTTAATCCCTTAGGCGACTTTTACGACACCAACGGCAGGAGATGGGATGGTGGTATTCTGAGCCGGCACCACACGGCTTATTAATATTAATATACATCATTAAGATATAATCAAATTCATCTAGCTGCAAAAATAATATAGGTGGAAGTAGAAGAAGAGTAGAAGTAGGCGAATAGTGGAAGTATAAGTAGATAAGAAATAAAAAGAGAATTAGGAATACAGTTCATTCATAATAGAAAAAGATATATACTTATTGAACGTTGCCATTATACCAAAAAGCGTTTCTATAGAGGGAAAAGTCTAAAAAAAACTTGGAAGAAGAAACGGCACAGCGAACGCTAAAACATCTGCTGTCATCAACCTCTGAATGACTTACGAACATAGCGCTAATCATCATTCCCCGTGGATGACGTAAAAGGCGACTAAAGGTCTTTAAACCAGAGGGATGAGCAGCAGCGTCCCTTCTGTGAAACAACAGTTGTTCTGCGCCCACCATACCGCCTGCCAAGTGTGGTGAGTACTGGCAAATTCCCCCCAATATGACGACACTCGGAATGTAACCGGCCGTGTTAGAGATCCATGGGGGAGGCCTTTGATCAGCAGTGAACGTTTTTTTGGCTGCGATGATGATGACGATAAATGTACATTTTATAAAATAAAATAAATTCGTCAAGTTGTCAATGCTATAAGCGTTGACTTATATTGTGAACACAAATAATTCCAAGTTTGACTAATTAAATAACAATCAAGCACTACACACTTGAATTCTGACGTTTTATAAGTGCCAGTAATTGGTTTATTTGAAATAAAAATATTTGACTTTCGACTTTTTGAAACCCTAACAGATGTAGATTTTTAATCTACGTTAAATCGAATACATTAATTAATATAATTATATCTATCATCAGTTTGATGCTCAGTGTCATGCATATACTCGTATAACTAGGATCTGAGGTAGTTTTCAAGTAAAAGTAAATTTAACCACGGTCAGCAGGACGGCAAGTAGCTGCAAGCAACATATGTTTACACACGTGAAGCAAAGAAAGGCAGTGATATTAGAGCGCGTGATGAACTTGCTACTGCCGTTATCGCTGGCTGACTGCCTATTGATAATAATCATAGCGTGACATTTTTATTTGTTTTTTATTTATATATAATTGTGGCTCTAAGCCCGGGATGGGCAGCAGCACTCTACTATACTATACTGTGCTCAACAGCACGCCTGCCAATCGTGGTGAGTACTGGCAAATTCCCCCCACGGGTAAGGCCTTAACAGTCGACCATCTTTGGCTGACATGATGATGATGATTATGACGATGATAATCGTGGCTTAGTTGTCAGCTTATCAATAAATGTAGCATTGTCTTGCGCTTGTTAGAAAATATATAGAGGAAAACGAATAAAGTATTATTGACATCAAGAGTTTAATAGTGTTATTACCTTTTTCAATTAAACCATGACTAGACTTATGATACGTCACAATTTAGGATGCTCGGTTTCAATTGGTTGGTCTCATGGAGAAGAACCAGCAAGAAATTCCATATAAACTTTTTATAAATAATAGAGTAATAAAACACTTTTAAACGGATTCTGTCGCGTATATTTTAGATTTTTGCTTTTCCTGACGTTTCGAATGCTTTGCAGCATTCGTGGTCGCAGGATGACTGACTTCGAAATTCGAAACGTCAGGAAAAACAAAAATCTAAAATATACGCGATAGAATCCGTTTAAAAGTGTTTTATTATAATGTGTTATACTCGCGAAAACCTAAGACATTATTAAATAATAGACATTAAAATAATAATTAATTGATACAATTATTAATATTGTTCAAATTTTTTCACATGTTGTCATTGGTGAAGTTATAATTAAATACCTTTTTTCTTAATCTAATCTAATATCTTATCTTATCTAATCTAATATCTTATCTTATCTTATCTAATCTAATATCTAATCTAATCATCATTTCGGCCATTTATACGTCCACTGCTGAACAAAGGCCTCCCCCATAGATTTCCACAACTGTATCATAATTTTGGGGGGAATTTGCCAATACTCACCACGCTTGGCAGGCAGGTTGGTCAGCGCAGTATGGATACCGTTTCACACGCTACAGCTACACGTTACTATTTATTATTATTTAGACTTTGAGTATTTGCATCATCTATGTAGTTTGTGATACGATGCATAATTTATATATATTTCTAGTATCTACACAGAACATGGGAATGTATAAAGGACACTCATTATCATTCTCAACCATGTAAATTGCGATTAATAGGATCGGTGTTTATTACTTTACAATATAACGTGTTTATGTGGGTCTTAAAATTGTTGTAACTGCTTTATTTTACTGCGTTGAATAACTGCTATTTTTCTTTATTGACGTTTAACACCGATGCAATAGATAATTATCACGCATTAGATAACGGCTTGTGTTTGACTACTCACCAAAAAAATTAAGCACAGAAAATAAATGCTCACCTTTAAAACTCCAACTTATTGTAAAATGATGCCTAAATATTTTAATTTCCGTTATTCCAATAAAATAGTTACTATAAAATATGTTCAAAATATATAAAATATATAAATAAAATATGTGCCGTGTGGTGCCGGCTCAGAATACCACCACTCCATCTCCTCCCGTGGGTGTCGTAAAAGTCGACTAAGGGATTAGCCGGAGGATGGGCAGCAGCGTCCTTCGAGTACATTAACAACTCAACTGCGATCGCCAACCCGTCTGCCAAGCGTGGCGATTATGGCAAAACCCCCCAAAGAGCCCTCAACACACCCATATCAGTTATGATGTGGTGATCTTTGGGGGAGGCCTTTGTCCAGCAGTGGACTTCATTCGGCCGTAATTATATATTATATTATGTTCAAAACTAGTAAATATTGAACAAAATTTAAACCCTTAAACATCATAAAATGTAACTAAATTCCCAACTACGAGAAAATTTCGGGAATCAAGGAAGTGACACAACATTACTATTTAAAAATGTATTTATTGCTTTTCGAAGTATTCTCCGCGAAATTTGACACATTTTTCCATACGATGGAACCAATCATTGAAGCAACCATTCCATTCGGAAGTTAGGGTCTCCAAAATGGCCGTTTTGTAGGCGTCCACAGCTTCTTTAGGTGATGAAAATCTCTGTCCACGCAATTTATTCTTTATTTTAGGGAAAGTATAGAAATCATTAGGGCTTAGGTCGGGGCTGTACGGCGGATGGTCTAATAATTCTATGTTTTCTTGCTCTAAAAACTCTTTTGTTCTGTGCGCGGTGTGAGAACTCGCATTGTCGTGATGGAGGATGATGCGGCGGTTGCAGTTCTCTCTACGGAGTTCAGAAACGACCTGTGGCAAACAAATGCTAGCATACCATTCTGCATTAACCGTTCTTTGTCCCTCAAGAGGAATAGTCGTAACATGGCCGGTTTTGGAGACAAACGTGGCCACCATGTTTTTTGCAACACTCCGTGAACGAACAATTTTTTTTGGCTTTAACTCATTTTCGAACACCCAAACTCGTGACTGGTTTTTTGTTTCGGGTTCGTACGCATATATCCAGGATTCGTCACCTGATACGATGTTGTATACAGCATTTGAGGATCCTGCGTGGAATCTTTCGAGAGTTCTGACGCACCAAGTAACGCGAGCCGCTTTTTGCTCTTCACATAGCAAATGCGTTATCCATCGGGAAAACAACTTTTTTACACCTAATTGTTCATGCAAGATTATTTGTATTTGACTCATGCCAATGTCTAAAGTTGCCTGAATTTCGCGGTATGTCACATGTCGATCTTCCTCAATCAGCTTACGCACAGCATCAACGTTTTCTTGGGTGACTGCAGTTTTTGGACGACCTTGACGAGGATCATCACTGAGCTTGACACGTCCACGTTGAAATTCAGCAAACCAGCGATAAATTGTGGTTTTGGATGGGGCTTCATCACCAAATGCAGAAATCATCCGGTCAACACACTGTTTTTGTGTTAAACCACTTCGAAAGTCATAATAAATCATCGCTCTTGAATTTTCTCGAGTCAATTCATTTTTCTCAACGACTAAACAAGTTTGACAAAACCTTGTGACAAGACCGTGAATCTTTTTCTAAATAAATAAATGGTATTCGATTTGTAAAACCAAGGAGTTTTCAACTAGAAAGATTTTAATATGACAGGAACAGTGGAAATATTCCATT
This sequence comes from Diloba caeruleocephala, assembly GCA_947459985.1. Taxonomy (NCBI): domain Eukaryota; kingdom Metazoa; phylum Arthropoda; class Insecta; order Lepidoptera; family Noctuidae; genus Diloba; species Diloba caeruleocephala. The sequence continues at coordinate 19,953,473 of OX381611.1, forward strand.
CCCGATACTTTTAGTGCAGCCTATGTATTAGTTAATGAAAAAATGCATTTGGCTCTAAAATAACTTTTCTCCAATACCATTTGGACGTCATGGATGAGATCAGTGTAATGTCAATGAAAATGAGATATGCAGAGCAAAACACTGCTGTTCCAATTGCTCAATATTTCTGACCGTATGCCACAGATGAAGGAGACCGACCCGGATGACTTTCCTGATGAAGGACTTGCACAAGTTACCCCTCGTCACGTTTAACCACATCGATGACACCAGACTGCTGAAGGAAATTACAAGTTTGTAAGCAAGTCTGGCAGATATGGAATTTAAGTTAGAAGAATCGGAGCAGCCAATACGTGGCAGCTGAATTTCGAGTCAGCAAAATTTGACTCTTTGCTGGCCCACGGCAAGTGATACTAAACTCTGCCCCGATCGTACTGCGTTATCTGCTGTCAAGACCAACGTAAGTATGTCAACACCTCGATAAGCCAAGCTAACTAGTAAAGCTAAAATAACAGTGGCAGGCAAAAAAGAAACTGACGGTGCAAAACCGTTCCGAAGCACAGCGCCTCCAGCAACACGCCAAGGACAAGCCGACCAAGCTTCATTTAAAGTTGAAAGAAATAAAAATAAGATGAAGTCTTATAGCCGTAACTAGTACGGTAGTGCTCTAACAGAATAAAATACCTTACCGTTATCAAAGGTTCACAACTCATTCGAATTCTGTGTAAGTGATGAACAACAGGGTAATTACTGAAGAAGTGCAGGCACGGCAACGGTGCCACGATCAGCCTGCTGTATCGCTCTCATAGACATGATTTTCCGAAAGAGTCTTGACAAGATCTCAAATTCAATTTTTCTTCCCCCAAAAGTGTAATCCCATGTAAAAGTCCAAAACCCGCAAACGATTATATTTTTCCACATAATCAAGAAAATGATGCTTTGCCGAGTTTGTTATTTGCAATATCCTCGTATTTCGTTTTCTTTAGTTACTTTTTATGATCACCATCGTAACTTATTATTATTTATAAACAATATATATCACTTACTCCACTGAAGGTGTCTAAATTCATGGTCAAGTAACCTTTAGCTGTAAACCCTAAAGGCTTTTGTGAGCGCATCAAAAACAGATGCAACGTCTTCTTCGTATCAGAATCAGCATACACCCATTCTACGAAATATATGGCTCGTTCCAATTTTTCACTCTAAAAAATAAATAGTCGCTCTAACAATGATTTAGTTCCGTGAGTTTTTTTATTAGAATAATTAAAAACGTATTACGTACATGATCAATAAGGAGTTGTCCAATAATGCATGCAAAGAATACTTCCAGAAGCAATGAACAAAAGAACGAGAAGTAACGCAGAGATTTGTATAGATCATCAACGACCTAAAGAATATATCATATAAAGCATTCAATTTATTTTATGCCTTGTTCTAAAACTAAACATAATATCTAACGATGAAGAAAACATTCGTTTTTTTTAATGAAATAATATTATTTTAATTAACACTATTTTAATTTTAATTACAGCACCACTACAAATCCTCCCGTGGAAGTCGTAAAAGTCGACTAAGGGACTCTTAACCAGAGGGATGGGCAGCAGCGTCCCTTTTGCTGAGCAATAGTAATTCTGTGCTCACCAACCCGTTTGCCAAGCGTGGTGAGTATCGGCAAATTCCCCCCAAAATGACAACACAATACAAGCACTGGCCCCCAGTTCCCGGCAGCCCCGCTATTCCTGGTCATGGTAGCGGTCATGGTAATGGCAGGGCAGGGGGTGCTAAGAATCTCCGGATGGGATCCGGCTACCACCCCAAACGAAAACTGGCCCTGGTGACGTATAACACACGCACACTGAGGGCAGACGAAAAGATTGTTGAGCTGGAAGAAGAAATAGATAAGTTGCACTGGGATATCATGGGTCTATCAGAAGTCCGAAGAGAGGGGGAGGACACGATAACCCTGAAATCCGGCAACTTATTCTACTACCGGGAAGGCGAACATCTGTCTCAAGGTGGTGTCGGGTTTCTCGTCCGCGGGTCCCTCATTAACAGCATAGTGGCCATCGAAAGTGTATCTAGCAGGGTAGCGTACCTTATACTCAGAATATACGGTCCAAACGGTTGGATCTAAGTTCTTTAAAACCCACCGTAAAGGTAGACCAAAAAAGTTCTCCGATCACACTCTCGACCTCATGGCAGAAAGACGCGCCATGATGCTGCAGTCCTCCGGTGATGCTGAAGCATACAGACTGCTCAATAGACGGATATGTCCTTGCGTCACGATCCGCACCTTTTAACACTAACGGTGTTAAAGAGGCGATTGAGCGGAATCAAGGCTCCAAAGTGTTCGCAAGAGACAAGTCTATTGGGCAAAGTCGTATTATGAAGCTGAAGACCGAGGACGGCAGTGTAGCGTCGACTAAGCCAGAGGTTTTGAGAGAGATTGAGATCTTCTACCGGCAGTTATATACCTCGGTTACTATACCTACTATTGGCTCTGACAAAGAGCCGCGAGCCAAACTAACCCGACACTATACCAAGGATATCCTGGACATCAGTCTGTACGAGATTAGGATGGCCTTGAAACAGCTTAGAAATAACAAGGCGCCGGGTGGAGACGGTATTACGACAGAGCTTCTGAAAGCGGGTGGCATACTGGTACTTAAAGTCCTTCAGAAGCTATTCAACAGAGGTGAGGTGGTGCTCTTCTTCAAAAAGGGTGATAACACCCTATTGAAGAATTATAGTCCCATCTCACTTCTGAGCCATGTTTATAAGCTGTTTTCAAGGGTCATCACGAATCATCTCGAGCGCAAGTTTGATGACTTCCAGCCTCCCGAACAAGCCGGTTTCCGAAAAGGTTTCAGTACCATAGACCACATCCATACGCTGCGGCAGGTTATACAGAAGACCGAGGAGTCTGCCACTATGCTTGGCGTTTGTGGACTATGAGAAATCCTTCGATTCGATCGAAACCTGGGCAGTGCTGCAATCTCTGCAGCGGTGCCAGATTGACTATCGGTACATTGAAGTGTTGAAGTGCTTATACAGAAACGCCACCATGTCGGTCCGAGTACATGAACAGAGCACGGGGGCAATTCCATTGCAGAGAGGTGTGAGACAGGGGGACGTTATTTCCCCGAAACTGTTCACCGCTGCAATGGAGGATGCCTTCAAGCTAGTGGAGTGGAAAGGATTCGGCATTAACATCAATGGCGAGTATATCACTCACCTTCGATTTGCCGATGGCATCGTAGTCATAGCAGAATCGCTGCAAGAGCTCAGCACAATGCTCGATGATCTCAACAGAGTTTCCCAACAGGTGGGCCTTAAGATGAACATGGGCAAGACAAAAGTCATGTCAAATGCCCATCCCAATATCCGTTGGGAGCTCTGTTCACGAAGTTGTTGACGAGTATGTCTACCTGGGACAGACTGTCCAGTTAGGTAGGTCCAACTTCGAGAAAGAGATCAATCGTAGAATCCGACTCGGCTGGGCAGCGTTTGGGAAACTTCGCAACATCTTTACGTCAACAATACCGCAATGCCTCAAGACGCAAGTCTTTAACCAGTGTGTGTTACCAGTGATGACATATGGAACAGAGACGTGGTCACTCACAATAGGCCTCATAAGAAAGCTCAAGGTCACTCAACGAGCTATGGAGAGAGCTATGCTTATATATTTCTCTACGAGATCGAATCAGAAATGAGGAGATCCGTAGAAGAACTAAAGTTGTCGACATACAATACATACATAAACTGAAGTGGCAATGGGCAGGGCACATTGCTCGTAGAACTGATGGCCGCTGGGGCACAAAGGTTCTAGAATGGAGACCGCGCACCGGAAAACGCAGCGTGAGATGACCTCAAACGAGGTGGATAGACGACCTGGTGAAGGTCGCTGGGAGTCGTTGGATGAGGGCGGCATGTAACCGCTCGTTGTGGAAATCTAAGAAGGAGGCCTTTGTTCAGCAGTGGACGTCCTGTGGCTGATATGATAACGGAACTAAAAAGTATAATACTCCTCCTTTCTGTGCGGTATCCGAATAGCACCACTCCATCTCCTCCCGTGGATGTTGTAAAAGGCGACTAAGGGGCTCTAAACCAGAGGGATGGGCAGTAGCGTCCCTTCTGTGGAATAGAAGTCATACAGCGCTCACCAACTAGCCTGCCAAGCGTGGTGAGTACTGGAAAATTCCCCCCAAAATGACGACACAATTGTGGAAATCTCTGGGGAGGCCTTTGTTCAGCAGTGGACATTCTATGGCTGATATGATGAATACTGCTCCACATAACTTTCATATCACCGTTATTGATTTTGTTATACTCGTAAAATGTCAATTCTATAATATAATGTATGAAAGAAATATTTACAGTTGCAGTAAATGCCGTAAGGCATATGAATACAGATCCAAATATATAAGTCAGAAGCATTCCGTCACCCAACATTTCATCTAAATCAGAAGTTATTCTGAAAATAAAACAAAACAAATGCTAAATCTTAAGATTCGTGCCTTCACTTAAAAATAATTACCAACAAACGCTTATGAACTTTACTTACTTAGCCAAAAACTGATGTTTAGAAATTATAAATTTTAACCATTTTCTAATGTTATATTGAGTTAGTTCAAGATCTTTTCCTCTTATGATATTTACCACATCTTCATTGCTTACGAGTCTTTCCATGGTACTTCCAAGAATTTTCAATTCCATACAAATATACCGTGTATATGAAATATGAAGCATATTTATAAAAACGTATATGAAAATAACAACTGTAGTCATAAGACTTTCCCAGAAATATGCAACGTAATACCACTGTATTTTGTCAAAAGGGTACCAGCCATCAAAAGGGTACAAATACTGCTTTTCCTTACCGAGTATAGAATTCTCATAATACATAATTATTTTTGGAAATAAGTTTACAACCACTGCTAGTCCTATAGTATAATAGAATTCAAATCTTACTATCAGCTTTGTAGTCTGCGTATATCGATGCAAAATCTTTTTGTGTTCTGCTGAATCAGTAATCGCTTCCCATAAGTTAAATCTAAAGTGTTGATAAATGTGGTCGTACAAATCTTTATTGTCATGTACTTTTTTGTATTTATTTAATAACATGAGGCAAACTCCTAAGTTTGGGGCGATATTGATAATCTCGAACCAGTCCTTGAATCCAATGAAACAGAGAGTGGCAAATAATTGAGTTGATGTGAGAAATATAAGACCATATGTAAAGTAGAAACAGAATGTCGAAAGTTTTGATCGGCCTTTAAAAGGACACATAAATATTTTTTCACCTATATTGCTGATATAGTCCATTTCGAACAAAAAATCGTTTTTTAAAGTATTCAATGTTTTGCTAACTTGACTCATTTTGAAACAAATGCTCGTATCAGTTACTTGAATAAAACAGCTTTTATTCTTCACAAACGGTAGCTTAACTATACATCACAGAAAATATAAACGTACTTGTATGTTTATACCAAACGATTTATTTTCTCATTATTATTAAACTCGCTGTGCTTGCGGCTTCACACTCGTCATAGGTTTTTCTTCATTGGGTTTTTTTTACCACGAATGCAGCAAAGTATTTGAAACGTCAGGAAAAACAGAAATCTAAAATATACGCGTTAGAATCCGTTTAAAAGTGTTTTATCATAATTTGTTTTAGTAACTAATTGTTTTTTACCCTTACACTTATCTACTGTGTGTTCAGTAATATTTAAATATCATCATGTATTAGGGAAAGCCGTAGGTATTTGTGCATACAATTTATTTTGTAAAGTGAATCTTCTTTAGAGCATTAACTACCAGTACCTTCATGTGACTCTATTTCTGATGCCGAACTGCCACAATTTTTTGTAATCCTTTGTTGTTATCTTCATTGTCATTTTATCACTGCTGAACAAAGACCTCCGCGTAAACAACGCTGCTGGCTATCCCTCTGGTATAGAGTCCCTTAGTCACCTATAACGACATCCACGGGATGAATTGGAGTGGCGCTATATTCTTAATCCGGATACCACAGGGATCTCGGACATCCTATGTACCACACATATTTCACATATTTAAAGGATCTGACAAATCCCTCCCTCACCGGACGGTTATATATTATCATTGCATTTTATTCATGATGAGAAACAAAAACAATATTTCCAAATTATTGGTAAAAATATTGTTAAAATTATTATTGATAAAATTATTATTAATAAAATAAATTATCATAGAACTGACCTTAACTGGCTCAGGACACTATAAATAATTTACTGCGTTCAAGGAATTGGAGGCAGATGCCTTCCGGCACAATAGTGCCATAGTATAGGGACTTTTTTTAATTTTTTTATTGATGTCCAGTGGAAATTCTACATGGAACTTCCTTCACCCCGGGGAAGGGCGAAGGGGTATGCCGGACTCCAACCGGCTAAAGCCAATGGAGCGGTCATCTTCGGCACCGAAGGGAGGCTCCAGGTCCTCGTAAGATCACACTAGAGCCGCCCATTGGTGCCACGCCTTTAGGCACATCACGGAAGGGATGACTGTAAAGCGGTCACCCCCTCTAGCGGAGGGAAGGCGACTGTAAAAAGGTCGCCCCCTCCGGCACTTCTCGGGGAGGATTGTAAAGGATCCCCCCAAGCCTCGCTTTGCGCTGTGCAGCGCACACGGCGGCACGTGACCACGTGCGCACCACCGTCTTCCCGGGGGTATAGTATAGGGACTACCCTATACTTCGATATTAGTCTACAATCAATCCTTTCAACGACCTCTTCTTCCTATCACGGCTTTCCGTTTGGAAAATCAAAACTAAACGATTTAGAAATTGATGTATTATTTGTTAATCACTTATAAGTATTTAAGTTTTGCCTGTATTTTAATGATGTAAAATCCATTAAATGTATAAATAAACAAATCTTTGTAAACTATTACTAATCATTTTATCTTCTGATTTCAATTCACAACACGGCATGTAACCGATCGTCTTTTGGGGGAGGCTCTTGTTCAGCAGTGGACATTTGTTGTTGATATGATGATGATAGGACTTACACATTGGGAACGTAATATTTATAAAAAAAATTGGAGTTTTAAATTACTTTCATTGACTTTACGTCTTATTTTTGCGTCACTGTAACATTTCTTTATAGTCATATGAACAGTATAACTATGACTGTACCTCATACTTATTTTTACCATTACAGGCATTTTTTTTTTCTTTTCATTTAAAACACACTAGGATTTCTCCTGTATCGTGCATTTACAGACATAAATTCCACATAAGTACAATACACCCAGACCCGAAACAACTACCTGCAGATCATACAAATATTCATTTTTGTATTCATGGAAAACCATATGGAGGAGACCGGGCAAGAAACCATGGTTACTCTTTAAGAGTAGTTTTCTCAGTAAGCGAGTGCTCTTTATAGAAAGTATTTCAATAAAAAATAAACATTGATTTACATATACACAGTTGTGATTTGGAAGGCAATTACATATTATATAAAGTTCTTGTTGATGACTAATTTTATTTACTCCTTTTACTTAAAAAAGTAGGTGATGACATATGGCACAGAGACGTGGTCACTTACTATGGGCCTCATTAAAAAACTTAAGGTCACTCAGCGCTCTATGGAGAGAGCTATGGTTGGTATGCTCTACGAGATCGAATCAGAAATGAGGAGATCCGTAGAAGACCTAAAGTTGCCGACAGAGTTGAAAGAATTAGTAAACTGAAGTGGTAATGGGCGGGGCACATTCTCGTAGAACTGATGGCCGTTGGGGCAAAAAAGTTGTTGAGTGGAGACCGCGCACTGGAAAACGCAGCGTGGGACGAACTCCAACAAGGTGGACAGATGACCTGGTGAAGGTCGCTGGGAGTCGTTGGATGAGAGAGGCATGTGACCGCTCGTTGTGGAATTCTATGGAGGTGGCCTTTTTCAGCAGTGGACGTCGTTTGGCTGATGTGATGATGATGAAAAAAGTAAGCGCTTTCAGATACATTTCTGAAAGCCGGGTAATCTGCTAAGCCGCTAGCTTTAAATACTACACCGATTGCAAAAATGCGTAAAGATTTTATGCATTTTTATGGGACAAGCCCGCCACGCATTCCCTACCACTGCAACTCCTGTAAGCCAGCATCTACAATGGCGACCACCGAAGAGAACACCTACCAATAAAGGTCAGTGTGTCCCAGATCAATGAAGAACTGTCTTGGAACCCGCAACGAAATTAATCAGAAAAGAAAATGGAGGAGTAGGAAAGAATATACGTTCCACTTCCCTCCGTAGCAAGCAGGAGACAGAGAAAATACTATAGGCCATAGGCACAATAATTGGGAGTGTACAACTAGAATAAGCCTAGTTGCACCACGGGTACAAAAATGCTTATGCATGTTAATGCCTGCCACATACGGCTCGAATGGTGATTCAGTGGCTACTGCTACATAATGTTATGACTCTGGACTGGCCTGTGCAGACCCTAGATTTAAATCCAATTGAGCACGCATGGGATATGCTTCAACAAAGGGCTTTACGAAGATTTCCCGTACATCTGGTGTTAGACAGTGATCTTTCATCTCACCGAACCTGGGACCTTATCCCACAAGGCGATAGATAGCCTCATTTTGAGTATGCTTTCTTTCTTTCATCTGCTTTTGCAGATTATAGTTTTAATTTTATAACGAATTTAATGTTTTGTGTTTCATTCGAATTCATTTCCATTTCTTTCTTTTTAATAAAACGTTGGTCCACACTTGGATTTATCCTGTGTCGTGGGTTCAGCTTACAGACATACATTTCACATGCACAAATAACCAGACCCGAAACAACTATTTGTAGATCATACAAATATTTGTTCCGTGCGGGGATGGAACCCGCGACATGTTGCGCAGAAAACCAATCGCTTAGCCACTGCGCCAACCGTGCCATCATTTCGATCCTTAATCACCAGCAACAGAAGGTCTTCTTTTTGTACAATCTTAACAATACTATTTTTACTAAAACTTCATTTTTGATTAATTTCCTGTTAGAGTATAAAGTGCGCGCATTTTGATATAAAGATGCAATTCTTTATAGTTTATTTTCAATACATGAATAGCTAAAATATCTCTAGCCTTGATGCGTGTATTATAAAATAATTACAATATTATAGGTAAAGAATATACGCTGTAGCTACAGCAACATGTAGTTCTTCTCGTAAATCTGTAAAATGCTATTTAAGTTACTAAAGTCGTACTGTCTAAAGAATCCCGCGAGTCAATCACGTTTGTTGCAAATAACTGGTTGCTGCCTCTTATCAAAGGCATAACTTTTATATTCTAACATTCGTAGTCATTAGGCGATCCTATAATTATTACAAGCAATGATCAAATAACAACATCCTAGTGGACGTAAATCATAGGCACTTATATAACATTAAATCGATCGATAGTTTCATGAGCACTCGTGTACAATGTATACATATCTATACAAATAAATAAAATTGAAGTGTCTGTTTGTCATGTCAAAATAACAGCTATTTACTAAATGCATATGAAAGTATATACGGTACCTACAGCAAAAAATCTTTTTCATGTCTGTCGGTCTGTCTGTCAGTTTGGTCCCACTAATCTCTGAAACGGCTGGACCAATTTCTACGGGACTTTCACTGGTAGATGTTATAAGGTATAATTTAGGCTACCTTTATATCAAAAAAATAATTCGGATTCCGCGTAAAAAAAATGAAACCCATGAAATCCAATATATATTATGTACTCTATGTCAAGTACCTATGCCGAAGTACTCCAATTTCTTTTAAATTAAACGGCGGGTGAAACCGCGGTGTCCTAGCTAGTTTTAAATATGTTTACTTAAGACTGATAGACTAACCAATCTATGTATGGTTCCTGGTAAATAATATACTATCTCTCTCTAATCATGGGTGTCGTGAAAGGCGACTAAGGGTTGATATAAAGGGGATGGGCAGCAGCATCCTACCATGTGCAAATAACAACAAACTGCGGACACCAATCCGCCTGCCAATCGTAGTGATTATGGCAATATCCTCTATAACCGTTTACTGTAGTAATAATGAGAGAGGCTCATGTTCAGCAGTGGATATTTACGGGCTGATGTATGTGTGTGTATCAGATCAACTGAAAACATAGAGGTCTGTTGGTAGTCTCTTGAGATCTGTAGATTGACCGTAACTTTTCTACCAATAAATATGGCACGTCCTCTCTTCACGTGTTTATCATACTGCCATCATCAATGCATTCCTGGAAATCAGTTCGAGGCCAAACAAATACTTAAGGAATGGTAACAAGGACGAACATACGATGAAACCGAAAGTTTACTTGTTCCATAAAGTAAATCTACCCATATGCGTGTGCGACTTGTGCGCACTCGCACCCATACATACAGGCTCTTTCACTCTTACACAAACCCAATTATACTCACACACCTAGTTTCCAATCTGCTACCTTTTTTTTTTTTTGGGCTTCTCGCATCCATTTCTGGGAAATGTGGTTGCTTAACCGGTCATTTTCTGGCGAAGCCAAAAGAGGCCTCCAGCCAGGCTTAAATTTAATATTAAAAACTAAGCAACTTTCGCTAAGGGCGCCCCCTGCGGGACACGGACCTCGGCTTAGGGCGTTGCTGGGGATAACAAGCTATTGTTTTGGGGACAGCTGGATCGGTATTATTTAAATTGTGTTAAGGGACATTTAAAGCTACAGGCTCGGCACGGGCCGGCGCGAGCAAGAGACGGGAGGGAGAAGTGCTAACTTGAACGGGAAGGTGACGCGGCGATAGGCCTCCGCGACGTTGGTGAGGAATCTGCTACCATTCGTACTGCTAAATATAAACTCTCAGCGTGTTAATGTGCTGCGCTAGTAGAACACAACATTAACTAAATACTCAGCTATGATTGGGCCACCAAGATACATGCTGTGCCTAGTTTGGGGTCCACCGCCATTTCAGTATTGTTTTCTGTATTTCCCTTATCTTGCTTTGCTTCTTATGTGTAATTAGAAACTGTGTGATTGTTAAATAAATAAATAATTATTTCCTTTATCCAAAACTGTGATAATTAAAGTAAAATTTCCTCACGAGCTTTGGTTTTATTGTAGTGGTCTATTAGGATGCACATGTCCAGCATTAGACAGGCTGGTATATTAAAGGTGATATTTATGTTTGGATTTTTTATTAAAGGGGAACGCCCATCTGCCAACCAAAAATGAGCTATACACCAAATTGTACTTCAAATCGAAGAAAACCTATTACAATTTCATTAATTATCTAAAACTAGGGGAAGCCGGTTAAACCTTTTTGTGAAAGATAGGTTATGGCAAGGTTACGGCGCAGAATACTTGTAGTAGTTAGGGGTTAATAAGCAATAATTAAATATCAGCAAAGGCAGACCATAAATCAAGTCCCAAACGCAAACCAATGATTAAAATATATCAAGTGAATGAATGAAAATGAAATGTAATACGGTAATGTAAACCATATACAGGCGCTTATAAATGGTCGAGACTTTAGTTGCCGCGCTCCAAGATGTAGATTACTTATGGAAAAGAACGGGCAAGAAACTTCATGGTTACTCTTTTTTTTTTAATCACATTAAATGTTACAATAATTTATGAGCACATTGTGATAGAAATCAAGGTTATGTGAAAACAATGTAGGCAAAAAGAGTCTAAACTTCCTAAAAAGTCTACTAAACAAGCCTGAGTGTAATTTTTTTTGCAGTGTCTGATAAAGTGACTGCTGCGCTCCGGGTCATGGGTTCGATTCCCGCACGGAACAAATATTTGTATGATCTGCAGGTAGTTGTTCCGGGTCTGGATGAATTGTATTTGGAATTCATGTATGTACACGCACCCACGACACAGGAGAAATCCTAGTGTGGGGCAACGTATTTTTTAAAAGAAGAAAAGAAAAAGAAAGATTTTTTGGAATTTATGAAACGTCAGAATTTAAGTTGCACGGTTTCAAATAGTTGATCTCATGGAGAAGAGCCGGCAAGAAACTCCATGGATACTCTTTTAAAATAGTTGGGGATTACAATGTTAATTGTATAGGTACACATGATTGTAAAATATATACAGAGAAAAATGTAGGTTAATGTGTAAAGATGAAACATACCACAATAAAATTACAATAATGAATTTGCCGTGGCAGGTAACGGCTGTCCAGTCCCAACAGACGGCAGCCGTTCACGAGCATGACGCATGCATCAGCATCGCTTAGCTCAACCATATTGTAGGGAACCGAACGACCCGATACACAACGCCACCGTTAGCAAGACCTTTTAGTGAGCATGACAGACCAATACAGCCAGGCAAAAGACACAATCAAAATAAGTACTTAACATATAACATTAATGGCTACATGATGCACACACATTTACAGTTTTTTATAAATATTGTAAGTTAATGTCACAAGAACAATATTAATATTAACTAATAGTCAATCAATGCCATAATATTAAATTGATGTAAATAATATAAAATTTTATGAAATTTTAAATGAGTCAACTCAAATGTCAGTACAAGTAATGAACATAAAAATTATCAAATAATAATAACAGTAGTAAATTACAATAATGTCAAAATTATAAACACTCAAGCTTACCAAATCGACTTGCTAATCCTATAGTAAATATATTGAAAAATAAAATTGACGTATGCTTCCCATTAAAATATTCACTGACGACAAACACACGAGTGAACTGGGTAACCGATGACATAATTAACTTAAAATCTCTATTATTTGACATGCAAGACTTAGCGTTAAAATTTCAATCCAATGTAGACTTGATATTTAAAATTAACGAACTGCAACTTATGTACGATACGTTATTGTGGCAGGAGCGAAGCAATTATTACTGCAATGTAATAAATAAATCCATAAACGTAACCAAATCGATGTGGACAGTCGTGAATTCGGAAAGTCAAAAGAACAACCGATTACACTGAACATTTAACTCAGTGTAACGGGACTAAATTCCCCAGTACAGCGGATGCCGTCGATGCTGTTAATGAGTTCTTTGTATCGGCAGCTGCAACATGCGGCGCCCCGCCAGCAGACGTAGCAGCCGCGTCACGTGCTCTAACTGCAACGCACATGCCAGCGGATCGGTCACTCAGGCTCAAGGAATTCACCACGCTGGAGGTCTACCGAATAATAACAACCGGTGTAGCAAATAAGAAATCGACTGATGCCTACGACATATCGGTCTCATTGATACGTGCTGCTGCCGCACCACTAGCTCATATTCTATCTTGTTTGTACAACAGCTGCTGCAAGGCCGGCCTGTATCCATCAGCGTTGAAGTACGTCAAAGTGTCGCCCATATACAAAGGCAAAGGGAAGCAAGAAGAAATGGATAGCTACAGACCCGTGTCGATGATTCCAGCTATAGCCAAAATTTTTGAGTACGGTTTAAGTGTTCGGATTACAGAGTACTTGACGCAATGTTGCTCACTGTCGGACAGACAATATGCCTATCGTATCGGCCGATCCACAACTGCGTTAGCTAGAGAAGTAGTCCGACGTGTTCTAGAAGCTAGGGAGGGTCATCAGCAGGTCGCAGTGATATTCTGCGACCTGTCAAAAGCTTTTGACGTAGCTGATCATAGGGTCCTCGGAGTAAAGATGAGCTACTATGGCATAAAAGGCATATGGCATAAAGCACTGCAACTACTTACGGACTTCATGACAGACCGATGTCAGGTGGTCGTGGGAAATAGAGGCACGGTACAATCAAAGCCACTAAAAACCGTAATCGGTGTAGCCCAAGGCTCATCGCTTTCAAACATCATGTTTACCCTCCTCCTGAATGATCTGCCGGAAAATGTACGCGACGGTCACATACTTATGTATGCCGACGACGTAGCTGCAATAGTTACCGCACCAACCGTGGATCAACTAGAGTGTAGGCTAAACGCAGTCGCACACGACCTCGACTACTGGTTTAGAATAAATGGACTAATTTTGAATACAAGCAAGACCCAATTTATGCACTTTAACTTGTCCGGTCGTGCATATAGACCATTGATCGTACGAGTCGGAACCAGTATAATGGACCAAGTTAATACCATTGCCTTCCTAGGCTTTCAAATAGATAGTGGTCTAACATGGGAGGGCCACTTAGATAAGTTATGCGAGAAAATTGGCCGTGCATGCTTTGCGCTGCGGCGTGTATCGGCAATGCTGCCATACACCATGGTAAGAAATTGTTACTTTGCGTCTGTGCACTCCAAGTAATTACTGGCATTTAATGTAGGTGGAAGCTCGACGGGATCTACAATCTGGCCATTAAAAATCCCTCACCATAAATTTATTTTGAATTGGTACTGGGACCTGACAGCTGGGACCTAAATATGTCGACATAGCTGAAAGGATGAGTAAACTGAAGTGGCAATGGGCAGGGCACATCGAATCGAGACCGCGCACCGGAAAACGCAGCGTGGGACGACCTCCAACAAGGTGGACAGACGACCTGGTGAAGGTCGCTGGGAGTCGTTGGATGAGAGCGGCATGTGACCGCTCGTTGTGGAAATCTAAGGGGGAGGCCTTTGTTCAGCAGTAGACGCCCTGTGGCTGATATGATGATGATGATGATGACTGGGACCTGTCTTCTCTTGACACATACGGATTTTCTAATTGCCAATTATGTAGATTGTGTAAATTTAAGTAGCCGTCCTTTCTGCAGGCTGATTCATAACTCCATTGCACCTTATTACTAAAGTTTGGGTCCTCCCGATGCATTTCAAGCATGTGGCGGCAGAATTGAACTCTTGGCACGTAGTCTCTAGTTAAAAGAGTTCGAGAGAAGCGTGCAGCTTCGTACGTGGTATGGATGGTATACATACCTCTTGAGCACTGAATGAACAGTGGATTTCAGTATCCCTGTGCGCCGTTGTATCGCCCTAAGTTGTGGGGACTTGTTCTTGAAGCACTATGTCTTCGTCAACAACTTGAGGCCGTCTACCGCCACGTTGACCAGGGAGTCTACCTTACACGTAGGAGTTATGTACTCTGGTAAACATTTCGTGGTGTGGATGGCTCCTATCGGGAAACCTTTCTCTGTAGAGGGTGGCAGTAGCTCTGGTACTTTGGCCAGCTTCTCCGTAAATAAGATGCATTTCAGCATACTCTCGCTGCGTGTAACTCGGAAAAACGCGGCGATTGGCCATGTTATCAGCACAAAAAAGTCCAGGTGGTTGCCAAGTCATCGTAGTATAAACAATAATAATCCAATTCGTAAGGCAAACAAAGTCCGGGGTCCACGGCACAAAACAGTCGTTAGTACGAAACAATAATTTGTGAATACAGAGATACGTAGCGCACGGCTTAAGGTAGCGTACTGGCAAGCGTCGCAAATTAGGTTGAGAGAGTGAGACACAAAATCACAATACAAGAAAGAGCGGGATAGCACATGCGATTCTTTTGTTAGACAGTAACCGGTCGGGTCGGGTCGGTCGGCGAGCAGGTATAAACACGTGCATGTCGCATTTTACATGTCACAACTTGTTTTATAATAATTCGCGTAAATGAGCAGCTATTACTTATTCTCGTGGTGGTTTTTGACAAAATTACGCTAATTACATTTTTAACAAAATCAGCTTCTCTGGAACTAATATAGCATTTTTTTTTTTTTCGTGTTTTTTAATTAAAATGGACTAGTATTGTATTTATTTATTATTATTATTTTTCCTTTATTTTAAATATATACATATAAATTACATTTTTAAATACATATAAAAAAAAAACAATATATATTTAAAAATATAAAAAATAGTAGCCCACCGGCATCGGGAACAAGGTCCAAGCTACCGGTGGTTAGGGCTCCAGAGAGAGGAACCTCCTAACAATACGAGCCGTGTCCAGGAGTACCGCTTTCTGTATCAAGCCCTTGACCCAGCTGCCTAACGAGAGCCTCTTAAGGTGTTGGTCGAGGCTCTTGGCCATAAGGCCATTGGCCGTGACAACTATCGGCACAATGATTGCAGAGTCTACCTCCCACATGTCGACAACCTCGTGCGCCAAGTCAAGATACTTAATTTGCTTATCTTTCTCGGCCTTCACGAGATTCTCGTCATGCGGGATAGTTATATCAACAATCATTGTGCGGCGCTCTACTCGATCTATCACCACTATATCAGGCTTATTGGCTACAATAGTCCTGTCAGTAATGATAGATCGATCCCAGTACATTGTGACATGGTCATTCTCGAGAACTGGGTCGGGCACATACCTGTAGTATGGCACTTCTGAACTCACAAGGTTGTATTGCAGTGCAAGTTGCTGGTGGATAATCCTGGCTACTTGGTTATGCCTGTGCAAGTACTCGCCGTTAGCAAGACGAGAACAACCGGAAATAATGTGACGTATAGACTCGCCTGGACGGTGGCATGCCCGACAGATGTCAACCGTGCCGTCCTTCACAATATATTTTCGGTAATTATTCGTCATGATAACTTCATCCATAATTGCACAGATAAAACCTTCGGTTTCCCCAAACAGGTCACCGAAGCGTAGCCAAGACACGGACGCTACTAAGTTTACATCAGGCCCATGAAGGGCCCGGTAAAAGCGTCCGTGAAGCTCCTTGTTCTGCCATACCTCCATACGGTCATTAGTGTCAAGCACTACGGGTTTATGCCAGTTCTCTTTAGCCAAGGAGAGCGGGGTGAGTCCCTTGTCCATCGCAACCACATCTCGGTGCATCCCCACTTCGGCATGGAGAAAGTACTCCCTGAGGCTGCACACCTCACGATTGTGGAGGGTCTTAGCATTTAAAAAGCCTCGACCCCCACACTTTCGTGGGATGTATAGCCTCATTACCGACGATCGTGGGTGATGCATCCGATTTGTGGTCAACAACGAACGGACTCTTCTATCCAGAGCGTCTAATTCCGTCTGAGTCCACTTGAGTATGCCGAAAGAATAGACTAAGACTGGCATGACCCAACCGTTAAAGGCGCGTACCTTGTTACCGCCTGACAAAAGACTTTTCAGTACTTTTTTATTATTATTATTATTAGTATGTCTCTCTTTTCACGGGTTTATATCCCCTGTAAGGGGGAACCCGGTCTTTTTACAGGCTTACGCGGGGACATGGGTCCAATACGCAGAGGCCCTTTAGAGAATTTTAATCTAAAATGTAATGGGACACCAACCGGGGACTCCCCATAGCTGCACTATAAAATGAAGTCATGGATTGTCCCCGGTGGTGTAAGGCTATTGTATGAGATGGAAACTATAACGATAAGGTCTATTGCAATGGGTGTTACATGGAATAAAAAAACTAATAAATACAATATTAATATTATTAGTATTGTTATTTGTATTTTGTATTGTATTTCTGCAAAATCACCACTAAACAAGCTATTTGTTAAGTTTGTTGCACAAAATTGTACGATAAATTTTTTAATAAAAATTGTTTTTCTTGAAAACATTTTAGTTTTAAATAGAATAAAGACTCATCAATGAGTAAAGCAACTATTCATAAATAATTTGAGGTAAAAAAGAACTAGAAAAGGAATTTTTCGTTTGAGAGATAGAGATTTTTCGATATTTCGTAAAATTTTGTAAGTACTACCGTAAATCCGTAAGATTTTGCTGAACATATATTGTGTTTTTTTGGTAGGTATTGACCTAAGCTCTCACCCCCTGCAGTATGTAGTGCTATTTACTGAACACCCTGTGTATATAATTCAATAAACATCCACTTATTGTATCCAACAGTTTATCTAAAAAGTCATCATCAGCTGATGTAGATCAATTCCTGAACATGAGGCTTTCAGTGGACGTAGCATATACAAGGATACTGATGCTCTGCCTTTTTTAAACTTTAGCTATTTTTAATAATAACCTAAAGGGTATAAAGGCTGGCCCTTTTTTCAGATTCGGCCGTATTGTCACGCACCGTACTTAGGTTATGGTAGTTAAGGTAGTGCTATATCAAACCTCCGTCCCCTTGAGGGCATGGATGGCTTCCTTGACCACCATTGTTGCAGGGGCTGTTGCAGGGGCTGTTGCAGGGTGCACCTGTGCGATAATAAAATTTTATGAAGTATCACAGTTTAAGTTGTAAATATTAGGTATATCATACTTTGATATGTTTAAATATATATACTGGTATCAAACTGTTTACATCATCATTTTGTAGGGTTTCTTAAGTCTCCTTGTTAATCAATGATTATAATTGCATTTAATTTAACATAGAATGGACAAACCATCCGGCATCCGAGGATTTGACGAGTTTTGTATTGTTTGCCGCTTCAATCAAAGGTTATAGTTAGTATATCGAATAAACAATCGATATATTAAATAAAATGTGATATATCAATATGGAAAACTTTAAAGCTATTGCTATTTAAATTTTGAAGAGTTGTGTTCATTTCTTGAAATGTTATTCACATTCTAGTTTTAATTACTATCTAGCCCATAAGATTTAAAATGGACTATGAAGTGCTGAAATTATACGGATGAAGATGAAAACAATTAAAACTGCAATTTTATATAAAAGTTGTACATTGAAACCCAGTGGAAATTCTTCATGAGCTTCCTTCGCCCCGGGGAAGGGCGAAGGGGTATGCTGGACTCCTACCGGCAAAATCCACTGGGGCGGTCATCTTCTGCGCCTAAGGGAGGCTTCAAGTCCTCGTATGATCACACTAGAGCCACCCACTGGTGCCACGCCTATGGCCACATCTCGGAGAGGGTGACTGTAAGGCGGTCACCCCTCCGGGGGGATTGTAAAGGATCCCCCAGAGCGTCCCACGGCAGCGCGTGACCACATGCATGCTACCGTCTTCTTTTGGGTGGTCGCTTGGTGTGAGCACTCAGATTCCCTAATCTACGCACTCGCGAACCCAGAGGTACCCCGCCTTATAGAAACAGCAGGGGGTTTCAGTTTGGCGTATGGGAATCAGGCGCCAGTACGGTTGTTACCCCGGCGCCGTCTCCTCCTTCTTCAAGCGGGATCAGCCCTCTCCCGGTCTCTCCTTCTGGAGCATGACGCTTTCACAGAAAGAGACCACGGCATTCCAGTTTTCGTGCTCTGCCAACATAGCCGACACAACTGCTGGCAGAGAGAGATCTTGCCCGATCCGATCGACCAGGATCCGCCGCTCGGCGGCCCATGCAAGGCACGCCTCGATCGTGTCTGTGTGGTGTCCTGATCGCTATCACGATGGTGGCATTATGCCGTGGCCTCGCGTCGTATCCTGTGCAGGTGAGCGCCAAATCAACCGTGCCCGGTGAGCACCTGCGTCAGGCGCAAGATGATGCGCTCGCTCCTTCTGAGCCAGACTCCAAAGAGCGGCAGGACGGCCTTGACGACGCGCTTGGTTGCAAACTGCATCCGCAGGCGATGACGCCACTTTCCAAGTGCGCGCAGCCGAGCTAGCCACCGCAGCCTGTCCAACGCCCCTGGAGGCGCGCCTTCGCCGCACTGGTGGAGGGAGCGCGTCTGATCGTAGATCCACGCATCCATCTCCGCCAGGATGTCGAAAGGCGGTAAACGCGCCAGGACAGTTGCCGCCTCCGTACACCTCGACACTGTTCGTTATCCTCGTGCGATCCGGATAGCCACTCTGCGCTGCAGACCGTGAATTTTGGTTTTGCAGCGCTGGGTGTACATTGAACCTAAGAAACCACTGGTTGTGGCTACAAATTCTTCACTGATAAGCTTATGAGCTGCGCTATCACAGAGGATTCCTTGATGTCTCTGAAACATCGATTGCAGTTGGTTCAAGAATCCCTTTAAATACAAAACAGAATAACAGCCAGATCGATAAAGAAGCTACAGCTAAATGCTGGAGTCAAGATAATATAATAATTATAGTAACCATTTGTCTCTCTATTACACGGGTTTATATCCCCTGTAAGGGGGAACCCGGTCTTTTGATAGGCTTACGCGGGGACATGGGTCCAACACGCAGAGGCCCTTTAGAGAATTTTTATTTTAAAATGTAATGGGACACTAACCGGGAACTCTCCATGGCTACACTATAAAATGCAGTCTCGGATTGTCCCCGGAGGTGTAAAACTATTGTATAAGATGGAAACTACAATTATAAGGTCTATTGTAATGGGTGCTAAATGGATGGATGGAAAAACAGCGTCTGCCTTTCAACGTTTATAGTGAAATTCTGTGGCAGACGGTCACTCGCCACTCACAAGATGGGCCCCCTAAATGGCCACCACTACAGGCGACAAGGAGCAACACCGGTGTGAGCGGCTAGGGGTGTAGAGAGGTGCCGAGGCATGCCCGACAGATGTCAACCGTGCCGTCCTTCACAATATATTTTCGGTAATTATTCGTCATGATAACTTCATCCATAATTGCACAGATAAAACCTTCGGTTTCCCCAAACAGGTCACCGAAGCGTAGCCAAGACACGGACGCTACTAAGTTTACATCAGGCCCATGAAGGGCCCGGTAAAAGCGTCCGTGAAGCTCCTTGTTCTGCCATACCTCCATACGGTCATTAGTGTCAAGCACTACGGGTTTATGCCAGTTCTCTTTAGCCAAGGAGAGCGGGGTGAGTCCCTTGTCCATCGCAACCACATCTCGGTGCATCCCCACTTCGGCATGGAGAAAGTACTCCCTGAGGCTGCACACCTCACGATTGTGGAGGGTCTTAGCATTTAAAAAGCCTCGACCCCCACACTTTCGTGGGATGTATAGCCTCATTACCGACGATCGTGGGTGATGCATCCGATTTGTGGTCAACAACGAACGGACTCTTCTATCCAGAGCGTCTAATTCCGTCTGAGTCCACTTGAGTATGCCGAAAGAATAGACTAAGACTGGCATGACCCAACCGTTAAAGGCGCGTACCTTGTTACCGCCTGACAAAAGACTTTTCAGTACTTTTTTATTATTATTATTATTAGTATGTCTCTCTTTTCACGGGTTTATATCCCCTGTAAGGGGGAACCCGGTCTTTTTACAGGCTTACGCGGGGACATGGGTCCAATACGCAGAGGCCCTTTAGAGAATTTTAATCTAAAATGTAATGGGACACCAACCGGGGACTCCCCATAGCTGCACTATAAAATGAAGTCATGGATTGTCCCCGGTGGTGTAAGGCTATTGTATGAGATGGAAACTATAACGATAAGGTCTATTGCAATGGGTGTTACATGGAATAAAAAAACTAATAAATACAATATTAATATTATTAGTATTGTTATTTGTATTTTGTATTGTATTTCTGCAAAATCACCACTAAACAAGCTATTTGTTAAGTTTGTTGCACAAAATTGTACGATAAATTTTTTAATAAAAATTGTTTTTCTTGAAAACATTTTAGTTTTAAATAGAA
This sequence comes from Diloba caeruleocephala, assembly GCA_947459985.1. Taxonomy (NCBI): domain Eukaryota; kingdom Metazoa; phylum Arthropoda; class Insecta; order Lepidoptera; family Noctuidae; genus Diloba; species Diloba caeruleocephala. The sequence continues at coordinate 19,974,795 of OX381611.1, forward strand.
TAAAGACTCATCAATGAGTAAAGCAACTATTCATAAATAATTTGAGGTAAAAAAGAACTAGAAAAGGAATTTTTCGTTTGAGAGATAGAGATTTTTCGATATTTCGTAAAATTTTGTAAGTACTACCGTAAATCCGTAAGATTTTGCTGAACATATATTGTGTTTTTTTGGTAGGTATTGACCTAAGCTCTCACCCCCTGCAGTATGTAGTGCTATTTACTGAACACCCTGTGTATATAATTCAATAAACATCCACTTATTGTATCCAACAGTTTATCTAAAAAGTCATCATCAGCTGATGTAGATCAATTCCTGAACATGAGGCTTTCAGTGGACGTAGCATATACAAGGATACTGATGCTCTGCCTTTTTTAAACTTTAGCTATTTTTAATAATAACCTAAAGGGTATAAAGGCTGGCCCTTTTTTCAGATTCGGCCGTATTGTCACGCACCGTACTTAGGTTATGGTAGTTAAGGTAGTGCTATATCAAACCTCCGTCCCCTTGAGGGCATGGATGGCTTCCTTGACCACCATTGTTGCAGGGGCTGTTGCAGGGGCTGTTGCAGGGTGCACCTGTGCGATAATAAAATTTTATGAAGTATCACAGTTTAAGTTGTAAATATTAGGTATATCATACTTTGATATGTTTAAATATATATACTGGTATCAAACTGTTTACATCATCATTTTGTAGGGTTTCTTAAGTCTCCTTGTTAATCAATGATTATAATTGCATTTAATTTAACATAGAATGGACAAACCATCCGGCATCCGAGGATTTGACGAGTTTTGTATTGTTTGCCGCTTCAATCAAAGGTTATAGTTAGTATATCGAATAAACAATCGATATATTAAATAAAATGTGATATATCAATATGGAAAACTTTAAAGCTATTGCTATTTAAATTTTGAAGAGTTGTGTTCATTTCTTGAAATGTTATTCACATTCTAGTTTTAATTACTATCTAGCCCATAAGATTTAAAATGGACTATGAAGTGCTGAAATTATACGGATGAAGATGAAAACAATTAAAACTGCAATTTTATATAAAAGTTGTACATTGAAACCCAGTGGAAATTCTTCATGAGCTTCCTTCGCCCCGGGGAAGGGCGAAGGGGTATGCTGGACTCCTACCGGCAAAATCCACTGGGGCGGTCATCTTCTGCGCCTAAGGGAGGCTTCAAGTCCTCGTATGATCACACTAGAGCCACCCACTGGTGCCACGCCTATGGCCACATCTCGGAGAGGGTGACTGTAAGGCGGTCACCCCTCCGGGGGGATTGTAAAGGATCCCCCAGAGCGTCCCACGGCAGCGCGTGACCACATGCATGCTACCGTCTTCTTTTGGGTGGTCGCTTGGTGTGAGCACTCAGATTCCCTAATCTACGCACTCGCGAACCCAGAGGTACCCCGCCTTATAGAAACAGCAGGGGGTTTCAGTTTGGCGTATGGGAATCAGGCGCCAGTACGGTTGTTACCCCGGCGCCGTCTCCTCCTTCTTCAAGCGGGATCAGCCCTCTCCCGGTCTCTCCTTCTGGAGCATGACGCTTTCACAGAAAGAGACCACGGCATTCCAGTTTTCGTGCTCTGCCAACATAGCCGACACAACTGCTGGCAGAGAGAGATCTTGCCCGATCCGATCGACCAGGATCCGCCGCTCGGCGGCCCATGCAAGGCACGCCTCGATCGTGTCTGTGTGGTGTCCTGATCGCTATCACGATGGTGGCATTATGCCGTGGCCTCGCGTCGTATCCTGTGCAGGTGAGCGCCAAATCAACCGTGCCCGGTGAGCACCTGCGTCAGGCGCAAGATGATGCGCTCGCTCCTTCTGAGCCAGACTCCAAAGAGCGGCAGGACGGCCTTGACGACGCGCTTGGTTGCAAACTGCATCCGCAGGCGATGACGCCACTTTCCAAGTGCGCGCAGCCGAGCTAGCCACCGCAGCCTGTCCAACGCCCCTGGAGGCGCGCCTTCGCCGCACTGGTGGAGGGAGCGCGTCTGATCGTAGATCCACGCATCCATCTCCGCCAGGATGTCGAAAGGCGGTAAACGCGCCAGGACAGTTGCCGCCTCCGTACACCTCGACACTGTTCGTTATCCTCGTGCGATCCGGATAGCCACTCTGCGCTGCAGACCGTGAATTTTGGTTTTGCAGCGCTGGGTGTACATTGAACCTAAGAAACCACTGGTTGTGGCTACAAATTCTTCACTGATAAGCTTATGAGCTGCGCTATCACAGAGGATTCCTTGATGTCTCTGAAACATCGATTGCAGTTGGTTCAAGAATCCCTTTAAATACAAAACAGAATAACAGCCAGATCGATAAAGAAGCTACAGCTAAATGCTGGAGTCAAGATAATATAATAATTATAGTAACCATTTGTCTCTCTATTACACGGGTTTATATCCCCTGTAAGGGGGAACCCGGTCTTTTGATAGGCTTACGCGGGGACATGGGTCCAACACGCAGAGGCCCTTTAGAGAATTTTTATTTTAAAATGTAATGGGACACTAACCGGGAACTCTCCATGGCTACACTATAAAATGCAGTCTCGGATTGTCCCCGGAGGTGTAAAACTATTGTATAAGATGGAAACTACAATTATAAGGTCTATTGTAATGGGTGCTAAATGGATGGATGGAAAAACAGCGTCTGCCTTTCAACGTTTATAGTGAAATTCTGTGGCAGACGGTCACTCGCCACTCACAAGATGGGCCCCCTAAATGGCCACCACTACAGGCGACAAGGAGCAACACCGGTGTGAGCGGCTAGGGGTGTAGAGAGGTGCCGAGGCATGCCCGACAGATGTCAACCGTGCCGTCCTTCACAATATATTTTCGGTAATTATTCGTCATGATAACTTCATCCATAATTGCACAGATAAAACCTTCGGTTTCCCCAAACAGGTCACCGAAGCGTAGCCAAGACACGGACGCTACTAAGTTTACATCAGGCCCATGAAGGGCCCGGTAAAAGCGTCCGTGAAGCTCCTTGTTCTGCCATACCTCCATACGGTCATTAGTGTCAAGCACTACGGGTTTATGCCAGTTCTCTTTAGCCAAGGAGAGCGGGGTGAGTCCCTTGTCCATCGCAACCACATCTCGGTGCATCCCCACTTCGGCATGGAGAAAGTACTCCCTGAGGCTGCACACCTCACGATTGTGGAGGGTCTTAGCATTTAAAAAGCCTCGACCCCCACACTTTCGTGGGATGTATAGCCTCATTACCGACGATCGTGGGTGATGCATCCGATTTGTGGTCAACAACGAACGGACTCTTCTATCCAGAGCGTCTAATTCCGTCTGAGTCCACTTGAGTATGCCGAAAGAATAGACTAAGACTGGCATGACCCAACCGTTAAAGGCGCGTACCTTGTTACCGCCTGACAAAAGACTTTTCAGTACTTTTTTATTATTATTATTATTAGTATGTCTCTCTTTTCACGGGTTTATATCCCCTGTAAGGGGGAACCCGGTCTTTTTACAGGCTTACGCGGGGACATGGGTCCAATACGCAGAGGCCCTTTAGAGAATTTTAATCTAAAATGTAATGGGACACCAACCGGGGACTCCCCATAGCTGCACTATAAAATGAAGTCATGGATTGTCCCCGGTGGTGTAAGGCTATTGTATGAGATGGAAACTATAACGATAAGGTCTATTGCAATGGGTGTTACATGGAATAAAAAAACTAATAAATACAATATTAATATTATTAGTATTGTTATTTGTATTTTGTATTGTATTTCTGCAAAATCACCACTAAACAAGCTATTTGTTAAGTTTGTTGCACAAAATTGTACGATAAATTTTTTAATAAAAATTGTTTTTCTTGAAAACATTTTAGTTTTAAATAGAATAAAGACTCATCAATGAGTAAAGCAACTATTCATAAATAATTTGAGGTAAAAAAGAACTAGAAAAGGAATTTTTCGTTTGAGAGATAGAGATTTTTCGATATTTCGTAAAATTTTGTAAGTACTATCGTAAATCCGTAAGATTTTGCTGAACATATATTGTGTTTTTTTGGTAGGTATTGACCTAAGCTCTCACCCCCTGCAGTATGTAGTGCTATTTACTGAACACCCTGTGTATATAATTCAATAAACATCCACTTATTGTATCCAACAGTTTATCTAAAAAGTCATCATCAGCTGATGTAGATCAATTCCTGAACATGAGGCTTTCAGTGGACGTAGCATATACAAGGATACTGATGCTCTGCCTTTTTTAAACTTTAGCTATTTTTAATAATAACCTAAAGGGTATAAAGGCTGGCCCTTTTTTCAGATTCGGCCGTATTGTCACGCACCGTACTTAGGTTATGGTAGTTAAGGTAGTGCTATATCAAACCTCCGTCCCCTTGAGGGCATGGATGGCTTCCTTGACCACCATTGTTGCAGGGGCTGTTGCAGGGGCTGTTGCAGGGTGCACCTGTGCGATAATAAAATTTTATGAAGTATCACAGTTTAAGTTGTAAATATTAGGTATATCATACTTTGATATGTTTAAATATATATACTGGTATCAAACTGTTTACATCATCATTTTGTAGGGTTTCTTAAGTCTCCTTGTTAATCAATGATTATAATTGCATTTAATTTAACATAGAATGGACAAACCATCCGGCATCCGAGGATTTGACGAGTTTTGTATTGTTTGCCGCTTCAATCAAAGGTTATAGTTAGTATATCGAATAAACAATCGATATATTAAATAAAATGTGATATATCAATATGGAAAACTTTAAAGCTATTGCTATTTAAATTTTGAAGAGTTGTGTTCATTTCTTGAAATGTTATTCACATTCTAGTTTTAATTACTATCTAGCCCATAAGATTTAAAATGGACTATGAAGTGCTGAAATTATACGGATGAAGATGAAAACAATTAAAACTGCAATTTTATATAAAAGTTGTACATTGAAACCCAGTGGAAATTCTTCATGAGCTTCCTTCGCCCCGGGGAAGGGCGAAGGGGTATGCTGGACTCCTACCGGCAAAATCCACTGGGGCGGTCATCTTCTGCGCCTAAGGGAGGCTTCAAGTCCTCGTATGATCACACTAGAGCCACCCACTGGTGCCACGCCTATGGCCACATCTCGGAGAGGGTGACTGTAAGGCGGTCACCCCTCCGGGGGGATTGTAAAGGATCCCCCAGAGCGTCCCACGGCAGCGCGTGACCACATGCATGCTACCGTCTTCTTTTGGGTGGTCGCTTGGTGTGAGCACTCAGATTCCCTAATCTACGCACTCGCGAACCCAGAGGTACCCCGCCTTATAGAAACAGCAGGGGGTTTCAGTTTGGCGTATGGGAATCAGGCGCCAGTACGGTTGTTACCCCGGCGCCGTCTCCTCCTTCTTCAAGCGGGATCAGCCCTCTCCCGGTCTCTCCTTCTGGAGCATGACGCTTTCACAGAAAGAGACCACGGCATTCCAGTTTTCGTGCTCTGCCAACATAGCCGACACAACTGCTGGCAGAGAGAGATCTTGCCCGATCCGATCGACCAGGATCCGCCGCTCGGCGGCCCATGCAAGGCACGCCTCGATCGTGTCTGTGTGGTGTCCTGATCGCTATCACGATGGTGGCATTATGCCGTGGCCTCGCGTCGTATCCTGTGCAGGTGAGCGCCAAATCAACCGTGCCCGGTGAGCACCTGCGTCAGGCGCAAGATGATGCGCTCGCTCCTTCTGAGCCAGACTCCAAAGAGCGGCAGGACGGCCTTGACGACGCGCTTGGTTGCAAACTGCATCCGCAGGCGATGACGCCACTTTCCAAGTGCGCGCAGCCGAGCTAGCCACCGCAGCCTGTCCAACGCCCCTGGAGGCGCGCCTTCGCCGCACTGGTGGAGGGAGCGCGTCTGATCGTAGATCCACGCATCCATCTCCGCCAGGATGTCGAAAGGCGGTAAACGCGCCAGGACAGTTGCCGCCTCCGTACACCTCGACACTGTTCGTTATCCTCGTGCGATCCGGATAGCCACTCTGCGCTGCAGACCGTGAATTTTGGTTTTGCAGCGCTGGGTGTACATTGAACCTAAGAAACCACTGGTTGTGGCTACAAATTCTTCACTGATAAGCTTATGAGCTGCGCTATCACAGAGGATTCCTTGATGTCTCTGAAACATCGATTGCAGTTGGTTCAAGAATCCCTTTAAATACAAAACAGAATAACAGCCAGATCGATAAAGAAGCTACAGCTAAATGCTGGAGTCAAGATAATATAATAATTATAGTAACCATTTGTCTCTCTATTACACGGGTTTATATCCCCTGTAAGGGGGAACCCGGTCTTTTGATAGGCTTACGCGGGGACATGGGTCCAACACGCAGAGGCCCTTTAGAGAATTTTTATTTTAAAATGTAATGGGACACTAACCGGGAACTCTCCATGGCTACACTATAAAATGCAGTCTCGGATTGTCCCCGGAGGTGTAAAACTATTGTATAAGATGGAAACTACAATTATAAGGTCTATTGTAATGGGTGCTAAATGGATGGATGGAAAAACAGCGTCTGCCTTTCAACGTTTATAGTGAAATTCTGTGGCAGACGGTCACTCGCCACTCACAAGATGGGCCCCCTAAATGGCCACCACTACAGGCGACAAGGAGCAACACCGGTGTGAGCGGCTAGGGGTGTAGAGAGGTGCCGAGGCATGCCCGACAGATGTCAACCGTGCCGTCCTTCACAATATATTTTCGGTAATTATTCGTCATGATAACTTCATCCATAATTGCACAGATAAAACCTTCGGTTTCCCCAAACAGGTCACCGAAGCGTAGCCAAGACACGGACGCTACTAAGTTTACATCAGGCCCATGAAGGGCCCGGTAAAAGCGTCCGTGAAGCTCCTTGTTCTGCCATACCTCCATACGGTCATTAGTGTCAAGCACTACGGGTTTATGCCAGTTCTCTTTAGCCAAGGAGAGCGGGGTGAGTCCCTTGTCCATCGCAACCACATCTCGGTGCATCCCCACTTCGGCATGGAGAAAGTACTCCCTGAGGCTGCACACCTCACGATTGTGGAGGGTCTTAGCATTTAAAAAGCCTCGACCCCCACACTTTCGTGGGATGTATAGCCTCATTACCGACGATCGTGGGTGATGCATCCGATTTGTGGTCAACAACGAACGGACTCTTCTATCCAGAGCGTCTAATTCCGTCTGAGTCCACTTGAGTATGCCGAAAGAATAGACTAAGACTGGCATGACCCAACCGTTAAAGGCGCGTACCTTGTTACCGCCTGACAAAAGACTTTTCAGTACTTTTTTATTATTATTATTATTAGTATGTCTCTCTTTTCACGGGTTTATATCCCCTGTAAGGGGGAACCCGGTCTTTTTACAGGCTTACGCGGGGACATGGGTCCAATACGCAGAGGCCCTTTAGAGAATTTTAATCTAAAATGTAATGGGACACCAACCGGGGACTCCCCATAGCTGCACTATAAAATGAAGTCATGGATTGTCCCCGGTGGTGTAAGGCTATTGTATGAGATGGAAACTATAACGATAAGGTCTATTGCAATGGGTGTTACATGGAATAAAAAAACTAATAAATACAATATTAATATTATTAGTATTGTTATTTGTATTTTGTATTGTATTTCTGCAAAATCACCACTAAACAAGCTATTTGTTAAGTTTGTTGCACAAAATTGTACGATAAATTTTTTAATAAAAATTGTTTTTCTTGAAAACATTTTAGTTTTAAATAGAATAAAGACTCATCAATGAGTAAAGCAACTATTCATAAATAATTTGAGGTAAAAAAGAACTAGAAAAGGAATTTTTCGTTTGAGAGATAGAGATTTTTCGATATTTCGTAAAATTTTGTAAGTACTACCGTAAATCCGTAAGATTTTGCTGAACATATATTGTGTTTTTTTGGTAGGTATTGACCTAAGCTCTCACCCCCTGCAGTATGTAGTGCTATTTACTGAACACCCTGTGTATATAATTCAATAAACATCCACTTATTGTATCCAACAGTTTATCTAAAAAGTCATCATCAGCTGATGTAGATCAATTCCTGAACATGAGGCTTTCAGTGGACGTAGCATATACAAGGATACTGATGCTCTGCCTTTTTTAAACTTTAGCTATTTTTAATAATAACCTAAAGGGTATAAAGGCTGGCCCTTTTTTCAGATTCGGCCGTATTGTCACGCACCGTACTTAGGTTATGGTAGTTAAGGTAGTGCTATATCAAACCTCCGTCCCCTTGAGGGCATGGATGGCTTCCTTGACCACCATTGTTGCAGGGGCTGTTGCAGGGGCTGTTGCAGGGTGCACCTGTGCGATAATAAAATTTTATGAAGTATCACAGTTTAAGTTGTAAATATTAGGTATATCATACTTTGATATGTTTAAATATATATACTGGTATCAAACTGTTTACATCATCATTTTGTAGGGTTTCTTAAGTCTCCTTGTTAATCAATGATTATAATTGCATTTAATTTAACATAGAATGGACAAACCATCCGGCATCCGAGGATTTGACGAGTTTTGTATTGTTTGCCGCTTCAATCAAAGGTTATAGTTAGTATATCGAATAAACAATCGATATATTAAATAAAATGTGATATATCAATATGGAAAACTTTAAAGCTATTGCTATTTAAATTTTGAAGAGTTGTGTTCATTTCTTGAAATGTTATTCACATTCTAGTTTTAATTACTATCTAGCCCATAAGATTTAAAATGGACTATGAAGTGCTGAAATTATACGGATGAAGATGAAAACAATTAAAACTGCAATTTTATATAAAAGTTGTACATTGAAACCCAGTGGAAATTCTTCATGAGCTTCCTTCGCCCCGGGGAAGGGCGAAGGGGTATGCTGGACTCCTACCGGCAAAATCCACTGGGGCGGTCATCTTCTGCGCCTAAGGGAGGCTTCAAGTCCTCGTATGATCACACTAGAGCCACCCACTGGTGCCACGCCTATGGCCACATCTCGGAGAGGGTGACTGTAAGGCGGTCACCCCTCCGGGGGGATTGTAAAGGATCCCCCAGAGCGTCCCACGGCAGCGCGTGACCACATGCATGCTACCGTCTTCTTTTGGGTGGTCGCTTGGTGTGAGCACTCAGATTCCCTAATCTACGCACTCGCGAACCCAGAGGTACCCCGCCTTATAGAAACAGCAGGGGGTTTCAGTTTGGCGTATGGGAATCAGGCGCCAGTACGGTTGTTACCCCGGCGCCGTCTCCTCCTTCTTCAAGCGGGATCAGCCCTCTCCCGGTCTCTCCTTCTGGAGCATGACGCTTTCACAGAAAGAGACCACGGCATTCCAGTTTTCGTGCTCTGCCAACATAGCCGACACAACTGCTGGCAGAGAGAGATCTTGCCCGATCCGATCGACCAGGATCCGCCGCTCGGCGGCCCATGCAAGGCACGCCTCGATCGTGTCTGTGTGGTGTCCTGATCGCTATCACGATGGTGGCATTATGCCGTGGCCTCGCGTCGTATCCTGTGCAGGTGAGCGCCAAATCAACCGTGCCCGGTGAGCACCTGCGTCAGGCGCAAGATGATGCGCTCGCTCCTTCTGAGCCAGACTCCAAAGAGCGGCAGGACGGCCTTGACGACGCGCTTGGTTGCAAACTGCATCCGCAGGCGATGACGCCACTTTCCAAGTGCGCGCAGCCGAGCTAGCCACCGCAGCCTGTCCAACGCCCCTGGAGGCGCGCCTTCGCCGCACTGGTGGAGGGAGCGCGTCTGATCGTAGATCCACGCATCCATCTCCGCCAGGATGTCGAAAGGCGGTAAACGCGCCAGGACAGTTGCCGCCTCCGTACACCTCGACACTGTTCGTTATCCTCGTGCGATCCGGATAGCCACTCTGCGCTGCAGACCGTGAATTTTGGTTTTGCAGCGCTGGGTGTACATTGAACCTAAGAAACCACTGGTTGTGGCTACAAATTCTTCACTGATAAGCTTATGAGCTGCGCTATCACAGAGGATTCCTTGATGTCTCTGAAACATCGATTGCAGTTGGTTCAAGAATCCCTTTAAATACAAAACAGAATAACAGCCAGATCGATAAAGAAGCTACAGCTAAATGCTGGAGTCAAGATAATATAATAATTATAGTAACCATTTGTCTCTCTATTACACGGGTTTATATCCCCTGTAAGGGGGAACCCGGTCTTTTGATAGGCTTACGCGGGGACATGGGTCCAACACGCAGAGGCCCTTTAGAGAATTTTTATTTTAAAATGTAATGGGACACTAACCGGGAACTCTCCATGGCTACACTATAAAATGCAGTCTCGGATTGTCCCCGGAGGTGTAAAACTATTGTATAAGATGGAAACTACAATTATAAGGTCTATTGTAATGGGTGCTAAATGGATGGATGGAAAAACAGCGTCTGCCTTTCAACGTTTATAGTGAAATTCTGTGGCAGACGGTCACTCGCCACTCACAAGATGGGCCCCCTAAATGGCCACCACTACAGGCGACAAGGAGCAACACCGGTGTGAGCGGCTAGGGGTGTAGAGAGGTGCGGCACCGGTTTCACCATCGCGCGTCTCGAAGACTCGGAGCGGGTTTCCCCGTTATTACGCCATTAGACATAGTAACCATTATTGTTACAGTTGCCTCGCCTTAGTTAACGAGTAGAGTAGTAGAGTATCTACCTACTGTCCTCCATATTATGTTCCATCATCAAAAATCCCTACCGGCTGTAAGCCTACTTCTTGCAAATGTGTCCAAGTATATTAAAGAATACGGTATATAATTGAACAAAAACAAGCCGCAGTACTTGTCTATGCTACCATAGACAGGAATAGAATCTACATAAATAGTTTATTTCGACAACAGAATATAAGTAGAAAGAACTCCATGCTTTTATTTTACATAAAAAATGTGTTTTTTTCATTACTAGCTAATGCACTTGCGAGGGGGCCTGTGCTGTACTCTGGCCGAATCTTTAAATGCAACGAGTAATTATTAATTACAAAATATCTATATATATATATATATATATATAATTCAATATTCATCCACTTATCCTATCCAACAGTTTATCTAAAAAGTTCCTGAACATGAGGCTTTCATATGGACATAGCATATACAAGGATACTGATGCTCTGCCTTTTTTTTAAACTTTAGCTATTTTTAATAATAACCTAAAGGGAATAAAGGCTGCCTCTTTTCACTTTATATTTAGGTATACCACAATATAACAGTTCGATTTCACTGCTTCACACATATTTTGTTCGACAACCCTTTATGGTATTGACTACATATTCTTAGTAACAGTTGTTGCTAGCTACCATAAGCGAGCCTTATTACCGAGTTATCCAACCTCACCGGTAATCACAGAATATGAAACCGTGCTTAGTAGGAGTTCTAGAACTACTCGATGTTATTATCATGTTGGTGTTATTGGAATGTTACATAGTAATATTAAATAGATCAATACAGTTGTACAATCATAAATGATACACGAAGGAATTTTGCAATGGTAAAAATAATAACCGCTTCGCTTCTTCATTCTTTGCATGGTATCCCTTCGTCAGATGTTTTCAAGAAAATAAAAAATAGGATCATTTTCTCCAACATGACTTAGTAGTTTATATGTATTATTAGATATTGGCGTATGTATTATTAGATATTGGCGTATGTATTATTATTGTTGTATAATTAAGTGACTTATTTTCTAACAGCCGGAATAAATAATTAAATCGTTTTTTTTTTTAACTTTGCCCCACACTTGCATTTCTCCTGTGTCGTGGGTGCGTTTACAGACATGAATTCCACACACAATACACCCAGACCCGGAACAACTACCTGCAGATCGTACAAACATTTGTTCCGTGCGGGAATCGAACCCACGACCCGGAGCGCAGCAGTCGACTGTATCAACCACTACACCAACCGTGCCGTCGAATAATCAATAATTGAATATCGAAAATCAAAATAATCAATGTAATCCAAAATCTACATAGTTAAGATTTTCGAATTCATCCGTTGTGTTATGACTTTTAACACAAAAAAAAAACAGACATATCCGTTATCCGAAATCCAGAGATTTAGATCGATCATTATTTTCGGCTGTAAGTATGTCTCTATTTATATACCTAATATGTTATGTATTTTATTGTTACTTTTATATTCATAAATATGTGGTCATGCTTCATTCTTGTTGTACATTTAATTAAATCATCATATAACAACACTCTATCACTCAATGGTTTGCTGTAAGAGAACTCAATATTGAGTTTAGCTCACCTATGTACATAAACTTTTCCTTGAGTATTGTTTTGATTTGTAAATATTGTGTACGATAAAGCATTAATAAAATTCATAATTTTAAATTTATATATCATATAAATTATATATTATATATAGAGAGTCAACCCAATTGATAAAAAATACAATGTTATTAATTATATGTATGCACGGTTTAAACGCAGCCTAGCCTTTTCTCGTTCAGTCAGAGAGATTATAAATTTACACTGCTTACCTGTCACATCGGCCAATTGGCCTAATGTTATTACGAATAAAACAAATATAGCGCAGCGTTTGGTAAACATTTTCCAACAAGTTACTGGACTGACGATAGCCTATCGTGAACGGGGTTTTAAAGGGAAAAAGCAATAAAAAAATACATTAATTTAACATTATTAACATTTTATCAAATAATAAATTCGTGAGGAATTAATACTAGTAATAGTTCCATTTTAATATGTCGTTAAAATATCTACTTTCTATATAGTAGTCGTGATCAATATTAGATAATACAGAACATAGAACATAAAACGAAATAATTTTTTCACTCTTTATTTTTAACTAGCTGGAACCCGCGGTTTCACTCGCGTTTAATTTAAAATACATTTAGAGTACTTCGACATAAGCACTTGACATAGAATATATATATTGAATTTCTAGGGTTATGTTTTTTTTGCGCAGAAACCTGATTATTTCTCTAAAATAAAAGTAGCCTTAGTTATTCCTTGTAACATCAGCACAAAGTATTATTATTTATTATTATAGCAAGAATATTTTATTATTTATTATTATCACTTACCTTCGTCCGTGTGTCACTGCAAGGTGCCAACTGAAAACCAGCGCTGGGTGTTACACCCAGCACATGCTGAGTTGGTTACCCTTTCGGTATGGGCATGTTCGTCAGAGCACTTATTTTGAAATCTGTTTGTTTAATTTTACTTGTATTTTATTATGTGCTGTAAAATATGTCCTGTGCCAAATAAAATATTTTCTATTCTATTCTATTCTTCTATCTGCAAGTGAAAGTCCCGTCAAAATCGGTCCAGCCGTTTCGGAGTTTACCCGGAACAAACAGACAGACAGACAAAACATTTAAAAATTGTGTTTTTTTATAGGTACCATATATACTTTCATATGCATTTAGTAAAAACCTGTTATTTTGACATTACAAACAGACACTTCAATTTCATTTATTTGTATAGATAGAAGATATATTGGATTTCAAGGTTTTTATTTTTTTGCGCGGAACCCCAATCGTTTTTCTAAAATAAAAGTAGCCTAAGACTCACTGAATGACTCGTGATGCTGTAAGTAAATATGTTTATATTAAATTAAAGTGTTTGTTATAGCGGGCGCCTTAGGCACCTTACAATACAGCCTACTAGTTAGGTATATTTAATAGTTTCGAGCGTATGGCACTCGTGGGTTGCAGCTGAAAACCAGCGTTAGGTGGTCGGTATTTCTGCCTCCTAACATTATGCTGAGCTGCGGCCCCGTTGGCACTATAATGTTCTTGTAATGATTAGTTTATTTTAGTAGCCTATATTTATAACATTTACTACATAGGCTGCACTAAAAGTATCGGGAATGGAATATTTCTACTGTTCCTGTCATATTAAAATCTTTTTAATTGAAAACTCCTTGGTTTTACAAATCGAATACCATTTATTTATTTAAAAAAAGATTCACGGTCTTGTCACAAGGTTTTGTCAAACTTGTTTAGTAGTTGAGAAAATGGAATTGACTCGAGAAAATCCAAGAGCGATGATTTATTATGACTTTCGAAGTGGTTTAACACAAAAACAGTGTGTTGACCGGATGATTTCTGCATTTGGTGATGAAGCCCCATCCAAAACCACAATTTATCGCTGGTTTGCTGAATTTCAACGTGGACGTGTCAAGCTCAGTGATGATCCTCGTCAAGGTCGTCCAAAAACTGCAGTCACCCAAGAAAACGTTGATGCTGTGCGTAAGCTGATTGAGGAAGATCGACATGTGACATACCGCGAAATTTAGGCAACTTTAGACATTGGCATGAGTCAAATACAAATAATCTTGCATGAACAATTAGGTGTAAAAAAGTTGTTTTCCCGATGGATACCGCATTTGCTGTGTGAAGAGCAAAAAGCGGCTCGCGTTACTTGGTGCGTCAGAACTCTCGAAAGATTCCACGCAGGATCCTCAAATGCTGTATACAACATCGTATCAGGTGACGAATCCTGGATATATGCGTACGAACCCGAAACAAAAAACCAGTCACGAGTTTAGGTGTTCGAAAATGAGTTAAAGCCAACAAAAATTGTTCGTTCACGGAGTGTTGCAAAAAAAATGGTGGCCACGTTTGTCTCCAAAACCGGCCATGTTACGACTATTCCTCTTGAGGGACAAAGAACGGTTAATGCAGAATGGTATGCTAGCATTTATTTGCCACAGGTCGTTTCTGAACTCGTAGAGAGAACTGCAACCGCCGCATCATCCTCCATCACGACAATGCGAGTTCTCACACCGCGCACAGAACAAAAGAGTTTTTAGAGCAAGAAAACATAGAATTATTAAACCATCCGCCGTACAGCCCCGACCTAAGCCCTAATGATTTCTATACTTTCCCTAAAATAAAGAATAAATTGCGTGGACAGAGATTTACATACACATTACATCACCTAAAGAAACTGTGGACGCCTACAAAATGGCCATTTTGGAGACCCCAACTTCCAAATGGAATGGGTGCTTCAATGATTGGTTCCATCGTATGGAAAAATGTGTCAAATTTCGCGGAGAATACGTCGAAAAGCAATAAATACATTTTTAAATAGTAATGTTGTGTCACTTCCTTGATTCCCGAAATTTTCAGTGCCGCCCTCGTAATTGTAATATTTGTGTATTTCTTTCTTTTTGTGCCAATAAACACATTTTCTTTCTTTCTTCTTTCTAAGTTATTCCTTATAACATCAGCTATCTGCCAGTGAAAGTCCCGTCAAAATCGGTTCAGCCGTTTCAGAGTTTACCCGGAACAAACAGACAGACAGACAGACAAAAAATAAAAAATTGTGTTTTTGTTATAGGTACCATATATACTTTCATATGCATTTAGTAAAAACCTGTTATTTTGGCATTACAAACAGACACTTCAATTTTATTTATATGTATAGATGTATAGATTTAATTCTGAGGTACGTATTAGTTGCCGACTTAAGTTGTTTTAATTTAATTATTTGTCCAACCAGCAGTCTGTCTGTTTACATCTGCTGAAATTCCTTTTGACGTATTCTTGGATGTGGTTCGTACTATGCCCTGAAAGGACACTCGTATTTATATTGTAGGCTCAAGGAGTAGTTTTTATTATTCACCTACCACTGGCAGAACTGAAAACTGGTATACGGTTTAAAAAAAAGGAAATAAGCAAATTATATATAAAGAAACGGGAATAAATGCGACATTACCTTTGAACAGCTTGAGGTCGAAACGTCTTTTTTTTTGTATGTTCGGCTGAGTGTCCCCCGATGTGGCGGTCGTGTTTTACATCTCTCATCTCGTATATTATTTTACAATGCTCACATATAGGTGTGCACTGATAGCAAGAACACGACGACACGATCTGAATACTACAGGTTATTTATTTAATTCTAATTAGTACTATTGACTTATATAATTTAATACTATACAGATTTACTTTATTTTTTGTTTTTGTTTTTACAAACCACTGTTCCTTTTTTCTGTTACCCTTCCTTTTTTAAGTTACGTACTAAGTTTTCTTGCTTAGGTTGCCTACTTATTATAATTATAAATGCCTCATAATGATTCGGATTGAATAAAATTTAACAAATTTTATTCATCATAATCATGTTTTATCACATCATCTGTTCGTTTATTCTAATTATTTAATTATGTCTTACATATATATATAAGTATACATTGTACATAATGTTTTCTCACTCTGTTTTATTTCTTTCTATTGTCAATTTTGTTACATATTCACAATAATTGATGAAGTGAGTTCTGATCAGTTTATCAGACAGGATTTTGCTTTTTGTGTCTGTTGTAATTTTACAATTTATAGCTGCTTCCAGATTAAACCGGGCCACTTCGAATCTCGGCCATTTCGTCAATATATGTCTTACCGTTTCACCTATATCCGGGTCACAAACACACCCCGGACTGTCCTTACATTTAAATCTGTGCAGGTACTGGCTGAACCCTCCATGTCCAGTCAGTGTCTGCACAAGTGCAGGAGTGAGCTTTATGTTTTTCAATATATGGAACGCTGTCACCGCATTCGGGAAGTACATTTTTGTGACCTCAGCTGTTTGTCCGTCCACGTATCTGTGGCTCCAAATCTCAAGTGTGCGTATCCTTTTTATTCTCTTAATATAAGAGAGTGGGCACTTGTCGTAACTTGAAGTGGTTTCCATTAGGCCCGCTTGTTTCGCCAGTTCATCAGCTCTCTCGTTCCCACCTATCCCCACATGCGCTCTTACCCAGAACAGTTTGAGATCTCGCCCCTGCTCATATATACTCGAGATATTCTTCCTTATTTCATGCGCTAGGGGATGGAACGAGTCTGGGTTTCTTAGGAGCTCAAGGGACGACCTAGAGTCGCTCAGTATTCTGACAATGGGTTCAGCATCCATCTTGGCTAATTCCGTGGCCTGATAAAGTGCAAACATCTCTGCCTGAAACACGGTGCAATAGGGTTCCAATTTATATTTAATGTTCTGTACCTCTGTTCCGTTCTTCCAGCAGGTAAGTGCCGCTCCCAATTTTTCGTCTATCTTGCTACCATCGGTGTACACTTGCATCCATGTAGCTCTAAATTGTTCCACTATCTCGAACCCCGTACTTTCGAGGCACTGAAATTCTATCCATACTTCCTTTGCTGGATGCATGACTTCCAGGTAACATACCTTTTCCTCCATTCTTAGGTTCCTAGAGCTTCCTGGGTCTTTCCTCGTTTCGCTTCATAGAGTTGAGCTACTTCCCGGATTCGTAGATCTAACAGGAGTAGTCCGGCAAGTAGTATGGCGGCGTTCAGAGATACGGTCCTGTATGATTTACAGATCTTTTGTACAAAACCCCTCTGCACCGCGTTTAGCCGCTTCTGCACTGATGTTTTATTTGCTGCTTGCAACCAAGCGCTAGCCTCGTATAATATTATTGGCTCTATAACAGCCACATATATAGTTTTTATTATCTCCGGATTCAAGCCCCACGATATTTTCGCTGCTCGAGAGACTTGCTTGTATATATTAGTAGCCTTCCGGCAAATATGGGCAACATGGCTGTGGAAGGTAAGTTTTCTGTCAATTATAAGCCCCAATAATTTCATCTCTTGTACAATTTTTATTTCGACCCCACCCATGTGCACACGTGGAGTATTATATTTACGCTTCTTAGTCACGATCATCGCATTTGTTTTTTGTGACGCAAATTTCAGTTTGTTTCGAAAACCCCACTGCTGATCAAGCGCCCTGTCTGCCTCCTCTTCTATGTCGCGAGCGCTCTCCCCTGAAAAAACCAAAATCACGTCGTCCGCGAATACATGACAGTATACGTCCCGGCGACCCAGATAATCTAATAGAGGGTTCAGCAATATGTTCCAGAATGTAGGGCCCCCAATCGAACCCTAAACACATCTTTTATTAGTAGTGACCTCATGTTCCCTCTCAGCAAATTTCACCTTAACCCGTCTGTCTTGGAAGTAACTATTTACAAGTCTTCTGAGATTTTGAGGGCATGTCTTTTTCAGTAGCTGACATTTAATTGCTGGCCACCAAGCAACATGGAAGTTTAAAAGTTAATAAACTAATTTTCATTATGCTCTCTATATGATTAGTTAATCTTATGTAATCACACAATGTTTTTGATTGGCAATTATTTTATCGTGAACGCTAATCTTTGACTCGTTTCGTCCCGCAGCATCCGAAGTTGTTACCATATCAGTAATGGCAATATTGGCAAAACCTTCACTCAGCATTACATTCGATATTTTAATACCCTTTGAGCTGTGCACTAAGCAAGCAAAACCACCAGTTTCTTTTAGTTATATTTAAGACTTATGTCATAATAGGAATCTAGTTCTGTAATACACTTAGAACTAAAATGCACATCTAGTCACCCTAAACAAGATAATACCAACACACCTGTTCAAGGCAAGGGACATGTTGAAGTGGAGCCATCACCATCAAAGATAACCCAGATATCACCTCCAAACCCTGAGGTTAATTATCCGGATGCTATACTAGTATTACAGGAAATTCAAAATTTACTTGAGGAAATGAATGAAAAGTTCGATAACCAGCCGGTTAGGTACTTTGTTAAAGTTTGAATTAACTCTCTCAACGGTGCGGAAGTATATTAACGACCTTACTTTAAAATTTTCCGGAATGCGTGAAGATTTGGATGAACTTAAGAGGACTGTTGTTTTTGTGTCTGATGCTTATGATGATCAAACGGCTCCTAATATGAAAAACAATGCCTTGATTACTGAAATCCTTAATCATAATGCCGCTCTCAGCACTCATGTAAGTGAACTAGACAGTAAAGTGCAACAATACGATAAGATTGCACGTGAAAGCGATATTGAGATTCAATGCGTGCCTGAACATAAAACTGAAAATCTGCTCACTGTTATTAAACAGATAGGCAGAGTAATAGAAAATGAGCTGCAAGACAACGAAATCCAGTCTTATCATAGAGTTGCTAAACTGAATGCAGACTCCAAGCATCCACGAAGTATTGTTGTCAAATTAGTCAGCCCTCGAATTCGTGATAATTTACTTGCGGCGGTTAGAAACTTTAATCATAAGAACTTGACTGAGAAACTGAATAGCGGCCATATTGGCAAAGGTGGGGATAAGTGGCCGATATTTATCACTGAACATCTGTCCCCAGCAAATAGAAAACTACATGCAGCAACCAGAAAGATGGGGGCGGGGTTGCTATTGCAATACTCGAAAAATATGAGGTATTACGGAGAGTCAACTGGAAGTCACACTGCGAAGAGTTGTGGATCTCAATCAAGTACGAAAATGACTTACAGATCAATGTCTGTGTGGTTTATATACCACCTTCAATTAAGCAAGATTATGTCGACGTTTTATTTAACTTTACAGATATTATCAACAAAAAAAGTAAAAACGGCGCTATAAATATATTAATAGGAGATTTTAACATGGGTAGTAAGTAATACGTGGGAATATAATGCTGACACCGGCTTATTAGTCCCCACAGGATCGAACAGTAACCAAGAAAATAACTTCTTAGACATGATTGCATTGAACGATCTCCACCAATGTAATATGATAAGCAATGTTTCAGAACGGACTTTAGAGTTCGAGACGGAGTTCCTCAGCAGCAGTAACAACACAGTACTGGTCTCTCAAGCCACAAACCCTTTTGTATCTATTGACCCACATTATCAGAAATCTCATTTTTGACTAACCATAACAATCATTTAACCCTGAAAAAGGTTCCTCAGTTAAATTTTTATCGTTGTAATTACGAAGCTAATAAGGAATGATTGAAAATTGATTGGGTGGCTGAATGGAAAAATTTTACTTATGTAAATTGTATGTTACAATGATTTTACGAAATTCTGATGCCGATAATTAACCAATACACACCAATCAGCAAACCTCGTGATGAACGTTATCTTGTCTGGTTCAGCCGAGCACTATTACGCGTTATAAAAGAAAAAGCTAAATACCATAAACTGCACAAAAAATACGGGAACCCTAGAGACAAAATTGCACTCGAGTGCCTAAGGTCGCGTTGTGGTATTATGATCAAAGATTGTTTTGCAAATTTCAAAAATGACATAGCTACGAACATGCATCGAAATCCTAAAAATTTCTGGAGGTATCTTAAAAATAAACAAGCCACCGATTGCTCTATTCCCAATAAAATGTATTTGAACAACTTTGCGACTGCCAAGGGTGGGTCGGAAAAATGTGAATTATTTTCTGAACATTTTCAATCTATGTATAAACCGAATGGGAACATTGATTTGATAACATTTTCACACATTCCCCAAAACAATAATACGTTCAATGGATGCACATTACACATAAAAGAAGTTCTTGATTGTCTGTCTTCCTTAAACTGTGATAAAGGACCAGGTCCCGACTGAATCCCCCCACTTTTGCAACGGAAATGTGCCAAATGCCTAGCTGGTCCTCTTACAACTAACTCTATACAATTACTCTTTGTCAACGGGGATGTATCCGGATCGATGGAAAGTTGCATATATCACGCCGATTTTTAAATCTTGTAGTGCTGAGAATGCGGCGAACTATCGACCTGTATCTATTCTCTCGTGTTGTGGAAAAATAATTGAATCACTCGTCCAAAAAAATGTATTTTCACTTTAAACATTTACTACATGATGATCAGCACGGTTTTCGCCCCATGAAATATTACAAGGTCTAAGCTTGTCGAATATATTTCTGATATATCATCTGCATTAGATGCTGGCAAAGAAGTTCACTCTATTTATACCGATTCTAGAAAAGCGTTAGTTAATCATGATTTATTATTGGCGAAGCTAGAGGGCATGGGAATACACGGGTCTTTGCTGCGTTGGTGCGAGTCATATTTAAGAAACCGCTCTCAATTAATAAATGTAAAAGGTTTTAAATCCAGGGAATGTATAACACCGTCTAGGGTGCCTCAGGGCTCGCATTTGGGCCCGCTCTTTTTTCTAGTATTTATAAATGACTTGGGTAATTCAATTGATTCTAATTTTAAACTTTTTGCTGACGATTTAATGGTTTACCGAACTATTAATAGTGACTCCGATATTGTTCGACTCCAATTAGACGTCAATAACGTATATGCCTGGTGTATACAAAACGACATGAAATTAAATCAAGATAAGTGCTACTTTATAAAGTTTAGCAAGAAGAAGAATCCATATCAAGCTTGTTATTTAATAAAAAATACATCGCTACAGGAAGTTATTAGTATTAGGGATCTCGAAATTATAATAGACAGTAGCTTGAGTAGTTGATAAACTAAGAAGTTTTTATAATGTTTTTGCGTAAGTGTCCGTATAAGTAGTAGTAATGTAAATCTTGAATTACTTTATATCTTATATATATGCAAGCTGTATCTTGCACTTACATAAGATGCACTATCACATCTAGTAGATTTCAATCAAAAATAGTATATGTATTTTTTAAATTAAGTAAGTAGGATTGAAAATCAGTTTTGTGAATTAAAAACTATATATCGCACCCATATTGTTCGGTACTTTACCAATAAAAGAAAAGAAAGAAAGAAAGCTTTTATTATTGGCACACAATAAACATACATTCTTATACTAAGTAACGAAAACATAATGTAAGAGTCTAAGGTACCCATAGGCTGCCCCAGAGTATTAGTTGTTTTGTGTTTAATCCATTATAAATTGGTATCAATAGGAGCAAATGAGTCTACCCGATTCCTGACAGAAGGTACACCAAGTTTTATGCAGAATATATATATTCGTGTGGTGTCCGGATTAAGAATACAGCACCATTCCATCTCCTCCCGTTGGATATCGTAAAAGCCGACTAAGGGACTCTAAACCTGAGGGAAACCTGAGGGACGGGCAGCAGCGTTCTGTGGAACAGTACAATATACAGCGCTCACCAACCCACCTGCCAAGCGTGGTGAGTGTTGGCAAATACCCCCCAAAATGATGACACAATTGTGGAAATATTTGGGGGAGGCCTTTGTTCAGCAGTGGACGTATAAATGGCTGATATGATGATGATCATGATGATGATATATTTAAAGTCAAAGATTTTTATCTATATTACTATAATAAAATCGTAGATAGACAAAAACTATACATTTAATTTTTTTTTTATTACGTGCTCCAGGTACGAGACTGATGCCAAAACTGCAATTTTTTGAATTTATGTCTGTTTGTCTGTTTCTATGTTGGATGTTACCGCTAAAACTACAGTATATAATTCATTGAAATTTGGCAAAAAGTCCGTTACTGTCCAAGGATGGATCTAGAATACAGATCACGCTTTTGTACATGGGAGGTGAGTAGTATAACGATATGTCTACAAAGTTTTATTTTACAGCGAATATTATGAAACAATCACACAAGTGAACACATTCGTTATCAGTAAACGTAAACGTAAAAGTATTATTTTAGAAAACATTACTATCACGCTATATCTAAAGGGAGCTAAGCGACAGATTTTAAAAATGAGAAAGCTTATTTCGTAGCCTGCGCAACCGGTTACGTAGTCTGCTAAACTAGCACGCGGTTGCCATTGCTTTGATTTAAAGGTTTCTACAAACCTCTCTGCCACTCCATTTGTTGCAGGATGGTAGGGTGGTGAAAATGTGAGTTTAATTTGACATAGTTTACAGAAATCCTGAAACTCTGCACTTGTATAAGATCTACCATTATCTGTAACCAAATGTAAAGGATATCCATAC
The DNA here is from genome assembly GCA_947459985.1 of Diloba caeruleocephala. Classification (NCBI taxonomy): domain Eukaryota; kingdom Metazoa; phylum Arthropoda; class Insecta; order Lepidoptera; family Noctuidae; genus Diloba; species Diloba caeruleocephala. The sequence continues at coordinate 19,997,477 of OX381611.1, forward strand.
CGGGCAAATAAACCTTTAAATATTTCTATAGTACGTTTACTAGTAATGTTACCCATTTCAAATATTTCAGGCCATTTAGAATAGCTGTCTACCACTACCATAAACATTTTGTTGTAAAACGGACCTAAAAAATCAGCATGAACTCTGTACCATGTGGAAGGAGGCACAGGCCATGGTTTCTGAGTTTTACAAGGATTTTTACTATTTTGTAAGCAAACTAAACACTTCTTGGTGATACCATCTATTGTAGAATCTAAATTGGGCCACCAAAAATATGACCTTGCTATTTCTTTCATGCGAATAATCCCAAAATGGCTTTTATGTAATTCAGCTAACACAGCCTCACGAATTGCCTGTGTAATCAATATACGGTATCCCCAAAATATGCAACCTCTATCCAATGCTAATTCATTTTTTCTGTGATAGAATGGAAGAATATCTTTATTGATTTCTTTTTTCTCAGGCCAGCCATCCGTCATATATCTTATGATTTTGGAAAAAGTAATATCTTTTTTGGAAATGTCTTGTATTGTTTTCCAATTCAATGTTTCCATATCCGATTCATTTACATAACTAACAGCAATAGAATCTGAGCACAACAAGTAAGTATTAACTTCATCACTAATTGAATTGACTTTAGTGGCTGTTCTTGACAAAAAATCTGCTGGATTCAGTGTAGTTTTAATGTGGCGCACCTTATAATTAAAAGCTGATAAGAAGATAGCATAATGTTGTAATCTCTTGGCAGCCATTTTAGGAATACTCTTTGTAGGCCCAAATATTCGTACTAACGCTGCATTATCAGTTTCTAATTCAAAGGGTCGCCCATAATATAATTATAAAATTTTGTTATACCAAAAACAATTGCCGTTGCTTCTTTATCAATAGTACAATATTTTTCTTCAACGGCATTCAATTTTTTGCTTGCATACGAAATAGGTTTGATTGTTCCATCAAAATCTCTATTTGATAATACTACTCCAAGTCCAGTTTCAGAAGCATCACATGTTAAGATTAAAGGCAGTTTGGGATTATAATGCCTTAAATTATTTGTAGAAGCTAATTTATTCTTTACAATTTTAAAAGATTCTTCACACTCTGGTGTCCAATTAAACTGATCTTTTTTTGTACATTCATATAAGGGTGATATAATTGTTGCCATTACTTTCAAAAAACGAGAATAATAATTAATTTTTCCCAAAAATGATTTCAGCAATGTTAAGTTAGTTGGTGTTGCACTTAACAATGGTTCAATGTTTCATTTGATTGTGCTGATACAATTTTTGTTTATATGATAACCAAATACATCTAAACTAGTAGTAAACAATTTACATTTTTCAATTTTTAATTTAAATTCACAATCTTTTAATCTACTTAAAACCTGGCATAATGTTTCAAAGGTATCTTGCAAGCAGTTTCCCTTTATATAAATGTTATCAATAAATACAATTGTATTTGGAATATTTTGTAATTTTTTTGACATTAATCGTTGAAATGAATCAGGCCCTGTATTCACTCCATAGGGTAAATAATTATACTTGAAAGTGCCTACTTCTGTAACTATAGTAGTACAATCCTTACTACATTGATTATGTCTTCAATATGAGGCAGATGAAAATGATCAAAAATTAAACAAGGGTTAATGGTTAATTTGTAGTCACCACAAAGTCTTACTGAGCCATCTGATTTTAAAATTGGCACAACTGGTGTACCCCATTCATTCTGTTCTACAGCAGTAATTCTGCCATTCTCTAATAATCTAATAATTTCATTGTTTACCTTGTCTCTAAGAGCAAATGTTACTCGTCGAACTGGTAGACACTTTGGTTTGAAATTAGGTTTTAAATTTAAGGATATCACATCTCCTTTAAAATTTCCCCAGCCAGGGCTGAATACTTCTGCAAACTGGGTTTTCACATGTTGCTGTGCATCTGAAATAGTTTGTACAACATTTATACCAATATTTAGACTCTTTTGAATGTTTGGAGGCCATAAATCAAACTCATACAACCAATCTCGTCCTATGACTCTAGGAGAATCATTGGATACTATGAAAATACTTAAACTTTTAGTAGTTTGATTTAATTTTACTGGCACTTTAGTTAAAATACCTAATGGGCGAGTAATACTTTGATCAAAATTCTTAAAAAGTATATTACAATTTTTTAACTGAAAGCCATTTAAGAAAGTTAATTTATCTTTTATAGGCATCACTGTTACATCTGATCCTGTATCTAGTTGGAAAGAAATGTTTTGACCATTGACATTTACCTGTACATAGTGTGGAGGTATTCTACTTACACTGTTTACATCATAAGTCTTATACTCTTTATCTAGGTCTTTTATGGAAGATTACACATGATTTTCAGTATCTTTTGAGATGGCCGTGTCTATCTCTAATACATTGGCTCGTCGTAGCTTCCTCTGACACATCCTAAAGATATGACCTTGTTGACCACATTCAGAGCAGTACTTTAACTTCAATGTACATTCTGTTTTGATATGGTTCCTCTTACCGCAGCAAAAACACAGGTTATCAATGTTACTTTGTTTGTCTCTCTTTTCACGGGTTTATATCCCCTGTAAGGGGGAACCCGGTCTTTTGACAGGCTTACGCGGGGACATAGGTCCAACACGCAGAGGCCCTTTAGAGAATTTTAATCTAAAATGTAATGGGACACCAACCGGGGACTCTCCATAGTTGCACTATAAAATGAAGTCATGGATTGTCCCCGGTGGTGTAAGGCTATTGTATGAGATGGAAACTATAACGATAAGGTCTATTGCAATGGGTGTTACATGGAATAAAAAAAACTAATAAAAAAAACTAATAAATACGGGAACAACGGCGTCTGTCTTTCAACTTTGATCGTGAAATTCTGTGGCAGACGGTGACTCGCCACTCACAAGATGGGCCCCCTAAATGGCCACCACTACAGGCGACAAGGAGCAACACCAGTGTGAGCGGCTAGGGGTGTAGAGAGGTGCGGCACCGGTTTCACCATCGCGCGTCTCGAAGACTCGGAGCGGGTTTCCCCGTTATTACGCCATTAGACACTTCCACCCCCGAGCATATAGCTCTGGCGGCCCCCCTCTGATCGGCCAACTAAGGCAAGCCAGAGTTGAAATTCCTGCGGGCACTCATGGGGTTCCACTCCAACCATTACTTTGTTTGTTATTATTACTGAACTTGAAGTCTTGTTTTGGTTTTCCTTTGTTTGTGTAATAAACATCTGTCACTTCATTGCTATTATTGGTCTGCAATAAAGCTGCTTCTACTGTGCGTGCCAGAGAAATACATTTTTCTAAAGTTAAGTCTGTCTCACTTTTCATTAATTCGCATTTTATTATTTTAGATGACACTCCTTCGACAAACTTTTCCTTGATTTGATCTTCCACGTCTTTGAACTTACAAGCTGAACCTAATTTGCGGAGTGCGAGAACATAGTCTTCTATTTTTTCCGTATGCAATTGGTTCCTCTTCCTGAATGTAGCTCTTTCCAAAGCCGTTGACAATGGTTTTGCATATTTGTCCTTGAGTTTGGTACACAATTCATCATATGATAATTTACTTGGATTGGATGGTGAACACATATAGCTTAGCGTCTCAAACACTGTTGGTGACAATTTGGTTAGCAAAAGAGGGACTCTCTTCTCATCTGCGATGTCATTGACTAAGATAAAACATTCCAGTTGTGCTTGGAAAACTTTCCACTTCTCACCCTCAAAAGCCTTTATCTCACCGCATATAGACATCCTCGATATATATTTATGAGATTGCTGATATATTTTCCGTTTCCTTTTTTGTTTGTAATGTTCACTCAATACTTTTCTTATGTTTTCTACACTATCGCTAGAACACGTTAAATTTTCTTCTTGTAAAATTCGTGTTAATTCGTTCTTTGTGCACTTATATATATACGTTCTTTTTCCAGACCTTACTAAATCTATATTAGTACTCGTATGTTGAATTCCTTCAGTATCATCCGATATTTTTCCTAAATATTCGGAATCGGAATCTGAGCCTGACATGAGAACTAGTACCCGACTCGAAAATACTCGAAATGGCGGCCAGTGGAAATGGATGGATGAACGAGCGTCGTAGTTGTTTTTATACCACTGTTACACCTCTTATTTTACTGTGTACGTTAAAGGTTCTTTTTCTCGTCGCCAATGTTATATATTAATAAAACTCACCAAATTAATCCATTAATAGTTTTAATTCACACACAAAAGCACGCTACTCCGATCACGCCACTAGACACAGAGTATATTCATCCGGCTGTATGAATATACTCTGTGTCTAGTGAGAGCCACAGATAATAACCGGCAAACGTTCCAGTTCTCACAGGGACCAAACCTACTTCTAAAATCTTACTTTTTGGATTTTGTTTTGCATTAATTTTATTCTCTTGAAAAGCAAATTCTACACTTAATTAAATCATCATATAACATTACTCTATCACTCAAAGATTTGCTTTAAGAGAACTCAATATTGAGTTTAGCTCACCTATATACATCAACTTTTCCTTGAGCATTGTTTTAATTTGTAAATATTGTGTGCGATAAACAATGAATAAATTCATAATTAAAAATAATACAGTAAGAGACAACCCAATTTAAAAAAAATACAATGTCATTAATTACATGTATGCACGCACGGTTTAAACGCAGCCTAGCCTTTTCTCGTTCAGTCAGAGAGATTATAAATGTACACTGCTTACCTGTCACATCGACGATATGACGAATAAAACCAATATTGCGCAGTGTTTGGTATACATTTTCCAACAAGTTACTGGACTGACGATAGCCTATCGTGAACAGGGTTTTAAAGGGAAAAAGCGATTAAAAATACACTAATTTAATATTACTAACATTTTGTCAAATAATAAATTCGTGAGGAATCAATACTAGTAAACGGAACTACGTTTTAATATGTCATTAAAAATATCTACTTTCTTCATAGTATCGTGATCAATACTAGATAAGATATTTTATTTTTTTAAATATATAGTAGAACATAAATCGAAATAATTTTTTCACTCTTTATTTTCAATTTAATTCTGAGGTACGTATGAATAGTCATGTTTTTTAAAATTTAATTATTTGTCCAACCAGCAGTCCGTCTGTTTACATCTGCTGAAATTCCTTTTGACGTATTCTTGGATGTGGTTCGTACTATGCCCTGAAAGACACTCGTATAGTGGAAATTCTTCATGAACTTCCTTCACCCCGGGGAAGGGCGGAGGGGTATGCCAGTCTCCTACCGGCTAAAACCACTGGAGCGGTCATCTTCGGCACTTAAGGAGGCTCCAGGTCCTCGTATGATCACACTAGAGGAATACGTGTTACTTAGTTAGATTCACTGTACAAGTTACACTTTTTATCGTTTTTAACTTCATCCGTATTATTCAGACCAGTAGATTTCAATACCTCTTTGTCCATTACAAATGTAATATGCTAGGTAGTAATAAAATTAATTAAAGCTGCATAACGTATAATTTGCTTAAAGTTTAACATTCTAAGAAATGTACATTTCTCGTTAAAACTGTCTTAGCAATAGCTTTAAAAATTTATACACATATAAATTAATAAAATTTAAGTGGCTGTTTGTAATGTCAAAATAACAGCTTTTTATTAAATGCATATGAAAGTATATACGGTACATACAACAAAAAATATTTTTTTTGTCGATCTGTCTGTTTGTTCCGAGTAGTCTCCGAAACGGCTGGACCGATTTTGACGGGACTTTCACTGGCAGATAGTTGATGTTATAAGGAATAATTAAGGCTACTTTACTTTTAGAAAAATAATTAAGGTACCGCGCAAAAAAATACCTTGAAATCCGATATATATATTGTATGTGTATGCCGAAGTACGCCAAATTTACTTTAAATTAAACGCGGGTGAAACCGCGGGTCCCAGCTAGTTTAATATAATTATCGATTGTATATTCGAAATATCAAATTGACATAAAATGCAAAACTCCTTTATGTCAACTGCTCAGATTCAGGATGTTGTTCCGCTGTATTTCAAAATTCGATGCAATTATAATCATTGTTTAACATCAAAAGAAACCTTAAAAAATCCTAATAATATCAATTGTGTTCATACTTAAAAGAATACCATGCCTAATATTTACAACATACACTGAAATACTTCACGACATTTTACTATAATACAGGTACAGGCTGCAATGGCAACGGCAGCACTGCTCAAGCAAATGCTTATGCTCAAGCTCAATCAGGTATGTTATAGCAGTTCTAAATAACCTATTTGACTTATGTTTATTGCCATAATGTGCACATGCATAATTAGCGGAGGACGACTTCCTCTATTAAATTAACAAGTTCTTGTTTGTGATAATTAAAGCAGTTCCGAAATGTAAATCTCTATACCTACAATTAAACGTATTATCCGAAAATATTTTAATGAACATTATGATAAATGAACAATTCTGCTGACCAGTAAGTAATTGTCGAGTAGGACATAACAATCGTCTCGATTACAGATTTTTGTCTAAGTAATAGGCCTTTTTGGTTTCTGTAATCGCTTAACCTACAATTAAACGTATTATCCGAAAATATTTTAATGTACACTGTTATGATAAATGAACAATTCTGCTGACCAGTAAGTAATTGTCGAGTAGGACATAACAATCGTCTCGATTACAGATTTTTGTCTAAGTAATAGGCCTTTTTGGTTTCTGTAATCGCTTATTATGTAAGTTTGGTTGTTGGAATAAACCTTTTCTGTAGATGTGTAGTCATATAAATCTTCTTCGTTTTTAAAAAACGAATTGCCATATTCTGTGGTATGGTCAAAACCATTATTATATTATATTGACACCAGCATAATATACGAGTAGATTTAACTTTTTATCAATCTGGCTATTATTCTGTTTACTAGAGTGTTCTTTTAGAGCAGGAAGCATCAGGAAACCTCTGGGATAGCCACAATAAGTGGTTTCTTTGGTTTGGTGCAAATGTTTTACATAAAATTAAACTTATTAAAATTTTCATTTTTTCATATAAGTACCAAAACTACTTAAAATACTGCACCTTTTGGTTGCATTACAAATTTAGTAAGCTAGTAGTTAAAACTATATTAGGAAACAACTTATTAAAGTTTACCGTTTCAAAGAAATAAACATAACTCGTTAAATTGTATTTGCAAAAGCTTAAATAATTTATATATTTTTGAAGTGAAACTTCTCTAGCACTTTTGTGATTTGAAAATTCGATAAAACAAAAAAGAGACAACCATATTCATTAATAGGATTTAGCCTGCGAGAGAATGCGATGTTTGTACGCATGCTAGCACGTGTCTTTACGCCTGCGTACTACGAAGCCTTCAGCAAATGCGTCATAGTCAACGTGGTGTATCATTCCGGTGTATAATTTTTGTGCGTTTACGTATTCAAGTTCGTTGGTCAATTAATTTATGTTCATTATTTAATTTCCGTGTCGTGTCCGGATTAAGAATATATCACCACTCCATCTCCTCCCGTGGATGTCGTAAAAGGCGACTAAGGGAATCTAAACCAGAGGATGGGCAGCAGCGTCCCTTCTGTAAAAAGGTAGCCATACTGCGCTCACCAACCCGCCTGCCAAGCGTGGTGAGTATTGGTGAATACCCCCCAAAATGATGACACAGTTGTGAAAATTTATGGGGGAGGCCTTTGTTCAGCAGTGGACGTATAAATGGCCGATATGATGATGATGATATGATGATGATGATATGATGAATTATTTAACTCCGGTATTTATCTTATTCTCTCTTAGGCTTAATTTCTGAAATTTTACTCCTGCCGTGTGTGACTTGCACACACACAGTTTTTTATTGTAATAGTATCGCTTGAATAACCAAGATCTTGTACAGAAATATGTGTATGTATACTTTGGAAGAACTGGTAAAAATATCAATGTGTCTCAGTGGTTTTAATCCCTAGCAGTGTAGATTTTTGAGTTACGATTTCATTTTAATTCTGTTGTCATTCAGCCCACGCATCGCTAACACGAATTTGGGTCAAACTTTACACAGAACCGAAGAGTTAATTTACCTTGTATAGTTCATCACTTTCTAAGATCGATTTTATGGATTGTTGCATTCTAAATTCGGTTCGTTGATAGTTTAGTTCAACAATTACGTAACATGATGGCAATAGGTATGTTAATAGGTACCTTCTTGACTTAGTCCCATAGTCGTAAGTGATAAATTCTTGACGGAAATTTTCGACAAATATTATTCTACGTGGCTTACCATTTAAGCCCAATAAAGTCCACTGCAGGACACGGGCCTCCCGCAAAGATCACTACAATGACCAGTCTGAGTGCTTTGTATGATCAATGGGGGGTTTAGCCATCATCGCCATTCGTGGCAGGTGGGTTGACGATTGCGGTTTAGTTGTTAATGCACTCTAATGAAGGACGCTGTTGCCCATCCTCCGGCTAATCTCAAAGTCACCTTTTCACCTACGCGATAACATGGATTGGTGCTATTCGTAGCAGGCATCACATGAAAAACGTTGTTTAGATGAGACTATAATATAACTTGTATTATTATTACTTTATAGGCGCCGGTCGCTAATCAACTGTGTCGGTCTAGCAACTGGAACAGGTAAAATATAACCTTGGATTACATTTGCAAACATACACTTATTCTCTTTCAATAATTATTAGCAGCTCGGGCAGCTCATTACTACTATTTCCATGAACTCTTTCAACTAAGCAATTTAATTGTGTAATATTTTCAGAATTTTACGCGATAGCATCAATAGCAGCAATAGCATCCATTGAATTGAAATAGCTTGCGCATTACACGGTGATGCTGTACGAAAGTATATAGAATGAATTAATAAAACGCGATATATTTCCGTAAGCTATTTCAATTCAATATAAGTGTGCTTATGCTACGTCAACATTGCAATGGGTGTGGTTCAAACGCATAACCTATCCTTCGCAACCTATCAACATCTTTATCAACCCAGACTGTAGCGCATGGTGTAGAAACTGCTTTGAAAAAACAAACTACACGTTTATTATTTATAAGTTGATTTGATTGCCCTGTATAGAAGAAATTTACCGCTACTAAGAAGAAAGTTGTAGGTAACGTCAGTCTTTCTTGTACATATCACAACCAATAATACTAAACCTTCTTTTACAGACAGCAGTGTTCCGGCTTACCTACCGTTCTGAACCCAACTTACAGAAACACATTAACGAAACATTACAATGAAATGTTTTCCAAAATCCACTAAAACAAAAATTATGTTGTAAAAACAGTATATATTTTTTACTATTTTACAATCTAAACCTTTTTAAATAAATTTTTCTCCTTCTAAGCTTTCGTTTTAATTCTTTCCTTTTAACAGACCAGTAGGCGTAGCATGATCATTTCAAAGTCTTCTTTTCCGAAGATCGACAACACTCTCTCTACACGTGTCGATATCTCTTCATCCCGAGCATGAGACGACATGACGACTCGGCTGTCTTCGTAGATAATGTCTACTAGACATAGACATCGAAAATACCTTCCATAGCAACGGAATGCCGCTAGTCACGTAGAAATTCCATTCAATTATAATCATTTTTTGCGTTTCGTTACCAAAAAATATGTCGAAAAATGTATTTTTTTGTATATGTAGTCTTTATTGTACACGAAAAAGAGTCCCAGAAGTTTTGAATGAGGTAAAAGTACAATGCGGCCTTATGGCTATCCGCGATCTCTTCCAGCCAATCATAGGATGGAAAATGGTTACTACACTTTTAAATAGAACTTAATACAAAAACAAAATGTTTAATGTCAATTTTGCCTGTGATATTATTTTATAACTTAAAATTTCATTATACCCCGGGAAAATTTTGCAGTTTCTATTTTGATCCTTGTGAAGTGAAAGTGAAAATATAACTTACTACCTAGTCTATCAATAGTCAATATTACTTAGTAAGTAATATCTAATCTTATTAGAAAAAAAGTTCCTTCGCTATCGGTACGATAGGCTATCGTCAGTCCAGTAACTTGTTGGAAAATGTATACCAAACGCTGCGCTATATTCGTTTTATTCCTCATAACATTAGGCCAATTGGCCGATGTGACAGGTAAGCAGTGTAAATTTATAATCTCTCTGACTGAACGAGAAAAGGCTAGGCTGCGTTTAAATCGTTCATACATGTAATTAATTATATTGCATTTTTAACTAATTGGATTGTCTCTATCTGTATTATTTTTAATTATGAATTTTAATAATTCTTTATCGCACACAATATTTACAAATTAAAACAATAGTCATGGAAAAGTTGATGTACATAGGTGAGCTTAACTCAATATTGAGTTCTCTTACAGCAAACCTTTGAGTGATAGAGTAATGTTATAAATGATGATTTAATTAAATGTACAACAAGAATGAAGCATGACCAGATATTTATGAATATAAAAGTAACAATAAAATACATAACATATTAGGTATATAAATAGAGACATACTTACCGCCGAAAATAATGATCGATCTAATCCAAAATCTCTGGATTTCGGATAACGGATGTCTGTTTTTTGTGTTAAAAGTCGAAACACAACAAGGGATGAATTCGAAAATCTTAAATCTGTAGATTTTGGATTAGATTGATTATTTATTTCGGCCGTTAGAAAATAAGTCACTTACTTAATTATACAACAATAATAATACATGCATACGACAGTATCTAATAATACATATATACTACTAAGTCATGTTGGAGAAAATGCTCCTTAATTATTTTCTTGAAAACATCTGACGAAGGGATATCACGCAAAGAGTGAAGAAGCGAAGCGGTTATTATTTTTACCATTGCATATTTCCTTCGTGTATCATTTATGATTGTACTACTGTATTGATCTATTTATATATTACTATGTAACATTCCAATAACACCAACATGATAATAACATCGATTAGTTCTAGAACTCCTACCAAGCACGGTTTCTTATTCTGTGATTACCGGTGAGGTTGGATAACTCGGTAATAAGTCTCGCTTATGGTACCTAGCTACAACTGTTACTGAGAATGTAGTCTATACCATAAAGGGTACCACAAAGTCATTGTGAAAAAATGTGTGAAGCAGTGAAATCGAACTGTTATATTGTGGTATACCTAAATATTGAGTGAAAAGTAAAAAAAGGGCCAGACTTTATACCCTTTTGGTTATTATTAAAAATAGTTAAATTTAAAAAAAGGCGGAGCATCAGTATCCTTGTATTTGCTATGTCCATTGAAAGCCTCATGTTCAGGAATTGATTTACATCATCTTTCATCATAAGTGGATGAATATGAATATGATGAATATTGAAATATATATATATATATATTATGTTATTCCTGCAATAATTACATATGCTGAAGACTGGAGTTTAAAAGCAAACATCATGTAATTAAATTAACAAATCGGAAATGACTAATTGTGTGTAAAAAACATGACAAATATTTAAGTAACCAAATATTTCGTTGCAATTAAGATTCGGCCAGAGTACAACACAAGCCCCCTCGCAAGTGCATTAGCTAGTAATGAAAAAAATATAGTTTAGAAAGCTAATGATAACACGCTTTTAATAAAATTATAACCTAAAAACACACTTTTTATGGAAAACAAAAGCATGGAGTTCTTTCTACTTATATTCTGTTGTCGAAATACGAGTAAACTATTTCATCATTTCGGCCGAATGGAGTCCACTGCTGGACACAGGCCTCCCCCAAAGATCACCACAATGACCCATATACCGACACGCAGTTGCAGTTTGCAACCAAGCGCGTCGTCGAGGCCGCCTTGCCGTTCTTTGGAGCCTGGCTCAGAAGGAGAGAACGCGTCACCTTCCGCCTGACGCAGGTGCTTACCGGGCACGGTTGTTTCGGCGCGTACCTGCACAGGATACGACGCGAGGCCACGGCATAATGCAACAATTGTGATAGCGACCAGGACACCGCACAGCACTTCTGTGAGAGCGTCATGCTCCAGAAGGAGACTGCAGAGCGGGACCGGGAGAGGGCCGATCCCGCTCGAAGAAGGAGGAGACTGCGCGGGTGTAACAACTGACCTGGCGCCTAATTCCCATACGCCTGAAACGCCCTGCTGTTGCTATAAAGCGGAGGACCTCTGGGTTCACGGGTGCGTAGATTGGGGAATCTGCATCATCACACCGAGCGACCACCCAAGAGAAGACGGTAGCACGCATGTGGTCACGCGCTGCCGTGGGACCGGAGGGGTGACCGCTTTACAGTCACCCTCTCCGAGATGTGCCTATAGGCGTGGCACCAGTGGGCGGCTCTAGTGTGATCATACGAGGACCTAGAGCCTCCCTTAGGTACCGAAGATGACCGTTCCAGTGGTTTTAGCCGGTAGGAGCCCGGCATACCCCTTCGCCCTTCCCCGAGGCGAAGGAAGTTCATGAAGAATTTCCACTGGGCACCAATAAAAAAATAAAAAGTTTCCATGTACAAGTTTTACATTAAATTGCAGTTTTAATTGTTTTGGTCTTCATCCGTATTATTTAGACCGGTAAATTTCAGCACTTCATAGTCCATTTTAAATATTATGGGCTAGATAGTAATTAAAACTATAATGTGAATAACATTTCAAGAATGAACACAGCTTTTCAAAATTTAAATAGCAATAGCTTAAAGTTTTCCATAGTCATATATCACATTTTATTCAATATATCGATTGTATACTCGATATACTAACTTTAAACTTTGATTGAAGCGGCAAACAATTAAAACTCGTCAAATCCTCGGATTCCGGATGGTTGGTCCATTCTATGTTAAATTAAATGCAATTATTGATTAACAAGGAGACTTAAGAAAACCTAAAAAATGATGATTTTCAGTTTGATACCAGTATATATATTTAAATATAGCAAAGTATAATATACCTAATATTTACAACATACACTGGAATACTTCGTAAAATTTTATTATCCCTCAGGTTCACCCTGCAACAGCCCCTGCAACGATGGTGGACAGGGAAGCCAAGCAGGTGCTCAAGGGCAAGCAGGTTTGATATAGCACTACCTTAACTACCATAACCTAAGTACGGTGCGTCTCAATACGGCGGAACTTGTCTTATCGGCAAGAATTTGTTCATTTGCTCCGCAAATATATTAACTGAAAAGTGCCTAAAAAGTGACGATATTAGAGTGAAAGTTGCATATATGTTTAGCGGTTGAAGTTTATTTGGTGAAACTCTAAAATCTAAAAACGAAACAAAACAGTGCAAAAACGGCAGAAATATAAACATTTTTTTTTTCAAAAATTCCTGTAACAATCTCGCGTAAGTGACCTAGAACTACGTGCTGTACGCCCGCTGCATTGTTTCGGCATGTGATGATTTTGCCACGATCGCGCAGTGTTGTACATAATTTCATCAACGGTAAATCATTATCAACTTCAAATGCCTTACAGAAGTCAAAGTAGAGAACATCTACTTGCCCTCCTCGGTCTGAGTCAATATAAGTCAGTGTTATGAGCCAATGTTATGAGCCGGTGGAAAGTGAGACTGGAGACGCCCAGTGCTGGTCTTAGGACTATCTAGGGCTATCCAGCAGATCCTATAGAAATGGGGACGGAGCTGGCATGGGACGCTGTGCGCGATTCTGTTTGGTGCAGGTTGCACAGGTGCAGTTGACTTCCTTCCTTTGATTTACCGTTGATGAAATTATGTGCCGCGGATTTTGCACCACGACTACTAAGGCTTGTCAGCAATATGTAAGATGTAAGATGAAGACAATTACAAATCACATCGGTACCATTCGCTCTCAGAGGTGAGACAGAGTTATTTTCTTGGATTACTTCTGTTCCTTCATTCTGATGATCAATGATATTCTTGCTGCCATAAGACATGGTAAGTGTCGTTTTTATGCAGTGGATCTCAGAAATAAGATCCTGTGAATGCCAGTCCGAAGCTTCAGCGCGACATGGATGATAACAGGATAGATTGCAAAGACGTTACAAGATCTACAACAATCAAAGATTTGGGTACCATATTCGACCGAACACTAACATTTCATGACCACATTTTTTTATCAAGTTACCAAGGAACCTTACAGAAGGCTAGGCTTTATGTTGAGGAGTTCCAGAGATTTCGAGGGTAATAATTTTTATTTTAGGCTTTTTATTAGGGTAATCTTCGGGGCCCTAGTTGCTAGCTTGTGTCTATGGCGCCTCATCATTTGGGCCGAATGAAGTCCACTGCTGGACACATGCCTCCTCCAAATATCACTACAACGACCGATATGAGTGTGTTGTGTCCTCATTGTGGGGTCTTGCCATAATCGCCACGCTTGGCAGATGGGTTGGCGATCGCAGTTGAGTTGTTATTGTACTCGAAGGACGCTGCTGCCCATCCTCCGGTTTATCCCTTAGTCGACTTTTACGACACCCACGGGATGAAATAGGGTGGTGGCATTCTGAGCCGGCACTACACGGCACCTATTCGAGTGTAAAGTAGAGCTCTGTTACAGGAAGATATTTAAAACGCTTTTCTTCGCTTCTTTATAAGCGCATGTGTGGGTATTACCCCAATGAAGTTCATAGTGAGCTGCTTAGGCTATAATTCGTTACAAGAAAGACGATCTAATGACAAACTGATTAGCATGTGCAAGGTTCTTCTTGGAGCAATAACGTCCACCGCACAGCGCTTTTCGCACCGAATTACTTCTGCCGTAACAGGAGACGTGCAAGCCTTTCCTGATTCCGGCGCACGCTTCGTCCCCTCAATGCGCTGGACGCAAAACCTGATTGTGATGTGTTTGCAGATGAGTGTAAGATGATTGTCTGAGTGTTGGTGTTATGTGAGAAGAACGTGTGTGGAACTGCAATGTTTTGATTATTTATAATTAAATTAATTGTTGCAATGTTTAACAAACAAAATTCTTATTATTATCATGCATAATTTGACTGAATATTATTTATGTAATCGACATTATATAATTTCATATTAATATTGTTATTGTACATACTTTGAAATTAATTACTGTAATTGGCCACGGCCGTGTAGTCAATTGAATAATAATAATAAGAACTGTCTTGATTCTGTTGCCCAATGTGCGTTTCTAGCAAACACGCTGAGCTCAAGCGCTTCCATATGCAACCCAGAAGTGACAATCTACTGTGTTGTTAATATAATATTCAACATATTATAATCCATCCACCTTGGCTACTATAAAAACTTAAATTAAAAGACTACACGAATTATTGCAATACCACCCACAGGTGCAGGAGGCAACGGCAATAGCGCTGCTCAAGCTGATGCGCAAAGTCAAAGTCAATCAGGTTTGTTATAACTTTTCTACTTGACATATTTACTGTAAGTTTATGGACAAGTGTAAGTATGCATATCTAGCAGAGAACAACCAGCTCTATTAAAATAACATAAATGCTTATGGTCATTAATTTACACAGAATAACGGCATGAAGCATTTCTGAAATGGAACCTGTTAATAATAATCTCTGTTTCTACAAGTTAACTCACTGTCTGAAGGTGTTTCTGTTTCAGTGTCCACTGGTATGGTAAATAGACAAAACTGTGGCCAACAACTTTATTATGAGTTTATTTTTATTCATTCCCATTTTTCCAGACTTTACAGATTTTAGTTTAAGTACTATGTATTTTTGGTTACTGTAATCACTGTATTCCAGTTGCATAAAGCCTAGCCTTCTGTAAGCTGCTTAGTCTATAATTCGTTACAAGAAAGACGATCTAATGACAAACTGATTAGCATGTGCAAGGTTCTTCTTGGAGCAATAACGTCCACCGCACAGCGCTTTTCGCACCGAATTACTTCTGCCGTAACAGGAGACGTGCAAGCCTTTCCTGATTCCGGCGCACGCTTCGTCCCCTCAATGCCCTGGACGCAAAACCTGATTGTGATGTGTTTGCAGATGAGTGTAAGATGATTGTCTGAGTGTTGGTGTTATGTGACAAGAACGTGTGTGGAACTGCAATGTTTTGATTATTTATAATTAAATTAATTGTTTCAATGTTTAACAAACAAAATTCGTATTATTATCATGCATAATTTGACTAAATATTATTTATGTAATCGACATTATATAATTTCTTATTAATATTGTTATTCTACATACTTTGAAGTTAATTACTGTAATTGGCCACGGCCGCGTAATTAATTGAATGATAACAAGATAAAAAGAACTGTTTTGAGTCTGTTGGCCAATGTGCGTTTCTAGCAAACACGCCGAGCTCAAGCGCATCTTTATGCAACCCATAAGTGACAATCTACTGTGTTGTTAATATAATATTCAACATATTATACTCCATCCACCTTGGCTACTATAAAAACTTAAATTAAAAGACTACACGAATTATTGCAATACTACCCACAGGTGCAGGAGGCAACGGCAATAGCGCTGCTCAAGCTGATGCGCAAAGTCAAAGTCAATCAGGTTTGTTATAACTTTTCTACTTGACATATTTACTGTAAGTTTATGGACAAGTGTAAGTATGCATATCTAGCAGAGAACAACCAGCTCTATTAAAATAACATAAAAGCTTATGGTCATTAATTTACACAGAATAACGGCCTGAAGCATTTCTGAAATGGAACCTATTAATAATAATCTCTGTTTCTACAAGTTAACGCACTGTCTGAAGGTGTTTCTGTTTCAGTGTCCACTGGTATGGTAAATAGACAAAACTGTGGCCAACAACTTTATTATGAGTTTATTTTTATTCATTCCCATTTTTCCAGACTTTACAGATTTTAGTTTAAGTACTATGTATTTTTGGTAACTGTAATCACTGTATTCCAGTTGCATAAAGCCTAGCCTTCTGTAAGGCTAGGCTTTATGTTGAGGAGTTCCAGAGATTTCGAGGGTAATAATTTTCATTTTAGGCTTTTTATTAGGGTAATCTTTGGGGCCCTAGTTACTAGCTTGTGCCTATGGCGCCTCATCATTTCGGCCGAATGAAGTCCACTGCTGGACACATGCCTCCTCCAAATATCACTACAACGACCGATATGAGTGTGTTGTGTCCTCATTGGGGGGTCTTGCCATAATCGCCACGCTTGGCAGACGGGTTGGCGATCGCAGTTGAGTTGTTATTGTACTCGAAGGACGCTGCTGCCCATCCTCCGGTTTATCCCTTAGTCGACTTTTACGACACCCACGGGATGAAATGGGGTGGTGGCATTCTGAGCCGGCACCACACGGCACCTATTCGAGTGTAAAGTAGAGCTCTGTTACAGGAAGATATTTAAAACGCTTTTCTTCGCTTCTTTATAAGCGCATGTGTGGATATTTCCCCAATGAAGTTCATAGTGAGCTGCTTAGGCTATAATTCGTTACAAGAAAGACGATCTAATGACAAACTGATTACCATGTGCAAGGTTCTTCTTGGAGCAATAACGTCCACCGCACAGCGCTTTTCGCACCGAATTACTTCTGCCGTAACAGGAGACGTGCAAGCCTTTCCTGATTCCGGCGCACGCTTCGTCCCCTCAATGCCCTGGACGCAAAACCTGATTGTGATGTGTTTGCAGATGAGTATAAGATGATTGTCTGAGTGTTGGTGTTATGTGAGAAGAACGTGTGTGGAACTGCAATGTTTTGATTATTTATAATTAAATTAATTGTTTCAATGTTTAACAAACAAAATTCGTATTATTATCATGCATAATTTGACTAAATATTATTTATGTAATCGACATTATATAATTTTATATTAATATTGTTATTCTACATACCTTGAAGTTAATTACTGTAATTGGCCACGGCCGCGTAATTAATTGAATGATAATAATAAGAACTGTCTTGAGTCTGTTGCCCATTGTGCGTTTCTAGCAAACACGCCGAGCTCAAGCGCTTCTATGTGCAACCCATAAGTGACAATCTACTGTGTTGTTAATATAATATTCAACATATTATACTCCATCCACCTTGGCTACTATAAAAACTTAAATTAAAAGACTACACGAATTATTGCAATACCACCCACAGGTGCAGGAGGCAACGGCAATAGCGCTGCTCAAGCTGATGCGCAAAGTCAAAGTCAATCAGGTTTGTTATAACTTTTCTACTTGACATATTTACTGTAAGTTTATGGACAAGTGTTAGTATGCATATCTAGCAGAGAACAACCAGCTCTATTAAAATAACATAAATGCTTATGGTCATTAATTTACACAGAATAACGGCCTGAAGCAATTCTGAAATGGAACCTGTTAATAATAATCTCTGTTTCTACAAGTTAACGTACTGTCTGAAGGTGTTTCTGTTTCAGTATCCACTGGTATGGTAAATAGACAGAGCTGTGGCCAACAACTTTATTATGAGTTTATTTTTATTCATTCCCATTTTTCCAGACTTTACAGATTTTAATTTAAGTACTATGTATTTTTGGTTACTGTAATCACTGTATTCCAGTTGCATAAAGCCTAGCCTTCTGTAAGGCTAGGCTTTATGTTGAGGAGTTCCAGAGATTTCGAGGGTAATAATTTTCATTTTAGGCTTTTTATTAGGGTAATCTTTGGGGCCCTAGTTACTAGCTTGTGCCTATGGCGCCTCATCATTTCGGCCGAATGAAGTCCACTGCTGGACACATGCCTCCTCCAAATATCACTACAACGACCGATATAAGTGTGTTGTGTCCTCATTGGGGGGTCTTGCCATAATCGCCACGCTTGGCAGATGGGTTGGCGATCGCAGTTGAGTTGTTATTGTACTCGAAGGACGCTGCTGCCCATCCTCCGGTTTATCCCTTAGTCGACTTTTACGACACCCACGGGATGAAATGGGGTGGTGGCATTCTGAGCCGGCACCACACGGCACCTATTCGAGTGTAAAGTAGAGCTCTGTTACAGGAAGATATTTAAAACGCTTTTCTTCGCTTCTTTATAAGCGCATGTGTGGGTATTTCCCCAATGAAGTTCATAGTGAGCTGCTTAGGCTATAATTCGTTACAAGAAAGACGATCTAATGATAAACTGATTACCATGTGCAAGGTTCTTCTTGGAGCAATAACGTCCACCGCACAGCGCTTTTCGCACCGAATTACTTCTGCCGTAACAGGAGACGTGCAAGCCTTTCCTGATTCCGGCGCACGCTTCGTCCCC
The DNA here is from genome assembly GCA_947459985.1 of Diloba caeruleocephala. NCBI lineage: Eukaryota > Metazoa > Arthropoda > Insecta > Lepidoptera > Noctuidae > Diloba > Diloba caeruleocephala. The sequence continues at coordinate 20,016,575 of OX381611.1, forward strand.
TCAATGCCCTGGACGCAAAACCTGATTGTGATGTGTTTGCAGATGAGTATAAGATGATTGTCTGAGTGTTGGTGTTATGTGAGAAGAACGTGTGTGGAACTGCAATGTTTTGATTATTTATAATTAAATTAATTGTTTCAATGTTTAACAAACAAAATTCGTATTATTATCATGCATAATTTGACTAAATATTATTTATGTAATCGACATTATATAATTTCTTATTAATATTGTTATTCTACATACTTTGAAGATAATTACTGTAATTAGCCACGGCCGCGTAATTAATTGAATGATAACAAGATAAAAAGAACTGTTTTGAGTCTGTTGGCCAATGTGCGTTTCTAGCAAACACGCCGAGCTCAAGCGCTTCTATATGCAACCCATAAGTGACAATCTACTGTGTTGTTAATATAATATTCAACATATTATACTCCATCCACCTTGGCTACTATAAAAACTTAAATTAAAAGACTACACGAATTATTGCAATACCACCCACAGGTGCAGGAGGCAACGGCAATAGCGCTGCTCAAGCTGGTGCGCAAAGTCAAAGTCAATCAGGTTTGTTATAACTTTTCTACTTGACATATTTACTGTAAGTTTATGGACAAGTGTTAGTATGCATATCTAGCAGAGAACAACCAGCTCTATTAAAATAACATAAATGCTTATGGTCATTAATTTACTCCGTGTGGTGTCCGGATTAAGAATATAGCACCACTCCGTCTCCTCCCGTGGAGGTCGTAAAAGTCGACTAAGGGACTCTTAACCAAAGGGATGGGCAGCAGCGTCCCTTTGCTGAACAGAAGCATTACTGCGCTCACCAACACGCCTGCCAAGCGTGGTGAGTATCGGCAAATTCCCCCCAAAAATGACGACACGACTAATGCACCGGCCCCCAGTTCCCGGCAGCCCCGCTATTCCTGGTCATGGTAGCGGCCACGGTAACGGCGGGGCAGGGGGTGCTAAGAATCACCGGACGGGATCCGGCTACCACCCCAAACGAAAACTGGCCCTGGTAACGTATAACACACGCACACTGAGGGCAGACGAAAAGATTGTTGAGCTGGAAGAAGAAATAGATAAGTTGCACTGGGATATCATGGGTCTATCAGAAGTCCGAAGAGAGGGTGAGGACACGATAACCCTGAAATCTGGCAACTTATTCTACTACCGGGAAGGCGAACATCTGTCTCAAGGTGGTGTCGGGTTTCTCGTCCGCAGGTCCCTCATTAACAGCATAGTAACCATCGAAAGTGTGTCGAGCAGGGTAGCGTACCTTATACTCAGAATATCCAAGAGGTATCCGTTGAAGGTCATACAGGTCTACGCACCGACCTCGACACACCCAGATGATGAAGTAGAGAGTATGTATGAGGACGTAAGTAGGGCCATACATACCTCGAAGACACACTTCACTGTTGTGATGGGGGACTTCAACGCGAAGCTGGGCACTCGATGCGATGGTGAGTTGAGAGTGGGGCAATTTGGATATGGGCAACGGAACCCCAGGGGACAGAGGCTGGCCGACTTTTTGGAAAAGGAGGGACTCTTCGTGATGAACTCCTTTTTCCAAAAGCCGCCTCACAGGAAATGGACCTGGATGAGTCCCGATGGTTCCACGAGGAATGAGATTGACTTCATCATGACCAATAGGAGGCAAATATTCAATGATGTCTCTGTGATCCACAGGGTGAAAACCGGTAGTGATCACCGAATGGTAAGAGGCACATTGAATATTAATCTCAAAGTTGAGAGGTCTCGTCTGATGAGGTCTACGCTCCGGCCCTCTAGTGCTTATATCCAAAACCCCGAGAGCTTTCAACTCGAACTCCAAAACCGCTTCGAGTGCCTAGAACATTGCGTATCTGTGGACGATTTAAATGGTAGGTTTGTAGAAACTGTCCAAACGGTTGGGTCTAAGTTCTTTAAGTCCCACCGTAAAGGTAGACCAAAAAAGTTCTCCGATCACACTCTCGACCTCATGGCAGAAAGACGCGCCATGACGCTGCAGTCCTCCGGTGATGCTGAAGCATACCGACTGCTCAATAGACGGATATGGAAGTCCTTGCGTCACGATATCCGCACCTTTAACACCAACGGTGTTAAAGAGGCGATTGAGCGGAACCAAGGCTCCAAAGTGTTCGCAAGAGACAAGTCTATTGGGCAAAGTCGTATTATGAAGCTGAAGACCGAGGACGGCAGTGTAGCGTCGACTAAGCCAGAGGTTTTGAGAGAGATTGAGAAGTTCTACCGGCAGTTATACACCTCGGTAACTATACCTACCATTGGCTCTGACAAAGACCCGCGAGCCAAACTAACCCGACACTATACCGAGGATATCCCGGACATCAGCCTGTACGAGATTAGGATGGCCTTGAAACAGCTTAAAAATAACAAGGCGCCGGGTGGGGACGGAATTACGACAGAGCTTCTGAAAGCGGGTGGCACACCGGTACTTAAAGTCCTTCAGAAGCTATTCAATTCCGTCTTACTCGAGGGCACAACGCCGGAAGCGTGGAACAGAGGTGAGGTGGTGCTCTTCTTCAAAAAGGGTGATAACACCCTATTGAAGAATTACAGACCCATCTCACTTCTGAGCCATGTTTATAAGCTGTTTTCAAGGGTCATCACGAATCGTCTCGAGCGCAGGTTTGATGACTTCCAGCCTCCCGAACAAGCCGGTTTCCGAAAAGGTTTCAGTACCATAGACCACATCCATACGCTGCGGCAGGTTATACAGAAGACCGAGGAGTATAATCTGCCACTATGCTTGGCGTTTGTGGACTATGAGAAAGCCTTCGATTCGATCGAAACCTGGGCAGTGCTGCAATCTCTGCAGCGGTGCCACATTGACTATCGGTACATTGAAGTGTTGAAGTGCTTATACAGAAACGCCACCATGTCGGTCCGAGTACATGAACAGAGCACGGGGGCAATTCCATTGCAGAGAGGTGTGAGACAGGGGGACGTAATTTCCCCGAAACTGTTCACCGCTGCAATGGAGGATGCCTTCAAGTTGCTGGAGTGGAAAGGATTCGGCATTAACATCAATGGCGAGTATATCACTCACCTTCGATTTGCCGACGATATCGTAGTCATGGCAGAATCGCTGCAAGAGCTCAGCACAATGCTCGATGATCTCAACAGGGTTTCCCAACAGGTGGGCCTTAAAATGAACATGGGCAAGACGAAAGTCATGTCAAATGCCCATGTCGTGCCCATCCCAATATCCGTTGGGAGCTCTGTTCTCGAAGTTGTTGACGAGTATGTCTACCTGGGACAAACTGTCCAGTTAGGTAGGTCCAACTTCGAGAAAGAGGTCAATCGTCGAATCCGACTCGGCTGGGCAGCGTTCGGGAAACTTCGCAACGTCTTTTCGTCAACAATACCGCAATGCCTAAAGACGAAAGTCTTTAACCAGTGTGTGTTACCAGTGATGACATATGGAACAGAGACGTGGTCACTCACAATGGGCCTCATAAGAAAGCTCAAGGTCACTCAGCGAGCTATGGAGAGAGCTATGCTTGGTATTTCTCTACGAGATCGAATCAGAAATGAGGAGATCCGTAGAAGAACTAAAGTTATCGACATAGCTGCAAGGATTAGTAAGCTGAAGTGGCAATGGGCAGGGCACATTGCTCGTAGAACTGATGGCCGTTGGGGCAAAAAAGTTCTCGAATGGAGACCGCGCACCGGAAAACGCAGCGTGGGACGACCTCCAACGAGGTGGACAGACGACCTGGTGAAGGTCGCTGGGAGTCGTTGGATGAGAGCGGCATGTGACCGCTCGTTGTGGAGATCTAAGGGGGAGGCCTTTGTTCAGCAGTGGACGACCTGTGGCTGATATGATGATTAATTTACACAGAATAACGGCCTGAAGCAATTCTGAAATGGAACCTGTTAATAATAATCTCTGTTTCTACAAGTTAACGTACTGTCTGAAGGTGTTTCTGTTTCAGTATCCACTGGTATGGTAAATAGACAAAGCTGTGGCCAACAACTTTATTATGAGTTTATTTTTATTCATTCCCATTTTTCCAGACTTTACAAATTTTAGTTTAAGTACTATGTATTTTTGGTTACTGTAATCACTGTATTCCATTCGATGGAAAATAATTTCAATAGACTAAATTTTTAAGGGTGGTTACGATGGGACCCGAGACAAGTTATCTGCTTTGTTTTTGTTCAATTAATGAGAGTATTTTATGATATGCTTAGTCAAATATTCAGGAAGTAGGCTTGTAGGCGGACTCTAGTGTGATCATGCGAGGACCTGGAGCTTCCCTTAGGTGTCGAAGATGACCGCTCCAGTGGATTTAGCCGAAAGGAGTACGGCATACCCCTTCGCCCTTCCCCGGGGTGAAGGGAGTTCATGAAGAATTTTCACTGGACACCAATAAAAAAAAGGGATATATATATAGGCGGAAGGGTCTTTTAATAATGGAATATAAAATGGAGGATACTAGGGAGAAACTTGTTTGTTTTAAACGAGAGGAAACTATAACTATAACAATAATAGCTACAAATATGATTATACTATATTATCCTCAATATAATGCTTTGTAGCTTATTTGTTGATCTGATGTTATTTTATTTTCTATTAAAAATGATTTTTGAAACAAATGCTATGGTCTTTCAGAGCCATCAGTAAACCTCTGTGATAGCGCAGCTCATAAGACTGAAGCATCTGTAGCCACAACAAATTGTTACTTAGTTAGATTCACTGTACAAGTTACACTTTTTATCGTTTTTAACTTCATCCGTATTATTCAGACCAGTAGATTTCAATACCTCTTTGTCCATTACAAATGTAATATGCTAGGTAGTAATAAAATTAATTAAAGCTGCATAACGTATAATTTGCTTAAAGTTTAACATTCTAAGAAATGTACATTTCTCGTTAAAACTGTCTTAGCAATAGCTTTAAAAATTTATACACATATAAATTAATAAAATTTAAGTGGCTGTTTGTAATGTCAAAATAACAGCTTTTTATTAAATGCATATGAAAGTATATACGGTACATACAACAAAAAATATTTTTTTTGTCGATCTGTCTGTTTGTTCCGAGTAGTCTCCGAAACGGCTGGACCGATTTTGACGGGACTTTCACTGGCAGATAGTTGATGTTATAAGGAATAATTAAGGCTACTTTACTTTTAGAAAAATAATTAAGGTTCCGCGCAAAAAAATACCTTGAAATCCGATATATATATTGTATGTGTATGCCGAAGTACGCCAAATTTACTTTAAATTAAACGCGGGTGAAACCGCGGGTCCCAGCTAGTTTAATATAATTATCGATTGTATATTCGAAATATCAAATTGACATAAAATGCAAAACTCCTTTATGTCAACTGCTCAGATTCAGGATGTTGTTCCGCTGTATTTCAAAATTCGATGCAATTATAATCATTGTTTAACATCAAAAGAAACCTTAAAAAATCCTAATAATATCAATTGTGTTCATACTTAAAAGAATACCATGCCTAATATTTACAACATACACTGAAATACTTCACGACATTTTACTATAATACAGGTACAGGCTGCAATGGCAACGGCAGCACTGCTCAAGCAAATGCTTATGCTCAAGCTCAATCAGGTATGTTATAGCAGTTCTAAATAACCTATTTGACTTATGTTTATTGCCATAATGTGCACATGCATAATTAGCGGAGGACGACTTCCTCTATTAAATTAACAAGTTCTTGTTTGTGATAATTAAAGCAGTTCCGAAATGTAAATCTCTATACCTACAATTAAACGTATTATCCGAAAATATTTTAATGAACATTATGATAAATGAACAATTCTGCTGACCAGTAAGTAATTGTCGAGTAGGACATAACAATCGTCTCGATTACAGATTTTTGTCTAAGTAATAGGCCTTTTTGGTTTCTGTAATCGCTTAACCTACAATTAAACGTATTATCCGAAAATATTTTAATGTACACTGTTATGATAAATGAACAATTCTGCTGACCAGTAAGTAATTGTCGAGTAGGACATAACAATCGTCTCGATTACAGATTTTTGTCTAAGTAATAGGCCTTTTTGGTTTCTGTAATCGCTTATTATGTAAGTTTGGTTGTTGGAATAAACCTTTTCTGTAGATGTGTAGTCATATAAATCTTCTTCGTTTTTAAAAAACGAATTGCCATATTCTGTGGTATGGTCAAAACCATTATTATATTATATTGACACCAGCATAATATACGAGTAGATTTAACTTTTTATCAATCTGGCTATTATTCTGTTTACTAGAGTGTTCTTTTAGAGCAGGAAGCATCAGGAAACCTCTGGGATAGCCACAATAAGTGGTTTCTTTGGTTTGGTGCAAATGTTTTACATAAAATTAAACTTATTAAAATTTTCATTTTTTCATATAAGTACCAAAACTACTTAAAATACTGCACCTTTTGGTTGCATTACAAATTTAGTAAGCTAGTAGTTAAAACTATATTAGGAAACAACTTATTAAAGTTTACCGTTTCAAAGAAATAAACATAACTCGTTAAATTGTATTTGCAAAAGCTTAAATAATTTATATATTTTTGAAGTGAAACTTCTCTAGCACTTTTGTGATTTGAAAATTCGATAAAACAAAAAAGAGACAACCATATTCATTAATAGGATTTAGCCTGCGAGAGAATGCGATGTTTGTACGCATGCTAGCACGTGTCTTTACGCCTGCGTACTACGAAGCCTTCAGCAAATGCGTCATAGTCAACGTGGTGTATCATTCCGGTGTATAATTTTTGTGCGTTTACGTATTCAAGTTCGTTGGTCAATTAATTTATGTTCATTATTTAATTTCCGTGTCGTGTCCGGATTAAGAATATATCACCACTCCATCTCCTCCCGTGGATGTCGTAAAAGGCGACTAAGGGAATCTAAACCAGAGGATGGGCAGCAGCGTCCCTTCTGTAAAAAGGTAGCCATACTGCGCTCACCAACCCGCCTGCCAAGCGTGGTGAGTATTGGTGAATACCCCCCAAAATGATGACACAGTTGTGAAAATTTATGGGGGAGGCCTTTGTTCAGCAGTGGACGTATAAATGGCCGATATGATGATGATGATATGATGATGATGATATGATGAATTATTTAACTCAGGTATTTATCTTATTCTCTCTTAGGCTTAATTTCTGAAATTTTACTCCTGCCGTGTGTGACTTGCACACACACAGTTTTTTATTGTAATAGTATCGCTTGAATAACCAAGATCTTGTACAGAAATATGTGTATGTATACTTTGGAAGAACTGGTAAAAATATCAATGTGTCTCAGTGGTTTTAATCCCTAGCAGTGTAGATTTTTGAGTTACGATTTCATTTTAATTCTGTTGTCATTCAGCCCACGCATCGCTAACACGAATTTGGGTCAAACTTTACACAGAACCGAAGAGTTAATTTACCTTGTATAGTTCATCACTTTCTAAGATCGATTTTATGGATTGTTGCATTCTAAATTCGGTTCGTTGATAGTTTAGTTCAACAATTACGTAACATGATGGCAATAGGTATGTTAATAGGTACCTTCTTGACTTAGTCCCATAGTCGTAAGTGATAAATTCTTGACGGAAATTTTCGACAAATATTATTCTACGTGGCTTACCATTTAAGCCCAATAAAGTCCACTGCAGGACACGGGCCTCCCGCAAAGATCACTACAATGACCAGTCTGAGTGCTTTGTATGATCAATGGGGGGTTTAGCCATCATCGCCATTCGTGGCAGGTGGGTTGACGATTGCGGTTTAGTTGTTAATGCACTCTAATGAAGGACGCTGTTGCCCATCCTCCGGCTAATCTCAAAGTCACCTTTTCACCTACGCGATAACATGGATTGGTGCTATTCGTAGCAGGCATCACATGAAAAACGTTGTTTAGATGAGACTATAATATAACTTGTATTATTATTACTTTATAGGCGCCGGTCGCTAATCAACTGTGTCGGTCTAGCAACTGGAACAGGTAAAATATAACCTTGGATTACATTTGCAAACATACACTTATTCTCTTTCAATAATTATTAGCAGCTCGGGCAGCTCATTACTACTATTTCCATGAACTCTTTCAACTAAGCAATTTAATTGTGTAATATTTTCAGAATTTTACGCGATAGCATCAATAGCAGCAATAGCATCCATTGAATTGAAATAGCTTGCGCATTACACGGTGATGCTGTACGAAAGTATATAGAATGAATTAATAAAACGCGATATATTTCCGTAAGCTATTTCAATTCAATATAAGTGTGCTTATGCTACGTCAACATTGCAATGGGTGTGGTTCAAACGCATAACCTATCCTTCGCAACCTATCAACATCTTTATCAACCCAGACTGTAGCGCATGGTGTAGAAACTGCTTTGAAAAAACAAACTACACGTTTATTATTTATAAGTTGATTTGATTGCCCTGTATAGAAGAAATTTACCGCTACTAAGAAGAAAGTTGTAGGTAACGTCAGTCTTTCTTGTACATATCACAACCAATAATACTAAACCTTCTTTTACAGACAGCAGTGTTCCGGCTTACCTACCGTTCTGAACCCAACTTACAGAAACACATTAACGAAACATTACAATGAAATGTTTTCCAAAATCCACTAAAACAAAAATTATGTTGTAAAAACAGTATATATTTTTTACTATTTTACAATCTAAACCTTTTTAAATAAATTTTTCTCCTTCTAAGCTTTCGTTTTAATTCTTTCCTTTTAACAGACCAGTAGGCGTAGCATGATCATTTCAAAGTCTTCTTTTCCGAAGATCGACAACACTCTCTCTACACGTGTCGATATCTCTTCATCCCGAGCATGAGACGACATGACGACTCGGCTGTCTTCGTAGATAATGTCTACTAGACATAGACATCGAAAATACCTTCCATAGCAACGGAATGCCGCTAGTCACGTAGAAATTCCATTCAATTATAATCATTTTTTGCGTTTCGTTACCAAAAAATATGTCGAAAAATGTATTTTTTTGTATATGTAGTCTTTATTGTACACGAAAAAGAGTCCCAGAAGTTTTGAATGAGGTAAAAGTACAATGCGGCCTTATGGCTATCCGCGATCTCTTCCAGCCAATCATAGGATGGAAAATGGTTACTACACTTTTAAATAGAACTTAATACAAAAACAAAATGTTTAATGTCAATTTTGCCTGTGATATTATTTTATAACTTAAAATTTCATTATACCCCGGGAAAATTTTGCAGTTTCTATTTTGATCCTTGTGAAGTGAAAGTGAAAATATAACTTACTACCTAGTCTATCAATAGTCAATATTACTTAGTAAGTAATATCTAATCTTATTAGAAAAAAAGTTCCTTCGCTATCGGTCTAAGGCAGAGTCCAGTTGCGACTTTTGAAGACCATTTCCTGGAGAATTCCTCGAATTCTCCGGCTGGTCGAGGGCCCAGTGAGCTCTCACACATAGTTCCTCTCCGCCGTCCCCGAGTTAGTTTCAGCATAACAACTGATTAAATGGTTGCGGTAGGAGCCCACATTCTGGAGTTGGCCAGCGAGGAGTCCTTCGAGGGAACCACCCGGCTTGCGGAGCAAGCGGTGGCAATTGTCGTAGCAAAAATCCACGCCCTGCGTCTGCTGATAGCGCCTTAAAAAACCGAGGCGCTATGGTTCCACAAACTACCGAGGAGCAGAGAACCACCCAGTTCGTGGATACGCGTTGGTGATCCGCGAATCGGGGTGGGCCAGTACATGAAATACCTGGGGCTGACCCTGGACAGTCTTTGGGAAGCCCCACTTGAAGAGCACTTTCGGCGCCTCAGTCCATTCTCCCGAGCGACAGCGGGCCTTTAGGTTCGCGGGTGCGTAGATTGGGGAATCTGTGTACCCACACCGAGCGACCCAAAAGAAGACTGTAGCACGCTTGTGGTCACGTGCTGCTGTGGGACGCTTTGGGGGATCCTTTACAATCCCCCCGGGGGGTGACCGCTTTACAGTCACCCTCTCCGAGATGTGCATAAAGGCGTGACACGAGTGGGCGGCTCTAGTGTGATCACATGAGGACCTGGGGCCTCCCTTAGTGGCCGAAGATGACCGCTCCAGTAGTTTTAGCCGGTAGGAGACTGGCATACCCCTCCGCCCTTCCCCGGGGTGAAGGAAGTTCATGAAGAATTTCCACTATACGAGTGTCTTTCAGGGCATAGTACGAACCACATCCAAGAATACGTCAAAAGGAATTTCAGCAGATGTAAACAGACGGACTGCTGGTTGGACAAATAATTAAATTTTAAAAAACATGACTATTCATACGTACCTCAGAATTAAATTGAAAATAAAGAGTGAAAAAATTATTTCGATTTATGTTCTACTATATATTTAAAAAAATAAAATATCTTATCTAGTATTGATCACGATACTATGAAGAAAGTAGATATTTTTAATGACATATTAAAACGTAGTTCCGTTTACTAGTATTGATTCCTCACGAATTTATTATTTGACAAAATGTTAGTAATATTAAATTAGTGTATTTTTAATCGCTTTTTCCCTTTAAAACCCTGTTCACGATAGGCTATCGTCAGTCCAGTAACTTGTTGGAAAATGTATACCAAACACTGCGCAATATTGGTTTTATTCGTCATATCGTCGATGTGCAAGCGATGTGTAAGCAGTGTACATTTATAATCTCTCTGACTGAACGAGAAAAGGCTAGGCTGCGTTTAAACCGTGCGTGCATACATGTAATTAATGACATTGTATTTTTTTTAAATTGGGTTGTCTCTTACTGTATTATTTTTAATTATGAATTTATTCATTGTTTATCGCACACAATATTTACAAATTAAAACAATGCTCAAGGAAAAGTTGATGTATATAGGTGAGCTAAACTCAATATTGAGTTCTCTTAAAGCAAATCTTTGAGTGATAGAGTAATGTTATATGATGATTTAATTAAGTGTAGAATTTGCTTTTCAAGAGAATAAAATTAATGCAAAACAAAATCCAAAAAGTAAGATTTTAGAAGTAGGTTTGGTCCCTGTGAGAACTGGAACGTTTGCCGGTTATTATCTGTGGCTCTCACTAGACACAGAGTATATTCATACAGCCGGATGAATATACTCTGTGTCTAGTGGCGTGATCGGAGTAGCGTGCTTTTGTGTGTGAATTAAAACTATTAATGGATTAATTTGGTGAGTTTTATTAATATATAACATTGGCGACGAGAAAAAGAACCTTTAACGTACACAGTAAAATAAGAGGTGTAACAGTGGTATAAAAACAACTACGACGCTCGTTCATCCATCCATTTCCACTGGCCGCCATTTCGAGTATTTTCGAGTCGGGTACTAGTTCTCATGTCAGGCTCAGATTCCGATTCCGAATATTTAGGAAAAATATCGGATGATACTGAAGGAATTCAACATACGAGTACTAATATAGATTTAGTAAGGTCTGGAAAAAGAACGTATATATATAAGTGCACAAAGAACGAATTAACACGAATTTTACAAGAAGAAAATTTAACGTGTTCTAGCGATAGTGTAGAAAACATAAGAAAAGTATTGAGTGAACATTACAAACAAAAAAGGAAACGGAAAATATATCAGCAATCTCATAAATATATATCGAGGATGTCTATATGCGGTGAGATAAAGGCTTTTGAGGGTGAGAAGTGGAAAGTTTTCCAAGCACAACTGGAATGTTTTATCTTAGTCAATGACATCGCAGATGAGAAGAGAGTCCCTCTTTTGCTAACCAAATTGTCACCAACAGTGTTTGAGACGCTAAGCTATATGTGTTCACCATCCAATCCAAGTAAATTATCATATGATGAATTGTGTACCAAACTCAAGGACAAATATGCAAAACCATTGTCAACGGCTTTGGAAAGAGCTACATTCAGGAAGAGGAACCAATTGCATACGGAAAAAATAGAAGACTATGTTCTCGCACTCCACAAATTAGCTTCAGCTTGTAAGTTCAAAGACGTGGAAGATCAAATCAAGGAAAAGTTTGTCGAAGGAGTGTCATCTAAAATAATAAAATGCGAATTAATGAAAAGTGAGACAGACTTAACTTTAGAAAAATGTATTTCTCTGGCACGCACAGTAGAAGCAGCTTTATTGCAGACCAATAATAGCAATGAAGTGACAGATGTTTATTACACAAACAAAGGAAAACCAAAACAAGACTTCAAGTTCAGTAATAATAACAAACAAAGTAATGGTTGGAGTGGAACCCCATGAGTGCCCGCAGGAATTTCAACTCTGGCTTGCCTTAGTTGGCCGATCAGAGGGGGGCCGCCAGAGCTATATGCTCGGGGGTGGAAGTGTCTAATGGCGTAATAACGGGGAAACCCGCTCCGAGTCTTCGAGACGCGCGATGGTGAAACCGGTGCCGCACCTCTCTACACCCCTAGCCGCTCACACTGGTGTTGCTCCTTGTCGCCTGTAGTGGTGGCCATTTAGGGGGCCCATCTTGTGAGTGGCGAGTCACCGTCTGCCACAGAATTTCACGATCAAAGTTGAAAGACAGACGCCGTTGTTCCCGTATTTATTAGTTTTTTTTATTAGTTTTTTTTATTCCATGTAACACCCATTGCAATAGACCTTATCGTTATAGTTTCCATCTCATACAATAGCCTTACACCACCGGGGACAATCCATGACTTCATTTTATAGTGCAACTATGGAGAGTCCCCGGTTGGTGTCCCATTACATTTTAGATTAAAATTCTCTAAAGGGCCTCTGCGTGTTGGACCTATGTCCCCGCGTAAGCCTGTCAAAAGACCGGGTTCCCCCTTACAGGGGATATAAACCCGTGAAAAGAGAGACAAACAAAGTAACATTGATAACCTGTGTTTTTGCTGCGGTAAGAGGAACCATATCAAAACAGAATGTACATTGAAGTTAAAGTACTGCTCTGAATGTGGTCAACAAGGTCATATCTTTAGGATGTGTCAGAGGAAGCTACGACGAGCCAATGTATTAGAGATAGACACGGCCATCTCAAAAGATACTGAAAATCATGTGTAATCTTCCATAAAAGACCTAGATAAAGAGTATAAGACTTATGATGTAAACAGTGTAAGTAGAATACCTCCACACTATGTACAGGTAAATGTCAATGGTCAAAACATTTCTTTCCAACTAGATACAGGATCAGATGTAACAGTGATGCCTATAAAAGATAAATTAACTTTCTTAAATGGCTTTCAGTTAAAAAATTGTAATATACTTTTTAAGAATTTTGATCAAAGTATTACTCGCCCATTAGGTATTTTAACTAAAGTGCCAGTAAAATTAAATCAAACTACTAAAAGTTTAAGTATTTTCATAGTATCCAATGATTCTCCTAGAGTCATAGGACGAGATTGGTTGTATGAGTTTGATTTATGGCCTCCAAACATTCAAAAGAGTCTAAATATTGGTATAAATGTTGTACAAACTATTTCAGATGCACAGCAACATGTGAAAACCCAGTTTGCAGAAGTATTCAGCCCTGGCTGGGGAAATTTTAAAGGAGATGTGATATCCTTAAATTTAAAACCTAATTTCAAACCAAAGTGTCTACCAGTTCGACGAGTAACATTTGCTCTTAGAGACAAGGTAAACAATGAAATTATTAGATTATTAGAGAATGGCAGAATTACTGCTGTAGAACAGAATGAATGGGGTACACCAGTTGTGCCAATTTTAAAATCAGATGGCTCAGTAAGACTTTGTGGTGACTACAAATTAACCATTAACCCTTGTTTAATTTTTGATCATTTTCATCTGCCTCATATTGAAGACATAATCAATGTAGTAAGGATTGTACTACTATAGTTACAGAAGTAGGCACTTTCAAGTATAATTATTTACCCTATGGAGTGAATACAGGGCCTGATTCATTTCAACGATTAATGTCAAAAAAATTACAAAATATTCCAAATACAATTGTATTTATTGATAACATTTATATAAAGGGAAACTGCTTGCAAGATACCTTTGAAACATTATGCCAGGTTTTAAGTAGATTAAAAGATTGTGAATTTAAATTAAAAATTGAAAAATGTAAATTGTTTACTACTAGTTTAGATGTATTTGGTTATCATATAAACAAAAATTGTATCAGCACAATCAAATGAAACATTGAACCATTGTTAAGTGCAACACCAACTAACTTAACATTGCTGAAATCATTTTTGGGAAAAATTAATTATTATTCTCGTTTTTTGAAAGTAATGGCAACAATTATATCACCCTTATATGAATGTACAAAAAAAGATCAGTTTAATTGGACACCAGAGTGTGAAGAATCTTTTAAAATTGTAAAGAATAAATTAGCTTCTACAAATAATTTAAGGCATTATAATCCCAAACTGCCTTTAATCTTAACATGTGATGCTTCTGAAACTGGACTTGGAGTAGTATTATCAAATAGAGATTTTGATGGAACAATCAAACCTATTTCGTATGCAAGCAAAAAATTGAATGCCGTTGAAGAAAAATATTGTACTATTGATAAAGAAGCAACGGCAATTGTTTTTGGTATAACAAAATTTTATAATTATATTATGGGCGACCCTTTGAATTAGAAACTGATAATGCAGCGTTAGTACGAATATTTGGGCCTACAAAGAGTATTCCTAAAATGGCTGCCAAGAGATTACAACATTATGCTATCTTCTTATCAGCTTTTAATTATAAGGTGCGCCACATTAAAACTACACTGAATCCAGCAGATTTTTTGTCAAGAACAGCCACTAAAGTCAATTCAATTAGTGATGAAGTTAATACTTACTTGTTGTGCTCAGATTCTATTGCTGTTAGTTATGTAAATGAATCGGATATGGAAACATTGAATTGGAAAACAATACAAGACATTTCCAAAAAAGATATTACTTTTTCCAAAATCATAAGATATATGACGGATGGCTGGCCTGAGAAAAAAGAAATCAATAAAGATATTCTTCCATTCTATCACAGAAAAAATGAATTAGCATTGGATAGAGGTTGCATATTTTGGGGATACCGTATATTGATTACACAGGCAATTCGTGAGGCTGTGTTAGCTGAATTACATAAAAGCCATTTTGGGATTATTCGCATGAAAGAAATAGCAAGGTCATATTTTTGGTGGCCCAATTTAGATTCTACAATAGATGGTATCACCAAGAAGTGTTTAGTTTGCTTACAAAATAGTAAAAATCCTTGTAAAACTCAGAAACCATGGCCTGTGCCTCCTTCCACATGGTACAGAGTTCATGCTGACGGCTGCGGTTTTTACTAAATGCATATGAAAGTATATATGGTACCTATAAAAAAACACAATTTTTAAATGTTTTGTCTGTCTGTCTGTTTGTTCCGGGTAAACTCCGAAACGGCTGGACCGATTTTGACGGGACTTTCACTTGCAGATAGAAGAATAGAATAGAATAGAAAATATTTTATTTGGCACAGGACATATTTTACAGCACATAATAAAATACAAGTAAAATTAAACAAACAGATTTCAAAATAAGTGGTCTGACGAACATGCCCATACCGAAAGGGTAACCAACTCAGCATGTGCTGGGTGTAACACCCAGCGCTGGTTTTCAGTTGGCACCTTGCAGTGACACACGGACGAAGGTAAGTGATAATAATAAATAATAAAATATTCTTGCTATAATAATAAATAATAATACTTTGTGCTGATGTTACAAGGAATAACTAAGGCTACTTTTATTTTAGCTAATGGCTAAAACTACTGGAGCGGTCATCTTCGGCCACTAAGGGAGGCCCCAGGTCCTCATGTGATCACACTAGAGCCGCCCACTCGTGTCACGCCTTTATGCACATCTCGGAGAGGGTGACTGTAAAGCGGTCACCCCCCGGGGGGATTGTAAAGGATCCCCCAAAGCGTCCCACAGCAGCACGTGACCACAAGCGTGCTACAGTCTTCTTTTGGGTCGC
This sequence comes from Diloba caeruleocephala, assembly GCA_947459985.1. Classification (NCBI taxonomy): domain Eukaryota; kingdom Metazoa; phylum Arthropoda; class Insecta; order Lepidoptera; family Noctuidae; genus Diloba; species Diloba caeruleocephala. The sequence goes on from OX381611.1 coordinate 20,032,498, forward strand.
TCGGTGTGGGTACACAGATTCCCCAATCTACGCACCCGCGAACCTAAAGGCCCGCTGTCGCTCGGGAGAATGGACTGAGGCGCCGAAAGTGCTCTTCAAGTGGGGCTTCCCAAAGACTGTCCAGGGTCAGCCCCAGGTATTTCATGTACTGGCCCACCCCGATTCGCGGATCACCAACGCGTATCCACGAACTGGGTGGTTCTCTGCTCCTCGGTAGTTTGTGGAACCATAGCGCCTCGGTTTTTTAAGGCGCTATCAGCAGACGCAGGGCGTGGATTTTTGCTACGACAATTGCCACCGCTTGCTCCGCAAGCCGGGTGGTTCCCTCGAAGGACTCCTCGCTGGCCAACTCCAGAATGTGGGCTCCTACCGCAACCATTTAATCAGTTGTTATGCTGAAACTAACTCGGGGACGGCGGAGAGGAACTATGTGTGAGAGCTCACTGGGCCCTCGACCAGCCGGAGAATTCGAGGAATTCTCCAGGAAATGGTCTTCAAAAGTCGCAACTGGACTCTGCCTTAGACCGATAGCGAAGGAACTTTTTTTCTAATAAGATTAGATATTACTTACTAAGTAATATTGACTATTGATAGACTAGGTAGTAAGTTATATTTTCACTTTCACTTCACAAGGATCAAAATAGAAACTGCAAAATTTTCCCGGGGTATAATGAAATTTTAAGTTATAAAATAATATCACAGGCAAAATTGACATTAAACATTTTGTTTTTGTATTAAGTTCTATTTAAAAGTGTAGTAACCATTTTCCATCCTATGATTGGCTGGAAGAGATCGCGGATAGCCATAAGGCCGCATTGTACTTTTACCTCATTCAAAACTTCTGGGACTCTTTTTCGTGTACAATAAAGACTACATATACAAAAAAATACATTTTTCGACATATTTTTTGGTAACGAAACGCAAAAAATGATTATAATTGAATGGAATTTCTACGTGACTAGCGGCATTCCGTTGCTATGGAAGGTATTTTCGATGTCTATGTCTAGTAGACATTATCTACGAAGACAGCCGAGTCGTCATGTCGTCTCATGCTCGGGATGAAGAGATATCGACACGTGTAGAGAGAGTGTTGTCGATCTTCGGAAAAGAAGACTTTGAAATGATCATGCTACGCCTACTGGTCTGTTAAAAGGAAAGAATTAAAACGAAAGCTTAGAAGGAGAAAAATTTATTTAAAAAGGTTTAGATTGTAAAATAGTAAAAAATATATACTGTTTTTACAACATAATTTTTGTTTTAGTGGATTTTGGAAAACATTTCATTGTAATGTTTCGTTAATGTGTTTCTGTAAGTTGGGTTCAGAACGGTAGGTAAGCCGGAACACTGCTGTCTGTAATAGAAGGTTTAGTATTATTGGTTGTGATATGTACAAGAAAGACTGACGTTACCTACAACTTTCTTCTTAGTAGCGGTAAATTTCTTCTATACAGGGCAATCAAATCAACTTATAAATAATAAACGTGTAGTTTGTTTTTTCAAAGCAGTTTCTACACCATGCGCTACAGTCTGGGTTGATAAAGATGTTGATAGGTTGCGAAGGATAGGTTATGCGTTTGAACCACACCCATTGCAATGTTGACGTAGCATAAGCACACTTATATTGAATTGAAATAGCTTACGGAAATATATCGCGTTTTATTAATTCATTCTATATACTTTCGTACAGCATCACCGTGTAATGCGCAAGCTATTTCAATTCAATGGATGCTATTGCTGCTATTGATGCTATCGCGTAAAATTCTGAAAATATTACACAATTAAATTGCTTAGTTGAAAGAGTTCATGGAAATAGTAGTAATGAGCTGCCCGAGCTGCTAATAATTATTGAAAGAGAATAAGTGTATGTTTGCAAATGTAATCCAAGGTTATATTTTACCTGTTCCAGTTGCTAGACCGACACAGTTGATTAGCGACCGGCGCCTATAAAGTAATAATAATACAAGTTATATTATAGTCTCATCTAAACAACGTTTTTCATGTGATGCCTGCTACGAATAGCACCAATCCATGTTATCGCGTAGGTGAAAAGGTGACTTTGAGATTAGCCGGAGGATGGGCAACAGCGTCCTTCATTAGAGTGCATTAACAACTAAACCGCAATCGTCAACCCACCTGCCACGAATGGCGATGATGGCTAAACCCCCCATTGATCATACAAAGCACTCAGACTGGTCATTGTAGTGATCTTTGCGGGAGGCCCGTGTCCTGCAGTGGACTTTATTGGGCTTAAATGGTAAGCCACGTAGAATAATATTTGTCGAAAATTTCCGTCAAGAATTTATCACTTACGACTATGGGACTAAGTCAAGAAGGTACCTATTAACATACCTATTGCCATCATGTTACGTAATTGTTGAACTAAACTATCAACGAACCGAATTTAGAATGCAACAATCCATAAAATCGATCTTAGAAAGTGATGAACTATACAAGGTAAATTAACTCTTCGGTTCTGTGTAAAGTTTGACCCAAATTCGTGTTAGCGATGCGTGGGCTGAATGACAACAGAATTAAAATGAAATCGTAACTCAAAAATCTACACTGCTAGGGATTAAAACCACTGAGACACATTGATATTTTTACCAGTTCTTCCAAAGTATACATACACATATTTCTGTACAAGATCTTGGTTATTCAAGCGATACTATTACAATAAAAAACTGTGTGTGTGCAAGTCACACACGGCAGGAGTAAAATTTCAGAAATTAAGCCTAAGAGAGAATAAGATAAATACCTGAGTTAAATAATTCATCATATCATCATCATCATATCATCATCATCATATCATCATCATCATATCGGCCATTTATACGTCCACTGCTGAACAAAGGCCTCCCCCATAAATTTTCACAACTGTGTCATCATTTTGGGGGGTATTCACCAATACTCACCACGCTTGGCAGGCGGGTTGGTGAGCGCAGTATGGCTACCTTTTTACAGAAGGGACGCTGCTGCCCATCCTCTGGTTTAGATTCCCTTAGTCGCCTTTTACGACATCCACGGGAGGAGATGGAGTGGTGATATATTCTTAATCCGGACACGACACGGAAATTAAATAATGAACATAAATTAATTGACCAACGAACTTGAATACGTAAACGCACAAAAATTATACACCGGAATGATACACCACGTTGACTATGACGCATTTGCTGAAGGCTTCGTAGTACGCAGGCGTAAAGACACGTGCTAGCATGCGTACAAACATCGCATTCTCTCGCAGGCTAAATCCTATTAATGAATATGGTTGTCTCTTTTTTGTTTTATCGAATTTTCAAATCACAAAAGTGCTAGAGAAGTTTCACTTCAAAAATATATAAATTATTTAAGCTTTTGCAAATACAATTTAACGAGTTATGTTTATTTCTTTGAAACGGTAAACTTTAATAAGTTGTTTCCTAATATAGTTTTAACTACTAGCTTACTAAATTTGTAATGCAACCAAAAGGTGCAGTATTTTAAGTAGTTTTGGTACTTATATGAAAAAATGAAAATTTTAATAAGTTTAATTTTATGTAAAACATTTGCACCAAACCAAAGAAACCACTTATTGTGGCTATCCCAGAGGTTTCCTGATGCTTCCTGCTCTAAAAGAACACTCTAGTAAACAGAATAATAGCCAGATTGATAAAAAGTTAAATCTACTCGTATATTATGCTGGTGTCAATATAATATAATAATGGTTTTGACCATACCACAGAATATGGCAATTCGTTTTTTAAAAACGAAGAAGATTTATATGACTACACATCTACAGAAAAGGTTTATTCCAACAACCAAACTTACATAATAAGCGATTACAGAAACCAAAAAGGCCTATTACTTAGACAAAAATCTGTAATCGAGACGATTGTTATGTCCTACTCGACAATTACTTACTGGTCAGCAGAATTGTTCATTTATCATAACAGTGTACATTAAAATATTTTCGGATAATACGTTTAATTGTAGGTTAAGCGATTACAGAAACCAAAAAGGCCTATTACTTAGACAAAAATCTGTAATCGAGACGATTGTTATGTCCTACTCGACAATTACTTACTGGTCAGCAGAATTGTTCATTTATCATAATGTTCATTAAAATATTTTCGGATAATACGTTTAATTGTAGGTATAGAGATTTACATTTCGGAACTGCTTTAATTATCACAAACAAGAACTTGTTAATTTAATAGAGGAAGTCGTCCTCCGCTAATTATGCATGTGCACATTATGGCAATAAACATAAGTCAAATAGGTTATTTAGAACTGCTATAACATACCTGATTGAGCTTGAGCATAAGCATTTGCTTGAGCAGTGCTGCCGTTGCCATTGCAGCCTGTACCTGTATTATAGTAAAATGTCGTGAAGTATTTCAGTGTATGTTGTAAATATTAGGCATGGTATTCTTTTAAGTATGAACACAATTGATATTATTAGGATTTTTTAAGGTTTCTTTTGATGTTAAACAATGATTATAATTGCATCGAATTTTGAAATACAGCGGAACAACATCCTGAATCTGAGCAGTTGACATAAAGGAGTTTTGCATTTTATGTCAATTTGATATTTCGAATATACAATCGATAATTATATTAAACTAGCTGGGACCCGCGGTTTCACCCGCGTTTAATTTAAAGTAAATTTGGCGTACTTCGGCATACACATACAATATATATATCGGATTTCAAGGTATTTTTTTGCGCGGAACCTTAATTATTTTTCTAAAAGTAAAGTAGCCTTAATTATTCCTTATAACATCAACTATCTGCCAGTGAAAGTCCCGTCAAAATCGGTCCAGCCGTTTCGGAGACTACTCGGAACAAACAGACAGATCGACAAAAAAAATATTTTTTGTTGTATGTACCGTATATACTTTCATATGCATTTAATAAAAAGCTGTTATTTTGACATTACAAACAGCCACTTCAATTTTATTAATTTATATGTGTATAAATTTTTAAAGCTATTGCTAAGACAGTTTTAACGAGAAATGTACATTTCTTAGAATGTTAAACTTTAAGCAAATTATACGTTATGCAGCTTTAATTAATTTTATTACTACCTAGCATATTACATTTGTAATGGACAAAGAGGTATTGAAATCTACTGGTCTGAATAATACGGATGAAGTTAAAAACGATAAAAAGTGTAACTTGTACAGTGAATCTAACTAAGTAACAATTTGTTGTGGCTACAGATGCTTCAGTCTTATGAGCTGCGCTATCACAGAGGTTTACTGATGGCTCTGAAAGACCATAGCATTTGTTTCAAAAATCATTTTTAATAGAAAATAAAATAACATCAGATCAACAAATAAGCTACAAAGCATTATATTGAGGATAATATAGTATAATCATATTTGTAGCTATTATTGTTATAGTTATAGTTTCCTCTCGTTTAAAACAAACAAGTTTCTCCCTAGTATCCTCCATTTTATATTCCATCATTAAAAGACCCTTCCGCCTATATATATATCCCTTTTTTTTATTGGTGTCCAGTGAAAATTCTTCATGAACTCCCTTCACCCCGGGGAAGGGCGAAGGGGTATGCCGTACTCCTTTCGGCTAAATCCACTGGAGCGGTCATCTTCGACACCGAAGGGAAGCTCCAGGTCCTCGCATGATCACACTAGAGTCCGCCTACAAGCCTACTTCCTGAATATTTGACTAAGCATATCATAAAATACTCTCATTAATTGAACAAAAACAAAGCAGATAACTTGTCTCGGGTCCCATCGTAACCACCCTTAAAAATTTAGTCTATTGAAATTATTTTCCATCGAATGGAATACAGTGATTACAGTAACCAAAAATACATAGTACTTAAACTAAAATTTGTAAAGTCTGGAAAAATGGGAATGAATAAAAATAAACTCATAATAAAGTTGTTGGCCACAGCTTTGTCTATTTACCATACCAGTGGATACTGAAACAGAAACACCTTCAGACAGTACGTTAACTTGTAGAAACAGAGATTATTATTAACAGGTTCCATTTCAGAATTGCTTCAGGCCGTTATTCTGTGTAAATTAATGACCATAAGCATTTATGTTATTTTAATAGAGCTGGTTGTTCTCTGCTAGATATGCATACTAACACTTGTCCATAAACTTACAGTAAATATGTCAAGTAGAAAAGTTATAACAAACCTGATTGACTTTGACTTTGCGCACCAGCTTGAGCAGCGCTATTGCCGTTGCCTCCTGCACCTGTGGGTGGTATTGCAATAATTCGTGTAGTCTTTTAATTTAAGTTTTTATAGTAGCCAAGGTGGATGGAGTATAATATGTTGAATATTATATTAACAACACAGTAGATTGTCACTTATGGGTTGCATATAGAAGCGCTTGAGCTCGGCGTGTTTGCTAGAAACGCACATTGGCCAACAGACTCAAAACAGTTCTTTTTATCTTGTTATCATTCAATTAATTACGCGGCCGTGGCTAATTACAGTAATTATCTTCAAAGTATGTAGAATAACAATATTAATAAGAAATTATATAATGTCGATTACATAAATAATATTTAGTCAAATTATGCATGATAATAATACGAATTTTGTTTGTTAAACATTGAAACAATTAATTTAATTATAAATAATCAAAACATTGCAGTTCCACACACGTTCTTCTCACATAACACCAACACTCAGACAATCATCTTATACTCATCTGCAAACACATCACAATCAGGTTTTGCGTCCAGGGCATTGAGGGGACGAAGCGTGCGCCGGAATCAGGAAAGGCTTGCACGTCTCCTGTTACGGCAGAAGTAATTCGGTGCGAAAAGCGCTGTGCGGTGGACGTTATTGCTCCAAGAAGAACCTTGCACATGGTAATCAGTTTATCATTAGATCGTCTTTCTTGTAACGAATTATAGCCTAAGCAGCTCACTATGAACTTCATTGGGGAAATACCCACACATGCGCTTATAAAGAAGCGAAGAAAAGCGTTTTAAATATCTTCCTGTAACAGAGCTCTACTTTACACTCGAATAGGTGCCGTGTGGTGCCGGCTCAGAATGCCACCACCCCATTTCATCCCGTGGGTGTCGTAAAAGTCGACTAAGGGATAAACCGGAGGATGGGCAGCAGCGTCCTTCGAGTACAATAACAACTCAACTGCGATCGCCAACCCGTCTGCCAAGCGTGGCGATTATGGCAAGACCCCCCAATGAGGACACAACACACTTATATCGGTCGTTGTAGTGATATTTGGAGGAGGCATGTGTCCAGCAGTGGACTTCATTCGGCCGAAATGATGAGGCGCCATAGGCACAAGCTAGTAACTAGGGCCCCAAAGATTACCCTAATAAAAAGCCTAAAATGAAAATTATTACCCTCGAAATCTCTGGAACTCCTCAACATAAAGCCTAGCCTTACAGAAGGCTAGGCTTTATGCAACTGGAATACAGTGATTACAGTAACCAAAAATACATAGTACTTAAATTAAAATCTGTAAAGTCTGGAAAAATGGGAATGAATAAAAATAAACTCATAATAAAGTTGTTGGCCACAGCTCTGTCTATTTACCATACCAGTGGATACTGAAACAGAAACACCTTCAGACAGTACGTTAACTTGTAGAAACAGAGATTATTATTAACAGGTTCCATTTCAGAATTGCTTCAGGCCGTTATTCTGTGTAAATTAATGACCATAAGCATTTATGTTATTTTAATAGAGCTGGTTGTTCTCTGCTAGATATGCATACTAACACTTGTCCATAAACTTACAGTAAATATGTCAAGTAGAAAAGTTATAACAAACCTGATTGACTTTGACTTTGCGCATCAGCTTGAGCAGCGCTATTGCCGTTGCCTCCTGCACCTGTGGGTGGTATTGCAATAATTCGTGTAGTCTTTTAATTTAAGTTTTTATAGTAGCCAAGGTGGATGGAGTATAATATGTTGAATATTATATTAACAACACAGTAGATTGTCACTTATGGGTTGCACATAGAAGCGCTTGAGCTCGGCGTGTTTGCTAGAAACGCACAATGGGCAACAGACTCAAGACAGTTCTTATTATTATCATTCAATTAATTACGCGGCCGTGGCCAATTACAGTAATTAACTTCAAGGTATGTAGAATAACAATATTAATATAAAATTATATAATGTCGATTACATAAATAATATTTAGTCAAATTATGCATGATAATAATACGAATTTTGTTTGTTAAACATTGAAACAATTAATTTAATTATAAATAATCAAAACATTGCAGTTCCACACACGTTCTTCTCACATAACACCAACACTCAGACAATCATCTTATACTCATCTGCAAACACATCACAATCAGGTTTTGCGTCCAGGGCATTGAGGGGACGAAGCGTGCGCCGGAATCAGGAAAGGCTTGCACGTCTCCTGTTACGGCAGAAGTAATTCGGTGTGAAAAGCGCTGTGCGGTGGACGTTATTGCTCCAAGAAGAACCTTGCACATGGTAATCAGTTTGTCATTAGATCGTCTTTCTTGTAACGAATTATAGCCTAAGCAGCTCACTATGAACTTCATTGGGGAAATATCCACACATGCGCTTATAAAGAAGCGAAGAAAAGCGTTTTAAATATCTTCCTGTAACAGAGCTCTACTTTACACTCGAATAGGTGCCGTGTGGTGCCGGCTCAGAATGCCACCACCCCATTTCATCCCGTGGGTGTCGTAAAAGTCGACTAAGGGATAAACCGGAGGATGGGCAGCAGCGTCCTTCGAGTACAATAACAACTCAACTGCGATCGCCAACCCGTCTGCCAAGCGTGGCGATTATGGCAAGACCCCCCAATGAGGACACAACACACTCATATCGGTCGTTGTAGTGATATTTGGAGGAGGCATGTGTCCAGCAGTGGACTTCATTCGGCCGAAATGATGAGGCGCCATAGGCACAAGCTAGTAACTAGGGCCCCAAAGATTACCCTAATAAAAAGCCTAAAATGAAAATTATTACCCTCGAAATCTCTGGAACTCCTCAACATAAAGCCTAGCCTTACAGAAGGCTAGGCTTTATGCAACTGGAATACAGTGATTACAGTTACCAAAAATACATAGTACTTAAACTAAAATCTGTAAAGTCTGGAAAAATGGGAATGAATAAAAATAAACTCATAATAAAGTTGTTGGCCACAGTTTTGTCTATTTACCATACCAGTGGACACTGAAACAGAAACACCTTCAGACAGTGCGTTAACTTGTAGAAACAGAGATTATTATTAATAGGTTCCATTTCAGAAATGCTTCAGGCCGTTATTCTGTGTAAATTAATGACCATAAGCTTTTATGTTATTTTAATAGAGCTGGTTGTTCTCTGCTAGATATGCATACTTACACTTGTCCATAAACTTACAGTAAATATGTCAAGTAGAAAAGTTATAACAAACCTGATTGACTTTGACTTTGCGCATCAGCTTGAGCAGCGCTATTGCCGTTGCCTCCTGCACCTGTGGGTAGTATTGCAATAATTCGTGTAGTCTTTTAATTTAAGTTTTTATAGTAGCCAAGGTGGATGGAGTATAATATGTTGAATATTATATTAACAACACAGTAGATTGTCACTTATGGGTTGCATAAAGAAGCGCTTGAGCTCGGCGTGTTTGCTAGAAACGCACATTGGCCAACAGACTCAAAACAGTTCTTTTTATCTTGTTATCATTCAATTAATTACGCGGCCGTGGCCAATTACAGTAATTAACTTCAAAGTATGTAGAATAACAATATTAATAAGAAATTATATAATGTCGATTACATAAATAATATTTAGTCAAATTATGCATGATAATAATACGAATTTTGTTTGTTAAACATTGAAACAATTAATTTAATTATAAATAATCAAAACATTGCAGTTCCACACACGTTCTTGTCACATAACACCAACACTCAGACAATCATCTTACACTCATCTGCAAACACATCACAATCAGGTTTTGCGTCCAGGGCATTGAGGGGACGAAGCGTGCGCCGGAATCAGGAAAGGCTTGCACGTCTCCTGTTACGGCAGAAGTAATTCGGTGCGAAAAGCGCTGTGCGGTGGACGTTATTGCTCCAAGAAGAACCTTGCACATGCTAATCAGTTTGTCATTAGATCGTCTTTCTTGTAACGAATTATAGACTAAGCAGCTTACAGAAGGCTAGGCTTTATGCAACTGGAATACAGTGATTACAGTAACCAAAAATACATAGTACTTAAACTAAAATCTGTAAAGTCTGGAAAAATGGGAATGAATAAAAATAAACTCATAATAAAGTTGTTGGCCACAGTTTTGTCTATTTACCATACCAGTGGACACTGAAACAGAAACACCTTCAGACAGTGAGTTAACTTGTAGAAACAGAGATTATTATTAACAGGTTCCATTTCAGAAATGCTTCATGCCGTTATTCTGTGTAAATTAATGACCATAAGCATTTATGTTATTTTAATAGAGCTGGTTGTTCTCTGCTAGATATGCATACTTACACTTGTCCATAAACTTACAGTAAATATGTCAAGTAGAAAAGTTATAACAAACCTGATTGACTTTGACTTTGCGCATCAGCTTGAGCAGCGCTATTGCCGTTGCCTCCTGCACCTGTGGGTGGTATTGCAATAATTCGTGTAGTCTTTTAATTTAAGTTTTTATAGTAGCCAAGGTGGATGGATTATAATATGTTGAATATTATATTAACAACACAGTAGATTGTCACTTCTGGGTTGCATATGGAAGCGCTTGAGCTCAGCGTGTTTGCTAGAAACGCACATTGGGCAACAGACTCAAGACAGTTCTTATTATTATTATTCAATTGACTACACGGCCGTGGCCAATTACAGTAATTAATTTCAAAGTATGTACAATAACAATATTAATATGAAATTATATAATGTCGATTACATAAATAATATTCAGTCAAATTATGCATGATAATAATAAGAATTTTGTTTGTTAAACATTGCAACAATTAATTTAATTATAAATAATCAAAACATTGCAGTTCCACACACGTTCTTCTCACATAACACCAACACCCAGACAATCATCTTACACTCATCTGCAAACACATCACAATCAGGTTTTGCGTCCAGCGCATTGAGGGGACGAAGCGTGCGCCGGAATCAGGAAAGGCTTGCACGTCTCCTGTTACGGCAGAAGTAATTCGGTGCGAAAAGCGCTGTGCGGTGGACGTTATTGCTCCAAGAAGAACCTTGCACATGCTAATCAGTTTGTCATTAGATCGTCTTTCTTGTAACGAATTATAGCCTAAGCAGCTCACTATGAACTTCATTGGGGTAATACCCACACATGCGCTTATAAAGAAGCGAAGAAAAGCGTTTTAAATATCTTCCTGTAACAGAGCTCTACTTTACACTCGAATAGGTGCCGTGTAGTGCCGGCTCAGAATGCCACCACCCTATTTCATCCCGTGGGTGTCGTAAAAGTCGACTAAGGGATAAACCGGAGGATGGGCAGCAGCGTCCTTCGAGTACAATAACAACTCAACTGCGATCGCCAACCCATCTGCCAAGCGTGGCGATTATGGCAAGACCCCACAATGAGGACACAACACACTCATATCGGTCGTTGTAGTGATATTTGGAGGAGGCATGTGTCCAGCAGTGGACTTCATTCGGCCCAAATGATGAGGCGCCATAGACACAAGCTAGCAACTAGGGCCCCGAAGATTACCCTAATAAAAAGCCTAAAATAAAAATTATTACCCTCGAAATCTCTGGAACTCCTCAACATAAAGCCTAGCCTTCTGTAAGGTTCCTTGGTAACTTGATAAAAAAATGTGGTCATGAAATGTTAGTGTTCGGTCGAATATGGTACCCAAATCTTTGATTGTTGTAGATCTTGTAACGTCTTTGCAATCTATCCTGTTATCATCCATGTCGCGCTGAAGCTTCGGACTGGCATTCACAGGATCTTATTTCTGAGATCCACTGCATAAAAACGACACTTACCATGTCTTATGGCAGCAAGAATATCATTGATCATCAGAATGAAGGAACAGAAGTAATCCAAGAAAATAACTCTGTCTCACCTCTGAGAGCGAATGGTACCGATGTGATTTGTAATTGTCTTCATCTTACATCTTACATATTGCTGACAAGCCTTAGTAGTCGTGGTGCAAAATCCGCGGCACATAATTTCATCAACGGTAAATCAAAGGAAGGAAGTCAACTGCACCTGTGCAACCTGCACCAAACAGAATCGCGCACAGCGTCCCATGCCAGCTCCGTCCCCATTTCTATAGGATCTGCTGGATAGCCCTAGATAGTCCTAAGACCAGCACTGGGCGTCTCCAGTCTCACTTTCCACCGGCTCATAACATTGGCTCATAACACTGACTTATATTGACTCAGACCGAGGAGGGCAAGTAGATGTTCTCTACTTTGACTTCTGTAAGGCATTTGAAGGAGTTGATAATGATTTACCGTTGATGAAATTATGTACAACACTGCGCGATCGTGGCAAAATCATCACATGCCGAAACAATGCAGCGGGCGTACAGCACGTAGTTCTAGGTCACTTACGCGAGATTGTTACAGGAATTTTTGAAAAAAAAAATGTTTATATTTCTGCCGTTTTTGCACTGTTTTGTTTCGTTTTTAGATTTTAGAGTTTCACCAAATAAACTTCAACCGCTAAACATATATGCAACTTTCACTCTAATATCGTCACTTTTTAGGCACTTTTCAGTTAATATATTTGCGGAGCAAATGAACAAATTCTTGCCGATAAGACAAGTTCCGCCGTATTGAGACGCACCGTACTTAGGTTATGGTAGTTAAGGTAGTGCTATATCAAACCTGCTTGCCCTTGAGCACCTGCTTGGCTTCCCTGTCCACCATCGTTGCAGGGGCTGTTGCAGGGTGAACCTGAGGGATAATAAAATTTTACGAAGTATTCCAGTGTATGTTGTAAATATTAGGTATATTATACTTTGCTATATTTAAATATATATACTGGTATCAAACTGAAAATCATCATTTTTTAGGTTTTCTTAAGTCTCCTTGTTAATCAATAATTGCATTTAATTTAACATAGAATGGACCAACCATCCGGAATCCGAGGATTTGACGAGTTTTAATTGTTTGCCGCTTCAATCAAAGTTTAAAGTTAGTATATCGAGTATACAATCGATATATTGAATAAAATGTGATATATGACTATGGAAAACTTTAAGCTATTGCTATTTAAATTTTGAAAAGCTGTGTTCATTCTTGAAATGTTATTCACATTATAGTTTTAATTACTATCTAGCCCATAATATTTAAAATGGACTATGAAGTGCTGAAATTTACCGGTCTAAATAATACGGATGAAGACCAAAACAATTAAAACTGCAATTTAATGTAAAACTTGTACATGGAAACTTTTTATTTTTTTATTGGTGCCCAGTGGAAATTCTTCATGAACTTCCTTCGCCTCGGGGAAGGGCGAAGGGGTATGCCGGGCTCCTACCGGCTAAAACCACTGGAACGGTCATCTTCGGTACCTAAGGGAGGCTCTAGGTCCTCGTATGATCACACTAGAGCCGCCCACTGGTGCCACGCCTATAGGCACATCTCGGAGAGGGTGACTGTAAAGCGGTCACCCCTCCGGTCCCACGGCAGCGCGTGACCACATGCGTGCTACCGTCTTCTCTTGGGTGGTCGCTCGGTGTGATGATGCAGATTCCCCAATCTACGCACCCGTGAACCCAGAGGTCCTCCGCTTTATAGCAACAGCAGGGCGTTTCAGGCGTATGGGAATTAGGCGCCAGGTCAGTTGTTACACCCGCGCAGTCTCCTCCTTCTTCGAGCGGGATCGGCCCTCTCCCGGTCCCGCTCTGCAGTCTCCTTCTGGAGCATGACGCTCTCACAGAAGTGCTGTGCGGTGTCCTGGTCGCTATCACAATTGTTGCATTATGCCGTGGCCTCGCGTCGTATCCTGTGCAGGTACGCGCCGAAACAACCGTGCCCGGTAAGCACCTGCGTCAGGCGGAAGGTGACGCGTTCTCTCCTTCTGAGCCAGGCTCCAAAGAACGGCAAGGCGGCCTCGACGACGCGCTTGGTTGCAAACTGCAACTGCGTGTCGGTATATGGGTCATTGTGGTGATCTTTGGGGGAGGCCTGTGTCCAGCAGTGGACTCCATTCGGCCGAAATGATGAAATAGTTTACTCGTATTTCGACAACAGAATATAAGTAGAAAGAACTCCATGCTTTTGTTTTCCATAAAAAGTGTGTTTTTAGGTTATAATTTTATTAAAAGCGTGTTATCATTAGCTTTCTAAACTATATTTTTTTCATTACTAGCTAATGCACTTGCGAGGGGGCTTGTGTTGTACTCTGGCCGAATCTTAATTGCAACGAAATATTTGGTTACTTAAATATTTGTCATGTTTTTTACACAGAATTAGTCATTTCCGATTTGTTAATTTAATTACATGATGTTTGCTTTTAAACTCCAGTCTTCAGCATATGTAATTATTGCAGGAATAACATAATATATATATATATATATTTCAATATTCATCATATTCATATTCATCCACTTATGATGAAAGATGATGTAAATCAATTCCTGAACATGAGGCTTTCAATGGACATAGCAAATACAAGGATACTGATGCTCCGCCTTTTTTTAAATTTAACTATTTTTAATAATAACCAAAAGGGTATAAAGTCTGGCCCTTTTTTTACTTTTCACTCAATATTTAGGTATACCACAATATAACAGTTCGATTTCACTGCTTCACACATTTTTTCACAATGACTTTGTGGTACCCTTTATGGTATAGACTACATTCTCAGTAACAGTTGTAGCTAGGTACCATAAGCGAGACTTATTACCGAGTTATCCAACCTCACCGGTAATCACAGAATAAGAAACCGTGCTTGGTAGGAGTTCTAGAACTAATCGATGTTATTATCATGTTGGTGTTATTGGAATGTTACATAGTAATATATAAATAGATCAATACAGTAGTACAATCATAAATGATACACGAAGGAAATATGCAATGGTAAAAATAATAACCGCTTCGCTTCTTCACTCTTTGCGTGATATCCCTTCGTCAGATGTTTTCAAGAAAATAATTAAGGAGCATTTTCTCCAACATGACTTAGTAGTATATATGTATTATTAGATACTGTCGTATGCATGTATTATTATTGTTGTATAATTAAGTAAGTGACTTATTTTCTAACGGCCGAAATAAATAATCAATCTAATCCAAAATCTACAGATTTAAGATTTTCGAATTCATCCCTTGTTGTGTTTCGACTTTTAACACAAAAAACAGACATCCGTTATCCGAAATCCAGAGATTTTGGATTAGATCGATCATTATTTTCGGCGGTAAGTATGTCTCTATTTATATACCTAATATGTTATGTATTTTATTGTTACTTTTATATTCATAAATATCTGGTCATGCTTCATTCTTGTTGTACATTTAATTAAATCATCATTTATAACATTACTCTATCACTCAAAGGTTTGCTGTAAGAGAACTCAATATTGAGTTAAGCTCACCTATGTACATCAACTTTTCCATGACTATTGTTTTAATTTGTAAATATTGTGTGCGATAAAGAATTATTAAAATTCATAATTAAAAATAATACAGATAGAGACAATCCAATTAGTTAAAAATGCAATATAATTAATTACATGTATGAACGATTTAAACGCAGCCTAGCCTTTTCTCGTTCAGTCAGAGAGATTATAAATTTACACTGCTTACCTGTCACATCGGCCAATTGGCCTAATGTTATGAGGAATAAAACGAATATAGCGCAGCGTTTGGTATACATTTTCCAACAAGTTACTGGACTGACGATAGCCTATCGTGAACGGGGTTTTAAAGGGAAAAAGCAATTAAAAATACATTAATTTAACATTATTAACATTTTATCAAATAATAAATTCGTGAGGAATTATTACTAGTAACAGTTCCATTTTAATACGTCGTTAAAAATATCTACTTTCTTTATAGTAGTCGTGATCAATATCAGATAAGATATTTTATTTTATTTCTTATTTATTTGAATATAGAACATAAATCGAAATAATGTTTTCACTCTTTATTTTCAATTTAATTCCGAGGTACGTTTGAATAGTCACGCTTTAGTTGCCGACTTATGTTGTTTTAATTTAATTATTTGTCCAACCAGCAGTCCGTCTGTTTACATCTGCTGACATTTCTTTTGACGTATTCTTGGATGTGATTCGTACTATGCCCTGAAAGGACACTCGTATTTATACCGTAGGCTCAAGGAGTAGTTTTTATTATTCACCTACCACTGGCAGAACTGAAAACTGGTCATCATCTCATCATCTCGGCCGAATGAAGTCCACTGCTGGACACAGGCCTCCCCCAAAGATCACCACAACGACCGATATGGGTGTGTTGTGGGCTCATTGGGAGGTTTTGCCATAATCGCCACGCTTGGCAGACGGGTTGGCGATCGCAGTTGAGTTGTTAATGTACTCGAAGGACGCTGCTGCCCATCCTCCGGCTAATCCCTTAGTCGACTTTTACGACACCCACGGGAGGAAATGGGGTGGTGGTATTCTGAGCCGGCACCACACGGCATGAAAACTGGTATACGGTTTAAAAAAAGGAAATAAGCAAATTATATATAAAGAAACGGGAATAATGCGACATTACCTTTGAACAGCTTGAGGTCGAAACGTCTTTAATCATGCAACATGGAATGTTCGGCTGAGTGTCCCCCGACATGGCGGTCGGGGACTTTTTGTAGCTAAACACTGTTGCAATATTTTTTCTTTTACATCTCTCATCTCGTATATTATTTACAATGCTCACATATAGGTGTGCACTGATAGCAAGGACACGACGACACGATCTGATTACTACACATTATTTATTTAATTCTAATTAGTACTATTGACTTATATAATTGAAAACTATACAGATTAACATTATTTTTTGTTTTTGTTTTTACAAACCACTGTTCCTTTTTTCTGTTACCCTTCCCTTTTTAAGTTACGTTCTAAGTTTTCTTGAATAGGTTGCCTACTTATTATAATTATAAATGCCTCATAATGATCGGATTTAATACATTTTTACAAAATTTATTCATCATAATCATGTCTTATCACATCATCTGTTTGTTTATTCTAATTATTTAATTATGTCTTACATATATATATAAGTATATATTATACATAATGTTTTCTCACTTTGTTTTATTTCTTTCTATTGTCAATTTTATTACATATTCACAATAATTGATGAAGTGAGTTCTGATCAGTTTATCAGACAGGATTTTGCTCATTGTGTCTGTTGTAATTTTACAATTTATAGCTGCTTCCAGATTAAACCGGGCCACTTCGAATCTCGGACATTTCGTCAATATATGTCTCACCGTTTCACCTATATCCGGGTCACAAACACACCCCGGACTGTCCTTACATTTAAATCTGTGCAGGTACTGGCTGAACCCTCCATGTCCAGTCAGTGTCTGCACAAGTGCAGGAGTGAGCTTTATGTTTTTCAATATATGGAACGCTGTCACCGCATTCAGGAAGTACATTTTTGTGACCTCAGCTGTTTGTCCGTACACGTATCTTTGGCTCCAAATCTCAAGTGTTCTTGGATGTGGTTCGTACTATGGCCTGCAGGGACACTCGTATTTATACCGTAGGCTCAAGGAGTATTTTTTATTATTAACCTACCACTGGCAGAACTGAAAACTGGTTTACGGTTTAAAAGAAAGAAATAAGCAAATTATATATAAAGAAACGGGAATAAATGCGACATTACCTTTGAACAGCTTGAGGTCGAAACGACTTTAATCATGCAACATGGAAGTTTAAAAGTTAATAAACTAATTTTCATAATGCTCTCTATATGATTAGTTAATCTTATGTAATCACACAATGCTTTTGATTAGAAATTATTTTTATCGTGTACGCTAATGTTTGACTCGTTTCGTCCCGCAGCATCCGAAGTTGTTACCATATCAGTATTGGCAATATTGGCAAAACCTTCACTCAGTAGTATATTCGATATTTTAATAACTGATAAAAGGGTACACCCCTTTGAGCTGTGCACTAAGCAAGCAAAACCACCAGTTTCTTTTAGTTACATTCAAGACTTTTGTCATAATAGGAATCGAGTTTTGTAATACACTTAGAACTATATATCGATCCCATAATATTCGGTAGTTTACCAATAAAAGAAAAGAAAGAAAGAAAGTTTTATTATTGGCACACAATAAACATACATTCTTATACTAAGTAACAAAAACATAATGTTAGAGTCTAAGGTCTAAGGTAAGGTAAGGTCCATAGGCTGCCCCAGAGTATTAGTTGTTTTGTATTTAATCCATTATAAATTGGTATCAATAGGAGCAAATGAGTCTACCCGATTCCTGACAGAGGGTACACCAAGTTTTATGCAGAATATATATATTTTCCGTGTGGTGTCCGGATTAAGAATACAGCACTATTCCATCTCCTCCCGTTGGATGTCGTAAAAGCCGACTAAGGGACTCTAAACCTGAGGGATGGGCAGCAGCGTCCCTTCTGTGGAACAGTACATATACTGCGCTCACCAACCCGCCTGCGAAGCGTGGTGAGTAAATAATAAAAAAATACCCCCCAAAATGACGACACAATCGTGGAAATATTTGGGGGAGGCCTTTGTTCAGCAGTGGACGTATAAATGGCTGATATGATGATGATCATGATGATGATATGTTCAAAGTCAAAGTCAAAGATTTTTATCTATATTACTATAATAAAATCGTATAGAGACAAAAACTATACATTAAATATTTTTTGAAACGACGAGGTGGGACTCCTTCGTCAAAGTCAAAGTCAAAAGTCAAAAGTTTTTTATTTCAAATAAACCAAATATTGGCACTTATGAAACGTCAGAATCTAAGTTGCACGGTTCCAAATAGTTGATCTCGTGGAGAAGAGCCGGCAAGAAACTCCATGGATACTCTTTTAAAATAATTGAGATTACAATGTTGATTGATACAAATTATTGTAATATATATACCGAGAAAAATGTAGGACAATGTGTAAAGATGGAACATACCACAATGAAATTATAATAATAAATTATTTGCCGTGGCAGTTAACGGCTGACCAGTCCCAACAAACGGCACTCGTTCACGAGCATGACGCATGCATCAGCATCGCTTAGCTCAACCATATTGTAGGGAACCGAACGACCCGATACACAACACCACCGCCAGCAAGACATTTTAGTGAGTATGACAGACCAATACAGCCAGGCAAAAGACAATCAATATAAGTACTAAAAATAACATCAATGGCTACATGATTCTCACACATTTACAGTTTCGTATGAATATTATAATATCATGTTACAAGAACAATATTAACAATAACTAATAGTCAATGTCATAATAGTAAATATAAGAAACTAACATTAATAGAAATGAAATTTTAAATGAATTTGTTCAAGATAATGTCAAGTTATTGAATATAAGTAAATAACATAAAAAATTATGTAATTTCAACTGAGTCAAGTCGAATGTCAAGGTATATAATGTCAAGGTGTAAATATTTAAGTAAATAACTTAAAAAATACAATTTTAAATGGGTCATGTCAATTTATTTTACATTAATAATATAATCAATTCCAATGTTTAAATATTAAACCCTTGATTGCAAGTTAAAACACTTGCAATCATATCCAATATAAGATGTATTCAAATAAATTATACAGCGCCAGAGGGTCGCAGTGTGCAGAAGGGAATCGTATGCCAGACATCTTTATCATCGATGTAATGATTTATGCTATAGTAGGCCTTCGACATTAAAACACGTTTAATCAAAGATTTGAACTGTAGTTCTGGCAAATCGGTAATACTAGAAGGAATTTTGTTGAAGAACCTAACACTGTTTCCGATAAACGACTTGCTGGTTTTACTAAGTCTAAAGCCCGGCAAGACAAGCTTGTTCTTATTGCGAGTATTTAAATTGTGCACGTCACTTTTTTTATTGAAACTAATAATGTTCTTGCGTATATACATGATATTTTGGTATATATATAAGGATGGTAAAGTAAGTATGTTTATCTCCTTAAATAGATCCCGAAGTGACTCACGAGAACCCAGATTATAAATAGATCGGACTGCTCTTTTCTGTAATATAAAAATTGATTCAACATCAGCAGCCGATCCCCACAATAAAATACCGTAGGACATAATACTGTGGAAGTAAGCAAAATATACCATTCTAGCTGTAGCCACATCTGTCACCTGTCTAATTTTCCTAACAGCATATGCAGCAGAGCTAAGTTTTCCAGACAGTGCTTTTATATGGGGCCCCCATTGCAATTTGGAGTCTACTGTAACTCCCAAAAATACGGTTGATGGGACCAGATCTAATGCTCTACCGTCAAGTTTTACTTGTGTTCCTATATAGGCCACATTTGTCGTTGAAAACTTTATACATTTGGTTTTTTCTGCGTTTAGGAGAAGATTATTGGCTGAAAACCAATCAGATACCTTATGAAGTATATCATTGGGTTCTATAAGATACCTATCATTCCTATTTACTTTAAATATAAGTGACGTGTCATCAGCAAACAAGACTATGTTTGACATTGTATCGTTTATCATATATGGCAGGTCATTAATATAGACCAGAAACAGGAATGGCCCCAAAATGGATCCTTGAGGTACTCCCATTTTAACCAGTGAGCCCGTGGATGTGACGTTATCAATCGCTACTCTTTGATCCCGATTTATCAAATAGGAGGTAACAAGATCTATAGACCTACCTTGGATTCCATAGTATTTAAGTTTCAGAATGAGTGTGCGGTGGTCCACGCAGTCGAATGCTTTGGACAAATCGCAAAATACGCCCAAAGCATCATGCGCATCCTCCCAGGCCCCTAATACTGTTTTAATGAGAGTAGATCCAGCATCCTCTGTAGATCTCCCCCTTGTAAATCCGAACTGTTTGTCATCAGGGGAACACGACTGCGGATGCCAGGTGTCGTGGCGCCCCGGCATTCTTGCAGCCGGATGCAGAGGCTGAGTTTCAGTGTTCCATTGTCCTCGAAGTCGGAAGGATGATGGATGCCATACTGGCGGCCCTAGCAGAGCGGCTCCAGCTGGAGAAGCGCCTGTGCCAGCCACTGGCGGCGGATACATGAAGGGTACAATCAGCGTCATACGTGGCCGTCTGCGGCCGCTGCTGCATGAGCTCTACCAAGGCGCAAATGCACGCACCAGTGGCTCATCCGCAAGTGCGGCGACGGGTGCTGGGAAGTCAGATAGGCAAGTGACAGCTGCTGGGGCTACGGTGACCATTGCATCCTGAATGCTGTTCTATACCAGCAAGCGTGTTGATCTTGTGAAAAACGTTGACGGAGACGCTTCTGTTTATACCAATCTTGCTTTGTTGTGAATAGTGTTAAATGTTGAAGGTTGACGGTTCCGATGATGAAGATGTTGAAGAAATAATAAGACTGATTCATATGATAACTGAAGAGAAGATTTGTGGCAAACGACTATGTTATTATCCTATCTAATATCAAACTCAAAGGTATTGTGGCCCAAGAGTTGATGTAAACATTATATACTGGACCTATTTACATATACTATATATGCTTGACCACTAGTTGTTTATTTTGGCTATGACCCATATACAAAAGTAAAACAAAGATATGAAAAATTTAAAATGTATTTCGATAAATCGTCAATATTGGGTGTATCAAAGACATAGTATACACATTTTATTAGAACAGATAGTTTATTATTATATCAAGATGTTGTCTGCAGCGAAAGTGCGCATTCATGGGATGCAGGATGATTACTGGGTTATAAAGGACAAAATCAACTAGTATCGGAGCCTGATAAAGTTGTATCAAAGTATTGGAGAGTATTCATCAAGAGAACTTTAGAAGAAAATTGACTAATTTGGCTTGGCACAGTTTTTGAAACAGCAAAAATGGACTTTTGGGGTAGAGGCCTGGTGACCTGGAATACAGGCTTCGGCTTAACTTAGGAACCAGTCTCCCACAATAAGTTTGAATAATACTATAACTAGGCAATATTGTATTTTGTTGCAAATTTTTCATTATTTTTATTAAAATACATATACTGTAGTCACACAAATATGTAAAACACAAACAATATTGTCGACATCACTAGTCAGAATATAATATTTTTAATACGTGAACGACTATTTTGATTTTCTTGAGTAGGTCTGATTGAATGGAACATAGGAATGAATCGCATAAAAGTAAAAGCTATTTTAAGAGGGTTTACGCGCTCCATGCGTTCGTTGGCTCAAAAACGGTACTTTTCAAAGCCCTTAATATCGATCAATCTCTTATCTTACAAACATAATAATTACAAATAATTTTAGGAAATGTTGTCCTAAATAGTTACTTAGGAAAAAGTTGAAATTTACACGGTATTTGTGATTAATTTATATTATGCAGCATAATCTTACGGATTTACAGTAGGTACTACTGCTAAGCGTTAAGCTGTTAAGCGATAAGAAAATTGTACTGTGAAAATTTTAATAAAAATTGTATTTCTTGACAACATTTTAGTTTTTACTAGAATTAAGACTTACCAATGAGTGATGACTATACTATTCGCAAATAATTTGAGGTAAAAAAAAACTAGAAAAGGAATTTTTCATTACGAGATGCTTTAAAATCTGTGTAAAGGTAGAGATTTTCGATATTTCGGAAAATTTTGTACTACTGTAAATCCGTAAGATTTTGCTGAACATATATTGTATTTTTTTGGTAGGTATTGACCCAAGCTCTCACCCTCTGCAGTATGTCGTGCTATTTACTGGACATCCTTCCAGACTTATTCCATATATATCGTATATACGATAACTGAATAGATATTTTCGTAATTTCTCTTCTAGCGTTATTTTCGAAGGTTAAAATTGCAAAATCACTGATAAACCCAAGAAACATTATTTTTTAATCTACTTGCAAAGATCCTAAGTGTTGTTCATTAGCTAGTTTAAAATATTTTTTGTTTTTACGTTATGTATATCCAAAATTAAAATCCGAACATTGTGAAATTATGAATGTATTACAGCTCATAAAATTATTATTTTAACCAATATATCTTACTTAATTTCATATTTTAATGGCCTGCTGTGATAGAAGAACATCTTCTTTACAACTTACGCTTAAAAATTTCAACTAAATTAGAATAAATATTTTAAAAGGCATGCCTTTTAAGTTTTGTCGTTTGAAGAAAAAACTGACTGGAGGACTGGACCTTTGACCACGAAGATTTTTTAATTTTAGGAAATGTAAAGTAATCGTTAGGGCTGACCTATCAGGACCGTATGGAGGATGGTCAAGAATTTCTACTTTTTCCTGCTTCAAATACTCAATCATTTGACGAGCGCTGTGTGAGCTTGCATTGTCGTGGTGCAGGATGATGTGTCGCTTTGAGTTAGATTTGAAGAAGCTCGCTTTGAGTTAGATTTTAAGAAGTCGCTTTGAGAAGTTCGGCGATGACTTGTGGTAAACAAACTGTGGTATACCACTCTGCGTTAACCGTTCTACGATCTTCAAGTGCAATAGTTGCAACATGGCCGGTTTTTCCAACGAACGTGGCCACCATATTCTTTGAAGTGCTTCGAGAACGAACAACTTTAGTCGGCTTTGGCTCGTCTTGAAAGACCCAGATTGTAGATTGTTGTTTGAAATCAGGATCGTAGGCATAGATCCAAGATTCGTCACCCCTGATGATGTCGTAGACGTGATTTGACTCTCCTCGGTTGAACCTTTGCAGAATTTTCTTCACCATCTGACGCGGGCCGCCTTGTGATCGTCGGAAAGCAGATGCGGTATCCAACAGCAAACTGGCTTTCTCAGAAAGAAAACTTTCTTCCTTAGAAAGATTCATTTTCGTACGTAACCTGAAAGATTCAAATCGACGCTGTGACTAAACAATAGCATTAATCCTAATACTTTCAACTGATTTGAGATTCAAAATTTAAACACATTCGAATATAGAACAGTTCCAAATTCAAAATTGCCTGGAAATATGGAAACGACAGAACTTGCATGCCTAATATAAGACTCTGCGTGCGAATCGATTTAAATCATCCCGACTAAAGGATTTTGCCGAATCTAAAATATTCATTCCTAACGAAGTTGGTTTTAGAGCCAAACAGTAGTGTGTACAACAAATCCACCTTAGTTCAACACATCACGTTGGGATTCTCACGCGGCATTACGACGGGAGTACTCTTTTTCGATGTTGCGAAAGTATTTGACAATGTCCGACAGTGGCTAGAACTGTGCGTTTTCTAGTGTATGACATTATCGAGCACTTCGATGAATTGAGGTCAAGTTTATTTATGTGGCACTACTCTTCCAGACAACAAAGATCGTTCTTAAGTGCGTTAATGTCATCAGTCGATGAAATTGTGGAACAGATTTTCATGTTATCTGCGAAGTACAGTAAATTTGAGGATTGCAGGCATCAGTCGATGTTATTTACAAAGATGATAAGTAATAACGGGCCGAGCAACGAACCTTGAGGAACTTCGCTAGGTACTGAAACACAGCATGACATATAATTATTGGGTGCTACAGCTTGCATTTTTTTTTTATCAGAGGAGAACCACTAAAGTAGATCTTCACATATCCCGAAGTAGTTTCGATTCATATTTAGGATGGTACGTTCAATGCGGTCAAATGCTTTACCATAATCAGTATAAACGACATTGAACTGCGTGACGTCGTGCATGGAATCGTTAATAAATTAATTAAATTGTGGAAATAACTGATTGTAGATAATCCTCTCAAATATTTTTGCTACAATGCATAGTTTAGAAATCAATCTATAATTAGCAATCTCTGTTTTTGGACCAGTTTTGTGCACTGGTGTAATAAACGCATATTTCCATACTTTGGGGACGATACACAAAGATAAAAAGGACATTGTTCTGCAGCCATACATTGTTCGCCTAAGAACCAACCGTTACATCAAATTACTTTCTGGGTTTCAAAGGACGACTGCATAACATTCGATTGAAATTCAATTGAAGTGACGGATACTTCTAAGAACTGATAAACACCAAAGAATTCTCGAATTTTGTGTTTACAATATTAGGCATTTAAATATTCATCACACACACACATCACATTAAAAATATCTTTAATAAACGCTAAAAGTCAAAAATTGATTAAGAGCGTTTACGTCTAGCACGAGAGTCAAGTTTAGGTAAATCATTGCAAATTTCACTCACACAGAAGCAAGCGTGACTGTGTAGGTAGAGTTGGCGTATATAGTCAGACTAACCCACTTTGACCCGTTCGGTTTAGGGTAATATTATTATAGACAATATTTAATAGTAAGAAGATGGCAAAACTACGAGTACAGTAAGTAGGTTCTAGGTAGGTAGGTACTAAAGTAGGAACTTAAGTAGGTCGGAACTGCAAGTATTTTTATTAATATTTAATTAATTAATTAATAATGTTTTAATAAATTTAATTTAATAGTCCTATTCTTTTTTGTTATGTTCCGTAATAATGTTTAAAAATGAACTTATTTTATGAAATGTCATTTGTTGTGATATTTATGATTTATAGATTTGAGATAAATAAATCATATTTATGATATTGAAATAAATATACAATCATTAATTTAATAATAAAATACAATAACAAGAACGTTGACGCTTATGTCAAAAAAGCCTCAAAATCACTTGGTTTTATAATTATACGCTCCAAATTTTTTACTCAAGTTAAAACTCTTAAAACATTATATTACACATTTGTCAGAAGGCACTTGGAGTACGCGTTCCAAATATGGAACTCAAGTTATCATAAATATATTGATCGCATTGCGCAAACACAAAAATATTTCATTAGGTACCTCTGCTCTCATCAATCAACTATGTAAAAAATCTCAAACTATATAATAAATACCACAGTACAATACCACTCGTAAATCGTCGTGAGATAGCTTACTATGTGTTTCTTTTATAAATCATTAACAATGCTGTCCTGAGCTTTTGGCAGAAATCTATTGTTATGTTCCGTCCAAATCAATTCGTTTCATCAAATTACAGACAAAACAGTTACATTGTGCGGGCAAGCAGAATTTTCAATAGTTTGTGTAAGCAGCGCGATATTGAACCCTTTATAACTAGTGTGTCGTCGGCAAGGAGGCGCTTAAGCCTTGACTTCTTCAAATAAGCAGAATATTTGTATATTTCGGGTATTGCCTACTCTGTATGTTTATACTTAAATTTATTTTTTAACTTTTTTATAAGTAAAGGCTTTCCGTTGACTAAATTTGTGTTAATTTAGATTTATTTAGCTGTAAGTCTTCTGTTTTAATTAAATAAATATCATTCAATTCCTTGTTTGTTTTTTTTACTTAATTATATTTTATCTTGCATAATGTAACTATGTATGCTGCATTTAACCACTACAATATCAATCATCCAATATTTGTATGTATGTAGTTAAATGATAAATACTTATTCAAGTAAATAAAAGTGAGCATATATAAAAGGATCTGTGCCTGTGCAATGCAGAACTTAAAGTTCTTTCTGATATTCTCTAATAGTCTATGGCTCCACACCAGTCACGTAGATTTAGAAAAAGGCAGGTCCTCTATTTCGTTGCTTTTCATAAAAGTGAACTACATCTCTAGTTAGTAGAGCTTGTAACAACAAACTGCCATCACCAATCCGTTCGCCAATTGTGAAATATGTATATGTAGTGTGGTCAGGAGGGTCGGTTGAATCTACTAACCGACCAATCGATTCGTAGGTCGGTATATAAGTAATAATATATAAGATGTTCTATCCAGCACCCGACGTGATGATTAAATAATATAATGCCCTGTTCATTTACGTTTAAATTTTGTTGTAGAAAGCAGTTTTTGCAGTGCTTTTGGAGATCTGACAAATACGATATACGATGTAATCTGGTCTGAGGGAAGGAAATAGGTAAAAGGACCTACCGAAATCAAGAAATTATTAGAGTAATCCACCATTCCAAACTTTCATAAAATCTTATTACATTTATTTTGTTTTCTGGATTTTTTTGATACAATTTAATAACATATAATGTTTCATTCATGTGTTTGATAAGTTGGGTGCACAATGATAGGCCAGCCGGAACACTGCTGTCTGTAAAAAACGGTTTTTAATATTAATGACGATATTCATTTAGAAGTCTAATATTTACTACACATTACTTATTAGTATCGGTATGTTAGTTTGTTTTATTACTATCCGTTTTTATTGCTTATGGCAATCAAATAAACATGCATTATATTTTTATTTAAAGCAGCAACTGTGATATGGCTAATTCAGTGGATTGAGGATACCCGCTGTATAACTGGCCGAGCACCTTCCTAGCGCAAGCATTAATTTTGTTTTATTAAGGAGTTTGACAGAAATACTTGACAGCAAACCAAAATGCAATCTCTAAAAAATAAATTCATCTATAGCGTTACTACGGAGATGAACAAGGATATAAGTTTACCTGTTTCAGTTATTCGTAGGTCATCACATAGTTGACTAACGGTCGGTTGTATCTAAAAGTAACAAAAATATAAGTAATTAAGTGTTATTAAGTTAATGTAACTAAAACACGAAAAAAAAGATTCGCCACTATATCAATTGGGAAAGCAAGACGAATCTGCTTTTAGCTATGTCTTTGAAAAGTAGACGTGCACTCGGACCCCATGACCCAAGCGTTTCGACCCCAAACGGCTCAAAACAATAATTTCCGATGAGATTATTATATTTGCGCCGTTTGAGGTATTCCGCTGCAGAAGCGGCAGCACCAGCACAGCCAGCCGTGCTCGGAAGATGGGAAGGAGCAAGGGTGTCGACACAAGTTGCGTCCCACACCAGAGGCCTACCCATTTTCCAAGGCAGGAACGACATACCGCCCGGTCTTTTGCCATCGTCGCGTGCCAAGCCATTGGGTTCTAATACAGCTGGCACACCGGCGGTGGCAAGAGCACGACGAATAATGTCGTTAATGTTGGCATGGCGCGATATACGACCTGCACTTCTACTGCAAGATAGGCCATGGAGTCCGAGAGGGTCGATAGCTTCACCCCAGTGACACCGATGAGGAGCACCACAAGGAGCACCTAAACGAAGGCATGCAGCGAGCCGAAAAGTAGTGTCATCCAACATAGTGCCTATGTTGGATGATGGGAGCGCCTGAAGCCATAACTCTGACTCACCCACAGCAAGTAGGCGAGCACGCTCAACAGCATTGGTGGACGTATTCATTAAATTCTTCCGTACCAAAGTGCAGAGCGGCTCGTCCCACTGTCTCTGGATACAAGGATTCAGGGGCAAAACCGTATTCGGGCAAGCCATTTTCCATGCAATTACAGCATCAGTCATGCACGGTACTTCAAAATCAACCAGTGTGGACGCTAAAATTTTCCTGGTTAATTTATCAGTACTGTGAACCGAGGACAGAAATGCCGGTAAACTTACACTAGAAATTGTACGGGCGCCAAGGCCACCCATGCGTATGGGTAGTGAGGCTTGTATCCAAGCTCGGTCGTCCAGAGCTACATTTAAAACGGAAGTTAATGTATTCTTTATAATGATGTCTAATTTCTCCAAACGTTGTGACTGCTTCCATAAATGGGAGGAGCGAAGGTTATACATAAATTTTGGGCCAAAACAACCGTACCTAATTAAAGTATAAGCCGAATATAAATTAATTTTGAATAGTCTTTCGGATATGTCATTGAAATGTTTTTGTCTATGTAATATGGAAATGACTCATCTAGAATTGGGGACCCTAGGAGGTGCAAAGTATTTTTTTCGATAATTTTGATATTTGGGGCTACTTCATAAAATTTTGATAAAGTTGATTGTCTGTCGGTGTAGTCAGGTAAATAAATTTCACATTTGGAGAGATTAAGGTCCAGGCCGATTGAGTGGATTTCTCTTTCAGGAATATAAGATCATTGAGAACAGTATCTACGTCACCTCCTAGCGTCCCATCATCCAAATACCACATGTTAAATTTTGAATTTAGTTGACGGATAATGAGGTGAATTACAAGACTAAAAATGACTGGCCCGAGAGGGTCACCTTGTTGACATCCAACTGGAGATTCCAAAAGTGTGTCCTTATAAAGTAATTTAGAGGGATATCTGTAACATTGCCAAATAAAACTATAAATTTCGGGTAATTCTTTTTTTACTTCCATCAAAAAGGTATCCCTGTTAACGGAATTGAAGGCGTTTTTAATGTCAACCTTAACGATGACCTCCCCTTCGTTATGATTTAAAAATGTGGACAGGGCGTGCACGGCAGCCTTACAGCCTCCTTTTGAACCAAAACCAAGTTAGTGAGGCTGAAATTGGCTGCAAAGCGTTTCACTATAAACTTTGCAGCAAATTTTGGCTGCCATACGGCGGTAAGTACAACCTACGGCAATGGGACGAATGCCGCCATCCTTCTTGCGCAGGGCACATAAATTGGCCCCGTACAAGATATCAATAACGGCTTCGTGCACATTGCCGGAGAGCATCAAATTGGTCAGAGCAGTAAAAGTGACTCACCAGCTTCCCCGGCGCTTGAACACGTCAAATCTTTTAAATGCTGTAGCGTCAAGCCGTCGAGGCCGCCAGCCGATCCGCTCTTAAAGGAGCTTATGGCTGCGACCAATTGGCGGGCTGAAATTGTAAGTGTATTTAAATTAGGATCTGGAGGGTCAGGGAAGGAGAGGACATCCGCTGGGGCCGGGTGTTTACTTTTCAGAGCTGTAACTGTGTCTGAAGAGTAAGGCGCAATCACATCACTACTGAAAAGTAACCTGGCCGCTCCCCTAATATCACCATCGCTTAATTTCGATTCTACATGAAATAAACCTTTAGGTGATACATAATTTTGTGTCGTAAATTTTGAATCGAAAGTTGTGGTCGAAACACTGCAATTATCTTTAATTTGGGCTGTTAAGGTTTTTTAATAGCCAAACTTTTTTGCACATGTAGAATTCGATAAGGGAAGGTGAGTAATTGTTCCCAGGCGTTTTCTGAGTACTCCCGGGTAACCAGACGGACCGCTTTAGGTAGGTATTGGGCAACTAAAGGCCTTGCGGCACGGGGAACCCTCTTTAGAACTGGTATCCTTTTATTAGATTTTTATTATATCTTTGATGGAATTGCCGGATGAAGTCCAGGGCACCTGGAACATCGAGGATTTACATTGAAGAATCTAATGATAACTGAATTCAATGAATCTTACCTATAAGCGCTACGTAACGGCGCAAACACAAGAAAATGAGTTATTTTCGGGCATAAATGGGGCATTCGACGATTTTTTAAACAGTTTCAGATTGTAATTGCATTAAACAAGTATAATAAATACGATCTAACACCAATATTGGGAGGATTTCTTCGTGGGCCAGCGATACTATTCTTTAAATTAATTTACATCGATAACGCAAATTTCAAAGAGATATGTAACGAATTTGAGCCTGATTGATTCATCGCACTGAGATGGTTTATTTATCATTTAAGGAAGAAAATGAGGATATACTAGATTTGTTTTATAGACTTCGATTTTTAGCAGACAAAGCCAAAGTGAGGATTACATTTTTATCAGATTTTTTTTTGCAGTCTTTACCTTTGAATGAAAAATGTTTATAAAGTACGTAGATAAAAATTAATTGAAATCCGTAGCACGTAACCACCGGTACCAATGATATAACCCTTAAGTAAATAAAAAATCTGTTTATCAAGGTGCAAGTCACCACAAAGAATATATGAAAACTGGAGACAGAACAAGGACTTGATGGTTGCAGCCATTCAAAAAGAGGAAGTACCCCAGGAGGACTCCCACACTCTCTGGTCGGTTGTCCCCGTTTATTTATATAACCATTAATAACCAGAAATGCTTCACTTTACTAGACACAGGTACCACCTTCTCCTACATCACGGAAAAGTGGGAGAAAGAGATATATTCAATTTATTCGTCAGAGACCACCAGTCCTCAGGAAACGTCTGGACCCAAATCATGTGTCATCACGGAATCTTTTGTTCCATTTATCATTGGACCACGGTCATTTACCGGAAATTCGTGGCCAATTTATTAAATAGAACAGCGATACAAAATATTGCGTACGTCACAAATACGGTCAAACAAGGGGACTCATTTGTTAGGAATTTGCCTAACAATATATCAAAAATACACTATATTTGTGCGGTTAATTCACAACCTCAATCAGAAGCAAAGCGGTCCAGAACGAAATTGGAATCAAAACTAAAAATATAATGATCTCAAATAATTATACTGATAACAATGATAGTAGTATGACAACGAATATCAATAAAAGTAAGAATGGCGTTTAGAGTCCAATAAATAAACATAAACACAGCCATGTTTAATTGTATTTAATTATTTCTATATGAAACGAAAGGTTCGACGAATGCTTATCATTACGATTAAGATTATCGAATTAATAATTGGCATAAAGAATTTTATGTGATTATGCGTGTTTCCAATATAAGATGTAACAAAAAAAAACTAGGCAACCATAGGTATATAATATATAAATAAGTAATATATACATATATTCATTATTTTTACTTGGATGTTAGACGTTCAATTTGTTTTTGTTATATGTGACCCACGGCTGGGTAGAAGTATATTGTAATTAAAGTGCGTGTAAGTTACTTATTTTTATAGGAATTTATATATTGTTATTTTTGGTGATGAATGACATTGTTATTATTTCACAACAATTTAATAGTAATATAACAATCCAATTTAATGAATGGGATAGTCCTTTGTTGATGGTCTAAATTTCCCAAAAGACATAGTCTGGCAAATATCTGAATCAGTTAAAAGTAGTTATTTTGACAATGAGAAATCTTTAATTTAATTGAAGTACAATACATGCCGTGTGGTGCCGGCTCAGAATGCCACCACCCCATCTCCTCCCATGGGTGTCGTAAAAGTCGACTAAGGGATTAGTCGGAGGACGGGCAGCAGCGTCCTTCGAGTACATTAACTCTTCAATTCCCATGTCCAATCTAATGCATTTTTTTCATTTTTACTTTAATTACCTAGTTAATAGTCGTTTATTGAAGAGGTAAAAAAAGAAAAAAAAAGTAAGCTTGCCCCCCTCCCGTTTTATGAGGGTGTCACCTACAGGTGACACTGGGAACATGACATGTGATACGACGACTTATGAGGTTGTAAGTATTATTTCGGCAGAAATAAAAGTTCGGTTTTTATTTATTCAGTAGTATATTATTATTTATAAAAATGTAAAAAAGGAGCAAATAACTAAATCTAATGCTTATTGTGAAACATAAACCAACATTTCAAATGCAAACCGATGTTGCATTTAGCGCACATTTTTCTTGTTCGTTGGTGACAGTACCCGCATCTTCGCTGAGAACAGTCGATCTCTGAGTGATCATCCGCAGATCCTGCGCTTCTCACCTCATTTGGCACGGGGACGCCACAAGCAGAATTGCGGGTCGGTGGTTTTCCATATTTCTGTAGATACGTAGTGGCAACATTTCGCCGGAAGTCACAGTAGGCCCAGTCATTTTCTGATTGCCTTTTGATCAGCCATGCATTTTGATAAGCTGCATCCAAGCCGAATCCAAAGAGAGGAAACCACCACTTTTTTCCACGAAGAGCTACTCTCATGGAGTCAACGTTTTCGTCAAAACTGTCGACCCTACCCATGTACTTGTTGTACATTTTTATTATAGCTGGGCAATCGACTTGTATTTTGGCCCGTTTTTTAGCAACAAATCCAATTCGATCCACTTTTGTGATGGGATCCAATCCGTGACAGTTGGATAAAATGGTGACAATAGTGTTGTCATGCCATTTAGCAGCAATAATTCCTTCCGATACTTTATGCGCCAACTTACCTCTAGGCTCCTTTTTCATATCTTTGGAGTTTGGAAGTTTGCAGTTCTCCAAACGGTTTTCACGAACAGTTCCAGTTCCCCCTATATTCTGATCTCGCAAATATTTTAGTAATGGTAGACCAGTAAAAAAATTATATATATTATACGGTCCTAACTCTTGAGGCAATCTTTCATGAAGTTCTAAGACAACAGCAGCACCTAGGCCCAAGTCGGAATTTCTCCAGAAACGGAAGGTCGATTTTGTAACTCAACTTGAGATCTAAGCATGCGACTAGGTAGATAAAGAATGTTAGCATCGTTTTCATCTCCACTGTTTTCATCAGCTACTTCAGCATCGTCAGGAGGGAATAAAA
The DNA here is from genome assembly GCA_947459985.1 of Diloba caeruleocephala. Classification (NCBI taxonomy): domain Eukaryota; kingdom Metazoa; phylum Arthropoda; class Insecta; order Lepidoptera; family Noctuidae; genus Diloba; species Diloba caeruleocephala. The sequence continues at coordinate 20,065,726 of OX381611.1, forward strand.
TAATATCACCTGGGTCTTCTCCGTTCTGCAACACCTCAGAAATCTCATCTAACGTCAGCCTGTAAAAAAACAACTTCTAAAACACCATTTCCGCATAGCGATAAGACTAACTATAAACAACAAAGTTTAGTAAAAATAGTATAAATATACATAGCATAATGCCCAGTGTCACCTGTGGGTGACACCGCACATTGTAGGCGTTGCAGCAAAAATACTTTTAGTTATTTTTGTCTATAAATACATGCATAATATAGATTACATATTTATTTATAACATGTAAAAAGAAAAAATACAATACGTACGGTCTGGACATTTTTATATAACTTTTTTTCACAATGAATGACACAAACTCAGGTTATTCCAACTACGCGCGAAACAACTTAGTGACGTTGACAAGTGACGATTGATGCGTGTTGCCAGATACAAAAAAAAATAAGTAACAATCGGTAGCATTACTACTATAATGGTAAAATTGGAAATAAATATTGACCAGTGGTACAAAATCACTATTAAACTTTTGTCACCTACAGGTGACACTGGGAATTGAAGAGTTAACAACTCAACTGCGATCGCCAACCCGCCTGCCAAGCGTGGCGATTATGGCAAAACCCCCCAATGAGCTCAAAACACATCCATATCGGTGGTTGTGATGATCTTTGGGGGAGGCCTGTGTCCAACAGTGGACTTCATTAGGCCGAAATGACAATACAGTATTATAAAAGATACAGTATTATATAAAAGAAATTTACATTTATGATTGAAAGTTCAATTAATTAAAATATATGATTCATTGCGATTATCAATATTTAATTTCCAATCTTTCAATATAAATTATTTAAATTGTGAGATTGTCATCTTTATAAACTTATTTTTAGGAATTTAATAAATAGGGTGAATGTATAAAGGTATTAATGTATCCGATAGCTTGCATTTTCATGTTCTAAATATTAGAATTTGAAATTTAAAGGATGAAGCTAGTGTACACAACATGAATACATATCTTGTAATATTAAGTAACTATGACATGGCAATTTAGTTAAAGGGTTTTAAATTTTTGGTCTACTTTCTATTTAGGAGAATGCGTTGTAGATTTTTCAGGTGTTTTGCTACAATAAAGTTTAGAAATAATTGATATTGAATCGAAATTTATTGAATTTTTGATACTTTAAAATCGTACCAATGCGAAACAAATACCATATTATAAACTATCCCATTGAAAGGGACATTCTCACCCATTTGTATTTCACCTGTTAGGTAAAATCTTTCGATGTGGGTTAATACCCAATTAATACCCATTAGTACCCATAGTAGGTAGGTACCTAATGGTAGGAGTGGTCTGAATATTTTAAATCACAACGAATGAATTGGTTCACGAACCAAATTCATTTGTCTAGGGGCGGAGCTCATGTAATAGTGGTCATACTCCTTGTTACAAAGTATTGACCACTAACTTTTATTATTATCAGTTTGAAACTGGTTTGACATTAGAGGAATAAAACGCTAATACCGAGAGAGATTGTCGGGTGTAATTGTATTGGAGTCTTAGAAAACAACTTATGAGAAAATAAAATTGATCATCCATGATGCTGGATCTCAAACGGCATAGTATACCTAAAGAGTAATGTGGACACCACCCCCATCCGTATAACAACGGAATCAGATTTTTTAAAATTGAGAAAATCTGAATGACTAAACGTTGTCAAAACAAATTATTTTTGCCTCTTGTATTTTTATTGCATTGTTGTATTTTTAAAGTTATGTTTCCCTACTTCACTACTTACTCTCCTCTACACCAACACACATTGACCAATACTAAACTACAAACATACCTACATACACTACATTACATTTACTCTGTGGGATACTTAAGAATTCAGTGTAAAATCTGCATTAATAGGGCATTTCATTCTTTATAGGTTCGCTGTGCCGGCCACGTGGTTTATTATAAATGCAGACTCTTACTCATACTTGCATTCACTAAACATCTTAAAAAGATGTTTCTGCATCCTTCAATTTTATAAATATACAGCATACTACTAATATATCGTAGAATACAACTGTTACAGATTAACCAAATATTGCTAAAAATGAAATTACCACACACTTTGAAACGTACTACTCAACTTTGAGAAGCTTCGCTAAGTTATAAGTTTAATGAAAACCTAAACCTTACCCTAATCAACTCTTTAATATTCTTCTATCTACCTGTTGCATTAATTATTAAATACTACTTACAACTATTTGCGATAACTATACCCAATAATGACATTCGATTACATCCAAATCACTATTAAACTACTTGACCGTCACTGGAAGCTTTATATTGAGAGAGAGCATTTCCGTTTCCCGTCGTTTTTTTATCCAGTTTTCGTACTTTTAATCACCTAGTTTCCGACTCAGTGGCGACATCTGGCGGCTTCACTTTTAGATTTCTTAAAAAGTGTCGCGCCGTTTTTGTGTCATTCGCGCAGTTTTCCGTCGAAACAACTTGTGCACATTACATGTAAACCTACGATCATTGGGATTTATATTTTGGTAAAGTAAAAATATAACTAGTATTGTTTAGTGTTAGTTAAGTGTGCAAGAAAATTATTTGTAAGTACCCTTTTTATACAAATAATAATTAGTACGTGATCCTGAATTGTTTTAACGGTTATTCCGTTCGGATCATTAGTTAACTATATATCTATGCCAGTTATATTCATACACGAAGGTTTTATATTCAAACCTAGTTTAAATTTGGTTATTTCTTTAACTAAAAGCTTTAGGTTTTTTAGAAAATTCTCGTGCGGTAGATGTAATAATTTTTGCAGAAATGGATAATCATATACCCAGCTCGGCGATCGACCCACAAACCATGGCCGGTCCAAGTAGTGAGACGCGCAAGCGGGGCCGAAGTAGTTGTAGCAGCAGTAGTACAACCAGCTCTTCAAGCTCGTCCTCTTCAGGCAACAAACGGGGTAACAGGTCCCGTCGCCACCACCGTAAGAACAACAAGCGTGTTCGACATTCTAGCCGAAGCATGGACAAATTATTTAAGGAAGTGGGTGAGCTTCGCAAACATATTTTGACATCAAGAAATATAGATACAACTTGTCGAGAAAATGTATCAATTTTTTCTGGAGTTAGTAGAGACCTATATGAAGACCGTAATGTTACTGACGATCAATTTTCTGGTTACGAATGTCAAAATTCGAATCTAGATTTCCCCTTTGATATTGGAACAAAGCTTAAGGAACCGTCTGTACCAAAAACACCCGATAGTTTTTTGAAAAAATTACTTGATATCCAACGCTTAGGTAGTACCTCTTGGTCAGAAGTAAGATACGCTGATACACAAAAGTCATACATCCATACTCCAGGTTTCATAGGCTTGCAAACAAACGAAGAGGTAAAAATATATGATACCTTGCGTAACCTCGCTCAGGCTGATAAATCATATGCAGCTATAACTTACTGCATATTAAAACAAAGAGAATCTTTACAGGAAATTATCCGTGATAAGTGGTTGGTGATTATCTTCTGTCTTGGGCTAAAAATACTAATATTAACTTTGAGCGATTTGAGCGAAAAAGTTGAAGACCTATTTCATAATGGAGATTTTCATAAAATTTCCTCTGACCTTTTGAAATTGGTTTGCGGCCACCGAGCCGAAAGTATCGAAATGCGTCGAGAGACTATTACTAGCCAAGTTCGATATCCTCTAGTAAAAGCGGCAATGAACAGAATACCGCCCTCTTCTACCTTTATATTTGATTCAGAGCCTTTCTCGTGTGTCTTGGAGAAGGCCGGCGGAGTCCGCAAAGCTTTTTGGCCTCCAAAAACAGACAAGTACAAAGGACAGCCTAGCCAATCTAGCCGCCACCCCTCGCGGGGGCAAGGCCCACGAAAACCAGCAGTTCCATCGCGGGGAACTGCTCGTCAATATGAATTTCACGAACCAGGCTTGCCCATGCACATGCATGCCTGCAATAACCCACCCTCGCGGGGTGGATACATTAACCCTCCCAGAGGTCAACCCTCAAATGTTCAGTACGATCACTACAATGGGAGAGGTTCATTTCACAACCGAGGCTCACAGCCCGACCGTGCTAATAACCAAGGACGCTCGAATGCTCCGAGAGTTTCCAGAAGAAACCAAAAAAGATATAAACAATGACTCAAAACTGTTTCAAGCGGGTCAGTTGGTGCATTACCTTTCACAGTGGAAGAAAATGAAAGCACCAAAAATTATTATAAAGTTAATTCAGGGGTATATCGCATACCATTCTCCAAAAAGCCCCCACTTGTTTATCCGAATGTAATCGCAGGACCTTTTCAAACTCCTGTGTCAAAGGAAATGTCTGCAATAGTAAACAAAATGAAAATGCAAGGCATTTTAAAAGTTGTCCAACCCTCGCCAAGTTTCATTTCCCCCCTTTTTCTAGTGCCGAAAACCACTAATCCACACCCCATCTCAAAACCTCTCTCTTTTCCTCGGACTTCTCAACTCTGTCGACCCGAACAGAGCCGCCCAAATGGCCGCAGCCATTAGGGCAAACCAGGGCTAATACGGCCTCATGCTAGTTCTCAGCGACTTCGCTGACGTATCATCCGCCCTCCTCTCCTACCGCGTTCATCCGTAATGGATTCACAAATCAGGTGCAGAATAAAACCCCGATCCCTTAAAATAGGCATCTTCAATGCCAACAGCATTAATGGCCAAAAAGATGAAATCGCCTTATTCCTCCGCGACCACCTTATTGACATTATGTTGATACAAGAGACCTTTTTGAAACCCTCTCACAGGAACCCTAGAATTGCAAACTATGATAAAAAGCGCAACGACAGGACCCACTCCCGTGGAGGAAGCACTCTTATTTACTATAAGAGGTCCCTTTATTGCATGCCCCTAGATACCCCTTCCCTTTCCAATCTAGAGGCATCTGTGTGCAGGATAGGCATGACAGGTCATTAACCGATCACTATAGTGTCGGCATACCTAACCCCCAATGCCCGAGACGATCCAATCCAATCGGATCTCGAAGCACTCTTCGATCTAAGCGACTCCGTCATAGTGGCGGGGGATCTCAATGCCAAACATGAGTCTTGGAACTGTCTCACCCACAACCACAGAGGAAGCAAATTATACTCCCTCAGTACCCTCCTCAATTTTGACATCATCGCCCCGATGTATCCCACCCACTACCCCAGCAATGTTAACCATCGCCCGGATATACTTCTAATGAATGTCAACCTCAATTTGCATTCCATTGAAGTACTACAAGAGCTAGACTCCGATCACCGTCTGGTGATCTTTCACCTCACCTCCCGCTTTGGCCCCACGAACACAGGACTACCCCCTCAGACCATTATGACGACGGACTGGAGGAAATTTAGGCAACGCCTCAACGACCCCTCGTCCGCCCAGTTAGATAGAATTCCCGAATGCATAACGTCAGTCGCAGACACGCTAAGCGCGATCAACTGCACGTATTGACAAATGCATTATGCAAAAAAACATTACGTTACATCTAACCTGTTTCTGCTTGCGCTTCAGCACCCGCCTGACCACCACCGGAGCCGCCAGTGCCGCCGTTACTAGTTGAATCTGTGGTAATAATTCATGGATTATTACACTGTAAGTTTTTAATAGATGGCAGAGTGTGATTTGTACACTTTGTTGTTTATTGGTAGTTCCTTACTGTACAAACTACTAAAATAAAAGTTGACGTGCGTAAGTGAACTGAACTCACTATTATAATTTTTTATAAAGTGAATTGAATTAAGTGTACAACAAGAACTAGGCATAATAAATAAAACATATAAAGGTACATTAAAAATACAACACATATTCATGGTAGAAATAAAGACATACATATAAAATATCTAAATACAAAACCAAATCATACAATTACAACTATCTTCATAGAAGGCTCGGTGTGCTTTTGTTCACTTTACTGTATTTTTTGTGTATGAACTAAAATGAAATTTGATGTGCATAGGCGTACTGAACTCAGTTTTGATTAATCTTAATTTATTGTAATTAATTAAGTGTATAACAAGAACTAGGCATGATAAATGAAATGTATAAAAGTACATTAAAATACATCACATATTATTGGTAGTACAGTGTAATAGTTCATGCAATATTACACTGTAAGTTTTTAATAGATGGCACAGTGTGCTTTGTACACTTTGTTGTTTATTGGTAGTTCTTTACAGTACAAACTAAAATAAAATTTGACGTGCATAGGTGAACTGAACTCAACAAAGGCCTCCCCCTTCGATTTACACAACGAGCGGTCACATGCCGCTCTCATCCAACGACCCCAGCGACCTTCACCAGGTCGTCTGTCCACCTCGTTGGAGGTCGTCCCACGTAGCGTTTTCTGGTGCGCGGTCTCCATTCGAGAAATTTGGGCCCAACCGCCATCAGTTCTACGAGCAATGTGCCCCGCCCATTGCCACTTCAGTTTACTAATCCTTTCAGCTAAATCGATATCTTTTTATTAAGTGAATTGAATTAAGTGTACAACAAGAACTAGGCATGATATATGAAATATATAAAACTACATTAAAATACATCACATATTATTTGTAGAAATAAAGACATACATATAAAATATTTAAATATAAAACCAAATCATACTTATAACATTATTACAACTATAATAATACGTACACACATGTGTATATACATACTTAATACTTAGTAAGTCATGTTGAGAGCAAATGGCCCTAAATTCTTCTCTTGAAAACATCCACAGGAAGGGCTATCACCCAAGAAACGAGAAAGCGAATTCCAGTGGCACATCCTGCACGTATTAACAAATGCATTACGTTACATCTAACCTGTTTCTGCTTGCGCTTCAGCACCCGCCTGACCACCACCGGAGCCGCCAGTGCCGCCGTTACTAGTTGAATCTGTGGTAATAATTCATGCATTATTTCACTGTAAGATTTTAATACATGGCACAGTGTGCTTTGTACACTTTGTTGTTTATTGGTAGTTCTTTACAGTACAAACTAAAATAAAAGTTGACGTGCATAGGTGAACTGAACTCAATATTATTTATATTTATTCAACATATCAGCCACAAGATGTCCACTGCTGAACAAAAGCCTCCCCCTTAGATGTACACAACGAGCGGTCACATGCCGCTCTCATCCAACGACTCCCAGCGACCTTCACCAGGTCGTCTGTCCACCTCGTTGGAGGTCATCCCACGTAGCGTTTTCCGGTGCGCGGTCTCCATTCGAGAAATTTGGGCCCAACGACCATCAGTTCTACGGGCAATATGCCCCTCCCGCGATAAATTTATTAAGTGAATTAAATTAAGTGTACAACAAGAACTAGGCATGATAAATGAAATATATAAAAGTACATTAAAATACTTCACATATTATTTGTAAAAATAAAGACATACATATCAAATATTTAACTACAAAACAAAATCATACTTATAACATAATTACAACTATAATAATACATACACACATGTGTATATACATACTTAATACTTAGTAAGTCATGTTGAGAGCAAATGGTCCTAAATTCTTCTCTTGAAAACATCCACAGGAAGGGCTTTGACCCAAGGAACGAGAAAGCGAATTCCAGTGGCACATCCTGCACGTATTAACAAATGCATTACGTTACATCTAACCTGTTTCTGCTTGCGCTTCAGCACCCGCCTGACCACCACCGGAGCCGCCAGTGCCGCCGTTACTAGTTGAATCTGTGGTAATAATTCATGCATTATTTCACTGTAAGATTTTAATACATGGCACAGTGTGCTTTGTACACTTTGTTGTGTATTGGTAGTTCTTTACAGTACAAACTAAAATAAAAGTTGACGTGCATAGATGAACTGAACTCAACAAAGGCCTCCCTCTTAGATTAACACAACGAGCGGTCACATGCCGCTCTCATCCAACGACTCTCAGCGACATTCACCAGTTCGTCTGTCCACCTCGTTGGCGGTCGTCCCACGTAGCATTTTCCGGTGCACGGTCTCCATTCGAGAATTTGGGCCCAACGGCCTTCAGTTCTACGAGCAATGTGCCCCGCCCATTGCCACTTCAGTTTACTAATCCTTTCAGCTAAATCGATATCTTTTTATTAAGTGAATTGAATTAAGTGTACAACAAGAACTAGGCATGATATATGAAATATATAAAAGTACATTAAAATACATCACATATTATTTGTAGAAATAAAGACATACATATAAAATATTTAAATACAAAACCAAATCATACTTATAACATAATTACAACTATAATAATATACACACATGGGTATATACATACTTAATACTTAGTGAGTCATGTTGAGAGCAAATGGCCCTAAATTCTTCTCTTGAAAACATACACAAGAAGGGCTTTCACCCAAGAAACGAGGAAGCGAATTCCAATGGCACATCCGGCACGTATTAACAAATGCGTTACGTCATATCTAACCTGTTTCTGCTAGCGCTTCAGCACCCGCCTGACCACCACCGGAGCCGCCGGTACTAGTTGAATCTGTGGTAATAATTCATGCATTATTACACTGTAAGTTTTTAATAGATGGCATAGTGCGATTTGTACACTTTGTTGTTTATTGGTAGTTCTTTACAGTACAAACTAAAATAAAAGTTGACGTGCATAGGTGAACTGAACTCAATATTATTTATCTTTATCAAGTGAATTGAATTAAGTGTACAACAAGAACCAGGCATCATAAATACAATACCAAATCATACGTATAGCACAATTACAACTATCTTCATAGAAGGCTCAGTGTGCTTTTGTTCACTTTACTGTTTCTTTTTTTGTGTATGAACTAAAATGAAATTTGATGTGCATAGGCGGACTTAACTCAGTATTGATTTATCGTAATTTATTGTAATTAAGTGTATAACAAGAACTAGGCATGATAAATGAAACAAATAAAAAAAAATTAACTTTTTTGCCATATAATGATAATCCAAACATTTTATATAATGATTTTTTTAATATGTACTGTCAAGAATTTAATTCTACTTTTATCCCCAAGAAAATCTCGGTTAATGGAAATGCAAGTTTTAGTGAATGGGCTACTATTGGAATTCATATAAGTAGAAAGAGACTATATGAACTATATAATGAACGCACATATTTTAATAGTGATACTTTTAATCTATATGTGAAAAATTACTCCAAATTATTCAAACGAATTTGTCATATAGCAAAATCTCGTTATTTGAGTTCCAAAATAAAAAGTAGTGATAACATAATTAAAATGACTTGGAATATAATTAGTAGTGAAACTGGAAGAGCTAATAGCCGGGACAGTGACTATAGCTTAATTATAGATGACAACATCATTAATTCAGAATTAGAAGTTGCTACAGCTTTTGAAAAGTTTTTTACCGACATTCCCGTTTCGACTACAAAGTCGCTGAATTCTTCACCCACTGTTGCGGAAACTATACTTAAAAGTAATGTTAACACTTGCAGTAATAAATTTAAATTTGATCATGTTAATTACAGAGATATAATAAGAATCTTTAACACGCTAAATAATAAAAAAACCGCTGACTTGTGGGGAAATTCCGTTAAAGTAGCCAAATCAATTATTGACATTGTTGCACCTGAGTTGGCAATAATTTTTAATGAATGTGTTGACCGTGGAAAATTTCCTGATCTTATGAAAAATAGTAAGATTATTCCTTTGTTTAAATCAGGTAGTACATCTGACCCTACAAATTTTAGACCTATTTCAGTACTACCTACATTTAGTAAAATTTTTGAAAAATTGATTTTGGTACAAATGCAAAGCTTTTTTGATAAGTATCATTTATTACATTGCAAGCAATTTGGCTTTACAAAGGGTCGTTCAACAACTGATGCCGGTGTTGAACTTTTAGGACATATTTTCGGTGCGTGGGAGGATTCACACGATGCCTTGGGCATTTTCTGTGATTTGTCTAAGGCATTTGATTGTGTTGTTCACGAAATTTTGATCAGGAAATTACTACACTATGGTATTAAGGACTCTGCGCTGGCTCTTCTTGTTTCATATTTGAGTAATAGGATTCAGAAAGTAGATATTAATGGTAAGATATCTCCTGGGTCTGTAGTTAAAATGGGAGTACCACAGGGCTCAATTCTAGGCCCATTTTTGTTTCTTATATATATAAATGACTTACCTTATACTGTAGGGGATAATCATGAGATAGTGTTGTTTGCAGATGACACTTCGCTTTTATTTAAACTCAAACGCCAACATCTGGCAACTGACGATATAAACAGCGCTATCTCCAGAGTGGTCAACTGGTTTAATGTTAACAATTTACTCTTGAACGAGAAAAAAACTAAATGTATGAAATTTACAACACCTAATGTTAAAACAGTAAAAGCCACTGTACAAATGAATGGTGCGGAGTTGGACCTTGTGGACACCGCAGTGTTTCTAGGTATTACTTTAGATTCTAAGCTGCAGTGGGGACCGCATATACTAAAATTGTCGAAAAGGCTTAGCGCTGCAGCATACGCAGTAATGAAAATTCGTTATTTAACAGATGTAGAAACAGCGCGACTAGTATATTTTGGTTATTTTCATAGTGTAATGTCGTATGCTATTCTGTTGTGGGGTAATGCTGCCGATATCCAAACTATTTTTGTGCTGCAGAAACGAGCCATCCGATCAATTTATAAGTTAAGCCCTCAATATTCACTTCAACAGAAATTTAAAGAGATTAATATAATGACCGTTCCATCCCAGTACATTTATGAAAATGTTTTATATGTACATAAAAATATTAACCTCTTTACAAAAAACAGTGATATTCATAATATTAATACCAGGAACAAACACAAACTGGTTGTTCCTGCTACCAGGCTTCAGAAGATAAGCAAATCGTTTAAATGCCAATGTGTACGTTTTTACAATAAAATCCCAAGTGATATTCAGAAATTAAGCCTTAATAAATTTAAGTCCATTATAAAGCAGAAGTTGTGTAGAAAGGGTTTCTATAAAGTTACAGAGTATATGGACGACAAAAATGCTTGGGATTGAGCTGCTCCAATGTTCAAAGGCCGATATTGACATTATTGGGTTTGATGTATCAAATACCATTGCCATTAATTTTTATTTACTTTGACATTTTTTTATAATGGATTATATTAATTCATTTAATGACATTTGATTATCCCTCATCCTCAATTTGTTTAAGTGACACCAATTACTTTTTGGTGTTGGTTGTTTTTGTTTTATATTCGCTTTACTTAGATTTGAAACTGTAAGTGCGAGGACCATGTGGATTATTAATTCATTTTGTTTAATTGACGTGATAGTTGTCTGGCAGTTTAGGTATGTCATGCTCACTCAAGTGTCCTGCTGATGGTGGCGTCGTGTATCGGGTCGCTTAGTTGCCCTACAATATGGTTGAGCCGAGCGACGCTGATGCATGCGTCATGCTCGTGAACGAGTGCTGTCTGTTGGGATTGGTCAGCTTAATGCTGCCATGACAATTTAATCATAATTTAACATAAATATCAGGCTTGTTTAGTGTGGACTTTTAAAGAAGTTTACTTTTTTCTGCTACATTGTCCTCACATTATTTATTTTGAGAGCAATGTAACCAAAAATACTGTAACAATTATTATGATTTAAAAAGAGTAACCATGGAGTTTCTTGCCCGTTCTTCTCCATGGGAAATCAACATCTTGGAACGCGGCAACTAAAGCCTTGACTATTCATAAGTGCCTGTATATGGTTTTACATGAATAAAAATATTTTTATCTTATCTTATCTTAAATAAAAGCATATTAAAATACATCACATATTATTTGTAGTACAGTGTAATAATTTAAATACTTTTGTTTTAATTTAAATACTAAACCAAATCATACTTATAACATAATTACAACTATAATAATACATACAAACATGTGTATATACATACTAATTACTTAGTAAGTCATTTTGAGAGCAAATGGCCCTAAATTCTTCTCTTGAAAACATCCACAGGAAGGGCTATCACCCAAGAAACGAGAAAGCGAATTCCCGTGGCACATCCTGCACGTATTAAGAAATGCATTACGTTATATCTAACCTGTTTCTGCTTGCGATTCAGCACCCGCCTGACCACCACCGGAGCCGCCAGTGCCGCCGTTACTAGTTGAATCTGTGGTAATAATTCATGCATTATTACACTGTAAGTTTTTAATAGATGGCATAGTGTGATTTGTACACTTTGTTGTTTATTGGTAGTTCTTTACAGTACAAACTAAAATAAAAGTTGACGTGCATAGGTGAATTGAACTCAATATTATTTATCTTTATCAAGTGAATTGAATTAAGTGTACAACAAGAACCAGGCATCATAAATACAATACCAAATCATACGTATAGCACAATTACAACTATCTTCATAGAAGGCTCAGTGTGCTTTTGTTCACTTTATTGTTTCTTTTTTTGTGTATGAACTAAAATGAAATTTGATGTGCATAGGCGGACTTAACTCAGTATTGATTTATCGTAATTTATTGTAATTAAGTGTATAACAAGAACTAGGCATGATAAATGAAACAAATAAAAGCATATTAAAATACATCACATATTATTTGTAGTACAGTGTAATAATTTAAATACTTTTGTTTTAATTTAAATACTAAACCAAATCATACTTATAACATAATTACAACTATAATAATACATACAAACATGTGTATATACATACTAATTACTTAGTAAGTCATTTTGAGAGCAAATGGCCCTAAATTCTTCTCTTGAACACATCCACAGGAAGGACTATCACCCAGGGAACGAAGAAGCCAATTCCAATGGCACATCCTGAACGTATTAACAAATGCATTACGTCATATCTAACCTGTTTCTGCTTGCGCTTCAGCACCCGCCTGACCACCACCGGTGCCGCCGGTACTAGTTGAATCTGTAGTAATAATTTATCCATTATTACACTGTAAGTTTTTAATAGATGGAACAGTGTGCTTTGTACATTTTGTTGTTTACTGGTAGTTCTTTACTGTACAAACTAAAATAAGACTAGACGTGCATAGGCGTACTGAACTCAGTATTGGTTTACCTTAATTTATTGTAATTAATTAAGTGTATAACAAGAACTAGGCATGATAAATGAAATATATAAAAGTACATTAAAGTACATCACATATTATTTGTAGTACAGTGTAATAATTCATGCATTATTACATTGTTAGTTTTTAATGAATGGCACAGTGTGCTTTGTACACTATACTGTTTATTGGTAGTTCTTTATTGTACAAACTAAATTAAAATTTGATGTGCATAGGTGAACTGAACTCATATTTTTTATATTTATTCATCATATCAGCCACAGGATGTCCACTGCTGAACAAAGGCCTCCCCCTTAGATTTACACAACGAGCGATCACATGCCGCTCTAATCCAACGACTCCCAGTGACCTTCACCAGGTCGTCTGTCCACCTCCTTGGAGGTCGTCCCACGCTGCGTTTTCCGGAGCGCGGTCTCCATTCGAGAAATTTGGGCCCAACGGCCATCAGTTCTACGAGCAATATGCCCCGCCCGCGATATATTTATTAAGTGAATTAAATTAAGTGTACAACAAGAACTAGGCATGATAAATGAAATATATAAAACTACATTAAAATACATCACATATTATTTGTAGAAATAAAGACATACATATCAAATATTTAGCTATAAAACAATATCATACTTATAACATAATTACCATATAATTACAACTATAATAACACATACACACATGTATATACACATTCTTATTACTTAGTAAGTCATGTTGAGAGCAAATGGTCCTAAATTCTTCTCTTGAAAACATCCACAGGAAGGGCTATCACCCAAGGAACGAGAAAGCGAATTCCAGTGGCACATCCTGCACGTATTAACAAATGCATTACGTCATATCTAACCTGTTTCTGCTTGCGCTTCAGCACCCGCCTGACCACCACCGGAGCCGCCGGTACTAGTTGAATCTGTGGTAATAATTTATCCATTATTACACTGTAAGTTTTTAATAGATGGAACAGTGTGCTTTGTACACTTTGTTGTTTACTGGTAGTTCTTTACTGTACAAACTAAAACAAGACTTGATGTGCATAGGCGTACTGAACTCAGTATTGGTTTACCTTAATTTATTGTAATTAATTAAGTGTATAACAAGAACTAGGCATGATAAATGAAATATATAAAAGTACATTAAAATACATCACATATTATTTGTAGTACAGTGTAATAATTCATGCATTATTACATTGTTAGTTTTTAATGAATGGCACAGTGTGCTTTGTACACTATACTGTTTATTGGTAGTTCTTTATTGTACAAACTAAATTAAAATTTGATGTGCATAGGTGAACTGAACTCATATTTTTTATATTTATTCATCATATCAGCCACAGGATGTCCACTGCTGAACAAAGGCCTCCCCCTTAGATTTACACAACGAGCGATCACATGCCGCTCTAATCCAACGACTCCCAGAGACCTTCACCAGGTCGTCTGTCCACCTCCTTGGAGGTCGTCCCACGCTGCGTTTTCCGGAGCGTGGTCTCCATTCGAGAAATTTGGGCCCAACGGCCATCAGTTCTACGAGCAATATGCCCCGCCCGCGATATATTTATTAAGTGAATTAAATTAAGTGTACAACAAGAACTAGGCATGATAGATGAAACAAATAAAAGCATATTAAAATACATCACATATTATTTGTAGTACAGTGTAATAATTTAAATACTTTTGTTTTAATTTAAATACTAAACCAAATCATACTTATAACATAATTACAACTATAATAATACATACAAACATGTGTATATACATACTAATTACTTAGTAAGTCATTTTGAGAGCAAACGGTCCTAAATTCTTCTCTTGAACACATCCACAGGAAGGACTATCACCCAGGGAACGAAGAAGCCAATTCCAATGGCACATCCTGAACGTATTAACAAATGCATTACGTCATATCTAACCTGTTTCTGCTTGCGCTTCAGCACCCGCCTGACCACCACCGGAGCCGCCGGTACTAGTTGAATCTGTGGTAATAATTTATCCATTATTACACTGTAAGTTTTTAATAGATGGAACAGTGTGCTTTGTACACTTTGTTGTTTACTGGTAGTTCTTTACTGTACAAACTAAAATAAGACTTGACGTGCATAGGCGTACTGAACTCAGTATTGGTTTACCTTAATTTATTGTAATTAATTAAGTGTATAACAAGAACTAGGCATGATAAATGAAATATATAAAAGTGCATTAAAATACATCACATATTATTTGTAGAAATAAAGACATACATGTAAAATATTTAAATACAAAACCAAATCATACTTATAACATTATTACAACTATAATAATACATACACACATGTGTATATACATACTTAATACTTAGTAAGTCATGTTGAGAGCAAATGGTCCTAAATTCTTCTCTTGAAAACATCCACAGGAAGGGCTATCACCCAAGGAACGAGAAAGCGAATTCCAGTGGCACATCCTGGTCGTATTAACAAATGCATTACGTTACATCTAACCTGTTTCTGCTTGCGCTTCAGCACCCGCCTGACCACCACCGGTGCCGCCGGTACTAGTTGAATCTGTAGTAATAATTTATGCATTATTTCACTGTAAGTTTTTAACAGATAGCACAGTGTGCTTTGTACACTTCGTTGTTTATTGGTAGTTCTTTACAGTACAAACTAAAATAAAAGTTGACGTGCATAGGTGAACTGAACTCAACATTATTTATATTTATTCAACATATCAGTCACAAGATGTCCACTGCTGAACAAAAGCCTCCCCCTTAGATGTACACAACGAGCGGTCACATGCCGCTCTCATCCAACGACTCCCAGCGACCTTCACCAGGTCGTCTGTCCACCTCGTTGGAGGTCATCCCACGTAGCGTTTTCCGGTGCGCGGTCTCCATTCAAGAAATTTGGGCCCGACGGCCATCAGTTCTACGAGCAATGTGCCCCGCCCATTGCCACTTCAGTTTACTAATCCTTTCAGCTAAATCGATATCTTTTTATTAAGTGAATTGAATTAAGTGTACAACAAGAACTAGGCATGATATATGAAATATATAAAAGTACATTAAAATACATCACATATTATTTGTAGAAATAAAGACATACATATAAAATATTTAAATACAAAACCAAATCATACTTATAACATAATTACAACTATAATAATACATACACACATGTGTATATACATACTGAATACTTAGTAAGTCATGTTGAGAGCAAATGGCCCTAAATTCTTCTCTTGAAAACATCCACAGGAAGGGCTATCACCCAAGAAACGAGAAAGCGAATTCCCGTGGCACATCCTGCACGTATTAACAAATGCATTACGTTATATCTAACCTGTTTCTGCTTGCGATTCAGCACCCGCCTGACCACCACCGGAGCCGCCAGTGCCGCCGTTACTAGTTGAAGCTGTGGTAATAATTCATGCATTATTACACTGTAAGTCTTTAATAGATGGCATAGTGTGATTTGTACACTTTGTTGTTTATTGGTAGTTCTTTACAGTACAAACTAAAATAAAAGTTGACGTGCATAGGTGAACTGATCTCAATATTATTTGTATTTATTCAACATATCAGCCACAAGATGTCCACTGCTGAACAAAAGCCTCCCCCTTAGATGTACACAACGAGCGGTCACATGCCGCTCTCATCCAATGACTCCCAGCGACCTTCACCAGGTCGTCTGTCCACCTCGTTGGAGGTCATCCCACGTAGCGTTTTCCGATGCGCGGTCTCCATTCAAGAAATTTGGGCCCAACGGCCATCAGTTCTACGAGCAATGTGCCCCGCCCGCGATATATTTTTATTAAGTGACTTAAATTAAGTGTACAACAAAAACTAGGCATGATAAATGAAATACATAAAAGTACATTAAAATACATCACATATTATTTGTAGAAATAAAGACATACATATCAAATATTCAAATACAAAACCAAATCATACTTATAACATTATTACAACTATAATAATACACACACACATGTGTATA
The DNA here is from genome assembly GCA_947459985.1 of Diloba caeruleocephala. Classification (NCBI taxonomy): domain Eukaryota; kingdom Metazoa; phylum Arthropoda; class Insecta; order Lepidoptera; family Noctuidae; genus Diloba; species Diloba caeruleocephala. Next base: position 20,082,752 of record OX381611.1, read on the forward strand.
TACATACTTATTACTTACTAGTCATAATGAGACCAAATGGTCCTAAATTCTTCTCTTGAAAACATCCACAGGAAGGGCTATCACCCAAGGAATGAGAAAGCGACTTCCAGTGGCACATCCTGCACGTATTAACAAATGCATTACGTTACATCTAACCTGTTTCTGCTTGCGCTTCAGCACCCGCCTGACCACCACCGGAGCCGCCAGTGCCGCCGGTACTAGTTGATTCTGTGGTAATAATTCGTGCATTATTTCACTGTAAGTTTTTAATAGATGGCACAGTGTGCTTTGTACACTTTGTTGTGTATTCGTAGTTCTTTACAGTACAAACTAAAATAAAAGTTGACGTGCATAGATGAACTGAACTCAACAAAGGCCTCCCTCTTAGATTAACACAACGAGCGGTCACATGCCGCTCTGATCCAACGACTCTCAGCGACATTCACCAGTTCGTCTGTCCACCTCGTTGGCGGTCGTCCCACGTAGCATTTTCCGGTGCGCGGTCTCCATTCGAGAATTTGGGCCCAACGGCCTTCAGTTTTACGAGCAATGTGCCCCGCCCATTACCACTTCAGTTTACTAATCTCTTCAGCTAAATCGATATCTTTTTATTAAGTGAATTGAATTAAGTGTACAACAAGAACTAGGCATGATATATGAAACATATAAAAGTACATTAAAATACATCACATATTATTTGTAGAAATAAAGACATACATATTAAATATTTAAATACAAAACCAAATCATACTTATAACATAATTACAACTATAATAATACATACATGCATGTGTATATACATACTTAATACTTAGTAAGTCATGTTGAGAGCAAATGGCCCTAAATTCTTGTCTTGAAAACATCCACAGGAAGGGCTTTCACCCAAGAAACGAGGAAGCGAATTCCAATGGCACATCCTGCACGTATTAACAAATGCGTTACGTCATATCTAACCTGTTTCTGCTAGCGCTTCAGCACCCGCCTGACCACCACCGGAGCCGCCGGTACTAGTTGAATCTGTGGTAATAATTCATGCATTATTACACTGTAAGTTTTTAATAGATGGCATAGTGTGATTTGTACACTTTGTTGTTTATTGGTAGTTCTTTACAGTACAAACTAAAATAAAAGTTGACGTGCATAGGTGAACTGAACTCAATATTATTTATCTTTATCAAGTGAATTGAATTAAGTGTACAACAAAAACCAGGCATCATAAATACAATACCAAATCATACGTATAGCACAATTACAACTATCTTCATAGAAGGCTCAGTGTGCTTTTGTTCACTTTATTGTTTCTTTTTTTGTGTATGAACTAAAATGAAATTTGATGTGCATAGGCGGACTTAACTCAGTATTGATTTATCGTAATTTATTGTAATTAAGTGTATAACAAGAACTAGGCATGATAAATGAAACAAATAAAAGCATATTAAAATACATCACATATTATTTGTAGTACAGTGTAATAATTTAAATACTTTTGTTTTAATTTAAATACTAAACCAAATCATACTTATAACATAATTACAACTATAATAATACATACAAACATGTGTATATACATACTAATTACTTAGTAAGTCATTTTGAGAGCAAACGGTTCTAAATTCTTCTCTTGAACACATCCGCAGGAAGAACTATCACCCAGGGAACGAAGAAGCCAATTCCAATGGCACATCCTGAACGTATTAACAAATGCATTACGTCATATCTAACCTGTTTCTGCTTGCGCTTCAGCACCCGCCTGACCACGACCGGAGCCGCCGGTACTAGTTGAATCTGTGGTAATAATTTATCCATTATTACACTGTAAGTTTTTAATAGATGGAACAATGTGCTTTGTACACTTTGTTGTTTACTGGTAGTTCTTTACTGTACAAACTAAAATAAGACTTGACGTGCATAGGCGTACTGAACTCAGTATTGGTTTACCTTAATTTATTGTAATTAATTAAGTGTATAACAAGAACTAGGCATGATAAATGAAATATATAAAAGTACATTAAAATACATCACATATTATTTGTAGTACAGTGTAATAATTCATGCATTATTACATTGTTAGTTTTTAATGAATGGCACAGTGTGCTTTGTACACTATACTGTTTATTGGTAGTTCTTTATTGTACAAACTAAATTAAAATTTGATGTGCATAGGTGAACTGAACTCATATTTTTTATATTTATTCATCATATCAGCCACATGATGTCCACTGCTGAACAAAGGCCTCCCCCTTAGATTTACACAACGAGCGATCACATGCCGCTCTAATCCAAGGACTCCCAGTGACCTTCACCAGGTCGTCTGTCCACCTTCTTGGAGGTCGTCCCACGCCGCGTTTTCCGGAGCGCGGTCTCCATTCGAGAAATTTGGGCCCAACGGCCATCAGTTCTACGAGCAATATGCCCCGCCCGCGATATATTTATTAAGTGAATTAAATTAAGTGTACAACAAGAACTAGGCATGATAAATGAAATATATAAAACTACATTAAAATACATCACATATTATTTGTAGAAATAAAGACATACATATCAAATATTTAGCTATAAAACAATATCATACTTATAACATAATTACCACATAATTACAACTATAATAAAAGTCATGTCGAGAGCAAATGGTCCTAAATTCTTCTCTTGAAAACATCCACAGGAAGGGCTATCACCCAAGGAACGAGAAAGCGAATTCCAGTGGCACATCCTGCACGTATTAACAAATGCATTACGTTAAATCTAACCTGTTTCTGCTTGCGATTCAGCACCCGCCTGACCACCACCGGAGCCGCCAGTGCCGCCGTTACTAGTTGAATCTGTGGTAATAATTCATGCATTATTACACTGTAAGTTTTTAATAGATGGCATAGTGTGATTTGTACACTTTGTTGTTTATTGGTAGTTCTTTACAGTACAAACTAAAATAAAAGTTGACGTGCATAGGTGAACTGATCTCAATATTATTTGTATTTATTCAACATATCAGCCACAAGATGTCCACTGCTGAACAAAAGCCTCCCCCTTAGATGTACACAACGAGCGGTCACATGCCGCTCTCATCCAATGACTCCCAGCGACCTTCACCAGGTCGTCTGTCCACCTCGTTGGAGGTCATCCCACGTAGCGTTTTCCGATGCGCGGTCTCCATTCAAGAAATTTGGGCCCAACGGCCATCAGTTCTACGAGCAATGTGCCCCGCCCGCGATATATTTTTATTAAGTGACTTAAATTAAGTGTACAACAAAAACTAGGCATGATAAATGAAATACATAAAAGTACATTAAAATACATCACATATTATTTGTAGAAATAAAGACATACATATCAAATATTCAAATACAAAACCAAATCATACTTATAACATTATTACAACTATAATAATACACACACACATGTGTATATACATACTTATTACTTACTAGTCATAATGAGACCAAATGGTCCTAAATTCTTCTCTTGAAAACATCCACAGGAAGGGCTATCACCCAAGGAATGAGAAAGCGACTTCCAGTGGCACATCCTGCACGTATTAACAAATGCATTACGTTACATCTAACCTGTTTCTGCTTGCGCTTCAGCACCCGCCTGACCACCACCGGAGCCGCCAGTGCCGCCGGTACTAGTTGATTCTGTGGTAATAATTCGTGCATTATTTCACTGTAAGTTTTTAATAGATGGCACAGTGTGCTTTGTACACTTTGTTGTGTATTCGTAGTTCTGTACAGTACAAACTAAAATAAAAGTTGACGTGCATAGATGAACTGAACTCAACAAAGGCCTCCCTCTTAGATTAACACAACGAGCGGTCACATGCCGCTCTGATCCAACGACTCTCAGCGACATTCACCAGTTCGTCTGTCCACCTCGTTGGCGGTCGTCCCACGTAGCATTTTCCGGTGCGCGGTCTCCATTCGAGAATTTGGGCCCAACGGCCTTCAGTTTTATGAGCAATGTGCCCCGCCCATTACCACTTCAGTTTACTAATCTCTTCAGCTAAATCGATATCTTTTTATTAAGTGAATTGAATTAAGTGTACAACAAGAACTAGGCATGATATATGAAACATATAAAAGTACATTAAAATACATCACATATTATTTGTAGAAATAAAGACATACATATTAAATATTTAAATACAAAACCAAATCATACTTATAACATAATTACAACTATAATAATACATACATGCATGTGTATATACATACTTAATACTTAGTAAGTCATGTTGAGAGCAAATGGCCCTAAATTCTTGTCTTGAAAACATCCACAGGAAGGGCTTTCACCCAAGAAACGAGGAAGCGAATTCCAATGGCACATCCTGCACGTATTAACAAATGCGTTACGTCATATCTAACCTGTTTCTGCTAGCGCTTCAGCACCCGCCTGACCACCACCGGAGCCGCCGGTACTAGTTGAATCTGTGGTAATAATTCATGCATTATTACACTGTAAGTTTTTAATAGATGGCATAGTGTGATTTGTACACTTTGTTGTTTATTGGTAGTTCTTTACAGTACAAACTAAAATAAAAGTTGACGTGCATAGGTGAACTGAACTCAATATTATTTATCTTTATCAAGTGAATTGAATTAAGTGTACAACAAAAACCAGGCATCATAAATACAATACCAAATCATACGTATAGCACAATTACAACTATCTTCATAGAAGGCTCAGTGTGCTTTTGTTCACTTTATTGTTTCTTTTTTTGTGTATGAACTAAAATGAAATTTGATGTGCATAGGCGGACTTAACTCAGTATTGATTTATCGTAATTTATTGTAATTAAGTGTATAACAAGAACTAGGCATGATAAATGAAACAAATAAAAGCATATTAAAATACATCACATATTATTTGTAGTACAGTGTAATAATTTAAATACTTTTGTTTTAATTTAAATACTAAACCAAATCATACTTATAACATAATTACAACTATAATAATACATACAAACATGTGTATATACATACTAATTACTTAGTAAGTCATTTTGAGAGCAAACGGTTCTAAATTCTTCTCTTGAACACATCCGCAGGAAGAACTATCACCCAGGGAACGAAGAAGCCAATTCCAATGGCACATCCTGAACGTATTAACAAATGCATTACGTCATATCTAACCTGTTTCTGCTTGCGCTTCAGCACCCGCCTGACCACGACCGGAGCCGCCGGTACTAGTTGAATCTGTGGTAATAATTTATCCATTATTACACTGTAAGTTTTTAATAGATGGAACAATGTGCTTTGTACACTTTGTTGTTTACTGGTAGTTCTTTACTGTACAAACTAAAATAAGACTTGACGTGCATAGGCGTACTGAACTCAGTATTGGTTTACCTTAATTTATTGTAATTAATTAAGTGTATAACAAGAACTAGGCATGATAAATGAAATATATAAAAGTACATTAAAATACATCACATATTATTTGTAGTACAGTGTAATAATTCATGCATTATTACATTGTTAGTTTTTAATGAATGGCACAGTGTGCTTTGTACACTATACTGTTTATTGGTAGTTCTTTATTGTACAAACTAAATTAAAATTTGATGTGCATAGGTGAACTGAACTCATATTTTTTATATTTATTCATCATATCAGCCACATGATGTCCACTGCTGAACAAAGGCCTCCCCCTTAGATTTACACAACGAGCGATCACATGCCGCTCTAATCCAAGGACTCCCAGTGACCTTCACCAGGTCGTCTGTCCACCTTCTTGGAGGTCGTCCCACGCCGCGTTTTCCGGAGCGCGGTCTCCATTCGAGAAATTTGGGCCCAACGGCCATCAGTTCTACGAGCAATATGCCCCGCCCGCGATATATTTATTAAGTGAATTAAATTAAGTGTACAACAAGAACTAGGCATGATAAATGAAATATATAAAACTACATTAAAATACATCACATATTATTTGTAGAAATAAAGACATACATATCAAATATTTAGCTATAAAACAATATCATACTTATAACATAATTACCACATAATTACAACTATAATAAAAGTCATGTCGAGAGCAAATGGTCCTAAATTCTTCTCTTGAAAACATCCACAGGAAGGGCTATCACCCAAGGAACGAGAAAGCGAATTCCAGTGGCACATCCTGCACGTATTAACAAATGCATTACGTTAAATCTAACCTGTTTCTGCTTGCGATTCAGCACCCGCCTGACCACCACCGGAGCCGCCAGTGCCGCCGTTACTAGTTGAATCTGTGGTAATAATTCATGCATTATTACACTGTAAGTTTTTAATAGATGGCATAGTGTGATTTGTACACTTTGTTGTTTATTGGTAGTTCTTTACAGTACAAACTAAAATAAAAGTTGACGTGCATAGGTGAACTGATCTCAATATTATTTGTATTTATTCAACATATCAGCCACAAGATGTCCACTGCTGAACAAAAGCCTCCCCCTTAGATGTACACAACGAGCGGTCACATGCCGCTCTCATCCAATGACTCCCAGCGACCTTCACCAGGTCGTCTGTCCACCTCGTTGGAGGTCATCCCACGTAGCGTTTTCCGATGCGCGGTCTCCATTCAAGAAATTTGGGCCCAACGGCCATCAGTTCTACGAGCAATGTGCCCCGCCCGCGATATATTTTTATTAAGTGACTTAAATTAAGTGTACAACAAAAACTAGGCATGATAAATGAAATACATAAAAGTACATTAAAATACATCACATATTATTTGTAGAAATAAAGACATACATATCAAATATTCAAATACAAAACCAAATCATACTTATAACATTATTACAACTATAATAATACACACACACATGTGTATATACATACTTATTACTTACTAGTCATAATGAGACCAAATGGTCCTAAATTCTTCTCTTGAAAACATCCACAGGAAGGGCTATCACCCAAGGAATGAGAAAGCGACTTCCAGTGGCACATCCTGCACGTATTAACAAATGCATTACGTTACATCTAACCTGTTTCTGCTTGCGCTTCAGCACCCGCCTGACCACCACCGGAGCCGCCAGTGCCGCCGGTACTAGTTGATTCTGTGGTAATAATTCGTGCATTATTTCACTGTAAGTTTTTAATAGATGGCACAGTGTGCTTTGTACACTTTGTTGTGTATTCGTAGTTCTTTACAGTACAAACTAAAATAAAAGTTGACGTGCATAGATGAACTGAACTCAACAAAGGCCTCCCTCTTAGATTAACACAACGAGCGGTCACATGCCGCTCTGATCCGACGACTCTCAGCGACATTCACCAGTTCGTCTGTCCACCTCGTTGGCGGTCGTCCCACGTAGCATTTTCCGGTGCGCGGTCTCCATTCGAGAATTTGGGCCCAACGGCCTTCAGTTTTACGAGCAATGTGCCCCGCCCATTACCACTTCAGTTTACTAATCTCTTCAGCTAAATCGATATCTTTTTATTAAGTGAATTGAATTAAGTGTACAACAAGAACTAGGCATGATATATGAAACATATAAAAGTACATTAAAATACATCACATATTATTTGTAGAAATAAAGACATACATATTAAATATTTAAATACAAAACCAAATCATACTTATAACATAATTACAACTATAATAATACATACATGCATGTGTATATACATACTTAATACTTAGTAAGTCATGTTGAGAGCAAATGGCCCTAAATTCTTGTCTTGAAAACATCCACAGGAAGGGCTTTCACCCAAGAAACGAGGAAGCGAATTCCAATGGCACATCCTGCACGTATTAACAAATGCGTTACGTCATATCTAACCTGTTTCTGCTAGCGCTTCAGCACCCGCCTGACCACCACCGGAGCCGCCGGTACTAGTTGAATCTGTGGTAATAATTCATGCATTATTACACTGTAAGTTTTTAATAGATGGCATAGTGTGATTTGTACACTTTGTTGTTTATTGGTAGTTCTTTACAGTACAAACTAAAATAAAAGTTGACGTGCATAGGTGAACTGAACTCAATATTATTTATCTTTATCAAGTGAATTGAATTAAGTGTACAACAAAAACCAGGCATCATAAATACAATACCAAATCATACGTATAGCACAATTACAACTATCTTCATAGAAGGCTCAGTGTGCTTTTGTTCACTTTATTGTTTCTTTTTTTGTGTATGAACTAAAATGAAATTTGATGTGCATAGGCGGACTTAACTCAGTATTGATTTATCGTAATTTATTGTAATTAAGTGTATAACAAGAACTAGGCATGATAAATGAAACAAATAAAAGCATATTAAAATACATCACATATTATTTGTAGTACAGTGTAATAATTTAAATACTTTTGTTTTAATTTAAATACTAAACCAAATCATACTTATAACATAATTAAAACTATAATAATACATACAAACATGTGTATATACATACTAATTACTTAGTAAGTCATTTTGAGAGCAAACGGTTCTAAATTCTTCTCTTGAAAACATCCACAGGAAGGGCTATCACCCAAGGAACGAGAAAGCGAATTCCAGTGGCACATCCTGCACGTATTAACAAATGCATTACGTTAAATCTAACCTGTTTCTGCTTGCGATTCAGCACCCGCCTGACCACCACCGGAGCCGCCAGTGCCGCCGTTACTAGTTGAATCTGTGGTAATAATTCATGCATTATTACACTGTAAGTTTTTAATAGATGGCATAGTGTGATTTGTACACTTTGTTGTTTATTGGTAGTTCTTTACTGTACAAACTAAAATAAGACTTGACGTGCATAGGCGTACTGAACTCAGTATTGGTTTACCTTAATTTATTGTAATTAATTAAGTGTATAACAAGAACTAGGCATGATAAATGAAATATATAAAAGTACATTAAAATACATCACATGTTATTTGTAGTACAATTCATGCATTATTACATTGTTAGTTTTTAATGAATGGCACAGTGTGCTTTGTACACTATACTGTTTATTGGTAGTTCTTTATTGTACAAACTAAATTAAAATTTGATGTGCATAGGTGAACTAAACTCATATTTTTTATATTTATTCATCATATCAGCCACAGGATATCCACTGCTGAACAAAGGCCTCCCCCTTAGATTTACACAACGAGCGATCACATGCCGCTCTAATCCAACGACTCCCAGTGACCTTCACCAGGTCGTCTGTTCACCTCCTTGGAGGTCGTCCCACGCTGCGTTTTCCGGAGCGCGGTCTCCATTCGAGAAATTTGGGCCCAACGGCCATCAGTTCTACGAGCAATATGCCCCGCCCGCGATATATTTATTAAGTGAATTAAATTAAGTGTACAACAAGAACTAGGCATGATAAATGAAATATATATAACTACATTAAAATACATCACATATTATTTGTAGAAATAAAGACATACATATCAAATATTTAGCTATAAAACAATATCATACTTATAACATAATTACCACATAATTACAACTATAATAAAAGTCATGTTGAGAGCAAATGGTCCTAAATTCTTCTCTTGAAAACATCCACAGGAAGGGCTATCACCCAAGGAACGAGAAAGCGAATTCCAGTGGCACATCCTGCACGTATTAACAAATGCATTACGTTAAATCTAACCTGTTTCTGCTTGCGATTCAGCACCCGCCTGACCACCACCGGAGCCGCCAGTGCCGCCGTTACTAGTTGAATCTGTGGTAATAATTCATGCATTATTACACTGTAAGTTTTTAATAGATGGCATAGTGTGATTTGTACACTTTGTTGTTTATTGGTAGTTCTTTACAGTACAAACTAAAATAAAAGTTGACGTGCATAGGTGAACTGAACTCAACATTATTTGTATTTATTCAACATATCAGCCACAAGATGTCCACTGCTGAACAAAAGCCTCCCCCTTAGATGTACACAACGAGCGGTCACATGCCGCTCTCATCCAACGACTCCCAGCGACCTTCACCAGGTCGTCTGTCCACCTCGTTGGATGTCGTCCCACGTAGCGTTTTCCGGTGCGTGGTCTCTATTCGCGAAATTTGGGCCCAACGGCCATCAGTTCTACGAGCAATGTGCCCCGCCCGCGATATATTTTTATTAAGTGAATTAAATAAAGTGTACAACAAGAACTAGGCATGATAAATGAAATATATAAAAGTGCATTAAAATACATCACATATTATTTGTAGAAATAAAGACATACATGTAAAATATTTAAATACAAAACCAAATCATACTTATAACATTATTACAACTATAATAATACATACACACATGTGTATATACATACTTAATACTTAGTAAGTCATGTTGAGAGCAAATGGTCCTAAATTCTTCTCTTGAAAACACCCACAGGAAGGGCTATCACCCAAGGAACGAGAAAGCGAATTCCAGTGGCACATCCTGGTCGTATTAACAAATGCATTACGTTACATCTAACCTGTTTCTGCTTGCGATTCAGCACCCGCCTGACCACCACCGGAGCCGCCAGTGCCGCCGTTACTAGTTGAATCTGTGGTAATAATTCATGCATTATTACACTGTAAGTTTTTAATAGATGGCATAGTGTGATTTGTACACTTTGTTGTTTATTGGTAGTTCTTTACAGTACAAACTAAAATAAAAGTTGACGTGCATAGGTGAACTGAACTCAACATTATTTGTATTTACTCAACATATCAGCCACAAGATGTCCACTGCTGAACAAAAGCCTCCCCCTTAGATGTACACAACGAGCGGTCACATGCCGCTCTCATCCAACGACTCCCAGCTACCTTCACCAGGTCGTCTGTCCACCTCGTTGGAGGTCGTCCCACGTAGCGTTTTCGGTGCGTGGTCTCTATTCGCGAAATTTGGGCCCAACGGCCATCAGTTCTACGAGCAATGTGCCCCGCCCGCGATATATTTTTATTAAGTGAATTAAATTAAGTGTACAACAAGAACTAGGCATGATAAATGAAATATATAAAGTGCATTAAAATACATCACATATTATTTGTAGAAATAAAGACATACATGTAAAATATTTAAATACAAAACCAAATCATACTTATAACATTATTACAACTATAATAATACATACACACATGTGTATATACATACTTAATACTTAGTAAGTCATGTTGAGAGCAAATGGTCCTAAATTCTTCTCTTGAAAACACCCACAGGAAGGGCTATCACCCAAGGAACGAGAAAGCGAATTCCAGTGGCACATCCTGGTCGTATTAACAAATGCATTACGTTACATCTAACCTGTTTCTGCTTGCGATTCAGCACCCGCCTGACCACCACCGGAGCCGCCAGTGCCGCCGTTACTAGTTGAATCTGTGGTAATAATTCATGCATTATTACACTGTAAGTTTTTAATAGATGGCATAGTGTGATTTGTACACTTTGTTGTTTATTGGTAGTTCTTTACAGTACAAACTAAAATAAAAGTTGACGTGCATAGGTGAACTGAACTCAACATTATTTGTATTTACTCAACATATCAGCCACAAGATGTCCACTGCTGAACAAAAGCCTCCCCCTTAGATGTACACAACGAGCGGTCACATGCCGCTCTCATCCAACGACTCCCAGCTACCTTCACCAGGTCGTCTGTCCACCTCGTTGGAGGTCGTCCCACGTAGCGTTTTCGGTGCGTGGTCTCTATTCGCGAAATTTGGGCCCAACGGCCATCAGTTCTACGAGCAATGTGCCCCGCCCGCAATATATTTTTATTAAGTGAATTAAATTAAGTGTACAACAAGAACTAGGCATGATAAATGAAATATATAAAAGTGCATTAAAATACATCACATATTATTTGTAGAAATAAAGACATACATGTAAAATATTTAAATACAAAACCAAATCATACTTACAACATTATTACAACTACAATAATACATACACACATGTGTATGTACATACTAAATACTTAGTAAGTCATGTTGAGAGCAAATGGTCCTAAATTCTTCTCTTGAAAACACCCACAGGAAGGGCTATCACCCAAGGAACGAGAAAGCGAATTCCAGTGGCACATCCTGGTCGTATTAACAAATGAATTACGTTACATCTAACCTGTTTCAGCTTGCGCTTCAGCACCCGCCTGACTACCACCGGTGCCGCCGGTACTAGTTGAATCTGTGGTAATAATTCATGCATTATTTCACTGTAAGTTTTTAACAGATAGCACAGTGTGCTTTGTACACTTCGTTGTTTATTGGTAGTTCTTTACAGTACAAACTAAAATAAAAGTTGACGTGCATAGGTGAACTGAACTCAACATTATTTATATTTATTCAACATATCAGTCACAAGATGTCCACTGCTGAACAAAAGCCTCCCCCTTAGATGTACACAACGAGCGGTCACATGCCGCTCTCATCCAACGACTCTCAGCGACATTCACCAGTTCGTCTGTCCACCTCGTTGGAGGTCATCCCACGTAGCGTTTTCCGGTGCGCGGTCTCCATTCAAGAAATTTGGGCCCAACGGCCATCAGTTCTACGAGCAATGTGCCCCGCCCGCGATATATTTTTATTAAGTGAATTAAATTAAGTGTACAACAAAAACTAGGCATGATAAATGAAATATATAAAAGTACATTAAAATACATCACATATTATTTGTAGAAATAAAGACATACATATCAAATATTTAAATACAAAACCAAATCATACTTATAACATTATTACAACTATAATAATACACAGACACATGTGTATATACATACTTATTACTTACTAGTCATAATGAGACAAAATGGTCCTAAATTCTTCTCTTGAAAACATCCACAGGAAGGGCTATCACCCAAGGAATGAGAAAGCGACTTCCAGGGGCACATCCTGCACGTATTAACAAATGCATTACGTTACATCTAACCTGTTTCTGCTTGCGCTTCAGCACCTGCCTGACCACCACCGGAGCCGCCAGTGCCGCCGGTACTAGTTGAATCTGTGGTAATAATGCATGCATTATTTCACTGTAAGTTTTTAATAGATGGCACAGTGTGCTTTGTACACTTTGTTGTGTATTGGTAGTTCTTTACAGTACAAACTAAAATAAAAGTTGACGTGCATAGATGAACTGAACTCAACAAAGGCCTCCTTCTTAGATTAACACAACGAGCGGTCACATGCCGCTCTCATCCAACGACTCTCAGCGACATTCACCAGTTCGTCTGTCCACCTCGTTGGCGGTCGTCCCACGTAGCATTTTCCGGTGCGCGGTCTCCATTCGAGAATTTGGGCCCAACGGCCTTCAGTTCTACGAGCAATGTGCCCCGCCCATTGCCACTTCAGTTTACTAATCCTTTCAGCTAAATCGATATCTTTTTATTAAGTGAATTGAATTAAGTGTACAACAAGAACTAGGCATGATATATGAAATATATAAAAGTACATTAAAATACATCACATATTATTTGTAGAAATAAAGACATACATATAAAATATTTAAATACAAAACCAAATCATACTTATAACATAATTACAACTATAATAATACATACACACATGTGTATATACATACTTAATACTTAGTAAGTCATGTTGAGAGCAAATGGCCCTAAATTCTTCTCTTGAAAACATCCACAGGAAGGGCTATCACCCAAGAAACGAGAAAGCGAATTCCAGTGGCACATCCTGGTCGTATTAACAAATGCATTACGTTACATCTAACCTGTTTCTGCTTGCGATTCAGCACCCGCCTGACCACCACCGGAGCCGCCAGTGCCGCCGGTACTAGTTGAATCTGTGGTAATAATTCATGCATTATTCCACTGTAAGTTTTTAACAGATAGCACAGTGTGCTTTGTACACTTCGTTGTTTATTGGTAGTTCTTTACAGTACAAACTAAAATAAAAGTTGACGTGCATAGGTGAACTGAACTCAACATTATTTGTATTTACTCAACATATCAGCCACAAGATGTCCACTGCTGAACAAAAGCCTCCCCCTTAGATGTACACAACGAGCGGTCACATGCCGCTCTCATCCAACGACTCCCAGCTACCTTCACCAGGTCGTCTGTCCACCTCGTTGGAGGTCGTCCCACGTAGCGTTTTCGGTGCGTGGTCTCTATTCGCGAAATTTGGGCCCAACGGCCATCAGTTCTACGAGCAATGTGCCCCGCCCGCGATATATTTTTATTAAGTGAATTAAATTAAGTGTACAACAAGAACTAGGCATGATAAATGAAATATATAAAAGTGCATTAAAATACATCACATATTATTTGTAGAAATAAAGACATACATGTAAAATATTTAAATACAAAACCAAATCATACTTATAACATTATTACAACTATAATAATACATACACACATGTGTATATACATACTTAATACTTAGTAAGTCATGTTGAGAGCAAATGGTCCTAAATTCTTCTCTTGAAAACACCCACAGGAAGGGCTATCACCCAAGGAACGAGAAAGCGAATTCCAGTGGCACATCCTGGTCGTATTAACAAATGCATTACGTTACATCTAACCTGTTTCTGCTTGCGATTCAGCACCCGCCTGACCACCACCGGAGCCGCCAGTGCCGCCGTTACTAGTTGAATCTGTGGTAATAATTCATGCATTATTACACTGTAAGTTTTTAATAGATGGCATAGTGTGATTTGTACACTTTGTTGTTTATTGGTAGTTCTTTACAGTACAAACTAAAATAAAAGTTGACGTGCATAGGTGAACTGAACTCAACATTATTTGTATTTACTCAACATATCAGCCACAAGATGTCCACTGCTGAACAAAAGCCTCCCCCTTAGATGTACACAACGAGCGGTCACATGCCGCTCTCATCCAACGACTCCCAGCTACCTTCACCAGGTCGTCTGTCCACCTCGTTGGAGGTCGTCCCACGTAGCGTTTTCGGTGCGTGGTCTCTATTCGCGAAATTTGGGCCCAACGGCCATCAGTTCTACGAGCAATGTGCCCCGCCCGCAATATATTTTTATTAAGTGAATTAAATTAAGTGTACAACAAGAACTAGGCATGATAAATGAAATATATAAAAGTGCATTAAAATACATCACATATTATTTGTAGAAATAAAGACATACATGTAAAATATTTAAATACAAAACCAAATCATACTTACAACATTATTACAACTACAATAATACATACACACATGTGTATGTACATACTAAATACTTAGTAAGTCATGTTGAGAGCAAATGGTCCTAAATTCTTCTCTTGAAAACACCCACAGGAAGGGCTATCACCCAAGGAACGAGAAAGCGAATTCCAGTGGCACATCCTGGTCGTATTAACAAATGAATTACGTTACATCTAACCTGTTTCAGCTTGCGCTTCAGCACCCGCCTGACTACCACCGGTGCCGCCGGTACTAGTTGAATCTGTGGTAATAATTCATGCATTATTTCACTGTAAGTTTTTAACAGATAGCACAGTGTGCTTTGTACACTTCGTTGTTTATTGGTAGTTCTTTACAGTACAAACTAAAATAAAAGTTGACGTGCATAGGTGAACTGAACTCAACATTATTTATATTTATTCAACATATCAGTCACAAGATGTCCACTGCTGAACAAAAGCCTCCCCCTTAGATGTACACAACGAGCGGTCACATGCCGCTCTCATCCAACGACTCTCAGCGACATTCACCAGTTCGTCTGTCCACCTCGTTGGAGGTCATCCCACGTAGCGTTTTCCGGTGCGCGGTCTCCATTCAAGAAATTTGGGCCCAACGGCCATCAGTTCTACGAGCAATGTGCCCCGCCCGCGATATATTTTTATTAAGTGAATTAAATTAAGTGTACAACAAAAACTAGGCATGATAAATGAAATATATAAAAGTACATTAAAATACATCACATATTATTTGTAGAAATAAAGACATACATATCAAATATTTAAATACAAAACCAAATCATACTTATAACATTATTACAACTATAATAATACACAGACACATGTGTATATACATACTTATTACTTACTAGTCATAATGAGACAAAATGGTCCTAAATTCTTCTCTTGAAAACATCCACAGGAAGGGCTATCACCCAAGGAATGAGAAAGCGACTTCCAGGGGCACATCCTGCACGTATTAACAAATGCATTACGTTACATCTAACCTGTTTCTGCTTGCGCTTCAGCACCTGCCTGACCACCACCGGAGCCGCCAGTGCCGCCGGTACTAGTTGAATCTGTGGTAATAATGCATGCATTATTTCACTGTAAGTTTTTAATAGATGGCACAGTGTGCTTTGTACACTTTGTTGTGTATTGGTAGTTCTTTACAGTACAAACTAAAATAAAAGTTGACGTGCATAGATGAACTGAACTCAACAAAGGCCTCCTTCTTAGATTAACACAACGAGCGGTCACATGCCGCTCTCATCCAACGACTCTCAGCGACATTCACCAGTTCGTCTGTCCACCTCGTTGGCGGTCGTCCCACGTAGCATTTTCCGGTGCGCGGTCTCCATTCGAGAATTTGGGCCCAACGGCCTTCAGTTCTACGAGCAATGTGCCCCGCCCATTGCCACTTCAGTTTACTAATCCTTTCAGCTAAATCGATATCTTTTTATTAAGTGAATTGAATTAAGTGTACAACAAGAACTAGGCATGATATATGAAATATATAAAAGTACATTAAAATACATCACATATTATTTGTAGAAATAAAGACATACATATAAAATATTTAAATACAAAACCAAATCATACTTATAACATAATTACAACTATAATAATACATACACACATGTGTATATACATACTTAATACTTAGTAAGTCATGTTGAGAGCAAATGGCCCTAAATTCTTCTCTTGAAAACATCCACAGGAAGGGCTATCACCCAAGAAACGAGAAAGCGAATTCCAGTGGCACATCCTGGTCGTATTAACAAATGCATTACGTTACATCTAACCTGTTTCTGCTTGCGATTCAGCACCCGCCTGACCACCACCGGAGCCGCCAGTGCCGCCGGTACTAGTTGAATCTGTGGTAATAATTCATGCATTATTCCACTGTAAGTTTTTAACAGATAGCACAGTGTGCTTTGTACACTTCGTTGTTTATTGGTAGTTCTTTACAGTACAAACTAAAATAAAAGTTGACGTGCATAGGTGAACTGAACTCAACATTATTTATATTTATTCAACATATCAGTCACAAGATGTCCACTGCTGAACAAAAGCCTCCCGCTTAGATGTACACAACGAGCGGTCACATGCCGCTCTCATCCAACGACGCCCAGCGACCTTCACCAGGTCGTCTGTCCACCTCGTTGGAGGTCATCACACGTAGCGTTTTCCGGTGCGCGGTCTCCATTCAAGAAATTTGGGCCCAACGGCCATCAGTTCTACGAGCAATGTGCCCCGCCCGCGATATATTTTTATTAAGTGAATTAAATTAAGTGTACAACAAAAACTAGGCATGATAAATGAAATACATAAAAGTACATTAAAATACATCACATATTATTTGTAGAAATAAAGACATACATATAAAATATTTAAATACAAAACCAAATCATACTTATAACATTATTACAACTATAATAATACACAGACACATGTGTATATACATACTTATTAGTTACTAGTCATAATGAGACAAAATGGTCCTAAATTCTTCTCTTGAAAACATCCACAGGAAGGGCAATCACCCAAGTAATGAGAAAGCGACTTCCAGGGGCACATCCTGCACGTATTAACAAATGCATTACGTTACATCTAACCTGTTTCTGCTTGCGCTTCAGCACCTGCCTGACCACCACCGGAGCCGCCAGTGCCGCCGGTACTAGTTGAATCTGTGGTAATAATGCATGCATTATTTCACTGTAAGTTTTTAATAGATGGCACAGTGTGCTTTGTACACTTTGTTGTGTATTGGTAGTTCTTTACAGTACAAACTAAAATAAAAGTTGACGTGCATAGATGAACTGAACTCAACAAAGGCCTCCTTCTTAGATTAACACAACGAGCGGTCACATGCCGCTCTCATCCAACGACTCTCAGCGACATTCACCAGTTCGTCTGTCCACCTCGTTGGCGGTCGTCCCACGTAGCATTTTCCGGTGCGCGGTCTCCATTCGAGAATTTGGGCCCAACGGCCTTCAGTTCTACGAGCAATGTGCCCCGCCCATTGCCACTTCAGTTTACTAATCCTTTCAGCTAAATCGATATCTTTTTATTAAGTGAATTGAATTAAGTGTACAACAAGAACTAGGCATGATATATGAAATATATAAAAGTACATTAAAATACATCACATATTATTTGTAGAAATAAAGACATACATATAAAATATTTAAATACAAAACCAAATCATACTTATAACATAATTACAACTATAATAATACATACACACATGTGTATATACATACTTAATACTTAGTAAGTCATGTTGAGAGCAAATGGCCCTAAATTCTTCTCTTGAAAACATCCACAGGAAGGGCTATCACCCAAGAAACGAGAAAGCGAATTCCCGTGGCACATCCTGCACGTATTAACAAATGCATTACGTTATATCTAACCTGTTTCTGCTTGCGATTCAGCACCCGCCTGACCACCACCGGAGCCGCCAGTGCCGCCGTTACTAGTTGAATCTGTAGTAATAATTCATGCATTATTACACTGTAAGTTTTTAATAGATGGCATAGTGTGATTTGTACACTTTGTTGTTTATTAGTAGTTCTTTACAGTACAAACTAAAATAAAAGTTGACGTGCATAGGTGAACTGAACTCAATATTATTTGCATTTATTCAACATATCAGCCACAAGATGTCCACTGCTGAACAAAAGCCTCCCCCTTAGATGTACACAACGAGCGGTCACATGCCGCTCTCATCCAATGACTCCCAGCGACCTTCACCAGGTCGTCTGTCCACCTCGTTGGAGGTCATCCCACGTGGCGTTTTCCGATGCGCGGTCTCCATTTAAGAAATTTGGGCCCAACGGCCATCAGTTCTACGAGCAATGTGCCCCGCCCGCGATATATTTTTACTAAAGTGACTTAAATTAAGTGTACAACAAAAACTAGGCATGATAAATGAAATACATAAAAGTACATTAAAATACATCACATATTATTTGTAGAAATAAAGACATACATATCAAATATTCAAATACAAAACCAAATCATACTTATAACATTATTACAACTATAATAATACACACACACATGTGTATATACATACTTATTACTTACTAGTCATAATGAGACCAAATGGTCCTAAATTTTTCTCTTGAAAACATCCACAGGAAGGGCTATCACCCAAGGAATGAGAAAGCGACTTCCAGTGGCACATCCTGCACGTATTAACAAATGCATTACGTTACATCTAACCTGTTTCTGCTTGCGCTTCAGCACCCGCCTGACCACCACCGGAGCCGCCAGTGCCGCCGGTACTAGTTGAATCTGTGGTAATAATTCATGCATTATTACACTGTAAGTTTTTAATAGATGGCATAGTGTGATTTGTACACTTTGTTGTTTATTGGTAGTTCTTTACAGTACAAACTAAAATAAAAGTTGACGTGCATAGGTGAACTGAACTCAACATTATTTGTATTTACTCAACATATCAGCCACAAGATGTCCACTGCTGAACAAAAGCCTCCCCCTTAGATGTACACAACGAGCGGTCACATGCCGCTCTCATCCAACGACTCCCAGCTACCTTCACCAGGTCGTCTGTCCACCTCGTTGGAGGTCGTCCCACGTAGCGTTTTCGGTGCGTGGTCTCTATTCGCGAAATTTGGGCCCAACGGCCATCAGTTCTACGAGCAATGTGCCCCGCCCGCGATATATTTTTATTAAGTGAATTAAATTAAGTGTACAACAAGAACTAGGCATGATAAATGAAATATATAAAAGTGCATTAAAATACATCACATATTATTTGTAGAAATAAAGACATACATGTAAAATATTTAAATACAAAACCAAATCATACTTATAACATTATTACAACTATAATAATACATACACACATGTGTATGTACATACTAAATACTTAATAAGTCATGTTGAGAGCAAATGGTCCTAAATTCTTCTCTTGAAAACACCCACAGGAAGGGCTATCACCCAAGGAACGAGAAAGCGAATTCCAGTGGCACATCCTGGTCGTATTAACAAATGCATTACGTTACATCTAACCTGTTTCAGCTTGCGCTTCAGCACCCGCCTGACTACCACCGGTGCCGCCGGTACTAGTTGAATCTGTGGTAATAATTCATGCATTATTTCACTGTAAGTTTTTAACAGATAGCACAGTGTGCTTTGTACACTTCGTTGTTTATTGGTAGTTCTTTACAGTACAAACTAAAATAAAAGTTGACGTGCATAGGTGAACTGAACTCAACATTATTTATATTTATTCAACATATCAGTCACAAGATGTCCACTGCTGAACAAAAGCCTCCCCCTTAGATGTACACAACGAGCGGTCACATGCCGCTCTCATCCAACGACTCCCAGCGACCTTCACCAGGTCGTCTGTCCACCTCGTTGGAGGTCATCCCACGTAGCGTTTTCCGGTGCGCGGTCTCCATTCAAGAAATTTGGGCCCAACGGCCATCAGTTCTACGAGCAATGTGCCCCGCCCGCGATATATTTTTATTAAGTGAATTAAATTAAGTGTACAACAAAAACTAGGCATGATAAATGAATTATATAAAAGTACATTAAAATACATCACATATTATTTGTAGAAATAAAGACATACATATCAAATATTTAAATACAAAACCAAATCATACTTATAACATTATTACAACTATAATAATACACAGACACATGTGTATATACATACTTATTACTTACTAGTCATAATGAGACAAAATGGTCCTAAATTCTTCTCTTGAAAACATCCACAGGAAGGGCTATCACCCAAGGAATGAGAAAGCGACTTCCAGGGGCACATCCTGCACGTATTAACAAATGCATTACGTTACATCTAACCTGTTTCTGCTTGCGCTTCAGCACCTGCCTGACCACCACCGGAGCCGCCAGTGCCGCCGGTACTAGTTGAATCTGTGGTAATAATGCATGCATTATTTCACTGTAAGTTTTTAATAGATGGCACAGTGTGCTTTGTACACTTTGTTGTGTATTGGTAGTTCTTTACAGTACAAACTAAAATAAAAGTTGACGTGCATAGATGAACTGAACTCAACAAAGGCCTCCTTCTTAGATTAACACAACGAGCGGTCACATGCCGCTCTCATCCAACGACTCTCAGCGACATTCACCAGTTCGTCTGTCCACCTCGTTGGCGGTCGTCCCACGTAGCATTTTCCGGTGCGCGGTCTCCATTCGAGAATTTGGGCCCAACGGCCTTCAGTTCTACGAGCAATGTGCCCCGCCCATTGCCACTTCAGTTTACTAATCCTTTCAGCTAAATCGATATCTTTTTATTAAGTGAATTGAATTAAGTGTACAACAAGAACTAGGCATGATATATGAAATATATAAAAGTACATTAAAATACATCACATATTATTTGTAGAAATAAAGACATACATATAAAATATTTAAATACAAAACCAAATCATACTTATAACATAATTACAACTATAATAATACATACACACATGTGTATATACATACTTAATACTTAGTAAGTCATGTTGAGAGCAAATGGCCCTAAATTCTTCTCTTGAAAACATCCACAGGAAGGGCTATCACCCAAGAAACGAGAAAGCGAATTCCAGTGGCACATCCTGGTCGTATTAACAAATGCATTACGTTACATCTAACCTGTTTCTGCTTGCGATTCAGCACCCGCCTGACCACCACCGGAGCCGCCAGTGCCGCCGGTACTAGTTGAATCTGTGGTAATAATTCATGCATTATTACACTGTAAGTTTTTAATAGATGGCACAGTGTGCTTTGTACACTTCGTTGTTTATTGGTAGTTCTTTACAGTACAAACTAAAATAAAAGTTGACGTGCATAGGTGAACTGAACTCAACATTATTTATATTTATTCAACATATCAGTCACAAGATGTCCACTGCTGAACAAAAGCCTCCCCCTTAGATGTACACAACGAGCGGTCACATGCCGCTCTCATCCAATGACTCCCAGCGACCTTCACCAGGTCGTCTGTCCACCTCGTTGGAGGTCATCCCACGTGGCGTTTTCCGATGCGCGGTCTCCATTTAAGAAATTTGGGCCCAACGGCCATCAGTTCTACGAGCAATGTGCCCCGCCCGCGATATATTTTTATTAAAGTGACTTAAATTAAGTGTACAACAAAAACTAGGCATGATAAATGAAATACATAAAAGTACATTAAAATACATCACATATTATTTGTAGAAATAAAGACATACATATCAAATATTCAAATACAAAACCAAATCATACTTATAACATTATTACAACTATAATAATACACACACACATGTGTATATACATACTTATTACTTACTAGTCATAATGAGACCAAATGGTCCTAAATTTTTCTCTTGAAAACATCCACAGGAAGGGCTATCACCCAAGGAATGAGAAAGCGACTTCCAGTGGCACATCCTGCACGTATTAACAAATGCATTACGTTACATCTAACCTGTTTCTGCTTGCGCTTCAGCACCCGCCTGACCACCACCGGAGCCGCCAGTGCCGCCGGTACTAGTTGAATCTGTGGTTATAATTCATGCATTATTACACTGTAAGTTTTTAATAGATGGCATAGTGTGATTTGTACACTTTGTTGTTTATTGGTAGTTCTTTAGAGTACAAACTTAAATAAAATTTGACGTGTATAGGTGAACTGAACTCAATATTATTTATCTTTATCAAGTGAATTGAATTAAGTGTACAACAAGAACCAGGCATCATAAATACAATTCCAAATCATACGTATAGCACAATTACAACTATCTTCATAGAAGGCTCAGTGTGCTTTTGTTCACTTTACTGTTTCTTTTTTTGTGTATGAACTAAAATGAAATTTGATGTGCATAGGCGGACTTAACTCAGTGTTGATTTATCGTAATTTATTGTAATTAAGTGTATAACAAGAACTAGGCATGATAAATGAAACAAATAAAAGCATATTAAAATACATCACATATTATTTGTAGTACAGTGTAATAATTTAAATACTTTTGTTTTAATTTAAATACTAAACCAAATCATACTTATAACATAATTACAACTATAATAATACATACAAACATGTGTATATACATACTAATTACTTAGTAAGTCATTTTGAGAGCAAACGGTCCTAAATTCTTCTCTTGAACACATCCACAGGAAGGACTATCACCCAGGGAACGAAGAAGCCAATTCCAATGGCACATCCTGAACGTATTAACAAATGCATTACGTCATATCTAACCTGTTTCTGCTTGCGCTTCAGCACCCGCCTGACCACCACCGGAGCCGCCGGTACTAGTTGAATCTGTGGTAATAATTTATCCATTATTACACTGTAAGTTTTTAATAGATGGAACAGTGTGCTTTGTACACTTTGTTGTTTACTGGTAGTTCTTTACTGTACAAACTAAAATAAGACTTGACGTGCATAGGCGTAGGCATGATAAATGAAATATATAAAAGTACATTAAAATACATCACATGTTATTTGTAGTATAATTCATGCATTATTACATTGTTAGTTTTTAATGAATGGCACAGTGTGCTTTGTACACTATACTGTTTATTGGTAGTTCTTTATTGTACAAACTAAATTAAAATTTGATGTGCATAGGTGAACTAAACTCATATTTTTTATATTTATTCATCATATCAGCCACAGGATGTCCACTGCTGAACAAAGGCCTCCCCCTTAGATTTACACAACGAGCGATCACATGCCGCTCTAATCCAACGACTCCCAGTGACCTTCACCAGGTCGTCTGTCCACCTTCTTGGAGGTCGTCCCACGCCGCGTTTTCCGGAGCGCGGTCTCCATTCGAGAAATTTGGGCCCAACGGCCATCAGTTCTACGAGCAATATGCCCCGCCCGCGATATATTTATTAAGTGAATTAAATTAAGTGTACAACAAGAACTAGGCATGATAAATGAAATATATAAAACTACATTAAAATACATCACATATTATTTGTAGAAATAAAGACATACATATCAAATATTTAGCTATAAAACAATATCATACTTATAACATAATTACCACATAATTACAACTATAATAAAAGTCATGTTGAGAGCAAATGGTCCTAAATTCTTCTCTTGAAAACATCCACAGGAAGGGCTATCACCCAAGGAACGAGAAAGCGAATTCCAGTGGCACATCCTGCACGTATTAACAAATGCATTACGTTAAATCTAACCTGTTTCTGCTTGCGATTCAGCACCCGCCTGACCACCACCGGAGCCGCCAGTGCCGCCGGTACTAGTTGAATCTGTAGTAATAATTTATGCATTATTTCACTGTAAGTTTTTAACAGATAGCACAGTGTGCTTTGTACACTTCGTTGTTTATTGGTAGTTCTTTACAGTACAAACTAAAATAAAAGTTGACGTGCATAGGTGAACTGAACTCAACATTATTTATATTTATTCAACATATCAGTCACAAGATGTCCACTGCTGAACAAAAGCCTCCCCCTTAGATGTACACAACGAGCGGTCACATGCCGCTCTCATCCAACTACTCCCAGCGACCTTCACCAGGTCGTCTGTCCACCTCGTTGGAGGTCATCCCACGTAGCGTTTTCCGGTGCGCGGTCTCCATTCAAGAAATTTGGTCCCAACGGCCATCAGTTCTACGAGCAATGTGCCCCGCCCGCGATATATTTTTATTAAGTGAATTAAATTAAGTGTACAACAAAAACTAGGCATGATAAATGAAATATATAAAAGTACATTAAAATACATCACATATTATTTGTAGAAATAAAGGCATACATATCAAATATTTAAATACAAAACCAAATTATACTTATAACATTATTACAACTATAATAATACACAGACACATGTGTATATACATACTTATTACTTACTAGTCATAATGAGACAAAATGGTCCTAAATTCTTCTCTTGAAAACATCCACAGGAAGGGCTATCACCCAAGGAATGAGAAAGCGACTTCCAGGGGCACATCCAGCACGTATTAACAAATGCATTACGTTACATCTAACCTGTTTCTGCTTGCGCTTCAGCACCCGCCTGACCACCACCGGAGCCGCCAGTGCCGCCGGTACTAGTTGAATCTGTAGTAATAATGCATGCATTATTTCACTGTAAGTTTTTAATAGATGGCACAGTGTGCTTTGTACACTTTGTTGTGTTTTGGCAGTTCTTTACTGTACAAACTGAAATAAAAGTTGACGTCCTTAGATGAACTGAACTCAACAAAGGCCTCCCTCTTAGATTAACACAACGAGCGGTCACATGCCGCTCTCATCCAACGACTCTCAGCGACATTCACCAGTTCGTCTGTCCACCTCGTTAGCGGTCGTCCCACGTAGCATTTTCCGGTGCGCAGTCTCCATTCGAGAATTTGGGCTCAACGGCCTTCAGTTCTACGAGCAATGTGCCCCGCCCATTGCCACTTCAGTTTACTAATCCTTTCAGCTAAATCGATATCTTTTTATTAAGTGAATTGAATTAAGTGTACAACAAGAACTAGGCATGATATATGAAATATATAAAAGTACATTAAAATACATCACATATTATTTGTAGAAATAAAGACATACATATAAAATATTTAAATACAAAACCAAATCATACTTATAACATAATTACAACTATAATAATACATACACACATGTGTATATACATACTGAATACTTAGTAAGTCATGTTGAGAGCAAATGGCCCTCAATTCTTCTCTTGAAAACATCCACAGGAAGGGCTATCACCCAAGAAACGAGAAAGCGAATTCCCGTGGCACATCCTGCACGTATTAACAAATGCGTTACGTCATATCTAACCTGTTTCTGCTAGCGCTTCAGCACCCGCCTGACCACCACCGGAGCCGCCGGTACTAGTTGCATCTGTGGTAATAATTCATGCATTATTACACTGTAAGTTTTTAATAGATGGCATAGTGTGATTTGTACACTTTGTTGTTTATTGGTAGTTCTTTACAGTACAAACTAAAATAAAAGTTGACGTGCATAGGTGAACTGAACTCAATATTATTTATCTTTATCAAGTGAATTGAATTAAGTGTACAACAAAAACCAGGCATCATAAATACAATACCAAATCATACGTATAGCACAATTACAACTATCTTCATAGAAGGCTCAGTGTGCTTTTGTTCACTTTATTGTTTCTTTTTTTGTGTATGAACTAAAATGAAATTTGATGTGCATAGGCGGACTTAACTCAGAATTGATTTATCGTAATTTATTGTAATTAAGTGTATAACAAGAACTAGGCATGATAAATGAAACAAATAAAAGCATATTAAAATACATCACATATTATTTGTAGTACAGTGTAATAATTTAAATACTTTTGTTTTAATTTAAATACTAAACCAAATCATACTTATAACATAATTACAACTATAATAATACATACAAACATGTGTATATACATACTAATTACTTAGTAAGTCATTTTGAGAGCAAACGGTTCTAAATTCTTCTCTTGAACACATCCGCAGGAAGAACTATCACCCAGGGAACGAAGAAGCCAATTCCAATGGCACATCCTGAACGTATTAACAAATGCATTACGTCATATCTAACCTGTTTCTGCTTGCGCTTCAGCACCCGCCTGACCACGACCGGAGCCGCCGGTACTAGTTGAATCTGTGGTAATAATTTATCCATTATTACACTGTAAGTTTTTAATAGATGGAACAATGTGCTTTGTACACTTTGTTGTTTACTGGTAGTTCTTTACTGTACAAACTAAAATAAGACTTGACGTGCATAGGCGTACTGAACTCAGTATTGGTTTACCTTAATTTATTGTAATTAATTAAGTGTATAACAAGAACTAGGCATGATAAATGAAATATATAAAAGTACATTAAAATACATCACATATTATTTGTAGTACAGTGTAATAATTCATGCATTATTACATTGTTAGTTTTTAATGAATGGCACAGTGTGCTTTGTACACTATACTGTTTATTGGTAGTTCTTTATTGTACAAACTAAATTAAAATTTGATGTGCATAGGTGAACTGAACTCATATTTTTTATATTTATTCATCATATCAGCCACAGGATGTCCACTGCTGAACAAAGGCCTCCCCCTTAGATTTACACAACGAGCGATCACATGCCGCTCTAATCCAACGACTCCCAGTGACCTTCACCAGGTCGTCTGTCCACCTTCTTGGAGGTCGTCCCACGCCGCGTTTTCCGGAGCGCGGTCTCCATTCGAGAAATTTGGGCCCAACGGCCATCAGTTCTACGAGCAATATGCCCCGCCCGCGATATATTTATTAAGTGAATTAAATTAAGTGTACAACAAGAACTAGGCATGATAAATGAAATATATAAAACTACATTAAAATACATCACATATTATTTGTAGAAATAAAGACATACATATCAAATATTTAGCTATAAAACAATATCATACTTATAACATAATTACCACATAATTACAACTATAATAAAAGTCATGTTGAGAGCAAATGGTCCTAAATTCTTCTCTTGAAAACACCCACAGGAAGGGCTATCACCCAAGGAACGAGAAAGCGAATTCCAGTGGCACATCCTGGTCGTATTAACAAATGCATTACGTTACATCTAACCTGTTTCTGCTTGCGCTTCAGCACCCGCCTGACCACCACCGGTGCCGCCGGTACTAGTTGAATCTGTGGTAATAATTCATGCATTATTTCACTGTAAGTTTTTAACAGATAGCACAGTGTGCTTTGTACACTTCGTTGTTTATTGGTAGTTCTTTACAGTACAAACTAAAATAAAAGTTGACGTGCATAGGTGAACTGAACTCAACATTATTTATATTTATTCAACATATCAGTCACAAGATGTCCACTGCTGAACAAAAGCCTCCCCCTTAGATGTACACAACGAGCGGTCACATGCCGCTCTCATCCAACGACTCCCAGCGACCTTCACCAGGTCGTCTGTCCACCTCGTTGGAGGTCATCCCACGTAGCGTTTTCCGGTGCGCGGTCTCCATTCAAGAAATTTGGGCCCAACGGCCATCAGTTCTACGAGCAATGTGCCCCGCCCGCGATATATTTTTATTAAGTGAATTAAATTAAGTGTACAACAAAAACTAGGCATGATAAATGAAATATATAAAAGTACATTAAAATACATCACATATTATTTGTAGAAATAAAGACATACATATCAAATATTTAAATACAAAACCAAATCATACTTATAACATTATTACAACTATAATAATACACAGACACATGTGTATATACATACTTATTACTTACTAGTCATAATGAGACAAAATGGTCCTAAATTCTTCTCTTGAAAACATCCACAGGAAGGGCTATCACCCAAGGAATGAGAAAGCGACTTCCAGGGGCACATCCTGCACGTATTAACAAATGCATTACGTTACATCTAACCTGTTTCTGCTTGCGCTTCAGCACCTGCCTGACCACCACCGGAGCCGCCAGTGCCGCCGGTACTAGTTGAATCTGTGGTAATAATGCATGCATTATTTCACTGTAAGTTTTTAATAGATGGCACAGTGTGCTTTGTACACTTTGTTGTGTATTGGTAGTTCTTTACAGTACAAACTAAAATAAAAGTTGACGTGCATAGATGAACTGAACTCAACAAAGGCCTCCTTCTTAGATTAACACAACGAGCGGTCACATGCCGCTCTCATCCAACGACTCTCAGCGACATTCACCAGTTCGTCTGTCCACCTCGTTGGCGGTCGTCCCACGTAGCATTTTCCGGTGCGCGGTCTCCATTCGAGAATTTGGGCCCAACGGCCTTCAGTTCTACCAGCAATGTGCCCCGCCCATTGCCACTTCAGTTTACTAATCCTTTCAGCTAAATCGATATCTTTTTATTAAGTGAATTGAATTAAGTGTACAACAAGAACTAGGCATGATATATGAAATATATAAAAGTACATTAAAATACATCACATATTATTTGTAGAAATAAAGACATACATATAAAATATTTAAATACAAAACCAAATCATACTTATAACATAATTACAACTATAATAATACATACACACATGTGTATATACATACTTAATACTTAGTAAGTCATGTTGAGAGCAAATGGCCCTAAATTCTTCTCTTGAAAACATCCACAGGAAGGGCTATCACCCAAGAAACGAGAAAGCGAATTCCCGTGGCACATCCTGCACGTATTAACAAATGCATTACGTTATATCTAACCTGTTTCTGCTTGCGATTCAGCACCCGCCTGACCACCACCGGAGCCGCCAGTGCCGCCGGTACTAGTTGAATCTGTGGTAATAATTCATGCATTATTCCACTGTAAGTTTTTAACAGATAGCACAGTGTGCTTTGTACACTTCGTTGTTTATTGGTAGTTCTTTACAGTACAAACTAAAATAAAAGTTGACGTGCATAGGTGAACTGAACTCAACATTATTTATATTTATTCAACATATCAGTCACAAGATGTCCACTGCTGAACAAAAGCCTCCCCCTTAGATGTACACAACGAGCGGTCACATGCCGCTCTCATCCAACGACTCCCAGCGACCTTCACCAGGTCGTCTGTCCACCTCGTTGGAGGTCATCCCACGTAGCGTTTTCCGGTGCGCGGTCTCCATTCAAGAAATTTGGGCCCAACGGCCATCAGTTCTACGAGCAATGTGCCCCGCCCGCGATATATTTTTATTAAGTGAATTAAATTAAGTGTACAACAAAAACTAGGCATGATAAATGAAATATATAAAAGTACATTAAAATACATCACATATTATTTGTAGAAATAAAGACATACATATAAAATATTTAAATACAAAACCAAATCATACTTATAACATTATTACAACTATAATAATACACAGACACATGTGTATATACATACTTATTAGTTACTAGTCATAATGAGACAAAATGGTCCTAAATTCTTCTCTTGAAAACATCCACAGGAACGGCAATCACCCAAGGAATGAGAAAGCGACTTCCAGGGGCACATCCTGCACGTATTAACAAATGCATTACGTTACATCTAACCTGTTTCTGCTTGCGCTTCAGCACCCGCCTGACCACCACCGGAGCCGCCAGTGCCGCCGGTACTAGTTGAATCTGTGGTAATAATTCATGCATTATTTCACTGTAAGTTTTTAATAGATGGCACAGTGTGCTTTGTACACTTTGTTGTGTATTGGTAGTTCTTTACAGTACAAACTAAAATAAAAGTTGACGTGCATAGATGAACTGAACTCAACAAAGGCCTCCTTCTTAGATTAACACAACGAGCGGTCACATGCCGCTCTCATCCAACGACTCTCAGCGACATTCACCAGTTCGTCTGTCCACCTCGTTGGCGGTCGTCCCACGTAGCATTTTCCGGTGCGCGGTCTCCATTCGAGAATTTGGGCCCAACGGCCTTCAGTTCTACGAGCAATGTGCCCCGCTCATTGCCACTTCAGTTTACTAATCCTTTCAGATAAATCGATATCTTTTTATTAAGTGAATTGAATTAAGTGTACAACAAGAACTAGGCATGATATATGAAATATATAAAAGTACATTAAAATACATCACATATTATTTGTAGAAATAAAGACATACATATAAAATATTTAAATACAAAACCAAATCATACTTATAACATAATTACAACTATAATAATACATACACACATGTGTATATACATACTTAATACTTAGTAAGTCATGTTGAGAGCAAATGGCCCTAAATTCTTCTCTTGAAAACATCCACAGGAAGGGCTATCACCCAAGAAACGAGAAAGCGAATTCCCGTGGCACATCCTGCACGTATTAACAAATGCATTACGTTATATCTAACCTGTTTCTGCTTGCGATTCAGCACCCGCCTGACCACCACCGGAGCCGCCAGTGCCGCCGGTACTAGTTGAATCTGTGGTAATAATTCATGCATTATTCCACTGTAAGTTTTTAACAGATAGCACAGTGTGCTTTGTACACTTCGTTGTTTATTGGTAGTTCTTTACAGTACAAACTAAAATAAAAGTTGACGTGCATAGGTGAACTGAACTCAACATTATTTATATTTATTCAACATATCAGTCACAAGATGTCCACTGCTGAACAAAAGCCTCCCCCTTAGATGTACACAACGAGCGGTCACATGCCGCTCTCATCCAACGACTCCCAGCGACCTTCACCAGGTCGTCTGTCCACCTCGTTGGAGGTCATCCCACGTAGCGTTTTCCGGTGCGCGGTCTCCATTCAAGAAATTTGGGCCCAACGGCCATCAGTTCTACGAGCAATGTGCCCCGCCCGCGATATATTTTTATTAAGTGAATTAAATTAAGTGTACAACAAAAACTAGGCATGATAAATGAAATATATAAAAGTACATTAAAATACATCACATATTATTTGTAGAAATAAAACATACATATCAAATATTCAAATACAAAACCAAATCATACTTATAACATTATTACAACTATAATAATACACACACACATGTGTATATACATACTTATTACTTACTAGTCATAATGAGACCAAATGGTCCTAAATTTTTCTCTTGAAAACATCCACAGGAAGGGCTATCACCCAAGGAATGAGAAAGCGACTTCCAGTGGCACATCCTGCACGTATTAACAAATGCATTACGTTACATCTAACCTGTTTCTGCTTGCGCTTCAGCACCCGCCTGACCACCACCGGAGCCGCCAGTGCCGCCGGTACTAGTTGAATCTGTGGTAATTCATGCATTATTACACTGTAAGTTTTTAATAGATGGCATAGTGTGATTTGTACACTTTGTTGTTTATTGGTAGTTCTTTACAGTACAAACTAAAATAAAATTTGACGTGCATAGGTGAACTGAACTCAATATTATTTATCTTTATCAAGTGAATTGAATTAAGTGTACAACAAGAACCAGGCATCATAAATACAATTCCAAATCATACGTATAGCACAATTACAACTATCTTCATAGAAGGCTCAGTGTGCTTTTGTTCACTTTACTGTTTCTTTTTTTGCGTATGAACTAAAATGAAATTTGATGTGCATAGGCGGACTTAACTCAGTGTTGATTTATCGTAATTTATTGTAATTAAGTGTATAACAAGAACTAGGCATGATAAATGAAACAAATAAAAGCATATTAAAATACATCACATATTATTTGTAGTACAGTGTAATAATTTAAATACTTTTGTTTTAATTTAAATACTAAACCAAATCATACTTATAACATAATTACAACTATAATAATACATACAAACATGTGTATATACATACTAATTACTTAGTAAGTCATTTTGAGAGCAAACGGTCCTAAATTCTTCTCTTGAACACATCCACAGGAAGGACTATCACCCAGGGAACGAAGAAGCCAATTCCAATGGCACATCCTGAACGTATTAACAAATGCATTACGTCATATCTAACCTGTTTCTGCTTGCGCTTCAGCACCCGCCTGACCACCACCGGAGCCGCCGGTACTAGTTGAATCTGTGGTAATAATTTATCCATTATTACACTGTAAGTTTTTAATAGATGGAACAGTGTGCTTTGTACACTTTGTTGTTTACTGGTAGTTCTTTACTGTACAAACTAAAATAAGACTTGACGTGCATAGGCGTACTGAACTCAGTATTGGTTTACCTTAATTTATTGTAATTAATTAAGTGTATAACAAGAACTAGGCATGATAAATGAAATATATAAAAGTACATTAAAGTACATCACATATTATTTGTAGTACAGTGTAATAATTCATGCATTATTACATTGTTAGTTTTTAATTAATGGCACAGTGTGCTTTGTACACTATACTGTTTATTGGTAGTTCTTTATTGTACAAACTAAATTAAAATTTGATGTGCATAGGTGAACTGAACTCATATTTTTTATATTTATTCATCATATCAGCCACAGGATGTCCACTGCTGAACAAAGGCCTCCCCCTTAGATTTACACAACGAGCGATCACATGCCGCTGTAATCCAAAGACTCCCAGTGACCTTCACCAGGTCGTCTGTCCACCTCCTTGGAGGTCGTCCCACGCTGCGTTTTCCGGAGCGCGGTCTCCATTCGAGAAATTTGGGCCCAACGGCCATCAGTTCTACGAGCAATATGCCCCGCCCGCGATATATTTATTAAGTGAATTAAATTAAGTGTACAACAAGAACTAGGCATGATAAATGAAATATATAAAACTACATTAAAATACATCACATATTATTTGTAGAAATAAAGACATACATATCAAATATTTAGCTATAAAACAATATCATACTTATAACATAATTACCACATAATTACAACTATAATAATACATACACACATGTGTATACACATTCTTATTACTTAGTAAGTCATGTTGAGAGCAAATGGTCCTAAATTCTTCTCTTGAAAACATCCACAGGAAGGGCTATCACCCAAGGAACGAGAAAGCGAATTCCAGTGGCACATCCTGCACGTATTAACAAATGCATTACGTTAAATCTAACCTGTTTCTGCTTGCGATTCAGCACCCGCCTGACCACCACCGGAGCCGCCAGTGCCGCCGTTACTAGTTGAATCTGTGGTAATAATTCATGCATTATTACACTGTAAGTTTTTAATAGATGGCATAGTGTGATTTGTACACTTTGTTGTGTATTGGTAGTTCTTTACAGTACAAACTAAAATAAAAGTTGACGTGCATAGATGAACTGAACTCAACAAACGCCTCCCTCTTAGATTAACACAACGAGCGGTCACATGCCGCTCTCATCCAACGACTCTCAGCGACATTCACCAGTTCGTCTGTCCACCTCGTTGGCGGTCGTCCCACGTAGCATTTTCCGGTGCGCGGTCTCCATTCAAGAAATTTGGGCCCAACGGCCATCAGTTCTACGAGCAAAATGCCCCGCCCGCGATATATTTATTAAGTGAATTAAATTAAGTGTACAACAAGAACTAGGCATGATAAATGAAATATATAAAAGTACATTAAAATACATCACATATTATTTGTAGAAATAAAGACATACATATAAAATATTTAAATACAAAACCAAATCATACTTATAACATAATTACAACTATAATAATACACACACACATGTGTATATACATACTTATTACTTACTAGTCATAATGAGACCAAATGGTCCTAAATTCTTCTCTTGAAAACATCCACAGGAAGGGCTATCACCCAAGGAATGAGAAAGCGACTTCCAGGGGCACATCCTGCACGTATTAACAAATGCATTACGTTACATCTAACCTGTTTCTGCTTGCGCTTCAGCACCCGCCTGACCACCACCGGAGCCGCCGGTACTAGTTGAATCTGTGGTTAACTCATGCATTATTTCACTGTAAGTTTTTAATAGATAGCACAGTGTGCTTTGTACACTTCGTTGTTTATTGGTAGTTCTTTACACTACAAACTAAAATAAAAATTGACGTGCATAGGTAAACTGAACTCAATATTATTTATATTTATTCAACATATCAGCCACAAGATGTCCACTGCTGAACAAAAGCCTCCCCCTTAGATGTACACAACGAGCAGTCACATGCCGCTCTCATCCAACGACTCCCAGCGACCTTCACCAGGTCGTCTGTCCACCTCGTTGGAGGTCATCCCACGTAGCGTTTTCCGGTGCGCGGTCTCCATTCGAGAAATTTGGGCCCAACGGCCATCAGTTCTACGAGCAAAATGCCCCGCCCGCGATATATTTATTAAGTGAATTAAATTAAGTGTACAACAAGAACTAGGCATGATAATCGAAATATATAAAACTACATTAAAATACATCACACATTATTTGTAGAAATAAAGACATACATATAAAATATTTAAATACAAAACCAAATCATACTTATAACATTATTACAACTATAATAATACATACACACATGTGTATATCATTTCGGCCTAATGAAGTCCACTGTTGGACACAGGCCTCCCCCAAAGATCATCACAACCACCGATATGGATGTGTTTTGAGCTCATTGGGGGGTTTTGCCATAATCGCCACGCTTGGCAGGCGGGTTGGCGATCGCAGTTGAGTTGTTAATGTACTCGAAGGACGCTGCTGCCCATCCTCCGACTAATCCCTTAGTCGACTTTTACGACACCCATGGGAGGAGATGGGGTGGTGGCATGTACATACTTAATACTTAGTAAGTCATGTTGAGAGCAACTGGTCCTAAATTCTTCTCTTGAAAACATCCACAGGAAGGGCTATCACCCAAGGAACGAGAAAGCGAATTCCAGTGGCACATCCTGCACGTATTAACAAATGCATTAAGTTACATCTAACCTGTTTCTGCTTGCGCTTCAGCACCCGCCTGACCACCACCGGAGCCGCCAGTGCCGCCGGTACTAGTTGAATCTGTGGTAATAATTCATGCATTATTTCACTGTAAGTTTTTAATAGATGGCACAGTGTGCTTTGTACACTTTGTAGTTTATTGGTAATTCTTTATTGTACAAACTAAAATAAAAGTTGATGTGCATAGGTGAACTGAACTCAATATTATTAATATTTATTCATCATATCAGCCACAGGATGTCTACTGCTAAACAAAGGCCTCCCCCTTAGATTTACACAACGAGCGGTCACATGCCGCTCTCATCCAATGATTACCAGCGACATTCACCAGTTCGTCTGTCCACCTCATTGGAGGTCGTCCCACGTAGCATTTTCCGGTGCGCGGTCTCTATTCGAGAAATTTGGGCCCAACGGCCAACAGTTCTACGAGCAATGTGCCCCGCCCATTGCCACTTCAGTTTACTAATCCTTTCAGCTAAATCTATATATTTTTATTAAGTGAATTGAATTAAGTGTACAACAAGAACTAGGCATGATAAATGAAATATATAAAATTGCATTAAAATACATCACATATTTTTTGTAGAAATAAAGACATACATATAAAATATTTAAATACATCACATATTTTTTGTAGAAATAAAGACATACATATAAAATATTTAAATACAAAACCAAATCATACGTATAGCACACTTGCAACTATCTTCATGGAAGGCTCGGTGTGCTTTTGTTCACTTTACTGTTTTTTTGTGTATGAACTAAAATGAAATTTGATGTGCATAGGCGTACTGAACTCAGTATTGGTTTACCTTAATTTATTGTAATTAATTAAGTGTATAACAAGAACTAGGCATGATAAATGAAATATATAAAAGTACATTAAAATACATCACATATTATTTGTAGTAAAGTGTAATAATTCATGCATTATTACATTGTAAGTTATTAATGAATGGCACAGTGTGCTTTGTATACTATACTGCTTATTGGCAGTTCTTTATTGTAAAAACTAAAATAAAAGTTGATGTGCATAGGTGAACTGAACTCAATATTATTTATATTTATTCATCATATCAGCCACAGGATGTCCACTGCTGAACAAAGGCTCCCCCTTAGATTTACACAACGAACGGTCACATGCCGCTCTAATCTAACGACTCCCAGTGACCTTCACCAGGTCTTCCGTCCACCTCCTTGGAGGTCGTCCCACGCTGCGTTTTCCGGAGCGCGGTCTCCATTCGAGAAATTTGGGCCCAACGGCCATCAGTTCTACGAGCAATGTACCCCGCCAATTGGCACTTCAGTTTACTAATCCTTTCAGCTATATCGGTATATTCTTATTAAGCGAATTGAATTAAGTGTACAACAAGAACTAGGCAGAATAAATGAAATATTTTAAAGTACATTAAAATACATCACATATTATTTGTAGAAATAAAGACATAGATAAAAAAAAAATACAATACCAAATCATACTTATAACATAATTACCACTATAATAACACATACACACATGTGTATATACATACTTTCAACCGCACATTGACACACTTACATCACGAGTTCGGAAAATAATCTACGTATTCAAGAATCTCAGACGCGTTGCGGATGAAAGTGTAAGAAAATCGGTGTACCAGTACTTTGCCAGTCCCTTCTAACCTTACAAACTGGGCTGGCTCTCCTAAATCTACTCTTACCCAACTTGAAGGGCACAAAGAGCAATTCTAAAAGTATCCTCTTCTCTAATCTTTCGATATCCCACCATTGAACTGTAATGTTCTTACCGTTCGACAAATATTCATCTTACAAACGAACCTTAAACAACATACTCGTTTAATATATAACTCACCCACTTCCAGTAACAGGCGTCGCGTGCCAGTCGTTCGTTCTCTCAGTCGATTCTCAACCAACCTCCCCAACCGATTCTTTTGCTCCTTAGGAGGTTACCTATACAACAAAATAAATAAAACCCACAACATTTTTCCTGAAACTAAATATACGTGTAAAAAAAGATCACTGAGTGGCTCAAGACACTGGACTACGAAAAACCTTTCTAAGTATCCCGAAAGAAACACTGCTGTTTGTTGCTGTAAGTTGTTTTCAATTTCATTTAAAAATAATTATTAATTTTAGTATCGAAATTCTCTAGATGGCGTTAGTGGAAATATTAGAAGGCGGTATGGTTCGGTTACCACGAATACCATATGAAGACGTTTCACTATCGTAAATCAAGGCAAACCGTTGGGTCTGACTTCCTAAATTATACACTAACTGACTCAGTCAGTCATTTAATACTTTCGACTTGGTTAGATGTCTTGTTATCTTGAGAGTTAAAAGAAGTGTTTAGTCCATATACAAAATAATAATATTTTTGGTAAGTAGATCAAGGGAAGTTGTTAAATTGCCCTGTATATCCAAGGTCCTAAAACGAGCTCTAATTTAACGATTCCGTGTCTGAAGCTCGCCGCAGACGGTCGTGCTGTGCTCGCGCTCCCCGATCAGTGTGCCGTGTAGTGTTTTTTCGCAATCCGTCCCGTCGAATTGCAGTCACTTCATATAAATCACGCGTTGCCTTTGTCAAGGCGACTACTGATTTTATTTCTTTCGACGATTGAATTTATCGCGTTATTGTGCCCCTTCAGGGAAAAACCACTGTTTGGTGGTCCTCGGCGGATACCTTACGGTGCCAACGAAGCCGAGTGGGGTGTTGACCCGCCACACCCGCCTAGCCCCATCAGGGCAAAGCAGTTAGTCGGCAGCGGTCTAGGACCACCGGCCTTGGGGGCTACCCTAGTCGACCCTAGTTCGAGTCTACGTTTTCAGGTTATACAGTCTCTTGCGGGCGATACCTTATCGGCTCTTGCAAAAGAGCTGTCAGGGACCTGTTTGCCCAATAAGACTGGCCACGGATGATACTAGCTTAGGGCTCACCTTAGATACACTCACCTCCCTGCCTACACCCGACAGGGAGGGTTTTGTTACACACCCCCGGGCCCATCCAACCCGGGAGGATAGGGAATCGCGTAAATCGATTGTCCTCTACGCTTTAAGCGTATTTCTGTTTTTTTTTTCTCTTTTGTCCCACGTCCGCCATTTTGTTGCAAAACAAAATGGCCGACGACGCCACGCTGCTTAGAAATATTAGGGAGGTCCTTCTAAAAGACCCCTACATTGCTGCCAACTATGGCAGCCTTCTGTCCCCCTCACTAGAGCCAGGCACAAAAGTGCAGACCCCTATCCCGAACCCAAAAAAAGGGGAACAACCCCCGAACTCGATGCCGGCATCTCATCCGCCCCTCAGGCAAAAACCCCCCTCCCCACCGCCAGCACGAACGCCTCCTCCGATTCGGCCTCTGACGAGTTCCAACTCGTCAGCGGTAGCCGTAAAAAGCGGGCCCGCAAGGCCAAGTCCTCCGCTCAAGCTGCGCCCGCCAAAGCCCCGAAAACGGACGAGGCTTCGTCCTCCGCTCCGCCCTCTGCCCCTGTCCCCACGACGACCTCTTCACAGGCCAGTCTCCCTCCTACCCCTACCCCCGCAAACTCCTAACCCCAATCCCAGCCCGCCAAGGTCCCGAAAAAGGACAAAAAACCACCCGCAATATACATCCAGGCCAAGGACAAGTGGAATGACGTGTCCAAAATGTGTATCGAACTAGGTATTAACTACCTAAGTGCCCGCACCACAGCCGTCGGGGTCAAAGTGGCAGTTCCCACTGCCCAAGACTTCAGGTCTTTGACCCGTGCCCTCCAAGACAGGAACGTGTACGTTCACACGTACTCTCTCGCTGAGGAACGCCCACTCCGGGTAATCCTTAAAGGCATCCCCAAGGAGATCGACACCGACTCCATCAAAGACGACCTTCTGTCGCAAAGTATCCCAGTCCTTAAAGTTCATCGCATGCACGCTGGTCGCAGCGGTGAAGCTTACGACATGGTCCTCGCCAGATGCGAAAAGACCGCCGATAATGATCGGAAAATATTTACTATTAAGACCGTATGCCACCTCTCAGGCATAAAAGTCGAACCTCCCCATCGTTATGGTCCTCCCGAGCAGTGTCAGCGCTGCCAACTAAAGCCCCGCGAGCTAACAACAAGGCTGCTAAGCGCAAAGCGGCTACCCAAGCCTTCGCGGCCGCCCACTACGCCTCTCAGGCCCCTCCCACGTCCCAACGACTCAGCTCTCAAAGGCCATCGCCATGGAACGCGCTGAAACATCAGCAAGCGTTCCCCGCCCTGAGGAAAAGTCTATTGACCCCACAGGCGACCCAGGCATCAGCGATTTCCTCGCTGATGACCGCCCCCCATACGGCACCGTACCTTCCCGTGCCGTACAACCAACCCGCACCACAAGTGCACTCTCAGAGGGCCGCCTCTCCCTCACCCCAATCCACACCCCTTCTCAAAACTAACGACCTCTCAGTTTGCCTCGGTCTTCTCAACTCTGTCGACCCGAACAGAGTCCCAAATGGCCGCAGCCATTAGGGCAAACCAGGGCCAATACGGCCTCATGTTAGTACTCAGCGACTTCGCTGATGTCTCATCCATCCTCCTCTCCTACCGCGTTCATCCGTAATGGATTCACAAAACAGGTGCAGAACAAAAACCCCATCCCTTAAAATAGGCATCTTCAATGCCAACAGCATTATTGGCCAAAAAGACGAAATCGCCTTATTCCTCCGCGGCCACCTTATTGACATTATGTTGATACAAGAGACCTTTTTGAAACCCTCTCACAGGAACCCTAGAATTGCTAACTATGATATAGTGCGCAACGATAGGACCCACTCCCGTGGAGGAGGCACTCTTATTTACTATAAGAGATCCCTTTATTGCATGCCCTAGATACCCCGTCCCTTACCAATCTAGAGGCATCTGTGTGCAGGATAGGCATGACAGGTCATCAACCGATCACTATAGTGTCAGCTTACCTAACCCCCAATGCCCAAGACGGTCCAATCCAATCGGATCTCGAAGCACTCTTCGATCTAGGCGACTCCGTCATAGTGGCGGGAGATCTCAATGCCAAACATGAGTCTTGGAACGGTCTCACCCACAACCACAGAGGAAGTAAATTATACTCCCTCAGTAACCTCCTCAATTTTGACATCATCGCCCCGATGTATCCCACTCACTACCCCAGCAATGTTAATCATCGCCCGGATATACTCGACCTAGCACTTCTAATGAATGTCAACCTCAAGTTGCATTCCATTGAAGTACTACAAGAGCTAGACTCCGATCACCGTCCTGTGATCTTTCACCTCACCTCCCGCTTTGGCCCCACGGACACAGGACTACCCCCTCAGACCATTGTGACGACGGACTGGAGGAAAGTTAGGCAACGCCTCAACGACCCCTCGTCCGCCCAGTTAGATAGAATTCCCGAATGCATAACGTCAGTCGCAGACACGCTAGGCGCGATCGACTCCCTCACCGTGCATGTACAGTCCGTCGTGAACGTGTTCACGGCGAGTTCCTGCGATGGAAGACCATCGTATGAAACTCCCTGACGATGTACGTGCACTGATGACGGAGAAGAACGCAGCCCTTAGAGCGTACTCATCTTTTCCCAGCGAACCCAATCGCCTCTTTATGTGCCACCTGCAGCGTGCTGTCAAGGAACGTATTAAGGAGTGCCGAGAGGCCAACTGGGATAAGATGTTGGGCGACTTAGAGCCAACCCACCTTGCGTTCTGGCATCTGCAACGGAAACTCAAATCCGAAACATCCAATGTTGTCCCCCCCCTCAACCGTCCCAACCAAAGGCCGGCCTTTGATGACGACGAAAAATCCGAATGCCTAGCTGACAGTCTAGAAGCGCAATGTTCCCCAAGCACTCTACCTGTAGACCAAGCTTATCTCAAAAAGGTTGACGCTGAAGTCGAACTTAGAGCAGCTATTCCGCCTGCCGACGACCCTGACGACCCCCTCCCTCCGGTCACGGCAGACGAGGTCAGAAATCTCGTGAAAAAGATTCACCCTCGCAAAGCCCCCGGCTCTGACCGTATCACCAACAAGGTGATTAAACTCTTCCCCGAACGTCTTATCGCCTTAATGACCGTCATCTTCAATGCGGCATTAAACAATAACCTCTTTCCGCATACGTG
This sequence comes from Diloba caeruleocephala, assembly GCA_947459985.1. Classification (NCBI taxonomy): domain Eukaryota; kingdom Metazoa; phylum Arthropoda; class Insecta; order Lepidoptera; family Noctuidae; genus Diloba; species Diloba caeruleocephala. The sequence continues at coordinate 20,124,156 of OX381611.1, forward strand.
GAAACAGGCCACCGTTATCGGTATTCCCAAACCCGGTAAGCCCAAGTGCGAGCCTTCCAGCTATCGCCCCATAAGCCTTCTCAATTCTCTTGCGAAGATTTATGAGCGGATTATCTATTCCCGATTAAAGGATTTTGCCGAATCCAAGAAACTCATTCCCGACGAACAGTTTGGTTTTAGAACCAAACACTCGTGTGTACAACAAGTCCACCGACTAGTTGAACACATCACGTTCGGATTCTCACGCGGCTTGATGACGGGAGTCCTCTTTTTCGATGTTGCGAAAGCATTTGACAAAGTCTGGCACAATGGCTTATTATATAAGTTGTATCAACTCGGAGTGCCTGACCGTCTCGTTCTCATCATACGAGACTTCTTGTCAAATCGCAGTTTCCGATATCGAATCACGGGCACTCTCTCTTCCCCCCACCCCAGTAGAGCCGGAGTCCCACAAGGATCCGTGCTAGCCCCACTATTGTTCACACTGTACACCAGTGACCTCCCCAAAAGACCTGCTAATACGACCCAATTAGCACTCTTCGCCGATGACACGGCCATTTTCTACTCTGGTTACGTTCCCGATAGTATAACTAAGATCCTCCAAACCACAGCCAACGCCTACGGTAAATGGTTTAGGAAATGGCGGATCGAAGTAAACCCTATCAAAAGTAAAGCCGTCCTATTTTGCAAATTAGGCGACGACCACCCACGCTTCAGGGAGATCTCGATGCTGGGCCAATCGGTTCCTTGGGAACCGCACGCCAAGTATCTTGGAGTCACCCTAGACAAAAAACTGACCTTCACTACCCACACAAAGATGTTGCGTGCCCGCGCTGGCTTTGTGCTTGGTCGCCTTCACTATATTCTGAACGCTCGTAGTAAATTATCCCTTAGAAATAAGGTGAGAATTTACACCACATGCATTCGACCCATCATGACCTATGCCAGCCCAGTGTTCGCACACGCTGAATCAAGCCCACTCCGTAGATTCGAAACCCTCCAAACCCGTTTCATGCGAAAGGCCACCGGAGCGCCTCTGTACATTCGAAACGACCAACTCCATTTCGACCTTAACTTGCCGACCATCAGGCAATTTATGAAACAAGCGTCTAAACGCTATCTCGATTTTGCCCTGTCCCACCCAAATCCCCTTATGGTATCAGCCGCCGACTACGAACCCTCCCGTATCAGCGCCCTTAGCGAAACTTGCTTAGTTTTTAATATTTAATTTAAGCCTGGCTGGACGCCTCCTTTGGCTTCGCCAGCAACCACATTTCCCAGAAATGTATGCGAGAAGCCCAACAAAAAAAAAAAACGATGAATATAAAAAAAGACTCATCATATCAGCCAAAGGATGTCCACTGCTGAACAAAGGCCTCCCTCTTACATTTCCACAAGTAGCGGTTACATGCCGCCCTCATCCAACGACTCCCAGTGAACCTCCCCAGGTCTCCATTCGAGAAATTTGCGCCCAACGGCCATTAGTTCTACGAGCAATGTGCCCCGCCCATTGCCACTTCAGTTTACTAATCCTTTCAGCTAAATCGATATATTTTTATTAAGCGAATTGAATTAAGTGTACAAGAAGAACTAGGCATGATAAATGAAATATATAAAAGTACATTAAAATACATCACATGTTATTTATAGAAATAAAGACATACGTATCAAATATTTAAATACAAAACCAAATCATTCTTATAACATAATTACAACTATAATAATACATACACACATGTGTATATACATACGTATTACTTAGTAAGACATGTTGAGAGCAAATGGTCCTGAATTCTTCGCTTGAAAACATCCACAGGAAGGGCTATCACCCAAGGAACGAGGAAGCAAATTCCAATGGCACATCCTGCACGTATTAACAAATGCATTACGTTATATCTAACCTGTTTCTGCTAGCGCTTCAGAACCCGCCTGACCACCACCGGAGCCGCCGGTACTAGTTGAATCTGTGGTAATAATTCATGCATTATTACACTGTAAGTTTTTAATAGATGGCATAGTGTGATTTGTACACTTTGTTGTTTAATGGTAGTTCTTTACTGTACAAACTAAAATAAAAGTTGACGTGCATAGGTGAACTGAACTCAATATTATTTACCTTTATCAAGCGAATTGAATTAAGTGTACAACAAGAACTAGCCATAATAAATAACATATATAAAGGTACATTAAAAATACATCACATATTATTTGTAGAAATAAAGACATACATATGAAATATATAAACCCAAAACCAAATCATATGTATAGCACAATTACAACTATCTTCATAGAAGGCTCGATGTGCTTTTGTTCAATTTACTGTTTTTTTGTGTATGAACTAAAATGAAATTTGATGTGCATAGGCGTACTGAACTCATTATTGGTTAACCTTAATTTATTGTAATTAATTAAGTATATAACAAGAACTAGGCATGATAAATGAAATATATAAAAGTACATTAAAATACATCACATATTATTTGTAGTACAGTGTAATAATTCATGCATTATTACATTGTAAGTTTTTAATGAATGGCACAGTATGCTTTGTACACTATATTGTTTATTGGTAGTTCTTTATTGTACAAACTGAATTAAAAGTTGATGTGCATAGGTGAACTGAACTCATATTATTTATATTTATTCATCATATCAGCCACAGGATGTCCACTGCTGAACAACGGCCTCCCCCTTAGATTTACACAACGAGCGGTCACATGCCGCTCTAATCCAACGACTCCCAGTGACCTTCACAAGGTCGTCTGTCCACCTCCTTGGAGGTAGTCCCACGCTGCGTTTTCCGGAGCGCGGTCTCCATTCGAGAAATTTGGGCCCAACGGCCATCAGTTCTACGAGCAATGTGCCCCGTCAATTGCCACTTCAGTTTACTAATCCTTTCAGCTATATCGATATATTTTTATTGAGCGAATTGAATTAAGTGTACAACAAGAACTAGGCAGGATAAATGAAATATATAAAAGTACATTAAAATACATCACATATCATTTGTAGAAATAAAGACATACATGTAAAAAAAATACAAAACCAAATCATACTTATAACATAATTACAACTATAATAATACATACACACATGTGTATATACATACGAATAACTCAGTAAGTCATGTTGAGAGGAAATGGTCCTAAATTCTTCTCCTGAAAATATTTGTGGATACAGGAAGGGCTATCACCCAAGGAACGAAGAACCGAATTCCAATGGTACATCCTGCACGTATTACCAAATGCATTACGTTATATCTAACCTGTTTTTGCTTGCGTTTCAGCACCCGCCTGACCACAACCGCAGCCGCCAGTGCCGCCGGTACTAGTTGAATCTGTGGTAATAATTTATGCATTATTCAGTCTAAGATTTAATGATGTCACAGTGTGCTTTATACAATTTTTTGTGTATTAGTAGTTCTTTATTGTACAAACTAAAATAAACGTTGACGTGCATAGGTGAACTGAACTCAATAATATTTATCTTTACTGAGTTGAATTAAGTGTACAACAAGTACTAGGCATAATAAATAAAACATATAAAGGTACATTAAAATACATTACATTTTATTTGTAGAAATAAAGACATAAATATAAAATATTTAAATACAAACCAAATCATACTTATAACATAATTACAACTATAATAATACACATATGTGTATATACATACTTAATACCTAGTAAGTCATGTTGAGAGCAAATGGTCCTAAATTCTTCTCTTGGAAACATCCACAGGAAGGGCTATCACCCAAGGAACGAGATGTATATACATACTTAATACTTAGTAAGTCATGTTGAGAGCAAATGGTCCTAAATTCTTCTCTTGAAAACATCCACAGGAAGGGCTATCACCCAAGGAACGAGAAAGCGAATTCCAGTGGCACATCCTGGTCGTATTAACAAATGCATTACGTTACATCTAACCTGTTTCTGCTTGCGCTTCAGCACGCGCCTGACCACCACCGGAGCCGCCAGTGCCGCCGTTACTAGTTGAATCTGTGGTAATAATTCATGCATTATTTCACTGTAAGGTTTTATTAAATAGCAAAGTGTGCTTTGTACACTTTATTTTTATTGGTACTTCTTTACTGTACAAACTAAAATAAAAGTTGATGTGCATAGGTGAACTTAACTCAATATTATTAATATTTATTCATCATATCAGCCACAGGATGTCCACTGCTAAACAAAGGCCTCCCCCTTAGATTTACACAACGAGCGGTCACATGCCGCTCTCATCCAACGACTCCCAGTGACCTTCACCAGGTCGTCTGTCCACCTCGTTGGAGGTCGTCCCACGTAGCATTTTCCGGTGCGCGGTCTCCATTCGAGAAATTTGGGCCCAATGGCCATCCGTTCTACGAGCAATATCGCCCATTGTCACTTCAGTTTACTAATCCTTTCAGCTAAATCGATATATTTTTATTAAGCGAATTGAATTAAGTGTACAACAAGAACTAGGCATGATAAATGAAATATATAAAAGTACATTAAAATACATCACATATTATTTGTAGAAAAAAAGACATACATATCAAATATTTAAATACAAAACCAAATCATACTTATATCCTAATTACAACTATAATAATACATACACACATGTATATATACATACTTATTACTTAGTAAGTCATGTTGAGAGCAAATCCTAAATTCTTCACTTGAAAACATCCACAGGAAGGGCTATCACCCAAGGAACGAGAAAGCGAATTCCAGTGACACATATTAACAAATGCATTACGTTACATCTAACCTGTTTCTGCTTGCGCTTCAGCACCCGCCTGACCACCACCGGAGCCGCCAGTGCTGCCGGTACTAGTTGAATCTGTGATAATAATTCATGCATTATTTCACTTTATAGAAGGCACGGTGTGCTTTTGTACACTTTATTGTACAAACTAAAATGAAAGTTGATGTGCATAGGCGAGCTGAACTCAATATTCGTCGTTTTAGCCGAATAAAGTTCACTGCTGGACACAAGCCTCCCCTAAGGATCACCACAACGACCGGTCTGGGTGTGTTTTATGCTCATTGGGAGGTTTTGCCAATGATGCCATGAGATGGGTTGGTGCTATTGGCAGGCGGCATCGCACGGCAGAGCAAAGTCAAGCGCCCAGATTGACACGATGAGCTAAGAGTCGGGCAATTTGGGAATGGGAAATGGAACCCCAAGGAACAGAGACTATCTTTTAGAAAAGTAGGAACTCTTTTGTCATAAACAGTTTTTTCCAAAAGCCGCTCTAAAGGAAATGAAACTACACGAATGCGGTGGTTTTACGAAGAATAATACTGACTTCATTATCACCATTATAAGACAAATATTCAATTATGATTCCGTGATCCTTAGGGTGAAACCAGTTATGATCACCGAATGGTAAGAAGCACATTGAATATGAATCTCAAACTTATCTCATATTGTAAATTCTACACTCCCGCCCTCTAGCGCTCATATCAAAACACTAAGCTTTCAACTCGAACTACAAAATCGCTTCGAGTGCCTAGAGCAGATATGGGCAACAACCTGCCCGCTGTAAGATATGATCCGGCCCGCGAGACATTAAAACCCCAATTAAAAAAATATTACATTAGGTACTTATACTCACGGTAGTGACAGTGAGGTGGCAAACCCTTTGATGTTTGCCGCTTCACTCTTTGATTATCGCCGCCATTTGGCTTGCTCGATCAAATTCTTTGAGGTTTGCCGCCTCACGGGCGACTCATCTAGTTTATTCCAGAGTATTCCTTCATTTTGCCATGTAAGCGGGTAGATGGCCCGAACGTTAGTTCAGTTCTATTTGAGCTACCGAGGTGATAAGCGATATCCTTGCGAACTGCTCGAGCCGTCAACTTGCTTTGTGACTTTGTGTGCTTCTTGAGTGGTTACTGACTATAGTTTGTTATTAAGTTTATTGAACGAAAAGTTAACAAAAATGATGTCTGGTGGAAAGAAACGAAAAGTAGACACAGAGGGTCGGCAGTTTCAAGAAAAATGGACTGAAGAATTATTTTTAATCTTGCACAATGTTTGCTGTGTAATGAATCCATTTCAGTAATGAAAGAATTCAATATAAAGAGGGAATACTCAACTAAGCATGCTACGCTGCACTCACTGACAGGACAATTAAGAACAGACAAAATCCAGAAGCTTACCGCAAATTTGGAAAAACAGCAACAAATTTTTCATAAACAAAGAACACAACTTGATAATGTTGTGAAAGCTAGTTTTATAGTTAGTTCAAAATTGGCAAAGGCATTAAAACCATTTACCGAAGGAAAATTTGTCAAAGACTGTATGTTAGAAGTTTGCGGTATTTTGTGTCCTGAAAAGAAAATGAATTTGAAAAAATTAGTTTGTCAAGATGAACTGTTGTTCGACGTATAGAAATGATGGCTAATGATAAAAAAACAACATTGTCTGACCGTACAGCTGGTTTTGGATCATTTTCCATAGCATTAGACGAGAGCACCGATTTGTCTGACACAGCTCAACCGGCTATATTTATTCGAGGTGTTGATAAGGAGTTCACTGTTACTGAGGAATTGCTTGCTTTACAGCCGCTAAAAGGAACCACTACAATAGAGGATATTTTTATAGAAGTTCAAAAGTTATTCACAAGTTTTGGCTTGCCATTGTCAAAACTAATTGGAGTATGCACAGATGGGGCACATTCTAAGTCGGCTTACGTAAGTGGTTTGGCGGTTATGTTGCGGAATGAGAACAACCTCATAAAGTATGTGACTATCAATTATGTTTTTGGAAGTGGACTGTATTCGAAGGATGCTGGTAAAAGATGAGTTACATTAAACGGAAAACACGCGGATATAGGCGGGGCGATCGTTGGAGAGAGGATTAGGTGCACGCCTTACCTTGGAGCTGGCCGCTCTTTAGTATCAGCACGCCTCTGATGTAGGTCTTCTCTCTTCCAAATGGCTGGCGAGGGTTCACACACGCTAGGCAAGAACACGTGGCACAGCACAATACGTCACTCAGTTTTACACCCGCGGGCGGATAAGTAATCACAACACTTTATAGGCGTCTATAGTGCAGTCCAACGAATTGGACTGCGATAGTCTTCAGCAAGATTGCCAGAAGACCGCGGTGAGTAGATTTGAGCAGCTTCCGATTAGGCTCAAGAGTTTTTTCATACTAGATATAGGTCACGGCATATTCAACGGCCGCGGTTGGTTAGCGTGCGAGTGGGGAGGTGGTAGGGATGATCGCCCGCGCAAGACATATTTTAATTAGTTCTTACACATTAAAGAGATGGCGTTACCAGTAAGGGTTTCATCGGAATTTTGAATGAAAAAGCAACAGAATTAAATGTGCAAAAAGATGATTTGATAGTCCTTCATTGCATTATCCACCAACAGAACTTGTGTTCTAAGTCCATTCGACTCCAAAATGTTATGAATGTGGTAGTAAAAACCATCAACTATATGAAAATAAAAGATAAACCACTATCTGAATTAAGTGACCCAAAATGGATATGTGACTTAGCATTTCTGGTCGATCTTACAGGCTATTTGAATGATTTTAATTTGTAACTTCAAAAACAAGGACAGTTGGTAAATGATTTGTACAGCCATTTGAAAGCGTTTCAGATCAAACTACGGTTGTGGGAGTCACAGATGCTGTCTGGTAACAGTTACCATTTCAACACGCTCTCTGCGCATGAAAATATTGCTTATGTTCAATATGCTGAAGAACTCAAGTTACTGCCGGAACAATTTTCGAACAGATTTAGCGACTTCAAAAACATGGAAGACTGTTTCAGTTTATTTGCTACTCCTACAAAATGCTTCAATACACTTACAAATGGAGTTGGAGATTCAAGAAAACTCACTCCTAAAATCCAAATTTGAAGTTGTGCGATTTCTACAAAAAATACCTAGAAAAAAAACAATTTTCCGCAGCTTAGAAAATTCGCAAGAAGATTGATTTATGCGTTTGGCACTACTTATAAATGCGAACAGTTTTTTTTATTGATGAAAGTTAATAAATCAACACATCGTACAAAACTGACTGACGATAATTTGGAAAATTCTTTACGTCTTTGTATCAGTAGAATTAATCCAAATATCGATGGATTAGTTTCCCAAATTCAAGCTCAAGTGTCTCATTGATTTCGGTGTATTTAACTTTCGCAGTTTGTAACAATTGCAAATTTAACGATTTAATTATAATGTACCATTTTTTTCAATTTCATTTTGTTATTTTAATAAATTGTACAATAATAACATTGTCGTATTATTTCATGTCTAATATCTATCGCAATATTTTTATCACTTCTTTAAAATGCACTAAGTACTTTTAAACGCGGCCCGCGAACGTATTTTCACGCTAAAGTTTGGCCCTCAACATTTCAAAGGTTGCCCATATCTGGCATAGAACATTGGGTACGATGCATGGTGATGATAGGTTTGTAGAAACTGATCAAATGGTTGGGTTGCAGTATTTCAAAACTAACCAACCGTAAATAGGAGGGATCAAAAAGTAGTGAGAACGACATACATCTTGGTAAGAAAAATAAATACTGGCAGGCATAGCTCAGATCGATATTTGTAATATTAATAAAGAAAAAAATATTCGATTCTCTTTTGTTTTTTTCTGAATATAGTCATTTCTTTGCTTCGTGTCGGAACGTGTTCTCGAAAATGGAGAAAAACGAAGTGCGAGCCGTTATTAAACACCTCTATTTAAAAAAGTTATCGACGCCAGAGATTCATTACGATTTGGAGGCAACATTAGGAGAGTCTGCTCCGCCGTATTCCACTGTCGCAAGGTGGGCTTCTCAATTTCGAGTAGGGAGAACGAGCACAGAAGACGAACATCGTTGCGGGCGTCCATCGACGTCAGTCACCCAAGAAAATGTTGTGAAAGTCGAGAAAATTGTATTGAGCGATCGAAGAGTTACCATCCGATACTTAATTCAAGAAACGGGCATTTCATATGGAAGTATTCAATCCATATTGAAACAATCTTTGAATATGAGAAAAGTCTCCGCAAGATGGGTGCCGAGAATGTTAACCGACAGTCAGAAACAACATCGACTTGACATTTCAAAGATGTTGTTGGACAAGTTTCAAGAAGATTCTGAAAACTTTTGTCTCGGTTCGTAACAATGGACGAAACATGGGTCCATAATTTTGATCCCGAGACAAAACAGCAATCTTCGCAATGGAAACGGCCATCATCGCCGACCCCGAAGAAGTTTCGTGTCGTGGCATCGGCTGGCAAGATTATGGCCTCAATATTTTGGGACTCAGGAGGGATATTGTTGATTGATAACCTGGAGCGAGGAACCACTATTACAGGCCACTATTATGCAGCTTTAATTCCCAAGTTGAGGAATGCCATCAAAACGAAAAGGAGAGGAAAACTTCGAAGGGGCGGGCTGTTTCATCACGACAACGATGCGATGGCTGCTATTCAGCAAACTGGCTTCGATATTATTATTTTTTTGTAATACCTTGTCCCACACTAGGATTTCTCGTTTTCGTTTACATATTTTTTATTATTTCCTGTTATTCACCAGATCTGGCGGCTAGCGTTTTTTATCTGGTCCCCAAATTGAAAAAATACTTAACAGGTACGAAGACGATAACGAGGTGATGGATGCTGTGGAGAGCTTTTTGCAGAACCAAGACAAAACTTTTTTTGTGAAAGGGATTGAAGCCTTGGAAAAGCGCTGGACTCGGTGTGTAGATAGACTCGGAAACTATGTAGATTGTAATTATTAAGTTATCAATAGTCATTATATTCTATCTCATTCTCACTATTCTTTGATCCCTCGTATTATTAACTAAACGTTTATTTCAGACGGAGTCCATAGACTGTTAGTAATACAAAAATACAAAAAATCCAAGGTAAGTATCAAATAAATTTACGTTTAACCGCATAGGATCTCAAGCCGATGCCGATGCCCAGAATGCGACTGCCTATCCTAAGACATTGTGCAGTCGCATACATCTGATTGAGTCTCAACGGTCTGATAACACGCTGAGGATGTCGTTCCAGCTAATTTACATCTGCTTTAGCAGAGAGGCACAACGCTTTCATAAGATGGTATGTAAACAGTACGACGGTATGTGGTTACAGCTAGAAAAGAGCAGTGCTAGCTATCTATAAACTGGACTCTCGTGAGTCACTCCGGAAACTATATAAAGAAACAAACATTCTTACTCTACCATCCTTATATATATTTCAAAACATTATGTATATCCGCAAAAATATAGCTAATTTTAGTACGAAAAGTGACGTGCACAGCTTAAATACTCGCAACAAGAACACGTTGGTTGTACCTGGCTTTAGACTTAGCAAAACCAGCAAGTCGTTTATGGGAAACAGTATTAGATTCTATAACAAAATTCCTTGTAGTATTACCGACTTACCAGAAATAAGATACAAATCATTGAATAAGCGCATTTTAATTTCGAAAGCCTACAATAATGTAAATCATTACATCGACGATAGCGATGTCTGGCAAACGTTTCCCTCCTGCACACTGCGACCCTCTGGCGCTTTATAATACATTTTATAATTTTCGTATGATTGAAGTGTTATTACTCCTAATCAATGCTTTACCGTTTACAAAGAAATTGTAGTTTGTTTTTATTGAAATCCTGACATTTACTTGACAATTTTTTTATTGACATCTTGAAATTTAATTTGACTTATTTAAAATTGAATTCTATATTTATGATATAAATTATTTGCTTATGTTTAACATAATGACTGCAATTTACATTCTAATATTTTCTTAATCTTGTGACATTATTAAATTAATTAATCATAAAATTGTAAATGTGTAAGCATCATAAAGCCATTAATGTTATATGTTTAGTACCTATACTTTGCCCTTTGCCTGGTAGTATTGGTGTGTCATGCTCACTAAAATGTCTTGCTGGCGGTGGTGTTGTGTATCGGGTCGTTCGGTTCCCTACTATATGGATGAGCTAAGCGATGCTGATGCATGCTCGTGAACGGGTGCCATCTGTTGGGACTGGTCAGCCGCTAATTAACTGCCATGGCAAGTAATGTATTATATTATAGTAGTAGGTTTTTTTTATACATTAACCTACATTATTCCCGTTATATGTTTTACCATAATTTGTATCAATCAACATTGTAAGCTCAATTATTTTAAAAGAATATCTATGGAGTTTCTTGCGGGCTCTTCTCCATAGATCAACTATTTGGAACCGTGCAACTTAGATTCTGACGTTTCATAAGCGCCAATATTTGGTTTAATTGAAATAAAAGTATTTGACTTTGATTTTGACCGAGTGCTGGATCCTGGTCGATCGGATCGGATCTCTCTCTGGCGGCAGTAGTGTCGGCTATGTTAGCAGAGCATGAAAATTGGAGTACAGTGGTTTTCTGCGAGAGCGTCATCCTCCAGAAGGAAACTGCAGAGCGCGATCGGGAGAGGGCCGGTCCCGCACGGAGAGGAGAAGGACGAGACGGCGCCAGCGTAAAAACTCCCGCGGTGCCCAGGTCTAACATGCCTGAGCCCCCTGCCATCGTTACATGCCACATCATCGAGGTCGCGAGCGCGCAAATTGGGGAATCTGCATGCTCCCGCCAAGCGATCCCTGGAAAGACGGTGGTGGGCACGTGGTCACGTGCCACCGTGTGCGTAGCATAGCGCACAGCAAGGCTTGGGGGGATCCTTTACAATCCTCCCCGAGAAGAGAAGAGATATATCTCTAGCAGGACGGTTGAGTTCGGCTGCTTATGCTGTTAGAAAAATCAGACTTCTTACAGATGTAGCTACTGCAAGACTTGTTTGCTTTAGCTACTTTCTTTTTTATAGCATAAAGGCCTCTGGTATTTTACCATAGGTTCAGTTTTTATATTGCAGAAGAGAGCTATCAAGGCTATTTACCACCTTGGTAGTCGTGATTCCTTGAGAGAACTGTTTAAAAACATTAACATAATGACAGTGCCTTGTCAGTATATTTATGAAAATATAATGTACGTTAGGAAAAACATACATCTTTTAACAAAAAAAATGAACGGCATAACTATACTACAAGATATAAATCTAAATTAGTACAGCCGAAATTTCGTTTAGCTAAAGTCCATACTTCCATACGTCTAAAAGACCGGAGACCGTGCTGCAATTACCAAAATACATTTAAAATATTTGTAAAAAATACTCTATGCAAACGAGCATATTGTGAGTGAGAGGATTACCTTAGAGACATAATTTTTATATATATTAATTTCAGAATGCTCGTCAAGCTCCGCAAGACCACGATAAAAATGATAAAATTTGTTTATTGTTGACTTATCGACATGTTGTTGCATGTTTTGTGACATTAATTTATTCAGACTTACTTTTCTGATATTTCAGTTATTTGTTTTTTGACATTAATAATACTGTTTTTTTGTTGACATTCATGTTATTAATTATTAACATCTGAATTTATTATAAAAAAAATTATTCAACTGGTTTATGCCTTGAAATTGACACTTAAGAGGTTTAGACTTTACTATGTTTAGTGTAGGAACGTTGTCTTCACATAACTTGAATTTTCGAGAACATTATACTCATAAATATTGTAACATGATTTTAAAAGAGTAACCATGGAGTTTCTTGCCCATTCTTCTCCAAAGGAAACTTCTTCTTCTGAAAACGGGCGGAATTCGGCCGTAAATCCTTTAAATCTGAAGTTGTTTAAATTCGGCTTAATAGACTGTTTCCGACAAGAATTGTTCATTCATCATATCGGCCATTTATACGTCCACTACTGAACAAAGGCCTCCCCCATAGATTTTCACAACTGTGTCATCATGTTGGGGGGTATTTGCCAATACTCACCACGCTTGGCAGGCGGGTTGGTGAGCGCAGTATCGCTACCGTTTCACTGAAGGGACGCTGCTGCCCATCCCTCTGGTTCAGATTCCCTTAGTCGCCTTTTACGACATCCACGGGAGGAGATGGAGTGGTGCTATATTCTTAATCTGGACATTTTTTCATTCAGTTTGAACCAATTATTCGTTTTTAACTTGGGTTACTTTACCTCCTTGCGGCTGGTTGTTAGCTTGGCCCTGCGTTTGAGCCTGCGCCTGAGCTTGCGCCTGATCCTGAGATTGGGCTTGCGCTTGAGCCTGCGCTTGAGCCTGTGCTTGAGCCTGTGCTTGAGCGTGTGCTTTAGCATCACTGCCGGCGCACCCATTGCTGCCCATTACAAAACTCTCTAAAACATTTAATGTAATACTGATAATCACATACAAAATACTACTACAGTAGCGGTGTGCATCCCGAAAATGAATAGTGACCACCTTTTTTCTTGTGGGTACGTAAAAGTCTATTCATTCGATCCAATCTTTAATTCCATTTATTGACTCGAAATACCATATTTACCTATATACATTAGTTGATGAATTCAACATTTTCCAAAACCATTACCATACACCATAAAATGCGGCATTCAAATAAAAGGGTTTATAAAATCGTTAAAATCTATGGATTCTCCGATCACCAGTTCGTTTCGTAAAACAATATTCGCTTCCTCACTACCGTTCTATGTCTTGGTACGAGAGGCAATTGTTATGTAGTGGGCGATGACTGACTGTTTCTAATGATAATTATGTATTTTAGAAAAATACTGTTTTACATTTATATTTTAACACTATTAATTTGGTAAACAAACATTACGGCCCTGCAGATAGTACGCGGTTACCGAAACATTATGAACGCTTGCAACACCAGAGGCAACACTAGCACGTTCCGAGCCTATCAAAATAGTTTCAGGCCCTTTATGTAGAGCCCCATGTTATAGTATCTCTCTCATTTGTAGATCCTCAATCTACAAATGAGAGAGATACATATGAACATATATATGAAAGTGGAGCCGGGCAAAACTTAAGTCATAGTCCGGTAACCGGTCTTATCTTTAAATATTATGAGCCTACAGAAATTGGGTGTAAAATTCTGATAATAATCAGCTGCACCTGGTTGGACTGGAAGCCGACCTTGAGGAGGAGGAGGCATTTTAGAAGAAAACCCTAATTTGTTAATACTATGTAACAAGTCTTGCTAATTCGTAAAATCATTTATTTAAATATGACAGACAGTATTCCTGACATCTTATAATATATGGCCTCTAGCGAGTTAACATGCAGACGGCTGTCTAAAGAGTTTTTAATATACTACATCTCTCTCTCCTAGCTGCTGTGGATCAAGGGTGCACCCAAAAGCTGGTCGAGGTGTCGGCGCCAGACATCACCATTATGGGTGCGAACTTCGTAGTGCAATCTGCCCAAACGTTTTATGATGCTGCCAAACTGCCACCGCTGCGTGGCACTCGTGTAGTCACGAGCCTGTACCTGATCGCCTGGGTTGAACTCTCTGACATTGACCTCCTGAAGCGTTGGTGCGGTCTCCTTTTCTGTTCTTAAAAACATAGAATGTAGTGCCGTTCGTATTTCTCTGCCAAACATAAGCTGGTACGGAGTTTGACCATTAGCATTTGGTGTCCGTCGGAGACGAGTTTTCACTGTCACCAACTTCTCTACTAAGTTACCTCCTTCCCCCACTATGCTTCGTAAGATTCTCTTAATTGTCTGCACAAAACGCTCGGCTTGCCCATTGGTTGCAGGGTGGTATGGAGCGGAGGTCTTATGAATGATCATACAATCTTTTAAGTATTTTTCGAACTCTTGCGAAGCGAACTGTCGACCATTGTCTGAAACCAAGACGTGAGGTGTCCCAAAGGTGCAAAATAGTTCTTTCAGTGTTTGTATGCACCAAGTATAAATTGTAAAGATAAAAAGCTTTCTGATGTTCCTTTCTGACAGTGTTGGCAATTGAAATCACAGTTATTGGTAAGTTTCTTCAACTCTGCGGCGTATTGCGCTACAGTTTCATCAGCTTTTTGCATTCTTGTTATGAATTTATGTTGTAGCGCCCATTTGCTAGGTTTTGGGTCTAAGTAGTCGTTAAGTATTTCAGTGATATCAGCAAATGACATATTCATTGGTTCTTCCGGTGATGATAAATCGCAAAGTTTTTCATGGAGCTCTGGTGATAATGTTGACAGTAAGATATTTGATTTCATGTTTGCATCTGATATGTCGTTCAATCGAAAGTATACTTCTAGTCTTTTTTTGAAGTTGTTGAAAGTTTCTGATTGTTGTAGGGGTTGAAATTGTATCTTCGGTGTATTTTTACGCCTGGATTCACATTGTCTTATTTGTTGTTGCTGTTGCTGGTTCTGTTTTTGACCTCCATTCTGTGTCTGTTTAGTTAAAAGTTTAATTCTTCGAACTCGTACCTGTATTCTTGTTCTTGATCATAAGCGTCATCGTTCTTGTCGTCGACGGTCTTGTTCTCGATTTTCTCTTGTACTTCCCGTATAGCCAGGATCGTCTCCTTCAGGCTCAGGAAGCGAGCAGTAATGTCTTCGTCAGACATCGTTGCTCTCTGATTGATATAGGTGTCGAGTCGCGTGAGCATCCCGTGTAGGGTGCCACGATATTTTTTTAGTTTGTCCATTTCATATTTCTATTTACACAACGTTTCTTTAGCTTTTTCTCGTCGCCAATAACAAGTCTTGCTAATTCGTAAAATCATTTATTTAAATATGACAGACAGTATTCCTGACATCTTATAATATATGGCCTCTAGCGAGTTAACATGCAGACGGCTGTCTAAAGAGTTTTTAATATACTACACTATGTATATTCTATGCTCGGAAAATTCGGAATTCGGAACTGTGGAAGCCATACAGTGCGTCCCTTTGGAATTTATCTATCGATTAGATATCTATTACACGGCTTTTGGTCCACCATTTTCCCCAAAACCTAGGTCTTAAAGATACCCTCGGGAAGACGGCGGTGTGCATGTGGTCACGTGCGGCCGTGTGCCGCAAAACAGCGTTTAGCGATGCTATGGGAGAATCCTTTACTATGCCCCAGAGAGGTGCCTGGGAGTTAGCCTCTTTACAGTCAGCTTCCCCCGCTAGAGGGTATAACCGCTTTCCTGTTATCCCCTCCGAGATCTGCCTAAAGGTACCAATGGGTGGCTTTAGATAGAGATTATTCGAGTTCCTGGAGCCTCCCTTCAGTGGCAAAGATGACTACTCGGGTGGATTAACTCGTAGGAGTCGGCATACCACTCTGCCCTTCTTCGGGGCAGAGAAAGTACATAAGTACATCCACGGTATAAATAAAAATAAGTTTGTTGAAACCAAATTTTGCTAATATTTTCCCTACATACTTTGGATATTAGATTTTTATCATCATTTCGGCCGAATGAAGTCCACTGCTGGACACAGGCCTCCCCCAAAGATCACCACAGCGGGTGTATTCATTGGGGGGTTTTGCCATAATCGTCACGCTTGGCAGACGGGTTGGCGATCGCAGTTGGGTTGTTAAGGTACTCGAAGGACGATGCTGCCCAGTCTCCGGCTAATCCCTTAGTCGACTTTTAGACGACACCCACGGGAGGAGATGGGGTGGTGATATTCTGAGCCGGCACCACACGGCAGATTTTTATAATAGCTACATATTTAATAAAAATATGTAATATCTTATTCTCATGAAATTTTTATGAATTATTTTGCAAGTATAAGTTTTTACTGTTTTATTCTAATGCAATATTGATATATGCAATAGGTTTTTACACCTTATTATATATGTTTTTAGTTGTCTTAAGTAATTATTATAGCAAAAATAGGAGAGATAAGAAACAAAACTTACTTCCAAACGCTTTGGTTATTCCATTATCTGACACTGAAATTAAATGTCTTTGGTTATATTTCTGAACATTTTTACAAAAAACAGAAAAAAACACAACGGTCACTATATAAACCATTTGAAGTGCGTTGTAATGGCTGTTTGGATCATCCACTTTATTTTATGTGTTAGAAACTTTCACGCAATTGCCAATAAAACTGTCGTCATCATCGTCATATGAGCCAAAATACGTCTACTGCTGAACAAATGCCTCCCCCATAAACGGCCAGTTACATGCCGTCATTTTAGGGGGGAATTTGCCAGTACTCACCACGCTTGGCAGGCGGCTTGGTGAGCGCATAATGGCTACAATTCCACAGAAAGGACGCTGCCCATTTCTATTTTGGCTTTTATGACACCCACGGGATCATCCACATGGAGTGGTACTATATTATTAATCTGGACACACAGGGATAAATAGGACTGTAGTATCGCCCTAGTCAAGCTCTTTTTACATCACTCTACTTTCACTACTATTTAATCGTAGGTAGTAATCCTATAGAGGATATATAAACATGGCTCTGATGACATTAATGATGGCACCATAATACGGCAGGTCAAACGTGGCTGCAGTATCTCTAGAATTCTAAAACATGAAGACAGTTTTTGAGCGCTCAGTGTAGCGTGGCAATTTAGGCTTTGCTGAGCTTTTAGGGTGCAACAGATAAAGCAAAAGAAAACTATTATTCCCTCAGATTACCTTTTAAAAGTACAGAAATTGCTGAAGTGCCACAAGATTCGTGATCTTGGTATAGTCTATGATTCAAAGCTACTCTTTGATGAACATATAGACAGTATTGTTAAGAAAGCTTCTCAGGCTCTATGGTGTGTGATGCGCACTTCTACTTGTTTTAAGGAAGCTAAAACTTTCAAAATACTTTACTGTACATTCGTTCAGAGCATTTTAGAATACGGGTCACAGGTCTGGAATTCCAGACATGATAAATATGTTGACAGATTAGAGAACATCCAAAAAAAGGTTTGTATAATATTTATGCTATCGGACTAAAAAACTTACAAAATCGATAACTATTAACTTACTTTGAATACGAAAAATAGCTGACGGCCATTGATAGCCCCGAACTTCTTTCAAAAAATGCATTTAACACCCCTATAAAAGCTATGCGGCAATATATACCACTTAACCTGCCTCTTGTATCATCAAATTATCAGCAAAATAGCTTTCTATGGCGAGCAAGCAAGGTGATTAACTCAGTCTGTAAATCTCATGATCTTGACGTTTTTAACGCGAATATGAGGACAATGAGTCGGTTGCTAAGCCAAGATTTTTTCAAGGTTTTATTGTTATGGTTCAATATTCATAATTCTTTGTTTAATGTTACTTAGTTTTTCCACTTACTTTATACCATGTTTAATAGTGGAGACCTCTAATTGGCTGCCTATGGTTAACTGTTTCCAAATGTATTACTGCTCTTGGTCTTCCTAATAAATAAATAAATAGATAGGGGCAGTCTGTCGCCCGAACAGAAACAGGCCTTAGACGGTAGTGCGTTGTGTTCTGCGCGCGCCATCATGAAGTGATGTGCGGCTAGGTCGCACAGAGGCGGGTCTGTCAGACCAAGTGACGGGCCGATACCCATCACGGGTGTGGTCTAATGTTGACAAGGCAAACGCCTCACCCCTAGCCATAGGTAAGTGGAAGGACACCGTGGGGTTGTAGCTGGTAAGAGTCCGGCATGCCCCTCCGCTCCTCCCAAGGCGGAGGAAGTAAATGAGGATCACTCGACGATAAAAACAAAGTGTGCATCAGAATCAGATGACTGAGTAGAAAATATATTTGATCTTCAAAAGCTTCTAACGCATCATTTAAATTACCTTTACTACCAGCATCGGCGTTGGACACTGAAAAATTACAAATAATTACTTAATACCTGAAACAACATGGTCGATTATAAAAACGGCTTTTTAATTTGTCTAGAAACTTGTATTAGACTCTCGATAGCACATATCATCATCAGATCTGCCTAAGAAAGTCAACTGCTCAATAAAGGCTTCCCCCATAGATTTGGAAACGACCGTGTATCGTTATTTTTGAAAGGATTTTGCCAGTACTCACCACGCTAGGCTGGGGTGTTGTTGAGTGTAGAATGACTGCTGTTAACTAAAGGGACGCTGCTGCCCATCGCTCTGGTTTCGAGTCCCTTATTTGCCTTTTACGACATCCACTTTAGGAGATGGAGTACTGCTATATTCCTAATCCGGATAATTCCGTGTCGTCCATAAATTTCGCATACATGATCTGTGAGCAAAAGATAAATAAGTGAGCCATTCAATTTAACGTGAAGCGTGCAATTGATTTTTTTCATTAAACATTTAGCTGCTGGAATAAGTGCAAAAGTTTGACAACCGGATGTTATAACGCAAATTGGATGACGACTGGATCCAGCAGTGTACTTAGGCGGATATGACAGGACTTCGATGCGTTTCTTATTCGTATTATTTTATATAGGTTTTTTCATTATTATCTTTTGTAAAAGACTCACAAGCCATAGCAGGCTTGTCGTCAAACAAGTTTTTATACATGCGGGGATTGAACCCGCTATAATTTCGATACTGTTGATAATGTTTTCTCAAGCCTAACATCTCACATTGCATATAATCTAATTTTATTCATAATTACAATATACAAATATCATGTGACTTACTAGAAACACATGGAATGGCAGCGTACAAGCCTTTTGCTCCTTGCCTGCTGTTAATGGCAACCGATGAAGCCACTAGAAATACATTTTCATTATAACATATTGACTACAAAAAACTCTTTTATGATTTATTGGTGTTTATTGGAAATTCTACATGAACTTCCTTTGCTACGGGGAAGGATTCGCCGCTTGGCCGCCCACGCAGGGCAATCCTAGAGAGTATGCTGTGCGGTATCCTGGTCGCTTCCACAATGGTGGCACTGTGCCGTAAGCTTACGTCCTATTCTGTGCAGGTACGCGCCGAAACAACCATGACCGGTGAATACCTGCGTCAGACGGTAGGTGATGCGCTCGCTTCTTCTGAGCTAGGCTCCGAAGAGCAACAGGATGGCCTCGATGACGCACTTGGTCGTGAACTGCAACCGTGAACCGCGATGTCGCCACATCTCGAGTGCGCGCTGTCGAGCCAGCCGCCTCATTCTATCGAACGCTCCTGGAGGCACGCTTTCGCCGCTTTAGTGGAGGGAGCGTGTCTGATCATAGACCCACGCATCCGTCTCCGCCTAGGTGTCGAATGGTGGAAAGCGTGCCAGGAGATTTGCCGCCTCGTAGGTCACTGTTCTGTATCCCCGTTTGATCGATATAGCCACTCTGCGCTGCAAACCGTGAATTTTGGTTCTGCAGCGCTGGACGCCTGACAGCTGGGATGAGCATACAGGCGCCCTGTAGAGGGCCATGGACCACACGCCCCCCCTGTAGAGACGGGTGAACTTCCCCGCTCATTCGCTCGGTCCCCCGAGATTGGGCAGCAGCCGATGTAACGCACTGACTGCCCTCTCGACTCGGGGGACGAGGCGCGCAAAGTGCTCTTCGAAGCCCCAACGACAGTCCAGGGTGAGCCCCAGGTACGTCACGTACTGGCCCACCCTGATTTGCGCGTCACCATCGAGTATCCACGAACTGGGTGGTTCTCTTCTCCGCGGCAGTTTGTGGAACCATAGCAACTCGGTTTTGTGAGGTGATATCTGCAGACTTAGAGAAGAAGCCATACTGACTTACGGCCAGGTCGGGGCCAACTCGCGACAGGTACTCAACGAGTCTCCGGGTAATTATTCTTTCGAATAGCTTCGAAGCCTCGTCGGGCAGGCAAATGGTACGGTACAGGGGGACTCTGTGGCCCTTCCTTCTTTCTTCAAGAGTACCAATCCGGCTTCCTTCCAGCCGGATGGGAACACGCTACGACAGAGGCAACTGGTGAACAGCCGCTTCAAGTGGTCCCCAAGAGACTGCAGTGCATACACCCACGCATGGCCCAGAATGCCGTCTGAACCCGGTGGAATGTTGCGACTCTTCAGGCGGCCATTGGCTCGGCCCAGCTCCTCTTCCAAAACCTCCAACCCCTCGGCCCAGTCCGCGGCAATCGGGGGTGGAGAGGGACCAGGATGGTCCCGGACTCCCGGAAAGAGCGTTGGAAGTACTCTCTCCAGCAAATCCAGGGCCATGGTTTCTGATACCGGAGGGCCTAATGGGCGCAACTTGCCCACTACCATTCGGTAGGATCTCCCCCACGGATTCCTGTCCAGTCCAGTAGCGAATTCGTGGCCGCCTAGTAGGCTAGATAAGCCTCGGCAGTCTCTCCAGCTGTAGCACTACACCGGCGTCGGCTTCGTTGGTACCGGTGGCGGGATGCCAGATAGACCGCGCACAACTGCACGATCTCCTCCGACCACCAGAAAACTGCCGTACGCTGGGAGTGGCTGGTCCAGGGCATTGATGCATCACATATCGACGTCATCGCCCACCGGAACGAGGCCGCTTCCTTTTCTGGATCTGCAACAAGCATCTCTCGTTCGAGCTGTGTGAGAGACTAACGCCGCGACTGTGGGCTAGGACCAGGACTGCTCGGACCTGACGGACGGAGGGCCACGTCAAAAACTATGTGTCGGTGGTCGGACAGCGTGACCACCTCCTCCGCTACCCGCCAGCCTACACCATGCTAGCCACAGAAGGAGCCGCCCATATCAGGTCCACGACCAACTCGGATCCAATCGGAAGTCAAGCGATGCCACCCAGGCTTGTATTATTCTCCCCCTCAGCCCGTCCCGACGGTTGCCCCAAGCTCTAAAGTGAGCGTTGAAGTCGAATTGAATTGGTTACAAACTTTATTTTCGAATAAACCGCTTCAATATTTTTTTATGTTTTAATAAGAATTGAAACAAACTTACTAGCCAGACTTATGCCTGAAGCTGCTGTCATCGTAAGGATTAAAAATAAAACAAAGATCCTTAATGTGTGGTTTCCTTCCATCTTGATCAGAGTAATAGAATTGGCAATTAGAAAGACTAGCGAGTTTATAAAACAAAAAAGCAATTAAAATATATTATTGACATTATTATCTTTTCCGTGAACATTACAGATATCGTTTTATAACGGAATCAGGTTGTTCGCGTCAAAATCGTGATGCATCTGTAATATAAAGAAAGTGAGCGTTAAATATAAAGAAAACATAAAGAAAGTTCAGTTTTTTGCTGATAACTGTTTTCTTGCAATAGATATTGTCTTTTCGCCATTTTATGTATTCATTATAACGCCTGCCCAGAAATTGCAATGCTATCCAGAACTAGTTCTGCGTGGCACCACATTGCGCTCATCAACTCGAGGCATTGTTCTCTTACTCCCAGTAATTACCTTGCTAAAACGCCCTTCCACCGGAAAAAAGTAATGTCTGCAGTGGTACCTTCATAACCGGACTTTTGCTATACAAGACCTACCACCCGTAAACTATATAAATATATAGTAAAATGTTAACCACACGTTCTTGTTTTTCTTGTTTAAAATGTTTTATAAAGTCGGAAATTTATTAAAATGCATTAGAAATTTACAACTACATTTGCATTATATTTACAGCCACAGATTTAAATCTCACAATCGAATTGTAATCAGAAACGTAGCGACAATTTTCAACCCTAATTAGACCTGCTAAAGTGCAATTTTCCTGTACAGTAACTGTAATTCGGTATTCATATAAATAGGTCAAGGAGCTCTCAAACGTAGCGATCTCTCATAATTCCCATTGTTCAAATCACAGGGGTACTCCATACTGTTTGGGAGTCTTTGATGCATAACTAATATGGATTAATCCGACGAGTGTATGTCATACACTCCATGCTAATGCGGGCACGAGTATGGCTTTCTACGGCTTTTCAATTCTCTTGGGTGATTTGCGAAACAAAACATTGCAATTTGATGAGCACTTGAATTGCTATTGGTAAAATTAATTTGCATTGTAATTAGGAAGAAGGCCTAGTATTCGAGAATACAATTCATACTACTCAAAGGTTCTACAAACAAGTGTATGATATACAATTAGATCGCCTAGTCGTTAGAGCGACAGGCCAATGTTTGACACATTGTTGGAGTGACATGTCAGAGGTTGGACATGTCGCTGTATCTATCAACGGCGCAACACGCACGACGACACCCAAATGCCACGAATATGTAGTTTTATGTTACGACGACGGACTTCCAGGGTCATCGGCGTGGCATGCCGTAATCGTTCTCTTGCTGGTAAACCGCTGCTCATTGCAAGACCCATGTAGACGTTTACAGGCCGTGTGTATATAAGTCACAGCACAAGTAAAGTTTTTACTTATTGGAATAAACTCTTATTCCCTTAGTTTTCTTTTAATGATAAACTTGAATACACGTTGTTGCGAATGAATTCTCATTATGTCTAGCTGTAGGCTATTAATTGTAGCGCATTCTAATTCATTCTGGGTATTTTTGACCGTTTTACTTTAGGTACTGGTATAAGGGAGTACGTGCTCCTCAAATATTGGTACCTTAATCAAAAGAACGCTGTTAGATTAGTTATAGTGTTATAAATTTTTGTTATGTATTTAGCTTTTCATCATTGATTTATGACAATTCGATACAATGCAAAGCTAAAATAAATTATTTCTTTCTTTCTTTTTCGTTCGATGGGTAAACGCATAGAGTCAGCAAAAAAGATAATCCGAAGTGTAGGGTACGACAAGGGCTTGACTTTTCCCAGTCTGTTCAATTTATTTGTGAACCAGTTGATCGGCGAGTTCAGTGAAGCCATGGCCGTCTGTTCAGTAGACAGTAGAATGGTGAACAAAATTAGTTATGCGGATTACATTACATGGATCTACTAAGCCCTTTGATCAGCGCACTCAGGTGACTGTTAAAGATCTGAGAGTCATATGCTCAGAAACATGGACTCAAATACAATGCCAGTAAGAGTATGTTCATGTTTTGCAGAGCGAACAAAGCACCTTTAAGCACCGCACTTGAAAAGGTATTCAAATTTAAATATTTAGGTCACATAGCGACGAATCGGTTATTAGATGATGTAAACTTGGAAAGGGAAAGAAGGGCATTGGCAGTCGCTGCAATATGCTGGTCCGCAGATTTGCATACTGTACCAGAGATGTCAAACTGCTCTTGTTCCGTAAGAGCCTTCTGTCAATATTTTAAACGTGCAATATGTGGATCAGCTTTACGTTACGAGCTTACAACTTCTTTCATGTTCAGTACAATGACTCTCTGAGAGGCTCAGTGTTGTAAAGACCTGCAGTGCATCCGCTGTATTTGCGGGTGCATTAATTGATGACTTCTTCGTTTCGAAGGTTATTATACAATAAAAAGTACTGTAATAAAATACACTATACACTGGGTAGGTGTAAATCTGCGAGATAATAAAAAACAGGCTGTAATTTGTTTAATATTCCTTTTAATAAATAAAAAATCACTAACTGTTTATAATCTATTATGTATAATAACTAAAAAATTACTAACACTTATTATAATGTTATAGTTTGTGGCTGAAATAAAGAGAATAATTATTATATTATAATAATTAAGATTTAAGTCAGTCAAATATTTACCGAGCTTATATTCGCGACGTAGCAAATTCGAAACAGACACAAAACAATCTACATTCACTGGCATAACTCTCTAAGAGCATATGTCCTATAATATGTTACCATAAATATATTTATTTATTTATTTATTTAATACTTTATGCACAAATTTTGTACAGAGGCGGACTTAATGCCATTAGGCATTCTCTACCAGTCGACCTTAGGGTGATGCAGAGACAAAACATGGTAGGGCATAAACTGTGACTGTAATCAGTTATTAACAAACGGATAATTATATGAGTAATCGCAAAGCTTTTTAAACTATAACATAATAAAAGTAGATACTAAAATATAACTACATACAATATATATACAATAATAAATACATACACAATAATAATACATACATTCATATAATAAGAAAGATCAACGTTGAGATGATTCTGCCAAAGAATTGAGAAAGTACTTTCGCAATTTACTTTTAAAGGAGTAGCGACTGGTGGCCATCCTAATTTCCAGAGGTAGTGCATTCCACAGAAGAATAGATTGCACAAAGAAAGAAGAGTGCATAAAGTCAGAGCGGTGAGAGGGACATTGCAGGAGACGATTATATGAAGAACGAAGATTTCTGTCATGATTTGAGCATATATAAGGAAATTGAGAAGTAAGGTAAGTAGGAGAAGTCGGAGAATCAAGAAAGGAGAACAAGGTAGTCAATGCTCTTTGCTCTCTACGTTTCCGGATAGGTAACCATTTCAGAAGGGTTCGGTAGGTCGACACATGGTCAAACTTACGCAGATTGAAAACGAATCGAATGCAGTTATTCAGAAGGCGGTCAAGTTTGTTGAGCAGATCTGCATTCAGGTCATAATAACACACATCACCATAGTCAATCATGGGTAAAATTAAAGCCTGCACAAGCATTGCCTTCACATTGGATGGGAGTAAATTTTTTAAGCGATACAGAGACCGTAACGTTCCTGTTACTTTTTGGCTTACCTTGGTAACCTGTGTTTGCCATTTTAGAGTGGTGTCCATGTGCAAGCCTAAGTTTTTAACATAAGAGCTGAGAGGGATGTTCATACCATTAAATATATCGGAAGCTATAACATATAGAACACATTCTTTCATCTGCATAATATAAACGATTTTTTTATCATCCTTTTATGCTTCTACCCCAAACACCGGAACGACAAAATATGACGTCATTACCTTCAAATCGAGCGCCGAACGCTCATTCAAATTGAGAATCCAAAAACGCATTCGTCTTTAAATTGTGTTCATTTGCGGAATGCGTTCAGAATCTTTATAAATGCTTACACGGTGTGCGATCATCTTCAAAAAGGACCGGTATATCTTGGACTAACCTTTCTCCCTTATTTCTGAGAGAATAGAAGCTAAAAGGCAACGTGAATGAATTTTCGCGGCTCATGTAATAACGGTCGTGTAATACACGTGGGTTGCATAGAACCCTTTATGTTTATTCTTATTCACACGCAATGGGATTGGTTTTCGTATCTTAGATGAATATATGTATGGAGTGATTTATACCATCACTCAGATTACATGAATCCTACATGCCCAAAAGCCCAACCCGGAACAACTATCTGCAGGTCACACAAATATTTGTTCCCTACGGGGATCAAACCCGCGACATTTAGCGCAGTAGCAAGTGCAGCGATTGGATTGCGCTAAACGTGCGTTGCTAAACTTATAATTTTATTTAAAACTAGCTGGGACCCGCGGTTTCACCCGCGTATAATTTAAAAGAAATTTAGAGTATTTCGACATAGACACTTGACATAGAATATATATATTGGATTTCAAGGGTTTTATATTTTTGCGCGGAACCCTAAACATTATTCTGAAATAAAAGTAGCCTAAGTTATTCCTTATAACATCAGCTATCTGATAGTGAAAGTCCCGTCAAAATCGGTCCAGCCGTTTCGGAGATTACCCGGAACAAACAGACAGACAGACAGACAGACAGACAGACAAAAAAATTAAATATTGTTATTTTGTTTTATGTACCGTATATACTTTCATATGCAATCAGTAAAAAGCTGTTATTTTGACATTACAAACAGACACTTCAATTTTATTTATTTGTATAGAGTATAGATAAGGTATAATGTTACACCCCCATTTCCGTTGCGTTAGTATTAAGTCTTATGAAATATTCAATTCAAATTCTAAACTCCGAGCTGTTTCTGAGAATTTCGCTCAATTCTGGCTAAAGAAAAATCACCATAATGCTACTGGGAACTGGTAATAAAATCCAGGGCTTCACGCTTCGGCGTGTGTGTTATGCGCGCGCCTCTCTATGGATATGTGCGATCAGCCAGGTCGCATAGTGACGACCCTCGTCAAACAGTAACGTGTCGATACCTGCCGCTGCTTATGGTTTATAACTAAATTATACTTGAACAGAAAACAAACTTTTAAGATTAGTAGGTACATGTAAACAAACAAATATGAAGTAAATGAAAATTAAATGACTATAATTCAAGTGACCACTCGTACCACATCTCCCAGTGGAAGGTTTTAGACCACATCTCCCAGTGGAAGGTTTTAGGACTGTGGTACGTAACTCGAAAGTCATAACTCATAAAGTTATAACTCAGAATTTATGCTTCTATTGTAACTATCAAGTCTTCTATTGTACTTGCTTCAAATCGTGTATACCCTCTTGCATGTCAATTGCCGGCAGCCGGCGAGACACAATAGATTTAATTGTGTCTGGCTTTGTAACAATTAATCAGATACGGCACTTAAAGCTCAAGGGGTAGCTTTATACTGCTCCTTCTTGCCTCATCATAACCGTTTCTCCCCCTGGAAAGAACAGTGACCGGTTTGGGTGTGTTGTGTACTCATCGGGAGACTTTGCCATAATCGTCAACCTTGGCAGGTACCCACCTGATTGCTGTTGAGTTGTAAATAGCCAGCTTTGCACTCACTGACTGGTAAACGATCGGCGAGATTTAATACAACGCTCGGCGCGATCAGTCTATAGATGAGTGGCCGCATAGTATTTAAACTGAGCGTCTCTGTGCTTCAGAGGACACGTAAAATTGTCGGTCCCGGTTGTTGTCATTAGACGGCAGTCCTTAAGCCTAGTCGGATGCCTTTGGGCAGCTTTAACAACTCTGACACAAGGTTGGCCACCACACGAAAAAAAATAAAGTAAATTAAAGTTGTAATTGTACTTGAAGAACGCTTTTCCCACTGTATGACATGTGCTGGCGATATTCTTAACAGGCACCACACGGCACTTCTTCTTAAAACAATTCGTTCTTACTTCTAACACATTTTATTATCAGTGGTGTT
This sequence comes from Diloba caeruleocephala, assembly GCA_947459985.1. Lineage (NCBI taxonomy): Eukaryota > Metazoa > Arthropoda > Insecta > Lepidoptera > Noctuidae > Diloba > Diloba caeruleocephala. Next base: position 20,151,787 of record OX381611.1, read on the forward strand.
CACAACTCTATACAACTCCACATTTTTCCACCAAAATGAAGAAATCACAAGGAATAATAAGGCAATGTGATGGTTATGAGATAGATATGTTCCACCTTTCATCCCTACACAATGGGCGCTCTTCGACGCTTTATTTGAACGGTAGAAGGTCTCACACGTCAAATTTCACATCCTGAATAGATCTCCCCTCACCAGGGAATCTTTATAAATAGTTGTGCGAAGACGGTGTTTAATTTGATGGAAATCCGGATCTTGAATACCGTTAAGTCAAAGGATTGGGCGCAGTTTCTGAATTCATGTTTGATTTAATTGCGCCTCACTTGATTACGGTTGGGGATGGATAAAGTGGATTTGAATTGAATCTTAATTAGTTCATTAAGGATTTTAAAATCTACACTACATAAGTGATAAAAGTGGAGTATGATTTAAATATTATTTATCCGTACAAATTAGAAGCAAGTATGGACTATGGTCATGGTGCTAGTGGGAATCTTCCCATAATAACAAATAAGAATTGGTCAGTTCGACATGTAAGAAGCCAAATAGAAATGCGTAACCAAGAAGGTACTTTGCAGCAAATGAATGAACTTTGGAAATAAGATGAGAAGTAGATAAAATAACTAATAATAACTACAGCTAATGTATTTAAAGAAAATGCAGTTCATATTTTTATTAATCATGCTATCTAATATAGTAATAAATATATCAGCATCAAAAGTATTTTTTTAAATGTACAGTCGCCAATTAGTTCTTTCATAAACAACACAACCAGCACAATTCTTTGCATTTTTCACAAGCTTAATTGCAGTTGAACAAAATGTAAACAAAGAACTCTTAAGTGTGTAAGTGCTTCGTACTGTAAGGCACTTATTTTGAGCTTCAACAAACGATAAGTATGCGCGTTGCACTAATTAAAATAGTCACTACTGAAGACTGGGGAGGCATTACAGAGAAATAGTACACGTTTACAGTAAACAAAATTGCAAAATTAGTTGTATCTCTGTAAGAGGGTACTTGAATATTTTCATCGAGTAAGATTTCTTTATATTTAATGAGCCCGTTATTTCTGTCTGCTGTCTGAACTTGTCATCTAATGGAAATAAAAAACCTAAGAGTTGTAAATAAGACTGAAATAATGAATTTTAATAAAATAGGTTCTGCACTTTTAAAATAAGTAGTGTTAACAAACATGTTGGATATGCAAAAAGAAGCTCTTCGTGTATATTAGCAACAAGTAGAAATGGTTGACTGGTAGAGATTGCCACATGGCATTAAGGCTGCCTTGTGTACAACTATTTTACATGAAAGTAAAATGTATAAATTAAAGGTTAACAACAAACGACGCTAAAATAGGTACAAAATAAATAATGTTTCAGACTTCTCTATAAAAAATTCCCGTTTTCTATATACAAAACGGATCGGTTTGCTCACTTTGGTAGAATCTCATAATGCCATATTGCTCTTAAAATAATTTTCTAGATGGAAGGTTTACCACACTATGCTATGGAGGCTTCGTTTTATTACTGTTAATAAGTGGATAAAATTGATGAAGTCGTGACTGTAACTAATAGTATTTCGTAAGGTATAAGAACCAGGCATATATATATTATACTTACAAATTTACAAATTTGAATACGAGGTACAAAATTATATTGTCTAAAATATAACAAAATATACAGGAAATGTATGTAGTTTAGACGTATAAAAATTATTGTCGCCAAGTAAGCGTATCAGCTACACAATTTTTCTCACAACATTTATTTGTTGCAATTTTAGAAATATTGTTCGAACGTCATGTTTTTCAAAGATGTTGATGATCACAGATGTGAAATACATCATCCAACTATCTTGAAAATAAAAATACCTATACACATAAATAATGTTTGATCATTGATGCAAGTGCGCTGCATTAATTTTTGTTTCAACGATTATATGTAATATATAGACTTTTCATTCAATTATAAAATATTTGCTCTATAAGCTAGCGTTTGAAACTAGTTTAAAACGATTGTATTGACGATGACGGTGAGTTTCGTAACTGGTCGGTAAATGTTTATATTATATAATATATAATATTTTATATTGCCGTGTGGCAAAACCCCCCAATGAGCCCACAACACATCCATATCGGTGGTTGTGGTGATCTTTGGGGGAGGCCTGTGTCCAGCAGTGGACTTTATTCGGCCGAAATAATAAAAAAAAAAGCTAATATATCATATTTTATATTATATAATACTACTACTCTATTAGTTTTGTTATACTGTTTTTATAGTTTATTACTACAAAATATATAGTACATCTCGTTTTACCTTAAATTATCACTTATATTTGGGAATGTTGGTTCAACTGTCATTGGCAACTGTATAAGCCCAAAACTTATTGTTACCTACTGTTATTTGATATTTTATATACAGAAGCTGTTGGTGTACCTTTATTAATAAATAAATATAAAATAAATAAATGTTTGGGGACCGTAGGAAAAGGATGAAAGAAATAAGAACTCACGTTTTTATTTTATTAATCAACCTTTGTATTTTGTCTTATTCAACATACAAATTCAACCCGATAATGTCCACTGCAGAACATGGTTACCACTACAGCAGATGGTCATCAGGAGTATTGTCAGTTCAGCGACAGATGGATGCGAGTGATTTACAGCGTTTATAAATATATAGAAAGAAAAACATTACCGACTTTTAAACATAATTTTTATACTAACTCAAAATGGTATACAAACTTCTTTAGTACAAAATGAAAACACACTATTAACAGAATCGTGAGCATTCTATAACATAACAATTTAATTGTTGGTACGTTTGCGAATAAAGCAATATGAAACACGAAACTGTTTCATTACTTATTTTAATAGCCAATAAAGTTCACCAAATTTATAGCGACTATTACGTGTGGGGAATCAACTGAGACCGTATCCTGCTCATGAATAATGGGCGAGACCTTTAAACTTTAATAAGGTCCCTGTGTGTAGAACTATATGAGTAACGTTTGCAATTTTATAATTTTCCCTTAGCTTGCTTCGCAAATATATTGGGAGAACGAGTCGTGAATTAAGCAGTTTATGACTTAGGTATGGATAGATTATTTGAACGTTGGTTTGCGTTTCTGTTAAATTGTTATGATGGTTTGATTGGCAATCCGGTTCGATACAAAGACTACAATATTATACTGGAAATAGACAGGCAACTCTTTATTTATACTCTCACTAGACCAGCGCCATCTAGTAACCATATAGGAGAAACTTCTCTATGATATATATATCTAAGCATATGTAGACATCTATAGAATGTTGTAGTAGCTATATATGTAGGTAGACATATAAAGAATGCTTTACGTAGCTGTACGTAGCTACATCATAAAGCTTATTTATTGCTATATCGGTGCTAACACATGAGAATTTGTTACTTTCCGTAATAAATTTGATGTAAACTAATGTTTCTCAAATTATAATAAAACAGTAAATTATACGTAACTAACAAATTCTCTGCCTTAGCTCAAGGTAAATTACACGGCATCGTAAATAATACAATTTTCTTTTCAATGGTATTTATTAAAATGTTGAAGTTCCACTAGTTTTTTTTAAAATTAGTTTTGCCTCTTTCTTTTCCTGCCTTTATTCTTGGAGTAGTGCCTATGAGCTTTTGCTTTCATTTCGTCAGTTGTATCCCATAGAGGTGATTTGCCAGTTAAAATACTACCGATTTCATTGCACCAGTTATTGATAAAGAATATAGTGCTTTTATTTATTAAATATTTTCCTATAGCGTCTTTGTGTTCATCACAAGATAAAAATTATAAATTTAAGTTAATCGATACAATAAGTTGAATGTAATTTGAGACGTTTTGCTTATTTGAATATTGTTTTAATATTTCAATACATATATGTTCTACTTGGGCAAAAAAATCAAATAAGCCTCTAGTGGGATAGCACAACCACTTTTTACCATCATACTCTTTAGATTTTATATATTCATGAAAACACAGCTTTTATAAATATTTTTCTTAGCTAAAAGTGCTATCCAACCACTGCAATAACCTATTGCTGCGCTTTTTTCAACATCCATTGTAGTTTTGATCTTTAACAAATTATCGGTATTTAAAATGTCCATTTTTAAATGAGCACCGTCTATTTCATCTTGACATTCAGTAGGAGAGTTGGTTCCATGTTTCATTAAAAAATATTTTAGGGATTGGAGACAAACACTGTCATCTTTTTCGCATTTTGATCCTACTGAATGTGAAGATGTAATATTATTAATTAATAAAGTCTTGTAAGCCCCTTCAAAAGCACATGCTGTGGGCATCACGTTGCTACAGCCATGAGCTCGAATTGCCCCAAAGAAGTGTTCTAAAGGATCTTGATTGAAATTGCGCAACAATAGGGAGTTAATGCCTTTAGAATGTAAATATTTGGCAATTCTTTTAAAATTCTCAATTGTCTTAATCCAACTTGACAAAGACGGTACTACTGCCAGACCATAGGCATTTGTAAACTTTATGGATTTTAAAATTGGAATGCTGTGGCTCCATAACTTGTGACGTGGTGATGTTGGAGTAACTGCGCTTCTATAAACTTTTCCATTATTTACTTCGCTATAGCTACCATTCACACTGTCAAACAAATCATCGAAAAACATTAGCAGGTCTGCTGTCTCTGTACTATCTTTGTCAAGAGCCCCTAGTCCTGTAAAGGAAAGAAATATATATTTTATAAATGCTGTGTTTATTTTTCCTCACTAGTTTTGTTCTGGTAGTGGTAGAATTAGAATAGAATAGTATTAGAATTCAAATTTACACAATAAAAATAAAGAATTAGATATCAGAAAAAGTATTAGTATATTTCAGTATGTAAACATTTCAAGGAGTTAAAAGGTACTTTTTTTTAAATACAAGTTAGTGGAAGGACCAGTGCAGCCTTTCTTGTAGGCAGGATGCGACATCATCATTTCGGCCGAATGTAGTCCACTGCTGGACACAGGCCTCCCCCAAAGATCACCACAACGACCGATATGGGTGTGCTGTGACCTCATTGGGGGGCGGCTAATCCCTTAGTCGTCTTTTACGACACCCACGGGAGGAGATGTGGTGGTGGTATTCTGAGCGATGGTATTCATGTATTCATGCGACATGGAGCAATGTTAATTTAAAGTTTACTAAAAAGCCATACCTGCCATACATCCAAGGGCTACTCCAACAGATTTACTAAACACTTGAGTGCAGTGTTTTACCCTCATCTTCAGTACTAGTTCTGGAAACACATGATGGGCTGATAACTTAGGAACTAACTTAACGCCTCTGTAACCTGGGCATCTTTTATACAAAGCTACAATGTGGTTCCATTTAGCTGTGCATTCCTTTCCTTTCATAACATACGTTAAGTTTTTTGAAATTAAGTTGTTTCGTATCCCTTTTATTGGACCAAAGAGAGGGAAATTTTTTTCGTTTCCGATTTTGAAGTAGCCTTCTCGGTATAATTTATTTTCGCGCAAATATATTTCCTTCTTATCGTTTGGTGGTTCTAAAAATAATAATTAAAAGATTTAATTTCAGCAATCCGAAGGCAGTAAATAAAACAACAACGACAACAATACAAATAAAAGAAAAGAATAAATAAAATAACAATTACTACAACCATCATTATGAAATAGATACAATACCTGACATTGACATCGTGGAATACGTTTTTAGCAAATTAGATCTTGTAGGAAAGCTAGGCTTGGTGTTTATAATATCAACTTCTAGTGGTTCTGAAAATAAAAATTTAAAGTTATAATTTCGCCAATCCAAAGAGTGAAAGTCAAACATTTTTGTTTCAAATACACCAATTACTGGCACTATAGGAATGTCAGAATTTAAGTAACACGGTTTCAATTACTTAGTTGATAATATGCAGAAGTAACTCCATTGTTACTCGTTTTAAAATAATTGCGATTGTAATGGTGATTAGAAATGACGGTAAAACATATAACGAGAATATAATAATAGATGTAAGTAGTAATTTATTTGCCATGGCAGCTAATGGCCGAGCAGTATCGACAGGCGACGCCCATTCACGAGCATGACGCATGCATCCGCATCGCTTATTTCAGCCATATTGTAGGGAACTGATCTCGATACAGAACGCCACCACTTGCAAGACATTTTAGTGAGCATGACAGCCCAATACCGCTAGGCAAAAGACAGCTTATCTATAAATGTATAACACCAATGGCTACATGATGCTCACACATTTACAATTATGTATGAATAATATAAAGATTAATAAAATCGTGCTTAATTTTATTAGTGTCATAATGAACTATCATTTGATCAAGCATAATCTTTTCAAATTCTTTTCTTAATGTTGGAAGAACAGAAGCAGGCCTTTAATTAATTAGACGAATTACAACGCAGGCTTATTTAAAAATTGGGATAACCTTACTTACTTGTTTCATCAAATCTAGGGATGTTCCACTATCTATGCAATGATTGAAATTGTCTGCAAGAAACGGGGCAATGCTATTAATTATAGATTAAAGTACTTTAACAGATTTGTTTTATATTTAAGCCTTTCAATGATTTTATTACTGTGTATAGATATGTATGGAATAAATAACCTGAGCCAGTACAACATTTACTACAACAATCATTATGAAAAAGATACAATATATGTAGAACTGAAATAAACTTACGGAGTTTTTCGCGGTATTCATTATGTATACACCTAATTAAACCACAGCTAATTCTTACAAGATCATGTTATCATGCAAAATTTGAATAAAAAATATCCATGCGTTTATTTCTGTAATGTAATACACTGATAAAAACAATTTGCATCTTGTAATCCGGATATTTGTCTGGCTCCTATAGTACAAGATATCTTAGTGAAAGTGGTAGTGTAACACAGATGTAATGAGAGTTGAAAAAAAAGTAATCTTATCCGTTTATTATAATAATATGGAAAAAATAAGTTGACTGACCGAACTAGATAGTGTCATGCTGGTGGAGAAGGTCAGTAAATAGTACTGAATTTACATAAAACTAAAGGTAGATGAAAACAAAGTACATACCATCTTTCCTAGTCACTGGACATCCAGGTACACAGCAAGAGTTCTGTGACATGACTATAGCTGAAGTTCACTTTTCACTATTAATAATTATGGGTCCAAGCTCTACTAAGAGAGTGCTAAACGTTCACAGTAACTTCACAAAGTTCTACAGTGACACGGAGGAGGAAGCTCAACTCGACGCGAATTTACGTAGTACAGAAGATTGTAACGCGGCACGGAAACTCGGAGAAACTGATGGTCTGATGCTCAACTCAACGCGGAAACCAAAAGCACATGCGAAACAACCAAAACTTTATTGCAAAAGTAAACACGGCGGGAAAATATTCGGCGGGTACGACATTTGCAATTGAAGAGTTACCATAACCATAATGTTAATGAAATCTCAATAAATATGCTGTAAAAATGGTATGATATGTATGGAATAAATAACCTAAGCCAGTACAACATTTACTACAACAATCATTATGAAAAAGATACAATAAATGTAGAACTGAAATAAACTTACGGAGTTTTTCGCGGTATTCATTATGTATACACCTAATTAAACCACAGCTAATTCTTACAAGATCATGTTATCATGCAAAATTTGAATAAAAAATATCCAAGCGTTTATTTCAGTTTATCATAAGCATATTAATAGAGATACAATACCTGACATCGACATCGTAGAATAAGTCTTTTGAACATTAGACATTGAATTAGATGTTGAAGGAAGGCTAGGCTTAGTAATTATGATATCAACATTTGGTATTCCTGCAAATAAAATGAAATTTATAGTTATAATTTTGGTCATCCGAAGAAACTGAATAGAAAGAAATCTCAATACTGTACAAAATTAGGTTTAATATATTATCTGCCTGCATATTAAACTCTAAATTTAATGATGTGTGTAATGATTAAAAACGAATTCACCATTTATGTTTCATCATCATGCCGAATGCTAAGCTTAACTTTAACAATCCTTATCTTAAATATTTTATTATTTCAGACCCAACTCATAGACTTATTCATCGTTTCGGCCGAATCAAGTCCACTGCTGGACACAGGCCTCCCTCAAAGATCACCACAACCACCGATATGGATGTGTTGTGGGCTCATTGGGGGGTTTTGCCATAATCGCCACGCTTGGCAGGCGGGTTGGCGATCGCAGTTAAGTTGTTAATGTACTCGAAGGACGCTGCTGCCCATCCTCCGGCTAATCCCTTAGTCGACTTTTACGACACCCACGGAAGGAGATGGGGTGGTGGCATTCTGAGCCGGCACCACACGACACACACTAGACTTATTACAATCTTGTAAAATGTTGGTAATTAGGTACACATTATAGGTATACAACAGTTAGTACTTTGCTATTAGACAAAATATACAAATTATGACTTATTTTTTGTTACCTCGCAGATGTACACCAGCCCAGTATATAATAAACGGATTTTCAATTTTGTCAACTAACGTTCTGAGGACAGTGTTGGTGCTACCACGGACCCTACTCATCAGAGATGCTGTTCTCTTCTTATAATGATAGCGAAGAAGTCATCAGTGAAAACAAACCGCATACTTGTTTTTGGATTTGGAAATCGGTGAAGTGTAATACCTGAGGACAAGATAATAATTATAATAGTTATATTATTTATGTACTTACAGTTCAGTCAGTACCTATTACACTATTGATTATGATCAATATGTACAAGTTATCAAGGAGATGATTGTATATTAATATTATTTATGCCTAAAGTTACAAAGACATATTTAAGGCTATAGTTACAATAAAGCAGCCAATGGGAACATTTTCATATAAAAACTTTGATTACTGAAGCTCGAGCTTCAGTATCAAATATCATCTTAGCACATGAATGCAGTTGACAAGGAGAGGATTGTATATTAATATAATGTATGCCTAAAGTTACAAAATAATTGCAGCTAAAATTAGTTTATTGCGAATTAAATATAATAACAGTTAGAGAGCTGCAAATTATGTGTTTTTAATTTATAAAATCTTAGTCGCACAAGCTAGTTTTAAATATTAGCCAGTCATCCCACATGGTAGCAAGATTGACTCTGGTTTTTTAATGCGTGTATGGTAATGTAATACACTGATAAAAACAATTTGCATCTTGTAATCCGGATATTTGTCTGGCTCCTATAGTACAAGATATCTTAGTGAAAGTGGTAGTGTAACACAGATGTAATGAGAGTTAAAAAAAAAGGATTCTTATCTGTTTATTATAATAATATGGAAAAAATAAGTTGACTGACCGAACTAGATAGTGTCATGCTGGTGGAGAAGGTCAGTAAATAGTACTGAATTTACATAAAACTAAAGGTAGATGAAAACAAAGTACATACCATCTTTCCTAGTCACTGGACATCCAGGTACACAGCAAGAGTTCTGTGACATGACTATAGCTGAAGTTCACTTTTCACTATTAATAATTATGGGTCCAAGCTCTACTAAGAGAGTGCTAAACGTTCACAGTAACTTCACAAAGTTCTACAGTGACACGGAGGAGGAAGCTCAACTCGACGCGAATTTACGTAGTACAGAAGATTGTAACGCGGCACGGAAACTCGGAGAAACTGATGGTCTGATGCTCAACTCAACGCGGAAACCAAAAGCACATGCGAAACAACCAAAACTTTATTGCAAAAGTAAACACGGCGGGAAAATATTCGGCGGGTACGACATTTGCAATTGAAGAGTTACCATAACCATAATGTTAATGAAATCTCAATAAATATGCTGTAAAAACAAAATTAAATATGTTCTTCCTTGTTTGATTAAAAATATTTCATTGATATTGTTTCTGTTTTAGAATAAAAAAATTAAACATAAATAAATATACTTCGTGGGGAGAAATATTCCAGCATCGTTTTTAAATATTTCAACGTAGCAACACAGTGCTATTCGGTTTTCATATCTAGTCGTTAGATGGCGCTGTTTTAAAAATTTTACCCGTAATCTCGTATCCTTCCTAGTTGCCATAGCATGGTTCGATATTAGGGTAATAAAATAATATTTGAGGATCATTAATTATTATATTTTTGATAATTTATCTGTCAGCTGTTGTTTAAGCATGATTTATTTTTGGGATATGTACTGTGAAAAGGAAGGTCGGGGTGGAGGTGAAAATAATGTAACCGCAGGTACAAAAAGAGTTGTCTACAGCCTACAGATAGTTCTTCTGGGTCGGGGTGTTTATGCACGTGATATTTAAGAAAAGAAAGAAAGTATTTATTCAGCAACGAAAAGAGAGAAAACATAATATGGATAAAAAATTGGATAATTGTAATTGAACAAAGAACGAAAATAAATGCGTGTGCCGTGTTGTGCCGAATATGGTCTAGTTCAGCGTGTGCCAGACAGAAGCCTGTTGCTGGTTTACAACTGTACTCTGTAGTAACTCACGGATGTTATATTATCTACTAAATAAAGCATCGCCAAAGAAACACGTTACCTCACAGGAATAAAAATAAATAAGTAGTGAACTATAAGTACCCACGGTACCAATTTATAAGACAAAAACAATTAAAAATCATCATTTACAGTAGCTGGCTGACTGCACCTAACTTTGAACACCCATTTTGAAATCCGTGTTTTAGTTTGCATTTACTTTTGTTAGTAAAGCGACAATGGATGGTAGTTTGTATTAAAAGCTTACCGAGAACATATTGATACTGATTCAGTCATGATAGTCTCATAATTTCAGCCGAAAAACGTCCACTGCTGGCAGAAGCCTCACATAAAAATTGCCACAACGGCTGGTATCGGTTTGTGTTGTGTGCTCATTGGGGGTCTTGCCATAATCGCCACACTTGGCAGACGGGTTGGCGATCGCAGTTCAGTTAGAAATGTACCTGAAGGATGCTGCTGCCCATCCTCCGGCTAATCCCATAGTCGCTTTTTACGACATCCACGGGATGAGATGAGGTAGTGGTATTCTTAGCCGGCATCACAAGGCTCATAATATAGCCTACGACAGAATTAAAGATTTTAATCCTGTCTATCATTTTTCGTTTGCTTACTGCCCAACTTTGTGTCAATGTTGTTCGAGCCATTCAAAGGCCTTGACATAACGACAACCGTTTTATGACAAAATGACAAAAATCCTTAATTTAATGGTATATATTTTCATAATGGACGGTTAGAAGGCTATTCATTTTTAATCTGACGAAAGGACGTTACTATACTATAAGGGTTCCTAAACGAAACGGATAAGCAGAGAAATGCCCTGACTTCTGAAACCAAATTGCTTGACAATCCAATAAGACTAAACTAAACTATATGTTGAGTGCAGTGAGTTAGTAGACTTACACAGTCTATCACTATCGAAATTTCGAAAAGCTCTTGCTCAAATATATCTTAAAAGGATCGAGCACAGTGAACCTTAGTCTCTGTTAAACAATGTCCATCTTGTTTGCAAAAGAGGTTTGAGAAAAAAAAATGTCGAGTGAGTCACAATATAATATTGAGCATAATTCTAATGCAATTAATTATCATTTATATGTAACAGTATACTGCACACTGCATGTGGTGTTTGCCTATAATTGGCCATGCATTAAGCTCGTAAGTCGGGCCATGTAAACGTAATAGTTAAGAACAATGTAGTAGCTGTAGCTGTAGCTGCTGGCAATCCTAAATAAGTAAATAAAATAAAAAGAATGAGACGAATATACAAATTACCAAACTATTTCATTTTTTATTTTTTTTAAAACATTGTTCCAGACTTTAATTTCTCCTATGTCGTAGGTTTAGTTAACAAACATAAATTTCACACGCACGAACACCCAGACCCGAAACAACTGTCTGTAGATCATACAAATATTTGTTCCGTGTGGGGTGCCGTCAATCAATTTAATACAAATTAATGAGTAAGGAAGAAGATTCCGTGTAGTTCCCGGCAAGGTATAGACAGGCACATCACACCACCACAACCTCCGGTCAGTCATGTGCTCAAAGGGGGTTTTGCCATAATCGCCACTTTTGGCAAGCGGATTGGCGATCCCAGTGAAGTTGTTAATGTACTCGAAGGACGCTGCTGTCCATCCTCCTGCTAATCCCATAGTCGTCTTCTACGACACCCACGGAGTGAGATAGGTTGGTGCTATTTGTAACCGCCGACATCACATGGAATCATTTACATAAACAAACAATACCCAAAAGACGCATTTACCTACTTACTTTTATATTTTCAGGGAAAAGCAACACTCCAAATCTTTCCCGCTTTCATTCGTTTTTCCGCTTGTAATTTACAGCTGGGTACCTCACCGACATCATAGCGAGACATAAATCCACGAAATTGATTGCGTCAATCCATATCTTCCTTGACGATTGTGGCAAAAAAACTATTTCAGTCGCAATAACAATAAACAAGCTAACAAAATTGCCATTATACCGCATCGGAGCGCTTATAACGTGGTCTGAGTTATATCGTTGGTTGAACGACAGATTGCTAACATTACAGTAACGAATTGCACCAGACTGCCCCGGAGGTGGATGAACTTATAATATTGCTCAACTATGGTAATACACGGTAATCTGTGCACGATTTAGCAACAGTTTGCCTCCAATAATTTTTAAGTTGTATTCTTATTTTTAACGCCTACAAAAATGTCAGATTTTGCGTTTCCCCGTATGTTTGGTCGTGCAAGATTTTTACCGACTTTAAAAAATGAAAGATCTTTGTTTTCTCCGTATAGTACGTGCTTGTTTTTTTCAGAAACTACACGCGTACGTATGATTCTATAACTCGGGTAATCTACATACGTACTTAGAAGATGATTATAGTACATAAAATACTGAGTTACCATTCTTACCAACAGACTTATAGATATTATGATAATGTGCATATCTGAAGTTGGTTTTATTTTTTCTTAAAAAAATGATTATTATATATTTAAAAGTTCATTAACAAATGCTGTGTAAGTTTTCCTAACACAATTGTAAAGCTGCATAACCAACGCTCTTTTCTTATCTAGTATATGTAGACCCCTACACACACAGTTGTTAATGTACTAGGTGCTATTTAATAACATCTACAGTGAATGTTGTTAGCAAAACGTACTAAAAGCACAATTTTGGAAAACCAGATACGTTAGAACTATTCCTCGCGTAGCCAAATACTTCATTTCTTCTTTAAAAGTAGCATGACATTAAATTAATTTGAAGCATCATTTACTGATTGCCTTTTGACATCCACTACTGATTACCATAACGAATGGTCGTGATCGTGATCTATATCTGGAAATATTAATTTTAATAGAATAAAAAACATTATAGGAGCTAGCTTCTTAAATACCTATATACATATTTGTTACTTACCTTATTAACGTCACTTTTTTTCTTTTTTTTTAAATATTTGTTGCGTGCGGGAATCGAGCCCGCCACCCGGAGCGCAGCAGCCAACTGTATCAGTCACTACACCAACCGTGCCGTCTCGCCTCTGTTTATTACGAAATCAAAACATAACACAAAATACCAACTAAATAACAGAGGCGACTCAATAAAGAAACTATTCGGCGTATGCGGTCAAAAAGGCAATGTAATAATTAATAGCTATCGTCCACTATATCTCGTGAGACGCGGTCACCGGCAGAATTTATCGTGGAATTATTATTGAAAAGCTCCCTCGCTTTGGGACAAATTGTCCCGTTGTCGAGGCGACGGCCACGTAGGGGACACGGTGGTATAGTGTTTACTCTAGCAGTTATGATTTTGTTGTTACCGTCGAACATTGTATAGCTGATGAAGGGGGTGTCTAAATCAGAGACTGTCTCAATCTGAAAATTTGTTTGGTACTCTAAAATTGTGTCCTCTTTTGGTGAATTAAAATATCATAACATTGCTTCATGCAGTAATGTTTTGCATTTCCTATCAGTCAGCTTTTCTGACTTTAAAAATTAAGGGAAGGTTTGTTGTAGTCATCATCATCATCAACACCATCTCAGCCTAAAGACGTCCACTGCTGAACAGAAATACATTTTTATATATTCCTACAGGCGACTGCCTCATCATCTCGGCCGAATGAAGTCCACTGCTGGACACAGGCCTCCCCAAAGATCATCGATACTCGTGTGTTGTGCGCTCATTGGATTCTACCATAATCGCCACACTTGGCGGGTGAGTTGGCGATCGCAGTTCAGCTGTTAAGGTACTCGAAGGACGCTGCTGCCCATCCTCCATCTAATCCCATTGTCGCCTATTATGATACCCACGGGATGAAAATGGGTTGGTGCTACGAATACCGGCTACGGCATCACACGGCGTGGTGACTGCCTCATCTACATGGAATCAAATTATAGTGAAGATGTTTTTATTATTTGATTTAAAACTATAACAGAAGCTTTTAAGCTTTGTGCTGTCAAGTTTGTGCGAGGGACGGTTTGCTTTGTGTTTGTTTTTCTTGTTGCTCTTAGTTGTGGAACATGATGACTTAGTGCTTTGCTTTAACATGCCACGACGTTAAATAAGAGTAAAGGTATAACTAATATAATATGTATTTAGAAATATCTTTACATAATGAAACGAATGTCCATGAAGATTACATTATAATTATTAATTTATATTATATAATTATATTAAAGGAAATATTTTACCTAAAAGCTGCAGTGAATAGTGGGCCTAGCACGAATATTTTGACGTATGCGTCTCACTAATGTGAGTGAATTTTGAATTGAATGAATTAATAAAAAATTGTGTGTATGGTGGAAGGTGACGCATTCACTTCATCTTAGCCAGGCTTTTAACAGTGGCAGCATGACCTGGATGACTTGCTTGTTCGTGAACTACAACCGCAGGCACACGCGCCACTTCTCTAGTGCACGTCATTGAGCTCGCCACTTCAGCCTATTGAACGCCTATGGGAGTACACAAACACCAATACCGGAAACAACTACCTGTAGGCCAAGAAATAGTAGTAGTGTTCAGTGCGGGGATTATACCCGTCGCACAGTCTAATCCGTTTTATATTGCAAAAATATATTTTACATGGTGCCCTTCGGTTCCTAGGAAATAATAGGCCACCTAATCGACACCCTCAATAGTTGATAATGGTCTTTTAAGAAGGCGAGGACCAGTGTTCTTTTACGTAACCTACCGGTCAAGCATGATAATGGTTTCTCTAGAGTATTGTACCGCACAAGATGTATTATATCTGTCACATTTGAATTTCATTCAGTGCATTTTTTATCTATTTATTTGTAAACAGAACTAGCTGCATAGACGGTATTATTAGTTGAATTATTTTCTTTATTACTACTTACTATCATTGACCTCTGTGGTCATAGCAGTGGATTTAGGGTAAAAAATCGTATTTACAGCAAACATTTTATTATTCAGGTGCTTTTTCACTATTTACATAAAAGCGAGTTTTATCCGACTTTTTGTATTTTGCGATATCCAAACCCTCATTAGCTCTCCATCAAAGTTTCAATTAGGTAAAATATGAAGACCGTCTTTACAGTTTCAACCCCAACATCATTAAATCATACATATCAGATACCTGCTACAGTATTCACCCTAATCAATGTTTCGAGGGAACAATAACGTGTGGTCATCCTCCTCTAGATGAAATTCAATAAATTCGGACAGCTAGGGTGGCCCCGTCTCTCACTCAACTGGAAACTTTTGAATCGCCGACAGCGTCCATCCTACAATGAGGGACAGTCTTTTGTCCGCGAAATTGCCTTATTTCGTGGTTTAGCTAATAAGGGTTTTCTGGAACTATCAATAAGAAATTGTAATTGAGTCTACTCTTTGTAGTCTTTGATGTCGTCTGCATGGTACTGTCCTGTTTGATTTTCTTTATGCTTTGTTTGATACACAACAACTGTTTTTGTTTTGATCAGATAAAACGTCAATTTTGTTTCGAAGAAATCAACGAATATACATAGATATTGTGATTGTTGGATATTATGTAAATTTGATGCGATTGGAATATTTATTGGATACATCGAATTTGTAATTAGATATCTTCATCTTCTTGAGTCGGTCCACGGGGAAATCGTATCGGGATAGACGTCGTGACTCCGCATGAATTAGGAAAGATAAGCACGGTATCTTGATTTACTTGTTAACAAAGGTTTTGAATATATGATCAAAGGTGACTGGCTTTTGTTAAAGGTCCTTCTACTTGTACATATAGTGCGGTCAGCACGTTATTCAAATACCTCGGTCTTCAGCTGTTTTATACTGTTTAGTTCAATCGCATGGATATTAATTCAGTGCACGTTTTTTTTGTACAAATTAGTTTTTGCATACCTAAATGTCAATTGCCAGACATTATGATTTAGATACAGAAAAATATAGCGGCGGGCTGGACTGGAAAAGCTTCATACCCTTGCAGAATACCGGTGTAAATTAGCAAAATTGTGTGGCTGCGTTTCATGCGATGACCAGCACAAGTGCCCTTCTGTTCCCCCATTACCCATCCCCTCTCTCTCTCCTCGTAATAACAGGTCAGCATCGTGTCAGCTACTCATGTGGTATTGAGAACATTCGTGAATAGACGCGGAAATTAGTTACCATCAAGAAACAGTAAACGCTTGTTCACAATCCTGAAAAAGAAAAACATAACTTTTTAGTTAATAATTGGGAATTAGTTATCTTCACCTTAAACAGTCATGATATTCTTTTGATGTTGACTCTACTCCCCTTACCCCCCTACCCTTTGACGGTACCTATTTACGGTTACCTATTATCGGTCAAATCAAGCTTTGAAAAGAGAAATCCGCCAATTAGTAGTACTACTCAAAATTTATATTTTAATTGGGTGTGCTAGGTAGAGTGTAGTCCAGCCTAATTAAGGGTTGGTAACGACTCGTCTTTATTGTAACTGACCATTTGTGACACACGAACAGAACGACTTGCTAGAAACTTAATATTTAAGTATTGCATGTGGACTAGATACTAAGCAATTAGAAGCTGCTATTTATATTGCTGAACCTCGGCTTCCGAATGACCGCAAGAACTAAGGGTTATCAGACAGGCTTGGCGGATGGATTCTTGATGGCAATATATTGTTATTTGTATACAGAAATACACTGCCCATCCTCATTACACAATTTCGTAATCGTCAATAACAAAATTAAAATCGTTTCATTATGATATTTTTTTTATGATTGCAAACGATAGAAATAAATATAGAGTAGGAAGATAACTTTACAGGGATCGTAAACATTATGTACGACAAAAACTACAATAAGATTTATTCCTGCCGTTTTTTTATATGTAAGAACTAGCTGGGACTAATTTAAAAGAAATTTAGAGTACTTCGACATAGACAGTGGACATAGAATATAGACATAGAATATATATTATAATAAAACACTTTTAAACAGATTCTATCGCGTATATTTTCCTGACGTTTCGAATACTTTGCAGCATTCGTGGTCGCAGGATGACAAAGTATTAGAAACGTCAGGAAAATCAAAAATCAAAAATATACGCGATAGAATCCGTTTAAAAGTGTTTTATTATAATGTGTAATAATCGCGAAAATCTAAGACATTATTACTAGAATATATATGTTAGATTTCAAGGGTTTTATTGTTTTTGCGCGGAACTCTAATCATTTTTCTAAAATAAAAGTAGCCTAAGTTATTCCCTATAACATCAGCTATCTGCCAGTGAAAGTCCCGTCAAAATCGGTCCAGCCGTTTCGGAGATTACCCGGAACAAACAGACAGACAAAAAATTAAAAAATTGAGTTTTTGTTATAGGTATCGTATATACTTTCATATGCATTTAGTAAAAAGCTGTTATTTTGACATTACAAACAGACACTTCAATTTTATTTATTTGTATAGATGTACACACGGCTACACATCAAGCTATACAAAACCAGTTTACGCTGATCTTTCATCATACTGAAAGCCTATACAATGCTAGATCAGCTTATACTGATATTTTATAGCTTGATGTGTAGCCGTGTGTACTAATCTTTATTTTAAAAAGGGAATGCTCATGCAGCTACCTACGCTCTCGAAGTAAGAATGAAAGAGGTATGCCCAACTCTTACCAGCTATAGCCACCTGGACGGTAATCCTTGGCACCGAGGGGGGCTCCCTAGAAATGAGTATGTTTAATTAACAGAAAAACATTACAACAGATTGAGATCGAGTTATATAAAATAAGATAGAAAGGTATTTCATATTCAAATCGTTTAAAATCACAACATGCGATATTCCAAGCCGCCTGTGTGTATCCTAGACAAATTGCAAAACGAGCATCAGTGAGGCGGTCCAAGTGGTCGCCGTACCGTTACGTCAGGGATTTAGAGCCGATATAATCTGAGATGAGAGGGCCTAACGCCACGCCCGTCAAATCCATTGTTAATGAAGTGGGGATTGCCGATGATTTGACGTTGCTAGTCATGGGTATGATAGTTTGCAATTGGACGGGAGATTTTGGTTTTATATTTATGTTCTATATCGTCGTTGCATATCATCAGTTCGGCCGAATGAAGTCCACTGCTGGACACAGGCCTCCCCCAAAGATCACTAAACGATCGATATGGATGTGTTGTGGGCTCATTGGGGGGTTTTGCCGTAATCGCCTCGCTTGGCAGACGGGTTGGCGATCGCAGTTGAGTTGTTAATGTACTCGAAGGACGCTGCTGCCCATCCTCCGGCTAATCCCTTAGTCAACTTTTACGACACCCACGGGAGGAAATGGGGTGGTGGTATTCTGAGCCGGCACCACACGTTGCATATAGTGGTTGTAATTATGAGATAAAAAAATATCTAAATTCTGTTGTTTTATAAGCTGGTAATTTTTATTATGATAAAATAAAATTGTAAAAGAGAAAGTATTGAACTGTTCTTTGCTAACAAACCAAGATAAATCTGTGAATATAAAATTAAATGATATACTTTTAATAAAGCATGTATAGTTTGGAATGACGCCTATGTAGCCTGCTGAATCGTATTCTTTAAATTTGTTATTTTAATATATTTATTTTCAAATTTAAACATATTTTAAGTTGCTGACAAAGAAGACAAAGAAGGCAAGCAGTCTTTAGTTTTTTACACTACAACAGCAAATTCAGATAACGATTACTGATTGTCTAAATTAAAATTAAAACTAGGAAGCAAACAACGTACCTTTTACTTCAGATAACGATAAGTCTATACAAAAATTATTGTTTAACTAAAACGCTAAGCTACAACAAAAAGTTGTCGCATGAAAAATGTTCGCGGTTCCTGGCTAATCTTTATTCTGCCACGGTCAATCCGGCACGACATCGACTATTTTTCACAACCCGCCTCGTTTGTTAGGATATTCGTAAATATTTCAAGCTTTATTGCCAACATCAACATAATGTTATGGGGCGAAATTTTACAAAACGGAAACAGAAGATATAAAGCAACGACGTGGTGCGGATCTTTTTCTGTGTTAATGTTGTGTTTTGAATTGGTGAGATAGTCTGTTTGTTTTGGATTTCGATCGGTTTGTATTGTAAAATATGGTTTAGATAAGTGGGATAAGCTTATAATTTCTTGAGTGTGCTACAATAAATATTTTCAATAGAATAGCTTGTCCATTTTGCAAGTAGTAACTTTGAAAACTGAAATTCAAGATCATTATTTGCAAGAGCAAATTATTGCTTTGTTTAGTAATTTTTAATAAGCACTGTTAAAGCTTTAGTATTTTTCATCTATTGTTGCGAGTTGTATATTATTTATGTGAAATTCCCTCAACATAAGAACTGTAATCTCGAAATAAGAAAAAGTTGGCCATTTGTGACAGTGAAAAAAAATATTCAAATAAATAAACGACGAAATTGTTTTCAAAGTGCTCCAGGGGGGTGTAAAAGATACCTATGCGATGGTAAAATGTACGTGAAATCTAAAACAAATTGCTGCAAGTGTAAATGGAGCGTGGTGCATTATTGCGTCGCCGGCGCGGGACGAACAACTCCAAATTGTTCCGATACGACACCTGCGCGAACTAGTGATGTGCCAGTACGTATTATTATTTAGTTTTACACTACCATTATCTGCACGAAGAAAACCAGTTTTATTACCTCTACAATTACAATATGGCCAGTTTCTTTATACAATTAAACTAAGCATTAGAAATGAATATACGTCAAACTAGAGAAAGAGAAAAAATAAAGGAAAAGAAAAGATGAAGGAACTGAAAACTCACAATTAAGGAAGAAATCATAATTAATATATAAGGGATTAGCCGGAGGTTGAGCAGCATCGTCCTTCAAGTATATTTACAATTCAACTGCGATCTCCGATCATCGACCGATTATGGCAAAACCCACCAATGAACATACAACACAAACCCAAATCGATCATTGTGGCGATCTTTGTTTTCCAGTAGAAATTCATTCCTCCACCCCGGGGAAGGGCGAAGGGGCATGCCGGACTCCTACCGGCTAAAACCATTTGGGTGGTCATTACGGACGGCACCTAAGGGGGCTCCAGGTCCTCGTATGATCACACTAGAGCCACCCACTGGTGCCATGCCTATAGGCAGCCTACTGCCAGCTGTATTGGTATCGGGTAAAATTATGAAAGCAAATTCCAAAGCTTCAAAATTGAATTTCGTAAAGATGTCTCTCTCTCTCTGAAGCGTTATTTCGTGTGCCACTATTTCAGTGTAAAATCACTGCATTGTCACTCTATTACATTTGAAAGCATTGCTCGGTACATGTCTAGGCGACATCCACGACTATCCACTATAGCTTTATAAATAACTGATCGTTCGGTCCACTGCATTGTCTATTTTCCGTCTAAATTGCATCGGAAAAAATGCAAAAAATTTACTGCGCAGAAGCTTAATAATATTTGCACTAGAAATACCACAGGCTCAGTTTCACATTTCAGGAGCGATTTTGGTCCTAGGCTCCTGCTAGTTATTTATTTTTTGTTAAAGTTTATACATTTCCAGTTTGCTTCATTATAGACATAAATTCGATCAATCATCAGCCACACTTTGTATATAGTGTTAAAATAGCAACGGTTAATGTGACTGATTAAACGGGTTTAGTCTATCAATATTAACAACCTTAGACAACTTGACTTGAGACACGTAACGTCTAAATGGAGCTTTAGTTACAAGTTGGTATTGAATTATATCGACGCTAGAAACGAAAAATCCATAAAGCGCCGCCAAATCTGATATCTATTTTAATGAATTACTAATTTTAATATCAGTACTAGAATTTTTTTGTTTGAATTGACAAGTTTACCATGATGGCGTGATATTGGAATGATAGGGGATAATGAAGCGGGTTAGTCAGCCATTATTATTCGAGTTAACAGATTTTGTTAAACACTTTATTCGAACAGACGTGGACGTTGCTATTGATGTCATTGTAATTAGTAGGTATATAAATAGTAGTTCGTAGAAACGACCGAGTTGATTTCCGTTAAATTGTGGTTTTTTCCTGCCTCAACTGGTGTATGTTTTAAATAACCAGAACAAGTTGATGGCACTTTAGTCAAGCAATGGAATGTCAAAAAATTAAGAAGATACCAAAATCAGTTATCTCCTAAATATTTTTTCAAATTTATTTAAATGTGAGAAATAGATCATCAGTCAGTGGATGGCCAGCAGCGTTCTTTAGAGTTCTAAAACATCATACAGTTAAAGTCACTTTTTTTATTCATGTAAACCATTTGCGAATAGTCAGAACTTAAATAGTTGCAACAGTGATCACCAATTCGTATGCCTCGCTTGGTTATTATAAAAATACCGTTTATTGTTGCAGTCATTGGGAGACCCTTGTTCAGTATTAGTCATCGGCTACATGATGACGTATTCCTTTGTATGCAATGTGAAATGAAAGTAATACGTGAATTTCTACAGCTGCTTTAAGAACAATTTAGGGATATATTTTAATTTTAATCCATATCATTATATAATTCAGAAAAGTAGTTCATTTTGAGAAACATTTTCCAATATCGTGACACGGGCATAACATATACCTCTACTTTATTTTTTCTGGAATAAACCTAAGGCCGTAATCCCATATTGCACTTTCCTACATCACATAACTTAGGCAGCCACTTGCTTTCGTAAACCCAAAACGAATTATGTTTAAAAATAAACACGAGAGACTGAGCGTTTAGCGTAATGAAAATAACCGTAAACATAAAACCGCAAGCCGAGCTTCGCAAAACCCTTACCCCGGGGCAAGAATTCACGCGGGTCCGTTCAGACCAAATTAGACATTATTGAGTCAGTTATTTAATACCACAGGGTCCACGTGCATTTTTGGGTTATTATTATTGGGGCTTGAGTAAGCCCGGGTAATCCAATGAACTCTCATTACCGTACGTTTTGAGCATAACTTTATTTGCTTCTGAGGCTTTCACCCAAGCCTCTTGATACCCTAAACGGCACGAAACTGATAGACGTTGTTGTTTCAAACGCAACATAATGTAATTATTAAAGATTGCCTTTATTTACAGGGAAGTGGTTTTTATTACAATACATTTTTCAAAACGTAGTTAATTTTGTGGGAAAGTCTTGGTGCGTTTATTTTTATTGCGTTATTTGATTAGTAGATTGTGTATACCTACCTTATTTAAGGTAAAATAATTGGCTTAAGGCTCAATTATTTATAAGCATAAAATTGCCGTAGCTAACTAAAATAATTTTGTGGTGACGAGTGGCAGTTTATTCGATCAGTATGTAGGTAACTGTTATTATCAAGTTAAGTGTCAAATAAAATAGTTCACGTAAAAAAGGATTCATAAGAATTGGCAATGGACGGGTCACATATCTCGTAGAACTGATGGCCGTTCGGACAGAAAGGTTCTTAAGTGGAGACCACCCACCAGAAAACGTAGCATGGGCGCTAACGAGATTGACAAACTAGCTGGTAAAGCTGGCTGGGAGCTGCTGGTTTCGAGCGGCATGACACCGGTCATTGTGGAAATCTATGTGATACAGATTTACTGGAACATATGATTGCCTAACCTAGTAAACTTGCACTATGGAAGTTAGTCAAATCACAACCTCACAATGAGAATATATTACTAACTGCCCGCCCCAGCTTCGCACAGGCAGGTACATGCAAACCCGATTGCAGCGCCACTTACTGGGTCTAATTGTGAATCTAAACCATCCAGGGACCCTCTCAAACTACACAGAAAAACACATCACAATCGGTACAGCCATTTAGGAGGAGTTCAGTGACATACACACGTACAGAAGAATTATATGCGTAAGGTATTACGTGAAGAATTACTTTGTACTGCTTTTTAAGCACATTACACACACGGATTAGTGTGAGATATGGCATATGAAGGAGGAGTGCTGAAAATTAAATGTATGTATTTAAATATGTGTTACAAATTCAGAAAAAAAATTATACTCGATTTTCGACTTTTGCACGGCGAACCCTAGTAATTTACAAACATATAAACGCTACTTAATAAAATAAAATAAACTCTGACGAATATATTATCATTTACATCGACTCAAAAGCACATATTTTCTAAAGTGATAAAAGATTAAATGTATTTCTTAAATAATAAATCTAATCATTTGAACTGGTTAATGGACAGGGAAGCCCAACATTTTTCTCTCGCATACACCGAAGCTAAAGACTGAAATAAAATTGAACTTTAGCCGTTAAAGGCCGTCAAGGGGGGCAGACGAGGGAGTAGGAGTAGACGCTGCCCGCTAACCATCATGTTTATGACTTCTATAGGGAAATACAACGCGTTGTACCCGCTGGATGGAATAAACTTTTATTCCAACACATGTGCAGAACATTAGGTATATTTTCATATTTTGCCGATGAGTTTTTTATGTTTATACCCTCGTAAAGTCTCTAGTCGTTTAGTTTGCAACAGTGTTCGCTCCAATGTGTTTACGTTCTATATATGAAATTTTCAGTGTTACGGCGTTCATTGCGTATTTATTACTGAAACATGATACACTGTTGATAACGGCCTTTAATGGTGTTTTCTCCTTTTCTTATACCTATTTTATGCGCCTTATTCTTGCTGGAACTTGTTTATTTAAGGTCAAATAGAAAACGGATATGTTTGCAGTAAACCGTATATATATATTTGTAGGATTTCCGGCTTCGTTTTTGTCTTTAATCACATGTTAACATACTTTTCTTCCTATAAGTAGTATTGAAAGCATATTTATTTTATATGTTGCTGATAGTGATATATTTTAAAAGAAAATTATATTTTATCTCCATAGCTCGATAGTAGTCTTTTTTATATTGGTCTTTTTAAAAACGTTGCCCCACACTAGGATTTTTCCTATGTCGTTGGTGCGCTTACAGACATGAATCCCATATACACTACACCCAGACCCGGAACAACTACTTGCAGATCATACAAATATTTGTTCCATGCGGGAATCGAACCCACCCACCCGGAGTGCGGCAGCCGACTGTATTAGCCACTGCACCAACCGTGCCGTCAATATATTATTCATCATCATCATATCAGCCAAAGGACATTCACTGCTGAATAAAGGCCTCCTTCATAGATTTCCACAATCATGTCGTTATTTTGGGGGGAATTTACCAGTACTCACCACGCTTGTCAGGCGAGTTGTTGAGCGCAGTATGCTGCTGTTCCACAGAAGGGATGTTTAGAGTCTGGTTTTACGACAACGGCGTGGGGAACTGGAGTGGATATTCTTAATCCGGACAACACATGAGAAAAAGATAAATGAATAAAGAGATTGCCGCATACGAATTTTCTCATATATTTAACTCTATATTACATTATAATAAAACACTTTTTGGTTTTTCCTGGCGTTTCGGATGACATCCTGCGACCACGAATGCTGCAATAAAGGTGTTTTATTATAATGTGTAATACTCGCGAAAACCTAAGACATTATTATCTATATTACATTCTTCTCAATGCCGATTTAAATTAAAACCACAATTAATTGCTCGTCAAAACTTTTGGATTTCGATTTCACCCCAAACAATACGAGTTCCATAGAACGACACGGGGCCCCATGGGAGCTCTATTGACACGACCCACCGTGATGGCACTTGGCAACAAACACGATTTTAATCAATACATCAAACAAAACTTAGCCACTACCAATAATAATTAAAACCGAATGATTATATGGAATATTTGTACAGGACCAAAGGGATGTTTGGCCGCAGGCGAGACGGCTATTGCATAAGTAAGACATAGTTGGACTGAGGGTTGTCTCACGGCTAATAAGGCCTCATTTTGCGGACGAGATATGTGTATATGCTTTTTAGTTCAGACTAGAGTGAATATTTAAACAAAATAATGCATTTTTGATTTTATAGGATTTTTTTTGTTATTTTATTAACTTAATCATTATTTTAGCCGAAGAAACTCCACTGCTGGTCACAAGCCTCCGTCAAAGGTCGCCATAAGACTGGTCTGTGAATGTTAAGTGCTCTTTAGGGGGATTTTCCATATTTGCCACGCTTGGCAGGCTAATGTATTCGAAGGACGCTTTGCTCATCCTGTGGCTACTCCCATAGTCACCTTTTACGACCCACGGAATGAGACGGGTGATGATGCTATTCGTAGCCGGCACCACACGCCTTTAATCATGCAGTATTAAATGAAATGATACAAATGTGGGTTTTAAATGTTATTTATTTTTGCCTGCAACATATTTTGAATTTCAAAGTACCTAATTCGTCCCAAAATAGCCACATTATTGAATTGTTCAAAAATATGAAATAGTAGTATTGACAGCCCTATCGTATGCCCTCATGTAATCCTGGTCCGCAAGATGATGATTGCGACCCATTTTAGTTTACAAAAGGTAATCCTTTAAGAGAAACTATTGGGGAATTTTGATAGCAGTTAGTGTTTACGATGTAAATTTGACTGTAATATCATAAACCTCTTTGATTGGTACCTTGGAACTTCCAAAAGGATGAAGCGTTTGCATTCTGAAGATTATTACGGAGTTGTAACTATAAGCATAATGGTGGAACTATTTTACAAGTTAGGCCTAATCTGCCTTGGTTATGTTAAATATGTTTTTGCCTCCGTTATTTGTAGGAAGATGTTTGAGTCTCTAAATAGCAATAGGATAGTTCCTGAGAGAACTTTATCTATAAAAGTATCCAGTTTCAAATCAAATCACATTATTAATTTTCTAAAATATGGGTACCCACGACACAGGATAAACCCTAGTGTGTGACATCGTTTAAAACGTTTCATCACGTTTATTATAGATTTTTGTTTTGATCCTGCTAAGACGAAGACTGCAAGTGTTCAAAACATCAGGAAAAATTCTATAATATACGCGGTGTAATCCGTTTAAAAGTGTTGTATTATAATGAGTAATAATTGCGAAAACCTAAGACAATACTAAAGAAGAAAGTATAAAAACTATTATATTAGTATTATATTAGTTTAGTATCAGGATAGTTAACTGGATGTGTGATTTCATATTAATATGTTTAATGAGAATACGTGGAATTTAGATTGACTCAAGCAAGTTATGAAGTGGAGTAAAAAAAAACATGACTTTGCTTAATCAATTTTGTTGCTTGAATAGCAAACAGTTATTTAAACCAGACAGTTTATTTCAATTGGACTTCTCGCTGCCTGGCTAATGGGTACTACTAGCTAGCTCCTTAATAGGATAAAATTGGCGAGGCCATAAGGGCCTTCTTCATCTTCATCTGTTCAACCAAAAAACATTCACTGCTGGACACGAGCCTCCCACAAAAACCGCCTCGACCCTGATTGAATAGTCGTCAGGGTTTATGTTGGGTACTTATTGGTTTTGGCATAATCACCACGACTGACAGGCAGGTTTGCAATTGCTGAATTTTTTTTTGTTGGCCTTCTCGCATATATTTCTGGGAAATGTGGTTGCTTAACCGGTAATTTCTGGCGAAGCCAAAAGAGGCCTCCAGCCAGGCTTAAAATTAATATAAAAAACTAAGCAACTTTCGCTAAGGGCGCCCCCTGCGGAACACGGACCTCGGCTTAGGGCATTGCTGGGGGAGGAACAAACTATTGTTTTGGGGACAGCTGGATCGGTATTATTTATAATGTATTAGGGGACATTTAAAACTATAGGCTCGGCACGGGCCAGCGCGAGTAAGAGACGGGAGGGAGAAGTGCTAACTTGAACGGGAGGGTGACGCGGCGATAGGCCTCCGCGACGTCGGTGAGGGTTTGCGATCGCAGTTGAGTTATGATTAATGTACTCGATGGACGCTGCTGTCCATCCTCCAGCCAATCCCACAGTCGCCTTTTACAACACTCACAGAATGACATGTGGTGGTGCTATTCTTAGCCACCATACAGTATAAGGGCCATCAGCCAAACATAAAAACTAAGCAACACAACGAAGGGTACCCTTGTGCGTTGCTCGGAACGATCTGGATCAGGAATGATTAGTTGTGGACATAATTTAAGTAATTGTACTGGAAGGACGCTGCTGTGCGTCCTAAGGCTAATTACTTTTTTTTATATCTACCATCATCATATCAGTCAAAGAACGTCCACTGCTGAACGTACGCCTCCCCCGTAGAGCTCCCCGCTGTTCGGTAATTTTGGGAGGAGTTTGGGGAAGTACTCACCACGCTTGGCATGCGGGTTGGTGAGCGCCGTATAGCTATTATTCTACAGAAGAGACGCCGCTGCCTATCTCTCTGGATATTCTTGATGCGGACAGCATACGGATTTTTTTACAGTCACCTACCAAAAACCGCATCGATAAGTTACAAAGGTACACAGCGCAAATTACGCGGAATTTCGTGGTTTTAATTCGAAACCCTCATCAAAAGCGTTACATTATCAAAACACGCATTGTTTAAGAGAGTATCTGTTTCTGCAAGGCCCGTGTGTTTTCGACGCCATTATTCGTACATCTCTTGACGAATAAAAGAACATTTCATAGCGAAACGTTAGCAAGCTGAAAGGGAAGCTTACAAAAGCCTTTTTATTATACTTTCGGCAGGCATATGCATAATCAACCCTCTCCCGCTGTTCTTAATAAATACGAGTAGGTGCCTGTGTGGAGTAATTATTTTTGGGCTTGTTGTGTATATTAGGTTGTTTAAATGCATGGTTTTGTATAACTGTTCTATGTTATTTTGTGTTTAATATTTAATGGTAGTGTTAATTTTAGATACTTTGTATGTAAAAATTTTAGGTTGAATGTGGAACGAGCGCAATTTCTTGACTCACTTCTTAAGTAGAAAGTTGCGGGTTCAAAACATGTACTAATGTGAATTTTTTGAAGTCATATGTATTTTCTTAGTTAATCACAGACACCACTGACTCTAGGCGATCATAACCAGTTGCACTCATTGATCGGTGAACAATGGGCGAGGTTAAGTAGTGCTTGGTGCGGTCAGTATTTGGATGGGTGACGGCATAATGGTATTAGAACTGAGCGTCTCCGTGGTTTGGAGGGCATGTAAAATCGATAGTCTAGATTATTAGACGGCAGTCGTTAAGCCAAGTCGGAGGCCTTTTGGGCGGCTTGAACAACTTCCACACGAAAAAAGAAGACTCACTTTAACGGTGAAGGAAAGCAGGAAACCTGGATCTATAACTGTCTGTAATCGCCAACACGGAGTAAGTAAGCGCGGTGGTTAATGTTCGTTCCTTCTCTGTATGAGAAGAGGCCTTCGACCTGCAGTGGGACAGTTACAGGCTGATATTATTACTAGAGCTTATCTGTAATTTATTGAAATCTCTCCGTTCACGGGTTAATAGCCTCTGCAAAGAGGAACCCGGTCTTTTTATAGGCTTACGCAGGGACATGGGTCCAACACACAGTGGCCAGTGGCAGATGGCACACTAACTTGGCCTCCCTGACTGTACTATAAAATGAAATCACGTATTGTCCCCGGTTGTATAAGACTTGTATGAGATGAAAACTATACCTATAAGGTCTATTGCAATGGGTTATATATAATGGAAAGTTTAGGTTTATTGTAATTATTATTACGCCTTATTTTGGCACGATCATGACCATTTTCTCTGAGAACCGACGACTTTAAGAAGTTGGCTAGATACAGAAGTTGAACGATTGGATTATGTAGCGTAGCTTGGGAGAGGTCTATATCTAGTAGAAGACTTTAATCTTTTACTAATTAATAGAATTTATTGATTAACTAGCTGGGACCCGCGGTTTCACCCGCGTTTTATTTAAAAGAAATTTAGAGTACTTCGACATAGACACTTGACATAGAATATATATATTGGATTTCAAGGGTTTTATTTTTTTTGTGCGGAACCCTAACTATTTTTCTAAAATAAAAGTAGCCTAAGTTATTCCTTATAACATCAGCTATCTGCCAGTGAAAGTCCCGTCAAAATTGGTCCAGCCGTTTCAGAGATTACCCGGAACAAACAGACAGACAGACAAAAAAATTAAAAATGGTTTTTTTGTTACAGGTACCGTATATACTTTCATATGCATTTAGTAAAAAGCTGTTAATTTGACATTACAAACAGACACTTCAATTTTATTTATTTGTATAGATTTAGTAGTACATTTATTGAGCCAAATTAGCAAATTAATCTAATTTTCTATTTTAGTTTATTACTCGTGAAATGGGTACTGTAGAACCTCAAGAGTCATACGTCTTTGACGCGGGTAAAAACACATCTATCCTATTCATTCCAAAGCTAATACAAGGCTGTTTCATAAAATACTGTTTACTTCTAAAATATTTGAATGGTTTTCGCTCTAAAGAGATTTCGCTGTCGCGGTCTGCTTCATACTACCAACAACGCTACAGTTGTACGGGTTAGGTATATTGATAAATGTACGGTCGTTGGCTCGTACAACAGTGCTTAAGCGAAGTCTGAGTTTTGTAAAATCTATAACTGTATTAATAATTCCCTGTAAGTCTTAAATCATTTGAGAGAGGCAAGTGTGAAAATTCTTAAACTTTTGCGAATTGAATACATTATTTTAACACAATATCGGGTCTATTTGCGCACAGATTAATATCAATTAATCTATGCTCACCTGTAACACTTTGACTAACGTGGTGTTTAAAGCTGCATTTAAAGAGGGTGTGAGTAAAAAAAGAAATGAGGTAAGTGACGGCCAGAAAAAGATCGAGGTAAACTGTATGAGAAAGGCAGAGGAACAAGTGTAATGGTACAAATTGCGAAGTCTTTGTACGGGAATGGATAGCCATAAACTAAGTTTATTCAAGTGGAGAACTTGATGGATTGTCATTGGACTTTTTTCGCCTCGGTGTAGGCAGAGCGACGTGTCAGAACTCTCATATGCTCAAAACTCCATGTTGGACGTTTTCACCACACACGAAGGAGTACCCAAGCTCTCTAGTAGATAGCACTCCTGCACTTGACCACAGCTCGAGGGGAATTGGACAGCTTACTGTTCAAAAACAGTTCTTAGAAATTCCAAATTGCATCAAAGCTTGAATATCGTTGAACGTAATTAACGTGTTCTTATTTGAATGTGTAATACATGTAGTGTGCCGTGTGGTGCCGGTTAAGTACCACCACCCCATCTAATCCCGTGGGCAGCAGCGTCCTTCAAGTACTTCAGGTACATTTATAACTTAACTGCGATCGTCAACCCATCTGCCAAGCGTGGCAATTATGGTTAAACCCCGCTTGAGCACACAACACAAACCCATACCGGTCGTTGTGGCTAACTTTGGGGGAGGCTTCTGTCCAGCAGTGGACTTTTTCGGCTGAAATGATGATGATATGTAGTGTTTTCATAAGACAGGTAATCATTATTTTTTTCTGTTTTGACTAAACTATATTCTAATAAAACACTTTTAAACGGATCATATTGCGTATTATTATAGATTTTTGTTTTTCCTGACATTTCGAACACTTTCAGGGTTCGTAATCGCAGGAGTATTAAAAAACTTCTATGGTTTACCGGTTTTTAGCAAAATATCCAATCGTGCGAGAGCGAGCAAAAGTTAGATAATGTAAACAAAACGTTAAGCATCGAGTCCACAATATTTCGATAAACAAGAAGGTAGTCGCTTTACATAGCTAGGAAGAGCCCGGGATAATATCCCTTGGGAATCTACTGCAATTTCACTGCTATCTAGCAACTATACACAACAATATTATAAGAAAGGAAGAAAGTTGATAGGGTGAAAATACATATTAGAGAATATTATTGAGGGAAATGTTCAAGATGTTAGTAATTTTGATAAAAACGGCTATATTCTTTATTTTTCTCTAATTGCTTTAAAACCGCTCAACCCGTCAAACTCTAACCAACTTAAGATGACCCAACGATACGGTTCGGAAATACTAATAATATTTATATATTAATTTTCTATTCCAACAAATTTATCATAAGAAAGAAAAGAAGAAGATTGATATAAGCATGCTTAGAAAAAGTGGTCTCGCGTAGGCGTCTCAAACGAGTACCTAATCTCACCTAGTCGTCACCTTCCTACATGTAAGAAGCGCGACCTTGTACGTCATAGGCCGCGGGGCAAATGAGAGTTGACCCAAGGAACATTAACTTAATTTAATTATTTTTAACGTTGTCCCACACTAGGATTTCTCCTGTGTCGTGGGTACAGTTTACAGACATAAATCTCACATACACAGATACCCAGACCTGATTAAACCATCTGTAGACCATACAAATATTGATTCGAACAGTGAACAGCTTAGCCACTGCGTGATGCGTGCCATCGAGCATCTAAGTTATATAGGTATCACAATAATAATTATAAAAGTAAGATAATAATGATTGCACAGCAGACATTAAATTAAATTACATTTGATGTATAAATTCAAATTCAAATTCATCATTCACAATACAGTCCTAATCAAAGTACAGCAGTAATGAAGTAATTTTACTCGAACTCAAAAATAATTAAATAGATTTGAATTTGAATTTCAAAGTACGTACTGATTCACTGCTGAAAGACCTTTAATTAAGAAATAGTTTTAAATAAATAAGTTACCTGTAAGTGGTGCGTTCACCTTAGTCATAAAGCATAGTCCTCACGATACAAGGTCCAGACGCCACTTATAACAGTTTACTGTAAATAGCTCCATAACAATTTTAAGCTGGCTTGAATAGCTCGGATGTATGCTTGTAAGCAATAGCTTAAGAAGCTCATAAACGGGATTAAGGTATCGCTAACTTACCTGAGTTTCTGATTTTATTAGAAAATAGCTGATTGTTATAAAATGTATGTTTAACATTATATTAAAGGTGAATTTATTTTATGAAATACTTTCAAGCGTGCTTGTCCTTAATTTGATTACAATATCATCATAATATCATACCTCTATAGGCTATGACTAGCGGCTATTAAACTTAATAATAGTCATGTTTATTTTTAAATGTATATCAATTGTAAAGCTACCATTGGACTAGCCCTGTGTAACTCCATATATGTAGCACTCGTCACCTCGAGAATTCATTATTTAATATTATCATAATTTTAGCCGAATAAAGTCGACTGGAGGAGCAACCTGTGTCCAGCACAGGTTGCTCCTAAGATAGCCACAAGGACCGGGAAGGAAGGTCCGGGAGTGTCGTGTGCTCATTGGGGAGTTTTACTATAATATCGCCACGATTGGCGCGGGTTGGCGATCTCAGTGCAATTGTTAAAGCATTCGAATGACGCTGCTACCCATCCTCTGGCTAATAGCCATAGGTGCCTTTTACGACACCCACGGGATGAAAGGGGTTGGTGTTGTTTGTAGCCGGCACCATACGGCACGTGCACAGCCACGGTCTCTTGAATGCCCGGTAACTCTAAAAGTTTAAACGCTACTACTTTGCAGCAGAATATCTGGCACTGCGGTGGTGTCTACCTTTTTGTCTACCGGATATATCGGATTCCTACCGGCTAAAACCACCGGAGCAGTAATATTCGGCAATGGAGAGCGCTCATCTACATGGAGGAACTCAAAATATCTCCATATCGAGCCGGCCCTTGGTGCCATTCCTTTAGGCACATCAAAGGGGATGACTGTAAAGCAGTCAGCGTCTTTAGCAGAAGGGAGGTGACTGTAAAAAGGCCGCAAGGCACATTTCAAGGGGGATTATAAAGGATCCATCTGATGCCTCGCTGTGCGCTGCGCTCTGTACACGACTGCACGTGGCCACATGCGTGCCCCTGTCATCCCGGGGGTCGCACGGTATGGCACGCAGATTCCCCAATCTCCGCGCGGCAGTATCTACCTCGTCAGATGCCTTCAATATGAGACCTAGCCAGCAATGAAAATCTATACACAAATAAATAAAATTGAAGTGTCTGTTTGTAGTGGCAAAATAACAGCTTTTTACTAAATTCATAGGAAAGTATATACGGTACAAAAAACAAAAAACATTTTTAAAAAAATTTGTCTGTCTCTCTGTCCGTCTGTTTGTTCCGCTAATCTCCGAAACGGCTGAACCGATTTCTCCGGAACTTTCACTGGCAGATAGCTGATGTTATAAGGAATAACCTAACTTTAATTTTAGAATAATAATTAGGATTCAATATATCAAATCCAATATATGTATACTCTATGTCAAGTGTCTATGCTGAAGTACTCTAAAATATATATAAATTAGCTGGGACCCGCGGTTTCACCCGCCTTTTAATTTAAACAGCGGGTAAAACCGCGGGTCCAAGCTAGTATGTAATAAATTAAAAAGTATACCTGACTAAATCCGGGATCTCCCTACTCGTAAAAAGTTTAAAGATGGCATGTGTAGTCAAGCCTAATGCTCTTATTCGTGGTCACTAAAGTTCCAATTAACAAATTGCTCCAAGTCTCTAGCTAAATAATGTTTTGATGTTAGCATTACGCTGCACAATAAAATTATTCGGGTCTCATAACTTACACATTCGACCTGTTAAAATATGTTTTGTCCTTTTCTTTCAAAACTAAACGTTGCAATGAAAGATAAGGACAGAACAAAACTGCCAAGAAGAAGTAATAAAGTATTAATGTGTATAATTAAGTATTATTCAATCTTAGGTTTTAGCAACGGTTTAAAACTTAGAAGTGCATTAATGAGGTAATTGAATTATTTTCTTGTCAAATTGTCGCTTTTGCAAGACTCGGTCTGCTTTAGTCTCGTAACTTATAATAAAGTATCAAGTTACCGTCACAAAATGTACTGCCTAGGCATATTAATTATGTTTCCTAAAACGCAACTAGTTCGCATTAGTAGAAAATTAGAAGTCACTATGGTTTCAAAGTTTGCTTGCGATTTTATTAAACAATGAAATCTTTATAGCTACTTACTCCACTTCAGATCAATTTCACATATATCTTAGGTATATGTTTACCAACAGCAATATCACCGTTCATTTTCCGCTAGCGCATTGTACTGGGTACTGAACCAAAATAATACACGCAGCATTGGTATCGTCAGCGTCATCCGCACCTCATCAAAATATCACATTACAGAATCACAAATTCATTCCGGGACGCCAATTATCCGTGAGCGCTCATTTTCTGACTCATTCCCCGGTGTAATGATCACGTGGTGATTTTGACAGTTGCCCCGGCTTTGCCTCCCGTTAGCATTATGTGGGTGTTTTGAAAGACCGAATGTTCGTTCGGATTGGGACAAAGTGACTTAGATTGTTCTATTTGTCACGACTCTGAATGATATAAACCTTAAAATAGAATAAAATGTGTAACTTTAATTCATATTTTAGTAAAAATAATCATATAAAGTATAAACTACTTTATTACACACGAACACATAAAATCATTTTAATATTTATTTACCTTGTGTTTGTCACGACTATGAATAATATAAACGTTAAAAAGAGGAGAGTAAGTTATACACTTGTTTCTAAAAATAAAAGAGATATTTAAATACATAGTATAAAAAAGAATACCATTACACTACTCAAACAAATAAAACCAAGTTAATATTATTACAGTATAGAAAACTAAGATATATGTCTCTATTTTTATTTTTAACAGGCCACTGTTCTATTCTGTGGAATATTCTAGATGTTATAATGCCCCTATATACCCACTACCATAATCTACTACATAATCTTTGGACGAACTAGGTATACAACGTTTAAAGTCAAAGTCTCAACCAATCAAACAATTAATAAACGCAACTTGTACATAATTCTAACATCATTCTCGGGTTTGCGCAGTGGAACCGTTCTCTAAAGCATGAAGCGGGAGATCCAAATGCAAATGTCAGTCGTTAACATGCATGGCGCGAAGTCGGCCGTCTAATTAGGAGAACTACTTTGACAAGGACTGCAGATATCATTTTGCGAAATTGCTATGAAAATTTCTAGATATTACTGGCATGAGTGAGTGTTTATGGCAGATCATTTATTATTGTTATTACATAGCGGGTTAAAGATGATCTGATGGTGCGAGTAGGTATCATTTATGTACTTTGTATTATTTCAGTCATTTGAAGATAACATTATCTTTTATGTGTATCAAATGTCTACGCGATACTGAGAATCATAAGCATGTGCATGGTATATCCCCAATTATAGACGATGTCACATTACTTCATCATCATCATTATATAACCTGCCTATGCGCACTACTGAACACAACATTTTTCAGCTAAATTGATTTAATATTAGATATTGAATTATTATTATAATACACATCCGTGTGGTGTCCGGATTCTGATCTAAGATCTGAAGATCTGTCTTGGGATACGGTCTGTGGCGATGGGGTAATAGTTACGTATCCATAATAAGCACTTATGTAAATGCAACACTTAGTGCTTATGGAATTAACAATATTTTAGATTAGAATGAGCAATATGTGTCGCGCAGCATAGCGTACAGCGAGACTTGAGGAGATTCTTTACAATCCTCCCCGAGAAGTGCCTCGGGGGCGGCCTTTTTAGAGCTTTTTAATAGTAGGAACAGGTGTGGTGCAAGAATACTTCCCTAGCACTCCCATTCCGCTACATAGGTACAGACATCTTTGAGTTGATACTAAGTTTTCATCAATATGAGATATCTTTACGCACTGCTTTCTATCATTGAGGTAGCTTTGCAACCATATCTGTGCGAGGCCTCGAATACCACAGTGCTTATATTTACTAAGCAATTACCATCACATTTACCAACCCGTTCGACTAAACGGGTTTATAGCCAAGTAAAAGTACCCAAACACTGACTTTCTTTCGTCATTTCGTCCTCCCAAATGTCCTCCATCGTATCAATCACGTGTAAAAGTTTATGTCACGGTTTTAGAATAAAATAGGATTCTATTTTATTCTAAAACCGTGGTGACTACTGTGATATTCCCCCCGAAATTACAACATACGGCATGCAACCAGTCGTTGTGGAAATCTATAGGAAGGCCTCTGTTCAGCAGTGGACTTCTTTCGGCTAATGATGGATGGATGAGGACGATGATGCCAATATAGGATTCTACACAGACCGCAACAAATTAATACATAACATATTATGACGACTCGGTTAGCCTGGTGGCAACGAAATTGCTTTTCTGTGCGTGAAACGTGCGCGTACGTGAGTCATGGGGTCGATTTTAGCATGGAACAAATATTTGTGTAGCGTTTTTTTCGTGGGGAAATCCTCATCAAACTTCTTGTCCCTGGGAAAGGTGATTTCAGCCGCATGGCAAGGACTCCATACTGGCTCTCTAGCCACTCCTCCATGGCGGGTTACACTGCCACTATCGCAGCGTGCTACAAATAAATGTATGGCCTACAGATAGTTCCGGGGTCTGTTTAACCATGTGAGATTTATGTGAGTAAACTGTACCCGTGACACAGAAGAAATAACAATTTGATTCATCGTTAACAAAAAATATACGTAAGATAATTATGCATCATTCATCTTAGCAAAAGAAAATTAATAATGTTTTTTTTTTACAATACACATATAACATTATCGGCCCGTTACTGTCCCACTGCTGGGCACGGGCCTTTTCTCACAATGAAAAAGATTAGGTCGTAGTCCTCCACGCTGGCCTAGTACGGGTTGGCGGACTTCACACACCATTGAGAACATTTTGGAGCCTCTCAGGTGTACAGGTTTCCTCACAATGTTTTACTTCACCGTTAAAGCAAATGACATAAAAATATTGAGCCGCTCATGAAACCGAAAAATCAGACGGGCGAGCCAGAATCTAACTCAGAACCTCCTATATGGAAGGCAAGCGTTCAAACATCGGCTATCACTGCTATACACAGAAAATAATAAAATAGGCTTCATAAAATAACATTCTTTGAAATTTACTTGAGTAAAAAGAAGGCTCAAGTTCCATAGAAAACAGACCTTGTTTACACTTACACAATAGCTCTTGAATATTAAGCATCGACTTGATACTTTCGCAGGTATTTGTAAATATCAAAAGATTGAAACTTAGCAAAAATATAAATCTAGTTTAGAATTTATTGAAGTGGCAGTTAGGGGACGCAGTTAAATTAGTTCTTCAAGCTTCTGGAATCGACGGAGCAAGTTGCTTCCCCCTTACTCCCCCTACTGCGTCTCCCCATTCACTGGCGAAACGGGCATACATTAAAAGTTTACCGGCAAAATATAAACATATTGTAAGAAAAGGGATATTTTAAACTTCTCTGTTTTAAATGAAACTGCGGACCGTATATCATATGAAGTTTTGTTTGTAACTGTTATTGTTTGTGAATTGTGGCCAAGTTTATGATAACTAATGTGTTCACTGCCTCGGTTTGCATAAAAAACTTAGAAAAATCTCAGTGCGTAATATATATTTTTTTTAAATATTATCTTATGTATCTTGCCGTGTGATATCGTAAAAAGCAGCTGAGGGACTCGAAACCAGAGGGATGGGCAGCAGCATCCCTTCTGTGAAACGGTAGCAATACTCCGCTCACGAACCCGGCTGCCAAGCGTGGTGAGTACTGGCGAATTCCCCCCAATGACGACACGAAGAACCAATCAGTTGTACTCATCGTGGTGAGTAAGCGTGCTTGGGAGGCGGTCTGGTGAGCGTAGAATGGCTGCTGTTCTACAGAAGGGACATTGCTGCCCACCCCTCTGGTTTAGTCCTTGTTTTTGGCTGATGTGTAGTGATGATGATGCATGATTGAGCTTGTTTATCTAATATGGGTTAGGCATCAAAAGTCGTTGATGTTAATGCTTGAACTGTAAAGGATTTTTACTATATAAGCCACAAGCTGTGTGGTGGCGGCTCAGAATACCACCACCCCATCTCCTGCTCTAGGTGTCGTAAAATTCGACTAGCCGGATTGATTAGCCGGAGGATGGGCGTCCTTCGAGTACATTAACAGCTCAACTGCGATCGCCAACACGTCTGCCAAGCGTGGCGATTATGGCAAAACCCCCCAATGAGCCCACAACACACCCATATCGGTCCAGCAGTGAACTTCATTCGGCCGAAATGATGAAAAAAAAAGTGATGAAGCCACACATAAGCATTTTAATTTTAATGATCTTAGATATCCGGTAAATGTGTCATGAAGGAGCTGAAAACGTTCCTTAAGATAAGAGGGGGCTGAGAGATACAAAAATCTCAGTCTATCCGTGTGGTGTTCGGATTAAGATTAAAGCACAATTTCATCTCGCCCGTGGATATCATAAAA
The DNA here is from genome assembly GCA_947459985.1 of Diloba caeruleocephala. Taxonomy (NCBI): domain Eukaryota; kingdom Metazoa; phylum Arthropoda; class Insecta; order Lepidoptera; family Noctuidae; genus Diloba; species Diloba caeruleocephala. The sequence continues at coordinate 20,190,343 of OX381611.1, forward strand.
GGCGACTAAGAGATAGGGATAGGCAGCAGCGTCCCTTCTGTAGAACAGCAGTCATTTTGCGCTTACCGACCCTCCTGCCCAGTGTGGTGAGTACTGGCACATTCCTCCCATTATAACGAAACAGCTGTAACAATCTACGGGGAGGCCTTTGTTCAGCAGTGGACGTCCTTTGGCTGATACGAAACTAATAAAAAATGGTAAAAAATATCTGAACACACTCTACAAAAATATTTTCCAAAGGACTCATAAAATTTTAATTCTAAAGTTTCATTCAAGTTCTTGGCCTTAGTCGACCTTCCAACGCTGGGATGTCTTTGAATATATTATTTATCTATTTTCCATTTCTTAATCAGATATTTTGTTCTATTGTCCTTGCATCAACATCAGTTTATCAAATTTCGAGCGTCTAAAACCCTTGAAAATTCGATTTCTCGTCAAAGACGCCATCATATTGGCAATTTCGAGAATTTATTAGTTTCCATAACGGCACAAATGCTCTTCAACTAACATACTACGTATTTGAACTATGCCCAAGTAATTGACTTTCCTCTCCGTCGTATTATAAGAGGCAATAGCTAATCTACATTCTCAAATATACCTCAGCAATACGTAATAAGCCAACCATTATGTAAGAGCTTAGTGTGAGTGCAATGTTTTGTTAAACTCGTAGAAGGGGGAAGTATAGTACTAGTAACGGGGGTCAAGTTATAATGGATCGTATTGTAGCACCGCGCTCGTCTGTCAGTGTGAGTAATTAAGTTACACAATATAAATGAAGGGTCTCGTGCTATCTAGAACAGGTAATTAGTTTATGCGTCAATTGAGCCTTTCGTTGTTACCTACGTAGGAAATTGAAATTTTACGTACTTGCTCTGGAAAATATAAGTAAACTTAAACTTAAATATTAAAAATATTAAGCTGTAGCTTAATATTTTTAATGTATGTTGTTGGTCATATATAATTTAATTATATTAGAAGACTTAATCCTTGTTTTTGAATGATTTGTAAGTATTTCATCAAGCGCGTGATTTAATACGACGGAGGATAATATTAAAAATTACAAGGTTTAAATCATTCCTTATAATTTCCTAAATTATCAGTAAAGATTCTAGGAGTAGGTATTATACTACTCGTGTCTAAAGTCAAGAGGTGGTTTTTTAGCAGCTTACAAATATATGTAAGCTTTTTTGATAAGTTATCGAAATACCTCAGCTAACAATAATAAGTATTAGTAGTAATTAGGATTAAAAAGAGCATGTGAATATATATCCTTAAATATCTCCTACTGTACATAGGCTGCACTAAAAGTATCGGGAATGGAATATTTCCACTGTTCCTGTCATATTAAAATCTTTTTAATTGAAAACTCCTTGGTTTTACAAATCGAATACCATTTAATTATTTAAAAAAAGATTCACGGTCTTGTCACAAGGTTTTGTCAAACTTGTTTAGTCGTTGAGAAAATGGAAGAAAAACAATTGAACCGTACGACGTTGCCGACATATTTTTTAGATTTTTTTTCATTTTTGAGAAATATTTTATCAATATGTAAAGATTTATTCATCTAAATACCGTACGACGTTGCCTTAAACTTGACATTGGCGAAATTGTGGAAGATAACCTACAGAAGCCATAATCTAAGAGAAGAAGAAGAGAAAATGGAATTGACTCGAGAAAATTCAAGAGCGATGATTTATTATGACTTTCGAAGTGGTTTAACACAAAAACAGTGTATTGACCGGATGATTTCTGCATTTGGTGATGAAGCCCCATCCAAAACCACAATTTATCGCTGGTTTGCTGAATTTCAACGTGGACGTGTCAAGCTCAGTGATGATCCTCGTCAAGGTCGTCCAAAACTGCAGTCACCCAAGAAAACGTTGATGCTGTGCGTAAGCTGATTGAGGAAGATCGACATGTGACATACCGCGAAATTCAGGCAACTTTAGACATTGGCATGAGTCAAATACAAATAATCTTGCATGAACAATTAAGTGTAAAAAAGTTGTTTTCCCGATGGATACCGCATTTGCTATGTGAAGAGCAAAAAGCGGCTCGCGTTACTTGGTGCGTCAGAACTCTCGAAAGATTCCACACAGGATCCTCAAATGCTGTATACAACATCGTATCAGGTGACGAATCCTGGATATATGCGTACGAACCCGAAACAAAAAACCAGTCACGAGTTTGGGTGTTCGAAAATGAGTTAAAGCCAACAAAAATTGTTCGTTCACGGAGTGTTGCAAAAACATTGGTGGCCACGTTTGTCTCCAAAACCGGCCATGTTACGACTATTCCTCTTGAGGGACAAAGAACAGTTAATGCAGAATGGTATGCTAGCATTTGTTTGCCACAGGTCGTTTCTGAACTCCGTAGAGAGACCTGCAACCGCCGCATCATCCTCCATCACGACAATGCGAGTTCTCACACCGCGCACAGAACAAAAGAGTTTTTAGAGCAAGAAAACATAGAATTATTAGACCATCCGCCGTACAGCCCCGACCTAAGCCCTAATGATTTCTATACTTTCCCTAAAATAAAGAATAAATTGCGTGGACAGAGATTTTCATCACCTAAAGAAGCTGTGGACGCCTACAAAACGACCATTTGGGAGACCCCAACTTCCGAATGGAATGGTTGCTTCAATGATTGGTTCCATCGTATGGAAAAATGTGTCAAATTTCGCGGAGAATACTTCGAAAAGCAATAAATACATTTTTAAATAGTAATGTTGTGTCACTTCCTTGATTCCCGAAATTTTCAGTGCCGCCCTCGTAGCATAACACTAAAACACATAAACAAATATTTATGTATGATATTTAAAACATATATTGTCCTGACAGTTCGTTAAGGCACACAAAGTGGCTATTCAATATAGCGCACGTGGTGGACCCTTTTACCAATTATTATAATTAACTATAAGAGGAAGTGACCTCTTGGGCTTTGGGAGGGACGCAACTTTGTAATACGTCGGCCATTTGAGCAGATTGATGGCAACAAGACAACGAACTTAAGTCAATATTGCGTTGTTAAGGAGTTTGCATAGAGGACCCATTTTCGCCACTCGGCTCGGCGGGGTTTAAGGGGGATTTATTGATAAAGCTGTGTTTTGGGTATTTTACATGAGTTTGAAATTCTTATGAATAATGTGATAAACGAAGTAAATCCTGAATTTCTTCCGGCATGTCTTCTCTTAGTAGTTGTCAAGTAGCGACATGCTAATTGTTTCAATGTAAAAGTGTCTGTTAGAATTTAATGACTAATTATATGATATTCTATTCTAGATAATAATAGTTAAGTAAGGAACAAATATTTGTGTGATCTACAGATAGTTATTTCTGTGTTGTAGTTGTTTGGCTGTAGTATTGATAGATGAGTATTTGTGGAGGTGAGATCTATATCTGTAAACTCTGCCCACGACACAGGTAAAATTCCAGTGTGGGTCAACTATTTTTAAAGTTAAAAGGACTGAAACATATCCATAGGTGTTAACAAAGAAAAATTATGTGTCTCCAAATAAACATTCAGCAATATCAATATTTTTCTAATATTTATTGTGGATTACTAGCACACAGGACGTAAACTGTTTGCAGTTATCATCTCTGATATGTGCCTATAAATGTGGCACCAAATTTCAGCCACTGAGCGTTCGTCCCAGATCCCACAGCCCCTTCGGTACCAAAAATAACCACCAAGGTGGTTTTAGCCGGTAATAGTTCGCTTCGCCCATCTCCCAAGTAGCGTTGGATGATACATGAGCATTTCCACCACGGTGAAAGGAAAGGATAACATTTTCTCAACAAATTATGCTTGGACAATGATTCTGTCATCAAAAAGCCTTTCAATCTGACACTTAGATATATTCATTGTATCAATAGAGTTATAAAAATGTTGATGCAGTAAAAATGCTCATGATATTAAAATCGTAACATAAAAATTTGTTGGCGCAGCGAATTTGAAAGTACAGAGAAAAGTTGCTCGTAGTTGGCACAACTTCTTGATCATTATTTCTCCTGCTGCCAGACGAGCAAATATTTGCAAGATGAACTTGCTTCATTATAGTTTTTATTTTCTCTTTTATTATGTTGAATGCGATTGAGTCTAAACAAGAGGAATGAGTGAATGAATGCTGAGTGAACTGAGTCTAACAAACCACCAATAAAACAGTTTTCCGATCAATGTTGGCTTCTTGAGTGGAAAACTTGAAATTGGCGAAGCTGAAATCGCTTTCTATAAATGTTTGGTCTAGACGGGTTATTAAAAATTTATTCCTCATAGATTTTGGTAATACATCGGCAAATTTGCTTTGTATTAGCATAATATATAAGTTCGTTTGACTGCTTACATGGATTATTGTGTTCTTTATTTGCTGTGAAATTAAAAACAGTTTGAAGCTTGTTTTGAAACTGTCATCAGTCGAATAACATCTGTTTTGTATTCTATAGGAAAGTTGTTCCAAACTTTATACGATCGAAATTCTATTTTAAATTTATTAAAATATTCCGTTATAATTTTAATGCCTACCCTACATTGTATGAATCCGTGCGTACGTAATTATTTAACATGCATATTAGAATAGTGCGACTAAATGTGTGTGTGGTGTCAGGATTAAAAATGTAGCACCGCTCTATCTTATTCTGTTGAAGTCGTAGGAGGCGAGTAAGGGTCTCTAAACTAGAGGGGTGTGCAGCAGCGTCCATTCTGTGGAACAGCAGCCATTCGGCGCTTACCAACCTACCCGCCAAGTGGGAGTGAGGAATGTGTAAATTGCCCCAAAATGATACACACGGCATGTAACTGTAAGTTTATGGGGAAGGCCTTCATTCAGCAGTGGTCCTCTATTGGTTGATACGCTGATGATCAAAATATGTTTAAGCATACACATAGATATAATAGATAGAAGATAAATGTAAAATGTACAGAAGTATTAAGCAATTGTATAAAGGTTAAGAACAGTTTTATGAATGATGATGTACCATGTATGTCGAAAAAGACACTAATATTGGATATCAAGAGGATGGACAGTAGCATCGTCCCATGTGCTAATAACTGACGGCACGGTTAGTGCAGTGGCTGATATAGACGGCTGCTGCGCTTTGGGTCGCGGGTTCGATCCCGCACGGAACCAATATTTATATGATCTGCAGGTAGCTGTTTCGGGTCTGGGTGTATTGAGTGTGGAATTTATTTCTGTAAATGACCCACGACAGAGGAGAAATCCTAATGTGAGGCAATGTTTTATAAAAATTAAAACTGTATACAATTACCAAGCCGTCTGTCAAACGTGATGATTATGGCAATATGTCATCATCATTTCGGCCGAATAAAGTCCACTGCTGGACACAGGCCTCCCTCAAAGATCACCACAATGACCGATATCGGTGTGTTGTGTGTTCATTGGGGTTTTGCCATAATCGCCACGCTTGGCAGGCGGGTGGGCTCGCAGTTGAATTGTTAATGTATTCGAAGGACGCTGCTGCCCATCCTCCGTCTAATCGCTTAGTCGGCTTTTACGACACCCACGGGATGAGCTGGGTATATGTATGATCGCTAATTTTAGTGTTTCAGTGATCATTCGGAGGCCCATGATCAGCAGTGGACGTTTACGAGCTGACATAAGTATGAGTGTTATGATTATAAAGATACAAATTATTATTATTTGTAACAAATTATCAATCCGTGTGGTGTCCGGATTAATAATATAGCACCACTCCATCTACTCCTCTGGATGTCGTAAAAGGTGACAAAGGAAATCTAAACCAGAGGGATGGACAGCAGCGTCACTTCTGTGAAACGGTAGCCATACTGCGCTCACCGACCCGCCTGCCAACGTGGTGAGTATTGGCAAATACCCCCCAAAATGATGACACAGTTGTGAAAATCTATGGGGGAGGCCGTTGTTCAGCAGTGGACGTATAAATGGCCGATATATATGATGTAATAAATTATGAGAGTGGTGGTGGAGTTCGTAGTAAACACTATTTTAAAAACTAGTGAAATTATTAATATATGTACGAGACGATGATATGATGTATAATTTTAAAATTGCGCTATATTCATTGACATGCTAGATGTATTTACAAACATCTAGGTTTTATTAGCCTTGCACAGAGACCGCACAAACTCCCACGCTGCTCTACAATCTGCTCAATGGAACAAGAAATACGACCTGAACAACTAATATATCAGAATAAATAGCCCTATAAATATTTTAAGAGCTTGTAACAATAAACTGTTTGTCTAGCTAAAATGCTTTATATTACGCATTAAGTATTTATCAAGTCATTAAATCATCGATATATGGCGCCGCAAAAACGCAAATCTTGTACTAAAATAGTCGAAGCTATTTGAGTTTAAGTAACATTACCCTATAAATAACCTGGTAACATTAATATTATAAATATCTAGAATGTTAAGAACATTATATTTTTATTAATTTAAGTTTAAAACATGTTACGTAACCAGCCTAATATTTATTATACTCGTAAAATAACTCAACTGCGATAAAAAAAACTGTTTTTGTTTACAACATTTGCGGTAGATGGCGCTACGCACAAAGTTTGGTACGAAATGTAGGGACAAAACCGATCTTGAGTGAGGGAAACATTTCATAAAATAGCTTAGTCTACTTAGTTGTACATCTCATATAACTCAACTGGGAATAGTATATGTTATGATGTACAAATAAACAACCACATACCCCTACTTCTAAAATTGGGATGCTCTAAGATAAAAGTAAATTGTTTACAGCCTTTCAATTGTATACACACTTCAGGCCTTATCTCCAGTAGTTTATAAGTATAACTCACGAGAGATGAATTTCGTTTTTACACAACACTATTATGACATACATATTTTTAATATTAATCCGTGTGGTGTCCTGATTAAGAATATAGCCCCACTCCATCTCCACCCATGGCTGTCATAAAAGGCAACTAAGGTACTCTAAACCGGAGAGATGGGCAGCAGCGTCCCTTCTGTTGAACAGCAGGCATTCTGCGCTCATCAACCCGCCAGCCAAGCATGGTCAGTACTGAAAAAATCGTCCCAAAATGATGACAAGCGGTATGTAATCGGTCGCCTATGGGGGAGGCCTTTGGCTTTTGGATTTTGGCTGATATGATATATTGTATTTGTAATAAACTAATAACTAATTACATGTGTTTCCGCTAATCAGTAATACTGACTTTCCAGTACAAACCAATAAAAACATTTTGTTGTAAATAAATCTATGTGCCGTGTGATGCCGGCTCAGAATGCTACCACCCCATCTCTTCTCATGAGTGTCGTAAAAGTCGACTAAGGGATTAGACGGAGGATGGGCAGCAGCGTCCTTCGAATACATTACTCGCCAACCTGCCTGCCAAGCGTGGTGATTATGGCAAAACCCGCCAATGAGCACACAGCACACCCATATCGGTCATTGTGGTGATCTTTAACGGAGGCCTGTGTCCAGCAGTGGACTTCATTCAGCCGAAATGATGATGATGATGAAATAAATCTATTAGTAATTCAATAAATATCAAAGACGGAATGTTTCCTTGTTAACAATAAAAGCTCGACGTCATTGTATGCAGCTGCCATGACGAGCAGCAACATTTAAAAATTATACTAAAGCCCTGAGTGATGCCAACAGGACATCGATAAAAAAGTGCTCTTTAAATATGTTATCTGCTTTTATTTTTAACGGTATGACTTTTACATTCAGAATTGAAGAACAATTGAATGTGAATTGTAACAACGCAAATAGAATATAACAATCAATTGGCATAAAACAAATTTGACTTTCAATCATAATCAAAAGCGATTTAATTATTAACACACAATCTTAATAATGCGAATATTAATTATTCTCTAAGCGAACTGCGACTCATCGCCCAAGAGGTCACTCCAGTGGTTGGAGCAATTATAATAATGAAATACATTAGTTAAGGAGAAGGGTTGGCTCCGTTAACATTATGTCTCCTTTGTCTTGATCTCTCCTTAATATGTATTTATGGGGACGTTAGTAGTTATTTATAGCGCTTTTTGGCATTATTCGAAGAAAATATAAGATCGGTGACGTTAATTTCGGTGATTAAGGTATTACTGTGTGATAATCGTCCGACAAAATCATAATCTGTTTTAGTTTTGTATTTGTTGATACATAGTTGAAAGGCGAGTAAAATATCAGATACTCCGGTGCGTTTGTTCTCGAGAACCTGAAACCCCACGCGGTGCCAAAGATGACCACTAATGTGGTTTTAGCCAGTACGGTTCCGGCACACCCCTCCGCCATTCACTCGGGGTGGAGGAAGTTAATTATGGTTTTACAATGGGTGAACCAGGTATTACCAATTCACCAACCTAATTGATTATTTCATGAGCACTAATTCAGGATCATGCATATCTGTATCATGCATAGCATCTTTAAAATAGTACATACAACAAAAAAAAAAAACTTCTGCTTCCTGCTAGGTGTTCAAGAATCCACTTTTGTTATCTAGGGCCAGGTACAGCATCTTTACGATTTCTTGGCGAGATTTAATGGCGTATAAGTATTTTTATTCAAAGTAACTGTTATTTAACTTTATTACTGCAAATAACCTGATATTCATGTTATTCCTCAAGAATTCCTTGATAAAAATATGTAGGACGTGCTTAATCTTCCACTTTTATTTGCGCAGTATTTTGTTTTTACCAAGAATCAAAGAGAATTCGATTTGTCGTCCCTGTACTTCAACCTGTAACGAATAAACAAAGCGAATAGGATTTTAGTTTGAAAACTTTCTGCAGGGTAACATATGCAGTGCAGGTATGGGTTGGGTCTAACGAAGACCGTTCGTTCAAGGAATACTTGATGTCAACCTGAATTTTTTGTTTGTTTTTGAAGCCAAGATGCGCTTGAACGGAATTTGTGTTCGCAACAAAGTTTGAATGAGCAATGTAGTCTTTTTGCCATGTTATTCATAAGTAAGGAAACAAATATGACAAACAATAAAATAAATAATGCTGGTCACTTCTGTATTTAAATGCTAAATTTAAACTAGATTTGAGCCAGGTAAAATGAAAGTCAACGTTCAAAATATGTATGTATTTTTATGTTTCATAGTCACACCCATAATACCCAAGGATGTGGTATTAGAATAATATACACCATATTTTTTTATAAATACCTAGATACAATAAAATTACCTCAAATATTTAGCACCATTTGACGCAGTATCTGATATATGCAACGGACGTTCATGTATGTCGCTTTTAAGCAAACGTAACAATGATAAAAGTAAATAAAAACATTGTACTGGGGATTATTTGAAATGCATTAACAGTACATAAATATTTAACACAGCTTATACAGCCGTTCATTCAAGCTTATCATTACGTCATTCAACCATTTTAAAGATATAAAAAATCATCCTGAACATCAAAAAGAGCCAGACATTTGGAGAGTGGCCCACTCTCTGCGCAAATGATCCTCCGATTTGCATGTAATTATCATTTTTGATTCTCTGTTCTTTTGTGTAAATACTCATCTAAAAGGTAACGCCGTAAATGACATAATGCGAAGAAAGATATGCTGAATTATTTATACCATAATACGTTCCTGTGAGCCTTGACTTTTAGTGATGGGGAAACAGGTTTGCGCATTCTATCGATAATTTGTTAAATTCTGAAAGAATAGTAGCATAAATAGTGTTATTAGAACTGAAAACGGGATATTTACCATGTTTTTTATTTGCTTTGAGTTCCCGATATTTCGGCGCTGTTGCAAGCGCCATGTTCACGGATAAACGTTTATCCATAATAATAATAGTGTCAGTGACCATGTCAGTTTAAAAACTTATAAATAGTGTTGTTTGGCTTTTTCTTGGACAGCTATAATTATTATATTATACACTGACAATTTACAGAGATAAAACTGTTTTCTAAGTACGATATCCATGTGGTGTCCGGATTAAGAATATAGCACCACTCGATCTCCGCCCGTGGATATCGTAAATGGCGGCTAAGGGACGTTAACCCGGAGAGATGGGTAGCAGCTTCCCTGCTATGAAATAGCAGCCCTGCGCTCACCAACCAGCCTTTCAAGCGTGGTGAATACTGGCAAATTCCCCTCAAAATGACGAATGTTTATGGGAGAGGCCTTTGTTCAGGAGTGAAAGTCTTTTGGCTGATATAATGATAATGATGAAACGTGTTTTGTGTAGCAATTATGTAACTGGTATTATAAAACACTTGGTATCTAAGAAATTGTAAACATAATCTAAAATGTCTTATAAGTTTCGGTTCATTTTCTTATTTATACATACACAGACATAATGCATTGAAATTCTAAGCTTTATATGTTACTGAGTCTACACGATACTTTCTAACATTATACTCGTACTTATTCGGATTTCCCATCACTATTTCACATCTCCGCTTTAGCGTTAAATACGCTTCAATGGATATTACTTTTGGGGATTTTTGTTGCTTAAATAAATTATTACATTTGGCTAAGAACAGGTTTTAATGAATTTCAAGTGGGACCGACGTAGACTAATATGATTTCCCATTTCTCTCCTGTTGCTTTAACGACATGAAAGGGAATTCATTTGGGGTTTGTCAAAGTGTCGATATTTGGAATTGAATAATTAATTGGTAGGTGTGCTATTTTATTCATACACCATTTCTTAAGAAGCGACTTTTACCCTCCCGTGAACGAGTAAGACTTTGCTCAGTATTGTGAAAAGGTTTTTTAAAGTTTAAGTAAAACTAATTTAAAAATAATAAAATGTAGAAAGTTTTTAAAAGTACTTTCATTTCACCATGAAATTACTAACTAACTAACGTAACTTGTTTTCACAATCCTAACTAAAACAACATAACAAACGCAAAACTCAATATATTCCTGAAATACGTAAAAACCAGATTACACTTTACAACAATATAATATCTGAGTGTGATCGTTGCACGACTTGACGTTTCACTCAGACATCATTGTTGCCGCCAACATTGTGTTTGACATAAACATTATTCGTTCGGATACAACACGAAAACAACTTAAAATTGACTTGCTTGCGAGTGATGGCTAATAAAAAATTGGGAAAGCAAAACGAAATTGGAGTGTCGACGATGTTAAATTATTGTAAAATATTTTTGTATTTTTCATGCTTTCGTAAGATGGAGGATATGAACAATAAATTGATTTGAATGAAAAATAGTAAAATAAGATGAACTAGCACGTTCATAATCTTTTTAGCTAAAACACCTTTATGTGTTTATTGATTTAAAGAATACATTATTTATTCATTTGACTATTGCCTTTTATCAATCTTTAATTGGTTTAATAAATTACCAATTAGGTAAAAGCACACAGAAGCAGGTACGTACTATTTATTATAGAAAGGTGTTTTCGAGAATATTATTATAAACAATCTGATAGTCACGTGAATTTCGATTACAATATATTAAATGAACTTTGTTACAAAAGACTTAAAAACTAGATGAAATAAACTAGATGAAACTGATATATACATATACCTAACAATAAATATACACAGTATTCATGTCGTAAATAAAGCTAAAAATAAGTAAAATATAAAATCGTAAAAAAGAAGGCATTTAGGCATCAAAGTACTCCTCCTCATCGCTGTCAGCTGGTAATGTTCCTAGAAGACTGGCAGCATTGCCACGTTGAACGGCAATGCTTATTCTTTGGCTATAGAAAAGGCCAGCCCTCTGGTTTAGTGAAGTGTCGACCAACCGTTTGGCAATATCTTTGAAAAGGAAACGTGAATTCGGACCCCATGATCCAAGCGTTTCAACCCCAAATGGTTCAAAACAATAATTTCCGATGAGATTATTATATTTGCGCCCTTTGCGGTTTTCCGCTGCAGAAGCGGCAGCGCCAGCACAGCCAGTCGTGCTTGAAGGATAGGAAGGAGCAAGAGTGTTGACACAAGTTGCGTTCCACACCATAGGCCAACCCATTTTCCAAGGTAGTAATGACATACCGTCTGGTCTTTTGCCATCGTCGCGTGCCAAGTCGTTGGGTTCTAATACAGCTGGCATGCCAGTGGTGGCAAGAGCATGACGAATAATGCCGTTAATACGACCTGCACTTCTATTGCAAGATAACCCATGGTGTCCGAGAAGGTCGACAGCCTCACCACAGCGACACCGATGAGGAGCACCACAAGGAGCACCTAAACGAAGGCATGCAGCGAGCCGAAAAGAAGTGTTATCTAATGTAGTGCGTATGTTGTATGTTGGGAGCGCCTGAAGCCATAACCCTAACTCTCATTCACCCACAGCAAATCGACGAGCACGCTCAATAGCATTATTGAACGTAATAATTAAGTTCTTCCGTACCAAAGTGCAGAGCGGCTCGTCCCACTATCTCTGACTGCAACGATTCAGGGGCAAAACAGTATTCGGGCAAGCCATTTTCCAAGCATTTACAGCATCCGTCATGTACGGTACATCAAAATCAATTAGTGAGGATGTAAAAAAGTCTGGTTAATTTATGAGTACTGTAGACCGAGGACAGGAACGCCAGTAAACTTACACTAGAAATTTTGCAGATATAGAATAAATATAGAATCCATTATAAAATCCGGCCGTACAAATATTGAACTGCATGAATTTATAAGAAAGATTTAAATTATAACGTTTCAGACAAAAGAGACGCGTTTGGAACGAACATCAAATATTCAAATAAATTATATGATTGTTTGCTCTATTAACATTGAAATTACGAAGTATAGGTACTAATGATTGCTTTTTGTTCGTTCTACAAATTCTGTAGTTGATTAAATTTGTTCGGTAATTCATAATTGAATATCGATGTTCACTTTAAAAAAATATATAGAATATTATTTTAGTCATATGCCCTACATATTAGGTGACTTGTGTGATGATGTTTTTTTTAAATATTGCTGTTATAGCCTAACTAGTCAATCCTATTTATATGACAGAAGTTGAAAAATACTGATATAATTATAATGTGAGAAAAATCTCACCTAGAATGAACTGTATGAAAAGTATTTTTAGTAATTATAATATAATTTCATTAGTTTTAAGTTATTTAGTAGAACCTTTTAAGAGCATCGTCAAAATGTTATTTTATTTTTATCCAAACAATTAAGTCCAAATTAATTGAGCTTTCCATGTCCGTTTTCGCCACAAAAATTATCGAGTATGTTTTTTTAACAGAATTACAAGACGTACCAGGTATAAAAACAAAGAAGAAAATACTATGGGAATATATTAAAAACAAGATAAGTCTCGCGACGGGCGGCGGCGACGCAGAAAAACTTATTTTACGATTTCCGTTCTTATTTCGAATCGAACTGTTAGCGCGTAAAATTTATTATTTATTACATTTGTTGCAAGTTTTTCAGACAAAACTGCAGACACGGGGACGTTAACGCTTTATGTGTTTTTGCTGAATAATATATAATACGCCGTAAAGGGAAGTCTTTGGTCACTGCCACACTAATATCTATGAATGTACATAGTTTATGTGTATTTCGAAAAAAGTTAATGTTTAAAAGCAAATATCAATAAATGTATAAAATACAATGTTATTGTACCTTAAATAGAATACACATTAGTTTTATTTTTATCATATGTTACAGCTCAAACTCACCATCACTCATCATCACTAACTAGGCTATAGTAGATCTTGGAAGTTGACCATACAAAAGTCAAATTCAATACTATTTGAATTTTTGAATAGTACAATTTATCAAATAAGTATTAGGTATACGATGAATTACTTCCGTAGCATCATAGATCCAAGTTTTTATTAATATAACCTGGTGACAAGATAAGCAAGTCAATCGCCTGCTGGTAAGCATCGCTCCTCAACGTTATCATTTCTGCCAAAAGACGTCCATTGCTGAACAAAGGCGTTCCCTGTTGATTTACTTAGATGTACTCACCACGCTTAGCAGGCGGGTTGATAAGCGAGTAAAGCTAGTTGCACAAAAGGGACGCTGCTGCCAATAATTGTGGTACGAGAGTCCCTTAGTCGCCTTTAGGACATCGACGAGAGGAAGACATCGATTGGAGCGTCACACCTGCCCATTACAATTGTAATGCTAACCAGAGACAAGTCCTGCGTGGCGCCATACTGTACTTGTCACCACAAGACATTAGTTATTTAGTCTCTTATGCCGAGTAATTTCATTAGCTACAGTAGTCTTGGAACTGAAACATAGTAATGTGTACTGGGGTACAAAATAAATTACGTTGCTGCAAATGAATTTGATAAAGAAGGTCATTTTAATAGATACGGTTGGATAGTTGTAATCAGCGCTTACATCCGGCGCGCTGATGGAAAGCCGTAGTTCTTCTTCTTCTTTGTGGTGCTTATAGCCAGTTGCACTTACTGATAGGAAAATTTTCGGTGAAGTTAAGCTACGCTTAGTGCGGTCATTCTATATATGGGTGTCCGCATAGTAGCATTTGTACTGAGATAACACGGCAGTCGTTAAGCCAAATAGGCCGTTCAAAGGAGGCCTTCGGGTGGCTTGAACAACTCCGAAACAAGGTTGGCTATGAACCACCCACAAAAAGAAGAAGAAGAGGCAGTGAAACGTTGACACGATTCTCACATCAATACCGAACAGAAATACTAGCCAACTACTAGTTGAAGTCTGATTTAAATATATTAAATTAGATATTAAAACGTATATCTGTCAATAACTGCGGGCGCGAAGACACAATCATTTTTTATTTATGTCTGGAATTGTGACAGTTAATTAAATAAGCAGCCTGCCAACAAAATGTGAGATTCAGAAATCGTCACTTAAGTCGTCAAGTTACACAATTTTTCTGTGCACGATAACTTCTAAAGACGAGCTAGAATTCGTTATCAGTAGACTAGAGCTCGTAAATCGCAAACGGGCTGGCTTAACTGGGGAAGTACCACACCGTTCAAGAATACCGGTGCGGCGTGAAGTAGCTACATTGCTGCATTTCGTACAGTGAGTGCCGCATACCGGAAGCCGAATCCCTAAAACATATAGCAGACATACGAAATGGGCGCCTTCAAGGAAAATTTTGTCTGCCCTAAAGGTCTACCACCCATCAGCAACTCCTCTGGTGTTTCCAATGATTAAGGGCGGCGCAGATCACTTCGTCGACCAGCATGCTCATGCGCCCTCCTATATAAAAAAACCGGATAAGTGTGAGTTGAACTCGCGTGGAGAGGGTTCCGAAATGTTTGAATATATTGTCTATTGTTGAATTCGGTCTTGTACCAATACCTTATCCAAAGAACAAACTTAACATTGTAGTTGAAAAACATGTACTACATTCCAACGGCAGTCGTAAATTTGTACGCAGACTATTGAAAGGTTTACCATGTTATGTTTAAGACCATATGCTTCTTATAGGTTTTCCTGTAATCTATAGGCATATTTTTAAGTTTAAGGCTTAGTAGTTTCAGAGCTAATCGTCTACTTTCTTAAATAACTTTCAAATGATATTATTTAGAATTATAAAATAAATACATTTGAGACCCTCACAACAAGACCTTCCGGTTCATATATTACATGGTACAGTTTGAAAAACGTTATTCTTTAATTTTCTATATTGCCCCACAAAAGTTACCCCCATGTTCAAAATTATTTTATTTACGTCACACGTACACGTATTTGGGACGCAGAAATCCATATATGTTCCAAACTTCAACTTAATCCAGTAGATTCGAAGCAAATTGACTGTGACAGACAGACAGACACACGGGTGGTGGGCATGATCCCATAAGGGTTCCGACGTTTTTTCCTTCGGACGTTCGGAACCCTAAAAACACCTAGATACTTTTAAATTAGGCTTCAAATACGATAACCTACTTAAATAATAATTACCGCTTTAGTCTAGATGATACAATCTTTCATCATTAGATGGTGTTACTGGTTTACAAATATATCTTTACTCATACCTCGATGTAATCCTGTGCTATAAACACCAACGTGAATGTATCATTTCATGAATTACCTGAAAACTGCATAGAACGGCTTATATTACATATTAAAACAAACTTATTTCAAACATCTATCTCAGTATGAATATGGGATACCATCCCTCACATATTACATAAACATAGCTGGGCTTTAAGCAGCAAATTTTACACACGATAGCATCCCCTGACACACTACGTGTTACTTTTAACAAAGGGCAAATCCGTACGAAATGACATAGGCTGACAGCTTCCAACGACGTCGAACATTATCGCAAAATACCCTTAACTCGATTCGTTCATATAATATTCATGACGCGGTACAATCTTTCAAAAATTGACACCTTTTTACCAGAGCAACCCTCCCGATGGACAAGTTTTCTGTGTTTGCAACGGTGAATAAATTACTGGACACAATGGGTTTTTTGGTTTACGACTGTGTTTAATTTATAGCGGGAAAAGTAATGAATACTTTGAATGGTTTATTTATTGATGATATTATAATATCAATGTCTTGTCGTCTGTTGATAAGATTGCGATATACACTTAACGATTTATTACAGAATATATTTATGTATGATAAAAATGAAAAATCGTTACTATTATTGCAACAATTCACTCGATTAAAATAAGCCAGACGACCGAGCTTGGATATAAGCCGCACTGCCCATACGCATGGGTGTTCCTGTGGTGCTCCTCACCGGTGTCACGGTGGTGAAGCTGTCGATCCTTTCGGACACCATGGCCTATCTTGGAAGGTCGTATATCACGCCACGCCAACATTAACGATATTATTCGTCGTGCTCTTGCCACCGCCAGCAGGTGTGCCAGCTGTATTGAAACCCAACGGCTTGGCACGCGACCATGGCAAAGACCGGACGGTATGTCGTTACTGGCTTGGAAAATGGGTAGGCCTCTGGTGTGCTGGCGCTGCCGCTTCTAAGCGGAAAACCTCAAACGGCGCAAATAGAATAATCTCATCGAAAATTATTGTTTTGAGCTGTTTGGTGTCAAAACACTTGGGTCATGGGGTCCGAGTGCACGTCTACTTTTCAAAGACATAGCTAGACGGTTGGTCGACACTTGCGTGATCAGAGGGCTGGCCTTTTCTTTGGCTAAAGAACAAGCATTACCATTCAACGTGGCAATGCTGCCAGTATTCTGAGAACATTACCATTATTAATTTATTGTTAGTTATACCATAAACATTGTGTATATTTTTAGTTTTGTCTTTAGTTAAATTAATGTCATTGTATGTATCTCACAACAAAACCAATAAAAAAAATAGCCAGACTAAATCAGCACATTAAGAAAATCAGCGTTTTGTGCATCATCATGTTGGTTTATGGGAACAGCAGTAAGTTTATGTTAAAATAGATTTTATTACTGTTATGTATATTTTTATATCGTGTGTGTGGTTTTGTGTTTAATATCATGCCAACAAATATATTTTTCTTTTCTTTTTTTAATACTAGGATTTCTCCTGTGTCGTGGGTGCGTTTACAGACATAAATTCCACACACAATACACCCGGGTCATTCACATCTTCGCAAGAAATTGAGATATATATTATATACTAGCTTTTGCCCGCGGCTTTGCATGCATGGAATTATAATAAATTGCTGTTATACTAATAAATTGTAGCTTACATAAAACGTTTGTACATTTAACATAACGCTATCCATTGGATACTTAATCGATCCAGTCAACTAATTACCTTATACCGCCATCTATTAGAATCTTATTGAAATAACAGATAATTATGACTCTTTGTCAAATAATAAACAAATGATTTGCAATAAAATAATATTGCGATTATAAATTGAGATATAAACTATCCTATCTTCTAAGTTGGATAAAATTTCATTAAAATCGGTTCAGTAGTTTAGGACGCGTAATTTATATGTATTAAGATTTATTAATGTATTTTACATTGTGATTCAAAAACATGTATTAACTGAGATAGGTACCAATTTTGGCCTCATGCATTCACAATCACGTGCTATCGTATTTCATTTACTGTATATAAAATGTGCAACGTGTGTATGAATGAGGACTCAAAATAAACAAATTTTCTTTCTTTCTTTCTTTCTATATCTCTCTTTTGTTCCGAAAAATGATCGCAAGACTCATTTTAACGTAATTTAATGCTTCAAATAGGTACATTGAATGGACATTCATAATTTTATGTAAATTGAACACAAATAAAGTGCCCACCAAAACCACCGTGTTGATATTTCCAACTCAGGAATTTTCCTTAAATAAATGTTCTACAGAAATACGCATACCGAAACCTCTACATTAAATATATTGGTCAACATCGACAAAAATTTTAGAGGGTTGACCTATGCACACATTACTTAGTAATAAAGCTTTAAAACAAATAGCATGTTCCCGAGAGAGTGAAGAGGCGATCAAATAAATGGGCTAGGTGAAGACCCTACGTCACTCGGCACCGAGTAACTAAAGTTGATTGTTTGTTCAACGGACATAGATTTTTCCACTTGATTGTCTGATTTGATTTTCTTGAGGGCCGCCTCTTAGGATACCGAGCAAATAAATTGTCTAAAATAATCCTCTTCACGTAAGTCCGGGATTTCGATTTACCTTTATAAAAGAGTTTGTTTTCGTTTCGTATTTTATTTATGTTCTGGAGTTGGATAGAAATAGCATGTGAGTTTAATGTTTGGTTCTTTAATATAACTTTAATTTGGATTTTTCATTTGACTTTTATTACCTATATCATGACATCATCATCATCATATCAGCCAAAAGCCGTCCATTACTGAACGAAGGCCTCCCCGATAAACGTCGTTTAGATGCCATGTGTCGCCATTTGGGGGAATTTTCCAGTACTCACCACGCTTGGCAGGTGGGTTGGTGAACGCAGAATAGCTGCCGATGTTCCGTAGAAGGGACGTTGCTGCTCATCCCTCTGATTTAGAGTCCCTTCGTTACCTTTTACGACATTGACGGGAGGAGATGGAATGGTGCTATTATCTTATTCCGGAAACTATACCATCATCATATGATCTTCTTTCTTACTATGGGTGTGGCAAGCGATAGATATTGTTTATTCCTTTCTGTTAGTTGCAAAATTCTGGACTTTCTGGCCACAACTTGCACTTTCTCTTTAGTTTCGTGTCAAATAGCTCCATCTAGGTCTTAGTTGTAATTTCGTTCATCTACATTTTTATTCTAGAATGTCTTTAATAGAATCATTGTGATTGTGTATTTTTAAGCGTTAAACGTAAAGAAAATTATCTTGCCCTAGTTTACATCAAGACACAGTGCACTAAAAACACTAGCCATTTCTATGCTCAAAAATATTCTCTGATAACTATGACAAAACAACAGCAATTGTTATGAAAACAATTCCTTTTATTTTTCCTTTGTTAAAAAAGAAACAACGTTTCTATTAAGGATTATACAAACTTATCTGAGTCCCTGCGTTTGCAACGTTTCCTGACAATCCGCGACGACAAGCGTTTCGAATCTCCTTCATTGTCCACTTGTCATTAAGTTTTTGTCTTTCCCCTTCTTACACTGTGGATATGGCTTCTGCTAGCCGAGAATACGGGAAGAAAAGTTGACCAACACGGGTCAGTGCTTATACTTTATTGGCTAATGCGACGCCGACGTGAACTTTCAAGATTTAGCTGGCATTTTAGTTAACTTTGATATTTTATCGGAATTCAATTTACATTCATTCTATTTAAGACCTTCCATTCATCCGTATATATGTATGCATCATTAACAAAAATCACTGCTGTTTTTAGTGATGTTATTAGTTTTCTTTCTTCCGATCATTTAGACAAAAGTACACGTAAGTTTGTTAGAAATGCTAGTCGAACATCGGAGCCGTGGGTCTGTCTCAGAGATTTAACGACGACAAATGGTCGTAGATTGACGTTACATTTATTCCACTGACGTCTAATGTTATTGTGCAGATTTATTTGTTTCCGACAGCATCGGGAAATGCCATTATAATGGATACGCGTTTTGACAGGTTTGCTAATTTGTCATTTGAGTGGTCCGTGTGGGACTATTAGTATTACATATTATCAGTGTAGTCCATATACAAGTGTCATCTTCCGTAATAGATGTGGCTGAAACAAATGGATTCCACTTTGTTCTATTTTTTCTTGTAATATGCCTGTTTGGGTTAATATGATGATATCGAGGAATCAGGCACTCACGCTGCCTATGTGTCTACCTCCATCATTCCAATCCTCAATAGTTGTACCAAAAAGTACTTTTTGCCACCTTTTGCAGAAAGGTTGACAGCAGCATCGAGATTGATAAGTCATAATATTAACTCGTTTCATCCTAACAATTCATTATGACTATAGGTATCTCCCAGGCCACATCGCAAGCGCGCAGATTGGGGAGTTTGCGTGCTCAATGCTAGCGGTATTATTATATTCACCTCCTCTCTGCCAGAGGGGGCGACCACTTTACAGTCATGCCCCCCGAGATCTGCTTAAAGGCGAGGCACCAATGCGCGGCTCCTAGTATGATTGTCTCGAGGAGGAGCCTAGAGCTCCCTTTGGTGCCGAAGACCGCTCTGGTGGTTTTAGCCGGTAGGAGTCCGGCTTGCCCCTCCCTCGGGCGGAGGAAGTACAAAATGTATTTCCACCGAGATAAAAAAGATCTCCCAGGCCGGAATAACAAGCAGGTTGACATCGGAAACATTGTTCTGCACTCGTACTCATGACGCATTATTTTTTCTCCTGAGACCGCAAGAAATGAACACGTAATACAGTATAATGTTCCTCGATTGGAAAAATTTAATGAAGCAATCCGTATCATGTGTGGTAACAAGTTTACACGGGCGAACCGTTCCGAAGGCGATCGAAATTATCCCGCATTCGCAAAAACTGCTGACGCGGTATGAAGACATTACCACTGAGTTGTAGTGTTTACTAGAAATGATATTCATATACCTACGAGGAGGGATCAAAAAGTAGTGAGAATGAGATAGAATATAATGACTATTGATAACTTAATCATTTCTTTTTCTACATAGTTTCCGAGTCTCTATACACACCGAGTCCAGCGCTTTTCCAAGGCTTCAATCCCTTTCACAAAAAAAGTTTTGTTTTGGTCCTGCAAAAAGCTCTCCACGGCATTCATCACCTCGTTATTGTCTTTGTACCTGTTTCCCCTTAAGTATTTTTTTCAATTTGGGGAGCAGATAAAAATTGCTAGCCGCCAGATCTGGTGAATAAGGGGAGTGGTCAACCAATTCGAAGCCAGCTTGCTGAATGGCAGCCATCGCAACTGCCGACCTGTGCGCGGGTGCGTTGTCGTGATGAAACAGCACGCCCCTTCGAAGTTTCCCTCTCCTTTTCTCTTTGATGGCATTCCTCAACTTGGGAATTAAAGCTGCATAATATGGACCTGTAATAGTGGTTCCACGCTCCAGGTAATCAATCAACAATATCCCTTCTAAGTCCCAAAATATTGAGGCCATAACCTTGCCAGCCGATGCCACGACACAAAACTTCTTCGGGGTCGGTGATGATGGCCGTTTCCATTGCGAAGATTGCTGTTTTGTTTCGGGATCAAAATGATGGACCCATGTTTCGTCCATTGTTACGAATCGAGACAACAAGTTTTCAGAATCTTCTTGAAACTTATCCAACAATATCTTTAAAGTGTCAAGTTGATTTTGTTTCTGACTGTCGCTTAACATTCTCGGCACCCATCTTGCGGAGACATTTCTCATATTCAAAGATTGTTCAATATGGATTGAATACTTCCATATGAAATGTGTGAAATGTGGACGTCCTGTGGCTGATATGATATGAAATGTCCGTTTCTTGAATTAGGTATCGGGTAACTAACGTAATCGGGTAACTCTTCGATCGCTCAATACAATTTTCGTCGATGGACGGCCGCAACGATGTTCGTCTTCCGTGCTCGTTCTCCCTACTCGAAATTGAGAAGCCCACCTTGCGACAGTGGAATACGGCGAAGCAGACTCTCCTAATGTTGCCTCCAAATCGAATGGAGACCTTGTGCTAGCAAACGTAACGTCATCCCACGCTGCGTTTGCCTCCAAAGTGATGGACTGACGTCTTGGTAAAGGCAGCTGGGAAACGTTGGAGGCAAGCGGCATGTAATCGGTAAATGTAGGAATTTCCTTTCCTTTGTTCAGCAGTGGACGTCCGTTAAGCTGATTTGATGTTGATGATAGTGAAAATACTTAATAAAAACATCCCATACAACATTACCGAACAGCATATCGAGGTCGTAAAGAAAACTGATTATTTTTTCTTAGCACTTCTCGTCGCACTAAAGGTTTTTTATGTCACACCCTAGGCTTTCCTGCCTACTAAATATGGGTAGTATATTATCTTATTAACAGATACATTGATGTTTGGGATGGCTTGGATTGGTTGGATTGTAAGCAATTCAAATTTTCATTTCAAATAATATCTTAGCTTGTCCAATGCAGTGATGGGCTTCCCAATCACCGCAACTACTCACGGTTTTACTGCAATATCGCCATAATCGCCAAGCCTGGCAAGGTTGGTGATATTGTTATTAGACTCTGCTACCTAACCTCTTGGCACTACCTATCCTCTTGGCGCTACCTCTTAGTCTCCGACACTCTGGTGGAGAAGGGGCAGACGTCCTATATACGATGCATGTCAGAAATGCCACGAATACTCAATCTGTTTACTGTTCAATGGAAGGTGATATTGTAGTAATGCTTGGCATATTTCGACAAGACTGAGTGAAAGGATTGATACTTTGTTACATTTTATATTGTCAATGTGATATCATTATCATCATAATTTCAGCCAAAAATCGTCCACTGCTGGACAAAGGCCTTCCCCAAAGATTATTAAACCATGACGACCAGTCTTGGTTTGTGTTGTGTGCTCATTGGGGGGTTTTTCAACGCCTCGCACGGCAGACGGGTTGTCGATGGCAGTTTAGTTACAAATGTAATCAAAGGATGCTGCTGCCCATCCTCGGGCTAATCCATAGTTGCCTTTTACAACACCCACGGGATGAGATAACCCTATCTCGGTAGTATTCTTAGTCATAACATTATTATATCACATTTGCGCGTGGTGACACGGCAATGTGTTGTAATAATGTTTTATTATGTGTGTATAATCAGTGTAGTTGGCTGTAATCGTTCTGAAATATTAGTTAAATAAATAAATAAATTGGGAGTACCCAGAGAGCAATTTTAACACATTTTACTTTTTTATATCTGTGGTTCACGTACGTGGTCGTACGCGGAGTAATGAGCAACGCCGGGCGACCGCACTAACTAGATTACCTTACACGAGTCTCGCATTGTAATCGCACAGACACTATTTTTTCCACATTATTAGATGATGTTGTGTGTCCCGCATTATTAATCAAATGTCTTCTTAAGTGAATTAAGAATGTATTACCTAGTATGATTATTTTGGCAGGTGCAGAATATTGTAGTTCATATTAATTGTGTATTTAACTTAAATATACCAGTGTGGCTTCTTATTTTTTTGTTAGTTAATTTAAAACATTGGGTTATGACATATCAGCCAAAGGGCGTCCACTGCTGAACAAATGCCTCCCCATATTTGTGTCATCAATTTGGGGGGAATTTTCCAGATCTCACCACGCGGGTTGGTGAGCGCAGTATAGTATACTGTTCTACGAAAAGGACGCGCTGCCCATCTCTCAGATTTAGAATCCCTTATTTGCCGTATACAATTTCAACGGAGGGAAATGCTGTGCCTTTATGTCGCACTCTAATGCGTGCTCATTTTCCAATACCTCACAGGTTCGCTGCACTAAATGTGCTCTTGGATTCAAATCCAACTTGCGATCTGTTAGTAGATGAATGCACGAAGATTTTGTCGGGTTTAATGAAACGATTGTATCTCTGATTGTTGTTATATTTGGTCTTAGACAGTTATAATTCTGTTCTTCTTCCTACCTGTTTTTAAATTTATTTTTTATTGATGCCCAGTGGAAATTCCTTCGCCCCAGGGAAGGGTGAAGGCGTAAGTTTAAAACCACTGGAGCGGTCATCTTCGGCACCTAAGGTAGGCTCCAGGACCTCACACTAGAGCTCTTCCTCCTACCCTGATATCAAGTTACTTGGGGTCGGCGCAATATTTTATCATATTGCAAATGTTTTTTGGCAAAAGGGTTTTGCAGCCGCCTGCCTGACACCCACCCTCCTTGGGTATGCTAGTGTCAGTGGTTTACCCGCCACCTGCAGGTAGTCCAAAGTGCTTAATGGTACGCACCGGGTTCCAAATTTCCATAGTCACCTCGTACGATACCCACAGGATGAGATGGAATAGACTTATTCGTGACCGGAGCTACATAGCTACTAAACCGTTAAAGTTAAAGTAAAAAACAAAACAGTAGAATGTTCTGTAGTAATAAATGAATTATGTAACAGGATGTTGATGACACGTTGCGGATCACAGCATGTAGAAACCGTAGACACGCACTGTACTAAACCCATGACACGTAAATGGCGCAAAAGATGGAGCACGTTTGTCTAGACGATATCTTTATTGCATTTAACTTTGAAAGATCCAGGAATATTCATGTATACTCGTATAAAACACTTTAAAACGGATTCTATCGCGTATATTTTAGATTTTTGTTTTTCCTGACGTTTCGAATACTTTGCAGCATTCATGTTCGCAGGATGATTAAGGTGACAAGCGTCGTTACAGATTTAAAAAAGGTGATTTTATTTTATCAACCGTACAATTTTAATTACCGTGTGGTGCCGGCTCAGAATACCACCACCCGATTTCCTCCCATGGGTGTCGTAAAAGTCGACTAAGGGATTAGCTGGAGGATGGGCAGCAGCGTCCTTCGAGTACATTAACAACTCAACTGCGATCGCCAACCCGTCTGCCAAGCGTGGCGATTAGGACAAAACTCCCCAATGAGCCCACAACACATATCGGTCATTGTGGACTTCATTCGGCTGAAATGATGATGATGATGACAATTTTAATCAGAAATTAGTTTCGATGAACACAGTCCTCACTCACAGTGTCTTAATATTTCTTAGTGCGGTATGTTCTTTGGGACTTTATTAATTTAATTATTGGATTCCAAACAGGTGGTACCTGCCAAACATCTTCTCTATTAAAATTAGGATGTTTCTTTATTTCAATAGCCCCACGAAACATTACACACACGTACATATCGATTTTCTTTCGCCAGGACTTGAGGTTGATCAAAACGAAGACGAAGAAAATGGTTAGGGTGTCCTAAGGCATGTTCACACACACGGGAATCCAGTTATTAAAATAATAAAATATGGTGTCGGTTCGCACTTGTAATCAAACTAATCCTTAGGGTTTTGATTATAAAGCGATTTGCTTTTCTTATCAATTCTCCAAATATATATCAAGAAAAGTATAGACTGAATCAATTTGGAACAATAAATTGCATTCAAGAAAACCACGAATCCAATCGCAGGCAAAGACGAATAAATTGATGTACCCTAGCACGATCTACGGCAGTAAACATCGCTTTATATTGTTTGTTACCATGCAAAATACACGGCACACTTTTGATATATGTGAATGAATCGAATGAATCGAAATTCATATTTAAATGTGTAAAATAAATTGACGGGAATTCAATACCACATTGTATTGTTTCAGTCCAAATAATAACTTATTTTATTGATTTTATGTAGTCTAATATCAGTAGCCAATGATAAACGTTCGTAAATATCGTGTATTTGATGAATGCTTCTGTTATGTCAATCAACTACGGTGATCTAATCATCACAAATCGTTCCTTTATCGCTTTATTGTAGTTTGAAAATCAGTAGGGAATGCTACAAGTTCACAAATATCATGATTTTAGATAAATGATCCCAAAATGTCATTCAATCAACAATATACTGTCAAGCATGGTGATTTTGGCCGCTCATTATAGTGATGATTGACGGCCCATGTTCAGCAGTGGATGTTCACGAGCTAATTTGTATGTCTTACTTATTCATTTTTATAGTTTAAAACTATCGGGCTGGAATGATTTCCCCTCCTGACATCTACATCGAACTAGTGAGATCTCTGACCTGATGATGTGGGTCAACATGGAAGTCGCTAAACAAACTCAGCACTCAAGTGGGCAGACACAAGTCCAACATGAGCACCTGGGTTTTATCGAAGAAATGGCTACAGGATGTAGATGTGGCATTATCATTATACGCTTGCGGCGACCTGCAAGCGTATAAGAATAATTGAGCGACCTCTGCTCTGCCACTAGCCTTAGAGGTGGAAAAATTGCCACGGTAATATAGCATACAAAATGGCAAAATAGCGACGGCCCCTGCCGTATATATGGCGGGGGGCCTTGGGGGTCACGGGTGCGCAGATTGGAGAGATTGCGTGTACATACCGAGCGGCTCCCAAGAAGACAGCGGCGCACACGTGGCCACGTGCCACCATGTGTGCAGAGAGACTTGGGGGTATACAATCCTTACAATCCTCCCCGAGAAGTACTTTTTTTATATTGATGTCCAGTGGAAATTCTACATGGAACTTCTTCGCCCCGGGGAAGGGCGAAGGGGTATGCCTCCTACCGGCTAAGACCACTGGAGCGGTCATCTTCGGCACCGAAGGGGGGCTCCAGGTCCTCGTAAGATCACACTAGAGCCGCCCATTGGTGCCACGCCTTTAGGCTCATCTAGCGGAGTGGAGGCGACTGTAAAAAGGTCGCCCCCCCAGGCACTTCTCGGGGAGGATTGTAAAGGATCCCCCCAAGCCTCGATTTGCGCTGTGCTGCGCACACGGCGGCACGTGACCACGTGCGCGCCACCGTCTTCCCGGGGGTCGCTCGGTGTGAGCACGTAGACTCCCCAATCTACGCACCCGCGACCCCCGTGGCCCCCACCATGAAGTGACGGCAGGGGGCTCAGGCGTGTTGGACTTGGGAGCCGGGATGGTTGTTGCCCTGGCGCCGTCTCGTGCTTCTCCGTGCGGGGTCGGCCCTCTCCCGATCCCGCTCTGCAGTCTCCTTCTGCAACATGACGCTCTCGCAGAAGGAGACCACTGCACTCCAATTTTCATGCTCTGCCAACATAGCCGACACTACTGCCGGCAGAGATAGATCTTGCCCGATCTGATCGACCAGGATCCGCCGCTCGGCAGCCCACGCAGGGCACTCTTCGAGCGTGTGCTGTGCGGTATCCTGGTCGCTTCCACAATGGTGGCACTGTGCCGTAACCTCGCGCGCTATTCTGTGCAGGTACGCACCGAAACAACCGTGACCGGTGAATACCTGCGTCAGACGGTAGGTGACGCGCTCGCTCCTTCTGAGCCAGGCTCCGAAGAGCGGCAGGATGGCCTCGACGAAGCGCTTGATCGCGAACTGCGACCGTAGGCGATATCGCCACATCTCGAGTGCGCGCCGTCCAGCCAGCCGCCTCAGTCTGTCGAACGCCCCTGAAGGCACGCCTTTCCCACTTTGGCGGAGGGAGCGTGTCTGGTCGTAGACCCACGCATCCATCTCCGCCTGGATATCGAAAGGCGGAAAGCGTGCCAGGAGAGTTGCTGCCTCGTGGGACACTGTCCTGTATCCCCGTGCGATCCGTATAGCCACTCTGCGCTGCAGACTGTAAAGTTTGTTTCTGCAGCACTGGACGCCTGACAGCCGGGATGACCATACAAGTGCACCGTAGAGGGCCACGGACCGTACGACGCCCCCGTAAAGACGGCAAACTTCCTCGCTCGGTCCCCCGAGATTGGGCAGTACCCGGTGTAATGCACCCACTACACTCTCGAGTCGGGGGACGAGGCGCCCGAAGTGCTCTTCGAAGCCCCCCCGAGAAGAACCTGGGAGGCGGCCTTTTTACAGTCACATTGCCTCCGCTGGAGTGGGTAACCGCTTTACAGTCATACCCTCCAGGATATGCCTAAAGGCGTGGTACCAGGCTCTAGTGTGATCTTGCAAGGACCTGGAGCCCCCTGTTTTGGTGCCGAAAATGACCACTCCAGTGGTTTTAGCCGGTAGTTATCTGGCATGCCCCTTCACCTTTCTCTGGGGCGGAGGACGTTTATGATGAATTTCCAACGGGGAGCAATAAAAAAACTCATTGCGGGAGTCTGGATTGGTACGCACCACCGCCAGTTATTCTGCTGCCAAGCATTAGTGTTTAAACTTTATAAGGGCAGTTACTGGAAATCACTGTGCTTAAGTAAGAGACTAAATAAATACATATGTCTCGACGAGCGCAGTGTGGTGCCACACAGAACTAGGTGTTGGGTAGCATTGCAATTGTTATTAGGAGTCATAACGCTTACCAGCAGTCGAATAAGGTGCTTGTCTCCCCGCCAGTTTGTTTAACGTACGTGGCTATCACGTACCAATAAATATTTTAATGTCAATCAAATACCACAACTGAGCTAAAAAGCTTGTTTAACATAAACTGAAACAGAGTGATACATATCGGGCAATAAAACTGTTATTAAAATAGTACACGCCGTCGATTAGTGAGCCCAGATAGCGACAGTTAAAGTACAGTGATGGCGCCCTTAATGGTTTCTACGCGTATTTCACCCTTATTATCTATTTACAACCCGCATTTTATTATTGGGGTTAAGACGAACAGGGTATAAAAGCACCAGCACACTGTGTAGGCGGGGTTAAGGGCGAGTGAGATCGGACGACCGTTAAGGGATGTTTTTACGACCATCAAACGATACTTTGCGAGATGGCGTCCGGTACGGTAGAGTCGTAACTGAACATTTCGTAGTCGTAGAGATGGATTTTAGTTTAATTTAAGAGGTTTTTTTTTTGGCGATTCAAGTGTTTTGTGTTTTATATGTCTGTATCCATTTGTTTAATTTGTGTCTGTGATTTAGCTTGATACCGTTTTATACTCATCACTACAGCCAAATGAGTGCTCTGAATGATATCCGCCTCCCCCACGTCCGGTCTGGGTTTATGTCTTGTGCTCGTGACGGTTTTGCCATAATCGCCACGCTTGGCAGGTGGTGGGTTGGTTGACGTTCGCAGTTGAGTTGTAAATTTACATAAAGGACGCTGCTGCCCATCCTCCGGCTAATTCCATTTGCCTTTTAGGATACCCACGGGAAGAGATGGGGTGGTGCTATTCTTAGCACTGTGTGTAGTTTTTATACAATCCGATCTCCGCATGGAACAAATATTGATATGACAAAGATAGTGGTTTCAGTTCTGGGTGTATGTGCATTTTATATCTGTAAACTGTTAGTACTCACGAGATAGCATTAATACATTCTCATCATCATCATCATTAGCCAAAGGACATCCTCTGCTGAACAGCACGGTTGGTGCAGTGGCTGATACAGTCGGGTACTGCGCTCCGGGTTGTGGGTTCGATTCCCGCACGGAACAAATATTTGTATGATCTGCAATTAGTTTTTCCGAGTCTAGGTGTATTGTATGTGAAATTCATTTATTTATTTATTTATATTTAGGAAAACCAACAGCTATAAAACTTATAATAGGTGGTTACAGTGGGTGCCATAAAGCCAATTATAGGTTTCCACGAATAACATCAGAAATTAAAACATAGTCTTAAGGAACACTAATGCAATGCAACTACAAGTAATATTAGATTGTATACTATGAAATATATACACACATGTGATTGTCAGGTAGAATGGAAAAACTTAAGGTTAAGCTTCCTTCTTGCCGTGTTACTATTAGTAACAAAGGTCCTAAATCTGAAATAACAAACTATAGGCCAATATCTAAACTCTGCATATTGGCCAAAGTCTTTGAAAGGGTAGTGTATGATCAAGTTTATGCAGCAGTTAAGAATTCATTCAGCTCCTCACAGCATGGCTTCATAAAAGGCCGGTCGACAGCTACAAACCTAACACTTCTGAATGACTTCATAACCCATAGCATGGATAATGGAGCACAGGTCGATGTCATCTATACTGATTATTGTAAAGCCTTTGATCGAATTGATCACAATATCCTCACATCAAAACTTTTTAACACCGGTATTAGGGGAGACCTACTGAGATGGTTTTCCTCATACCTTGAAAACAGGTCACAAGCTGTCGTAATCAGTAATTATATTTCCAGTTGGGTCCCTGTTCCCAGTGGGGTCCCACAGGGCTCCTTGATGGGCCCTTTGCTTTTTATAATTTTTATGAATGACATCGAATCTTGCTTCCATACCTCACACCTACTGTGCTTTGCGGACGACATGAAAATCTTTTCTTCTATATCATCAATCAATGACATGGAGGCCCTTCAATCAGATTTGAAGCGCTTGGATGAATATTGCCAACATAATAAATTAGATCTCAAATGAAATTGACAGTCCGGATCTCCTACATAAGCTCAATTTTAATGTTCCGTATAAATGCATTAGATATAATCCCCCTATATCTATTCCTTCCTGTTCTTCCAATTACAGGCAAAACTCATATATTGTGCGAGCAAGCAATAATCTTAATCGGATTTGCAAAGAAATTTCAAATTCATGTCTGTAATCGCACCCAGGACACAGAAGAAATCCTAGTGTTTAAAAAAAATGAAATGAAAATGAAAAATGAACAAGAGCCTCCCCTATAGATTTCCTCAACGAGCGGTTACATATCACCCGCATCCAATGACTCCCAGCGACCTTCACTAGGTCGTTTGTCCACCTTATTGGAGCTCACCCCACAGCGCGTCTTCCGGTGCGCATTCTCCACTCGAGAAACTTTTTACACCAACGGCCATCAGTTCTACTAGCAATGTGCCCCACCCATTGGCACTTCAGTTTACTGATTCTTTCAGCTATGTCGGCAACTTTAGTTCTTCTACGGATCTCCTCATTTCTGATTCACAATGAATCGATTCGAAATATGAAGTCCAGTCTAGTCTTATTAAATTTTAAAACAGCATGTCATTAAAATTATAAGATCAAGAGGTCTACCAAAGTGAGTTTTGAAATCGCTCAAAACTAGAATATAATACTATTTTTTCAAACTGTAACCAATGTTATAATTTTATATACTTTGAAAATCTTAAATAATGCTCTCAAAGAAAGAATTCTCACTGTACAAAGCCCAAAGCGGCAGCTGTTTAAAACTCTTTTGTACGTGCTCCAGCCGGGAGCTGTTTAGTGTTAATGAACAAGCATACTTTAAACCATAAGAAAGTGTTTGAAATACACATTTCTGCTAAGTGACGTCGTGTCTACCAGGTTGTATAGTTTAATTAACGACGAGTGCCAATTAATTTTCTTTTAGTATTCGGCTTTTTCATTACTTTTAAGAGCTCTATCTTGTAAAATGTCAACAATGTTCTTAGTACGTATTTTTTTCAATATTATACTAAACAACTTATTCTTATTTTATGCCTGTAAATAAGCCCTCAATGAAAGCAAGTCAACTTTTCTATTCCTTTTTAAAAAACTGTCATCAATATTTAATATTATACTCATAACATCATAACTTGCTTGCTAAGCTTGTAACGCAAGTTTTAATGATGGTGTCCAGTGCGGATTGTGCAAGAAACATCTTGATTTTGGTTGCGCCAATTTAACCGAAGCTGGATGGAGAAAGCTCGGAATGGATAGAAGAGCTGTATGGAAATGTCCGACCTGCCGAATTGCGTCTCCGTCACCCTGTGTACCACCCGTCTCTGAACCCGTCTCCCTTGAAACTATCCTTAGTGAGATCCGTGAACTGAAGGCGCAACTGGCCAGTATATCATCGCTTAAGGAAGATGTGCAATGCATTAAAGTGGAGCTCGGTGAACTTAAGACAAGCTGTGAATATAACGGCAAACAGGTGGAAGATTTTGCTTTGAAACTTGCTAACATTGAGACCAGGGTAGACTGTCTTGAAGGTCTTCAGAATACGGCTCAATCTCTTCAGGCTGACATTGATGGTATTAAGCTTGAACTGTCTGCTAACGACCAGAGATCCAGGTTAAATAATGTGGAAATCAAAGGTATTCCACTAAAGAAAGACGAAAATTTGTTCTCAGTTTTAGAAACTATCAGTCAGAAGGTAAATTACGTATTCCCTATAACCCAGATAAACTACATATCTAGAATACCATTATTTAACACCAAGGAGAAATCGATCGTGGTAAGTTTCCTTAATAGGTATGTTAAGGAAGACTTCATTGCGGCTGCACGCTCTTTCAAGAGCTTTTCTACTCAGGACCTGGGAATCGAGGGCCCCTCAAATAGAATCTATATTAATGATCACCTCAATTCATACTCAAAAAAACTGCTGAACAAAACCAGGATAATAGCGAAAGAGAAAGAATTCAAACATGTTTGGGTAAAGCACGGCAAAATTCATGTTCGTAAATTGGATGGATCTAATGTATTTATTATAACTAAGGAAAGTGATTTAAACAAACTATCGTAATCTATTGTATATATCGGAAATTAATGCTTTTCTTTAAGTTTACGTGGCGTGTACGTTTTACTCTTGCTTTTAAAATACATTTAAATTGTATTATATTACTTGTTGTTGTGAACATTGTATATTTTTGTAAAAGGTTAAGCACCTCTGCCTTCCTAGAAGCTTCGACATCTCGCTATTGTATTAACCAGTGCATCTTTTGTTTTGCTTATCACGCTGTTCTAACCATAATGCTACCACTAAATATGGTTGTCTTGCTCGCACATATATGCATATTGAAGTATTGCTTTCACCCTCATACGATTAATTGTAAACCCGCTACTAATTACCCGCCTTTAATTTTATTGCACTATTTTATTAATATATTACGCATTCTGCTTACTAGTATGTTTATAGGAGATATTTCGTTAATCGCTAACTTAGGGTTCTTGGAACATTGTTGTGTATATTTTTGCACTGGTGTTATGTCCGTATCTATAATTTATATCCTCATTAATGGCTAACAGTGCTAGTAGTAAATTACATGTTTATTATCAGAATGTTCGCGGGCTTCGTACTAAGACAGAAGCTTTTTACCGTAAACTCTGTCTCAGTTCGTTTGATATAATTATCTTAACTGAAACATGGTTGGTCGATGATATTTATGATTGTGAATTATTTGGTGACCAATATATTGTGTGGCGTCGCGACCGGGATTATCAACTTACTGGTCAGACTCGCGGAGGAGGCGTATTAATGGCTGTTCGTAAGGGGTTAAGTGCTGTTCCTCAACCATTATTTCATTCCTCGGCCGAGGACCTGTGGTTAACTATTAGTTTTCGCCAGCCAGTCACTAAGACTTATATAAAACTAAATATTTGCGTCATTTACTTGTGTAAACAAAACCGTGGATGTTCTTTTTCTGTCCAGTTGTCCAATTTCCTCCGGAAATTAAGTGAAACGATACTAAGCAACCCATCTGATAAATTCCTAATTATTGGCGATTTTAACATGAGCGGAATAATATGGCACTTAACTAATGAGTCATTCTCCCCAAACAACATTTGTAGTAGCGATGAGTATATGTTAACTGATGGCATGCACGTTTTTGACCTTAACCAATATAACGGAGTTTTAAATAAATACGGTAAGCTGTTAGATTTAGTTTTATGCAATGAGGCAGTATCCGTGCGTGAATGTTTGGATCCCTTAGCACCTATTGATAGCTTTCACCCTGCCCTTAGTATTGTTGCTAACTTCATTGATTCCACTTATTTGACACCCGCGCCGCGTACTCAGTATATGTTTACCAAAGGTGACTTCACCTCTATTAATAATGAGATATCGTCTATTGACTGGATGAATCAATTAGATACTAAATCACTTAGTGACGCGGTTAGCTACTTTTATAATACTTTATCTGATATTCAGAACAGATTTATTCCCACCAGACGGGTTTCACACAACTCCTACCCAATTTGGTACTCCTCATCCCTCAAAAGATTAGTCAAAGAAAAATTCAAATATCACCGTAAATTTAAATTGTATGGCAGGCTATCAGATGAGGCAACTTTTAAACTGTTACGCAATAGAGCTAAAAATCTTGAAACTGAATGTTATAATACCTACTTAGCTAGCACGGAAGCAGCCATTGAGAAAAATCCTAAATGTTTTTGGAGCTTTGTTAAACATCGATCCAAATGCAATACTATGCCTAGCTTTCTTAAATACGGTGAAACTACTGTTTCCTCTGCAGAGTCTATTTGCAATGCCTTCTCATCACACTTTTCCTCAACTTTCCGTAACCCGATTAATGACCAACCATCTACTAGCCATGCATGCCCAACTTCTGCATGCGTTTCTACAGTTTCGGACATTCATGCAATTGAAATACGCGTAGAAACAATTGAGGGATTACTAACTAAGCTTGATCCATTTAAATCTGCTGGACCTGACCTTTTATCATCTAAATTTCTAATTGGATGTGCTAAGACTGTAGCCCTTCCAGTTTCTATTTTATTCAAAAAATCACTATCTTTATGCACGGTTCCCCAAATTTGGAAGTCTGCTTATATTACTCCAGTACACAAAAAAGGTCCTAAATCTGAAATAACAAACTATAGGCCAATATCTAAACTCTGCATATTGGCCAAAGTCTTTGAAAGGGTAGTGTATGATCAAGTTTATGCAGCAGTTAAGAATTCATTCAGCTCCTCACAGCATGGCTTCATAAAAGGCCGGTCGACAGCTACAAACCTAACACTTCTGAATGACTTCATAACCCATAGCATGGATAATGGAGCACAGGTCGATGTCATCTATACTGATTATTGTAAAGCCTTTGATCGAATTGATCACAATATCCTCACATCAAAACTTTTTAACACCGGTATTAGGGGAGACCTACTGAGATGGTTTTCCTCATACCTTGAAAACAGGTCACAAGCTGTCGTAATCAGTAATTATATTTCCAGTTGGGTCCCTGTTCCCAGTGGGGTCCCACAGGGCTCCTTGATGGGCCCTTTGCTTTTTATAATTTTTATGAATGACATCGAATCTTGCTTCCATACCTCACACCTACTGTGCTTTGCGGACGACATGAAAATCTTTTCTTCTATATCATCAATCAATGACATGGAGGCCCTTCAATCAGATTTGAAGCGCTTGGATGAATATTGCCAACATAATAAATTAGATCTCAACCCCTTCAAATGCTCTGTTGTCTCTTACAGCCGCAAACGCTTTACACTTCCAACATTTTACCAACTCAAAGGGCAACCGCTACCGAGGTGTGATGTAGTACGGGATTTGGGCATCTATCATGATAGCAAACTTCATTTTAACGTACACATTGACGAAATAGTTGCGAAGGCATCTAAGGCACTAGGGTTTATTATGAGACTCTCCAAGTGTTTTAAACAGGCTAAAACATTGAAGATACTATACTGCTCATATGTTAGAAGCCACCTGGAATATGGGTCACAAATCTGGAATCCATGTTATGATAAATACATTAACCGTATAGAAAAGATACAGAAACGTTTTATTAGGTTTTTATGCTGTCGATTGCAAATTCCCTATTGCTCCGAAAATTATCCAAGTATATGTAAAAAACTTCACATTCTGCCACTTTCAAATCGTCGCCAATTAGCTGACTGTTCGTTCTTATTAAAAATAATCTCAAATGAAATTGACAGTCCTGATCTCCTACATAAGCTCAATTTTAATGTTCCGTATAAATGCATTAGATATAATCCCCCTATATCTATTCCTTCCTGTTCTTCCAATTACAGGCAAAACTCATATATTGTGCGAGCAAGCAATAATCTTAATCGGATTTGCAAAGAAATTTCACTTGACCCATTTGTTACTAATAGTAACACGGCAAGAAGGAAGCTTAACCTTAAGTTTTTCCATTCTACCTGACAATCACATGTGTGTATATATTTCATAGTATACAATCTAATATTACTTGTAGTTGCATTGCATTAGTGTTCCTTAAGACTATGTTTTAATTTCTGATGTTATTCGTGGAAACCTATAATTGGCTTTATGGCACCCACTGTAACCACCTATTATAAGTTTTATAGCTGTCGGTTTTCCTAAATATAAATAAATAAATAAATAAATAACAGTGAAGGCAAACATCGTGAGGAAGCCTACACACCTGAGAGAGCTCTATAATGTTCTCAATTGTATGTCTAGTCCACCAACCCGCACTAAGCCAGCGTGGTTGACTAAGACCTAACCTTTATCATCATGAGAAAAGGCCCGTGCTCAGCAGTGGGACAATAATGGGCTAATTATGTAATATAATATCATCATAATCGACAATGTTATACTTAGATATATTATTAGACTTCTATTGATAAAAGTATGGTTTTCAAAAGCGTTTAAAGGCAAAGACTGTTCCAGCATTTGGGGTGCTTATCTAAACTAGGATGTCAATAGTATTTAGCAGTCTAAATCACCTGACCCGGCAGTAGTTAAGCCAAGTCAGAGGCCTTTTGGCGGCTTGAACAACTCTGACACAAGGTTGGCCACCATACATACGAAAAGAAAGAAGAAACGGCTGACTTTGAAGTCCACAGCTACACACCTACATCATCATCATCTCAGCCAAAAGACGTCTACTGCTGAACATAGGCCTCCCCCAAAGATTGCCACAACGACCGGTCCTGCTACTCACATCCAGTGGATGCCTACAACGTTCACTAGGCCGTCGCTCCATCTCGTGGGGAGTCTGCCCACGCTGCGCCTTCCGGTATGCTTTATTCGATCTCGCAGGGGAATGGTTGAGCTTTAGCCTTCTTATGAGGCCCATGGTGATTGATTACGTCTCAGTACCATAGGTCATCATCGGCTATATACACTTATCAAAGACCTTCGTCTTGGGACACCTTAGTCTTGAGTGATCTTACATTATAATGTAAGGTCTCCTCATATTCATAGACATCATCATAATTATTAGCTAAAAGACATCCACTGCCGAACAAAGGGTTCCCTCATAGATTCGCAATGACCGATTACATACCCCTGCTCCACCGTTACCGTTAGCATAACTAGGAATGCTGAAGCTGCTGGGAGCTAGATGCCAGTTTTTAAGTTGTATAGACATTCTGGGGGGACTTTTCCAGTACTCACCAAGCTTGTCAGACGGGTTCGTAACCGCAATATGGCTACCATTCTGTGCTGTCCCCTGGTTGCCTTTTATGTCGCCTTAAATCTTCCACGAGAGGAAATAGAGTGGTGCTACTATTAATTGTTACCGTGTGGTGCCGGCTAAAATACCACCACCCCATCTCCTCCCGTGGGTGTCGTAAAAGTCGACTAAGGGATTAGCCGGAGGATGGGCAGCAGCATCCTTCGGGTACATTAACAACTCAGCTGCGATCGCCAACCCGTCTGCAAAGTGTGCCGATTATGGCAAAACCCCCCAATGAGCCCACAACACATACATATCGGTCGTTGTGGTGATCTTTGGGGAAGGCCAGTGTCCAGCAATGGACTGCATTCGGCCGAAATAATGATGATGATGGTGACATTCCTAATCCAGACACCACATGGATAGTACCTAACATTATGATTACGTACAATACTGGAAACAAAATATTTCACCAGCGGACTGAGTTAAAGTTAACGTCAGATTATATTTCACTCTATTTGGTGTCAGACGGACTAGCCCCGTGTTTATATAACTGCCATATACATCACTCTCTGGAAAAATGTCACTCAAGTAGCTATCAAAAAACGTTAACGTCATCTTGAATAAGCAAACCAAATACGTTTATATCAAATCAGCATCTCAAGACTTCTCAAAAGTATACTTAAGCTTTATCTCTCAGAAAAGTGAAGTCTTATTACTTCATTTTTATGATCGCGGATCCCTAGCAACATTTTTCGCAGAACTACTAAGTCAATTACGTAACTGATGTTGTCGAGATCACTTAAGTAATCTTGAATAACGATAAGTGATTTGGGACGACACACGACAATGACGATAAATAACACGGGAATGGATGTAAGGGAGGCCTGCAATCACATGACATTTACCAGCTCACTGTTACTTCAGCAGAAGTTATGGTATGGCTTGCATCGTTTTTTCTTCTGATGAGTCTTTGCTTTTCTTTTGAAAAATACCAATTTTGCTGTCACATTACTAGTATTTCCATTAACTCATACAACTAGGAATAGAAAATGGAAAATGCTATGCCGAGTGGTGCCGGCTACGAATAGCACCAACCCATCTCATCGCGTGGGTGTCGTAAAAGGCAACTTTTGGATTAGCTGGACGAAGGGCAGCAACGTCATTCGAGTACATTAACAACTCAACTTCGATCGTCAACCCACCTGCCAAGCGTGGCGATTATGGCAAAATCCCGTAA
The DNA here is from genome assembly GCA_947459985.1 of Diloba caeruleocephala. Classification (NCBI taxonomy): domain Eukaryota; kingdom Metazoa; phylum Arthropoda; class Insecta; order Lepidoptera; family Noctuidae; genus Diloba; species Diloba caeruleocephala. The sequence goes on from OX381611.1 coordinate 20,228,508, forward strand.
TGAGCACATAGCACACCCATGTCGGTCGTTGTATGTCTTTAATCTTTGGGGGAAACCTGTGTCCAACAGTGGACTTTACCCGGCCGCAATGATAAAAACAATGAAGATACAACTGGCCTTATATACTTGTCTGGCACAAGTGAAGAGTTTACGTTAGCAGGACGTGAGCGGACGGCACAAACGGCGCAATGACTATGCCGATGGCTTTCTGCAGTACAGCACGCAGGTTCAATAGGCGTATCTGCATTTGAAAATCATATATGTAATCTATTCCAGCAGCGGCCCTGCTGCGAAATAGCACTCATTCTGCGCTCACCAACCCGTCTGCCAAGCGTGGTGAGTACTGGCAAATTCCTCCCAAAATGACGACATAATTGTTCTGGAATATAAACATACGTTGTTTGGCTGATATGATGATGATAAATCTATTCCCACGATACAGAAGAAATCCTTGCACGGGGAAGTTTAAATAACAAAATTAATATCAATATGAAAAAGAGTGGGGTTCGATCTCATGATCAGTCTGACGTGTCATAGCCGTTGGGCTATTGCTGCTTTATTGAACCCCTTAGCCGAGAAAGGTTTACGGTTAGACTCCAGGGTTAGGGGAAACGCTCCCACATTTGGCTATGACCTCAGCAGTACCGGTCCGCTTGATGCGGACCACGTCTGATGGGTGGAGGGAAGGGTTTTGTGGATTGGGAGATCGGTCGTCACCTGCATCTCTCTCTCTCTCTCCAGCCTTCTTCTGTGAGATGACTGCCTCTCAGAACGAGATGACTGCACTCCAGGCGCTGTCCTGGCCGGTACCACTATTTGGAATATGGCTAACAGGAAGAAGTTCTTCCCGACCTCATTGATAATCACGCTAATCGATGAAGTCAAGAAAGACCTTTTTCTGCAAGCTAAAACGTATATTGTGTTAATGATTATATTTTGAAAAGTAGAGATAATCATTGGATTATTCATCTTTTCATCATTTTCTTTTCGTTTCTTTTAAAAAGATGTTGCGCACCCATATTTTTTTTTTTTAAGACGCCCCACACTTGGACTTCTCCTGTGTCGTAGGTGTGTTTACATACATAAATTCCACACACAATATACCCAGACCCGGAACAACTACCTACTACTGACGGCATGGTTGGTGCAGTGGCTGATACAGTCGGCTGCTGCGCTCCAGGTCGCGGGTTCGATTCCCGCACGGACAAATATTTGTATGATCTGCAGGTAGTTGTCCCGGGTCTGCGTGTATTGTGTGTGGAATTTATGTATGTAAACACACCTACGACACAGGAGAAGTCCTAGTGTGACGCAACGTTTTAAAAAAAAAAACTACCTGCAGTATATATACAAATATTTGTTCCGTGCGGGAATCGAACCCGTGACCCTGCTCAGCGCTTAGCTGTGCGCTCCGGCGCAGCAGCCGACTGTGTCAGCCACTGCACCAACCGTGCCGTCTAATTCATTTTCATTATACAATATGGATCTTAGTGATTATTAAACCACCGACAAAAAATTACGCGTTGCGTGGGTCATTGACCCCATGTTCTTGGACGGGTCAAAATTGATAGGGCTGCAAGTTATCATCGTGAAGTAATTTCCATAGTCCAATTTCGATACACCAAACCGTCTTGTAGCGCCGGTGTCTTATGGTAACTGAAAGTGTCAAAGTTTGGAGTCTTGTAAGTGGACAAGGAACGGCTCTCTTCCACATTCTTGCCTTCATACAACTCTGCACGTTAAATTTTCCAAATGTTTGTATACGATAGTTAATATCCAACTTCAAAGTGTACAATGGAATACGCCAATCTGGAAGCATCTCGCGATGCATATTAATTGCACCCTGTACACTATTATTTAACATCGCTCTATGCGTTAGCAGGAACAATGTCATTATATTTATAATTCGAGTACTGGTGAGACATATTTGTTTATCACTCACAAAACACGTGATAGTTCGTGGACGGGAAAGGCGCATGCGTCTAAAAGTGCGCTCGCGCGAGGACATGTCAAGGCTCTAGTGTGATCTCACGAGGATCTGGAGCCCCCCTTCGGTGTCGAAGATGACCGCTCCAGTGGTTTTAGCCGGTAGGAGTCCGGCATACCCCTTGGCCCTTCCTCGGGGCAAAGAAAGTTCATGGAGAATTTCCACTGGACATCAATAAAAAAAAGGCCATGTGATAGGCATAGGGCGAGAACTTCGCGGGCGACGATAGCCTCAAGTCGGCGTGAAGTTGGCATAAAAGTCCATATTTTCTTGCGTCCATAATATTTAATGGAAAATAGATCAGGTATTATTTCTTTTCATATGAGAATCGTAGGTAAACTCGTAGGTAACCTCCTTTCATAAATCGATCATTTAACCAGTTATTCTGTATAAAAAAACACATTTACAGCTGATCATAGGTTTTCCGATCACCACAATGAACGGTCATAACGGACACTGCCATAATCACCATGGTAGACAGTGGAATGATGATTACAGTATGTTGATATTACCTACAGGATGATGCTACTACCCTTCCTCTTGATATAATTCTGACACGCTTATAGATGAAAAGGGGTTCCCTATTATCTTCCAGGGACGCTACGGATAATAGATTCTAATTGTAATTAAAGTTGTTTCAAGTCACGCGTGCGCGTCGCGTGAATTTTATTTACATTAAAAGAAAGTTAAAATTTAAGTGATTGACATGATTGCGTTCGTGAATTGAAACAACTGTACTACTCTTCATCGATCAAATTAGCTTGTTCGCGTTGTAACACTTTTCCTCCAATCGACTGAATAGACTTTTATCACTGTTAGATACCGCACCGTTCTTTGGTAAATTTTAAACAAAAATTGTAATTTTAATTTATTTTACTTCAGGAAAATATCATAACAAATGAAAAAAGCTTTAATACCTACCTACTCGTGCAAAGCTAAGGCGGGTTAAAATAAAATATTATGTTAACGTTTTAATTGAATCATTACTTCTGCGTGTACTTGCTTTGGGTAAAACATTCCATCTATATAAGTCTGTTTTTGGTCAAAATGTATAAATGCGTACAAAATAATGCAAATAAGGGTGTGCTTGTTCTACATATATACTGTGGTATACCTCAAAATGATGAATAATTGAAATCTTAACTTATGTGGCGCAATGCTTACAAACTGATAGTCCTAAATATACCATAATGTCATGTTAGCATGCAAATCGACACTTATGTTAGTTAGGTGCTTCAGGCAGTATAGGGGCAAAACGATATCACGCGATATTCTGATCGCTGTTTTAAGGGTAATATGATGCACACATTCGGAGCAACATTTTGTAGCAAAACAGTTGCGAATTTATTTTATAATCTGAGTCGTGATTCCTAGAGCATTAGGCAGAAGTGTGTATCCACATTTCACTCTCAAGATCCCACCCTATCGCCATAACAAACAACTGCTGAACATTTGCCTTCCCCGTAGATTTATACAATAATAGGCTATATACCGCCCGGATCCAATGACTCCCAGCCACCGTTACCAGATCATTTGTCTTGTTGGAGGCTGTCCCACGCTGCGTTTCCCGGTGCGTGGTATCCACTCGACAACCTTTTTGCCCCAATAGCTCTCAGTTCTACGCCATAATTTATCAGATACAAATCGAATATGAGATCATACTAAAGAAAATCTATCCATTCACTGACTAATAATTTATCTATAGCGCTGGCTACCACAAATCAGGCAAACGATTGCCCTGATTTTTTACTGTTAGACGATGGGATAATTTTGTTATTTAAATAACCATCTACTACTAAATTTAACGATCGTATTTATTTAAATTAAACAGCTATGACAAAAACTTCCGTTGCAACGTTCAAGAAAATCATTTTTGTACTATTCACGCGTATGAGATCGGCTACCCACGCTATCGTAGTCGTGACATTATCATATAACGTCACCATATAGGCGAAGCAACAATGCAATCGTTTGCATAAAAGTACATACACAAAAGATAGATTCAGTTACCGTGCCATCGTATTGTGTTGCTTAGTATTTAACAATCCTTATTTGTCAGGTATTAGTTTGATATGGGTGTTGTCGTTTGTAGTCAGGATGGTTTGTGATGTATGTAGTACTCAATGAATGACTTTATTTTAAACTATTGAAAATATTTATATTTAATAAAGAAAATATACAATAAATAGTGACACTCAGTCGTCGTGCTCCAATTTTTGCAATGATCGCAAAAGACCGCAATGACCCAGCATTAACCCCCTGTGTTGCCACTGCTCCGCCTCTATCTTGTCTATTATGTCTCCGCAGTCCACTAGATGGCGTTGGTCGTTGACATGCCCCCGGCCTTGGAACCATCCAGTTCCAAAGCAGCTGAAATATTACTGGTTTGATCCTCGTCACGGTGATATAAGAGTGGACATATTTTCGGGAATGCCCTCCGGATAACACCTGTTGCGGTTTTGATGCTTGCTACTCGAGAGATGCCATCTTTTCCAGTAAATACTTGCAGTACTCGACCTAGACGCCACTTCAAGGGAGGTAAATTGTCCTCCTTTACCAATACTAGGGTGTTTGGAGTGATGGTGTCCTGAGGGATGTGCCATTTTGTTCTCTTCTGAAGTTCCGAAACATATTCCTTTGACCATCTACACCAAAAGTTCTGCCTCATCTGCTCCACACGGTCATATCGAGGAAGGCGCTGCGTTGTCATCATTGTGAGGTCCCGGCTGGCAGGTGCTGTGAGCGGTCGGCCAATCAGGAAATGAGCAGGACTAAGCGGAAGAAGATCGTTAGGGTCTGTGGACATAGGTGACATTGGTCGGGAGTTGAGGACGGCTTCAATTTGTGCCAACACCGTACTTAACTCCTCATAAGTCAAGTGTGCATTACCTAGTACACGATGTAAATGAAATTTGCAGGACTTGATACCTGCCTCCCACAAGCCACCAAAGTGCGGCGTGTATGGCGGTATAAATGAGAATTTTATAGAATTATTAGCCGAAAAATCTAAAATATCAGTTTGTGTGTTATCTAAAAAAATTGAAAATTCCTTTAAAGCACCTACAAAGGTCTTTCCATTATCGGAATAAATTTCTAAAGGTTTGCCACGGCGAGAGATGAACCTTTTCAGTGCCAGTAAATATGCTTCAGTAGTGAGGTTCGTGACTAGTTCCAAATGTATGGCCCGTGTGGTAAAACATACAAAAAGACATATATAACATTTAGTTAACTTTGCCCCCCTGCCTGCACGGTTTAACACAAATAATGGCCCAGCATAATCGACACCACAACGAATAAATGGATATCCCGGTTCTACTCGTTCTAGAGGTAAGTTGCCCATTTGAATTTTTAAAGGTTTAGCTTTCATACGTACGCATTTCACACAGGTATGCACTATTTGTTTAGCCAAGTTTCGTCCTCCAATTGGCCACCAAGTATCTCTTATTGTTGCGAGTAGCAACTGAGGCCCTGCGTGTAATAATATCTTATGCTGAAACTGGAAGAGAAGGCGAGTAAATGTATGCTTTGCACACAACAACAATGGATGTTTTTTATCGTATGAAAATGATTCAGAATAAGTAAGTCTACCTCCAACTCTGATCAAATTGTGTTCATCAAAAAAGACATTTAAACTAGATATATTACGAGGACATTTTAGTAAACGATTATTTTTTAAATCATCATACATGTCTGAGAATGACTGTTGCTGTGCAATTCTCGTTAAAATTCTAGTTGAATATTCCAATTCATCAACTGACAGGCTATCTGTGAGACGTTGTGATTTTGTTTTGATGCGACAGTTATGAGCAAATCGAATAATGTAAGCCACTACCCGTCGCAAACGATTAAAACAAGAAAACAATTCAAATGGAAAAGAACTATGTTTTATTTGACTTACCAATGCAGTTTTAATTGGTTTTACTTCCGGTAACTCATTAGAATTTAGTTCACAATTGTTATTATGAATATCAGATGTCCAGACCATATTAGGAACATTTAAAAATGAAGGTCCTCGCCACCATATGTCAGATGACATAAGTACATCTAGGTGCACTCCGCGCGATAACAAATCAGCCGGGTTTTGTTTGCCAGCTACATGAAGCCACCTTTTATCACCTGTCAACTCATTAACTTCCACAACACGGTTCTGAACAAAAGATTTTAATAAATTAGGTGACATCTTTAGCCATCCTAGGACTACGGTTGAATCTGACCAAAAATAAACGTTGTCGAACGTTAATCTTAGCGAATTTATAATTTTTACGTACAACCTTGCACCTAATACAGCGCCACACAGTTCTAATCGTGGAATACTAACCGGTTTCACGGGTGCTACCTTACTCTTCGCGCATAACAAATTAACTGTAGTTATTGTGTTTGTATAGCTACGTAGGTATGCACAAGCGCCGTATGCCTCTTGCGATGCGTCAGTGAATATATGCAACTCAGTTGTGTGTGTATTATTTCCTATCACATATCGAGTAATACGTAAATCCTGTAAATAACGTAATTTACAAACAAAAATTTTCCAATCTAATAATATAGGATTAGGGACCTCAGGTCATCATCCCAGCCTATTTTTGCTAGCCACAACCTTTGTAACATGATTTTGGCGATAATAATTACAGGTGTGAGTAGACCTAATGGGTCGAATATTTGTGCGATAGTTGAAAGAATATTACGCTTTGTAGCACTAGTCACGCGAAGGTCACATTTCGTAGTAAAATGTAATTCGTCTGAAGAATGAAACCACCCCAACCCTAAGGTTTTAGTGTGACAATCGTCACCTAGTGTCAATTGCTTGGACGTAAGGAGGGATTGTGATGTTATTGAATTAAATATCCATTTTCTTAGTGAAAAACAACCTGATTCTAGTACTTTAGATACACTACTACATATTTCCATTAATCTTTTTTGATCCTGATGACCTGTAATTAAATCGTCGACATAAAGATCTGCATTAATGACTTGTCTGATGACGTCATCCTTACATTCTAACGCTAATTGTTTTATACACCGATTACTAAGATAGGGAGCGGAAGCTGTCCCATAAGTCACGGTATTAAGTTGGTACATACCAAGCGGTTCAGACGGATCCTCCCTCCAAAGAATTAGTTGTAAATTTCTTTGATCAGGTTGGATATCAATAGACCTAAAAAATTTCTCGATATCAGCACATGCCACGTATTTAAATTGCCTAAATCGAAGCAAGATGGAAAATATATCAGTTTGTAGTGACGGCCCTATGTGTTGAATGTCGTTTAACGACTTGCCTGATGATGATTTTGAACTAGCATCGAATACCACCCTAAGTTTAGTGGTAGAACTGTGTTCTCTGTAAACGCCATGATGTGGCAAAAAACAACATGGCGTAGAATATTCATGAATGCGTGTCATGTGACCCAAATTTAAATATTCCTTCATAAAATCATAATACAATTGTCTATAAACAGGATGGCCGCGGAGTAACTTACGTTCAAGCGTCAGAAACCGGTTCTCAGCCATAGCAAATGTTTCATGTAATGCATCAGCTGATTCTTTTAACGGAATGCGCACGGAAAAACGACCTTTATTGCCGCGTAAAGTCGTGTGTTTAAATAAATGTTCGCATGCACTTTCTTCTTTTGTGAGTTTATTATTTGTAGGAATTTCTTCGAGTTCCCAAAAACGTTTAAGTTCCGTATTCAATGTTTGAGTGAGATTACATTGAATTCGGTTAATGTGTGAAGTTTTTATATGAACTGATCCTGATATAATCCAACCAAGTTTTGTGTTTTGCAAATAAGGACCTTTTGGTAAACGAATTAACCCGTCGTTTAATAATTCCCAAAATTTGTCTGCTCCAATAAGCATCTGTATTTCCTTAGATAAATAAAAGTCGGGATCAGCAAGTTGAACATTCTCAGGTATCTGAATTTTGTGATCGACACCTAATGACGGTAATTGTGCCGTAATGCGAGACAAAACTAAACAGTTAAGCCGTGTGTCATATGAGCTAGTTTTGGACCGCAATTGAATTTGACAAGATTGTGTGGATTGTGTTATAGAGTTACCTACACCTATAACTTGAATAGTGGACTGTATCATTGGAATGTTAAGAGATTTGCACAATGTTTCGGATATGAAACAATGCTGGCTTCCGTTATCGAGAAGCGCTCGCGTTGTGTGATATTTGTTATCCTTGTCCGCTATCTCCACTAATGCAGTCGACAATAACACATGATTATGTAAATAGTGCGTATTCATATCATTGTTATTATCTTTATAAAGCGTGTGAAATGTGTGAGAAGCGGAGTGAGATATATTTGTGTGTGTAATGCCTGTACTCGACTCGGAATGAGTCGCCGTTTGTGATGAGTGTGCAACAGCTGATGATGAACCAGCGTCAACGAATTCGTTGTGAATTAGTGTGTTGTGCTTCTTGTTACAATGCTTGCATGGCCCGTACCAACACTCAGTTAATGCGTGACCGACTCGTAAACAATTACGACATAGTTTTTTCTCCTCGATGAAGTTTAACTTTTCTTTTGATGATAAACCAAGAAAACTTTCACAAGAATATAGAGGATGGTTTGAGCTACACATATTACATTTGTAACGTTGCGAATTGGATGTTTTATTATTATTTTTGTGTGTTGTTACGTGACTATGTGATTTTATAAATGACGACTTTTTGTTGTGTGTATTGTGAGTGTCACTTGCTTGTTTACTTTGCGAAGGTTTATTAACCGTTTCTAGAAAATCTGCCCTATCTTTAAGAAATTTCAGTAAATCAGATAACGACAATTTTCTATCCGACGATGCATTAGTGATCGTACTTTTGTGAAGTTCCCATTCCCGTTCAGTGGATGAATCCAACTTTGATACTATTATATGGATAATTAATGTATCCCATGCATCAGTAGGTTCACCTAAAGTTTTTAGGGCACGAACATTTCTCAACATAGTGTCGATTAGTTTGCGAATTTGAGATGCTGATTCTTTATTCATAGACTGCGCAGAAAATACAGCTTTGACGTGGTTATGTACTAGCAAACGATTATTATTATATCTATTCTCTAATAGATCCCAAGCAGTTACATAATTCTCGGATGAAAATTCTAAGGCTTTAATAACATTTAGTGCATCACCTGTTAGAACTGACCGTAAGTAGTGAAACTTTTGAACGTTATCCAGATTTGTACTATTGTGAATGATAGATGAATATGTGTCACGGAACTCCAGCCATTGATCGTATGAACCGTCGAAATTTGGCAAAGAAATTGTGGGTAATTTGATACCGCTATTAGAGTTACGACTTTGAACACCTTGAAATGCTAATTCTTCCTTTAAAATACATTTACACTTCGCCACAATAGCATAATACTGATTCTCAAAGTATTCTCTCTCTTCCAATTCTTTGTCTATTTGACTCCCGGAAGCTATTAAATCCAATTCATCTTGAATTTCAGAAAATTTATCAAATAGCAATTGAGACCTTTGTAAGCGCTCTTGTAATTCTGCTTTTTGAGTTTCTGTTACTTGAGACTCATGTAAAGATTGAACATATTTTGTGAACAATGTAAATTTAGCCTTAACAAAACCTCGTTTTTTAACACAATCCCTAAATATATCTTCACTACTCTCCGTATCTATGAGTGAAAGTCTCTTTTTCGTCATTTTGGTGATTGTGAGAACCAGAAATCAAGTACTTACAGTTCAGATGTTCGAGAATGTACGGTGCCGAGGGGTACTGGTACAGCTGGTTGTGAACACTGGAATTTTATATAAAGAAATAACCGACGTTAGCACAAATTGAGAACAGGGTTTAGGAAGGAAAGGTTTGACTGGCCTGACCGTATGCTGTGCTGCTCCTCCTGATGGTGATCCGGTTCGAAGGACCAATTATGTTGTCGTTTGCAGTCAGGATGGTTTGTGATGTATGTAGTACTCAATGAATGACTTTATTTTAAACTATTGAAAATATTTATATTGAATAAAGAAAATATACAATAAATAGTGACACTCAGTCGTCGTGCTCCAATTTTTGCAATGATCGCAAAAGACCGCAATGACCCAGCATTAACCCCCTGTGTTGCCACTGCTCCGCCTCTATCTTGTCTATTATGTCTCCGCAGTCCACTAGATGGCGTTGGTCGTTGACAATGGGATTTCATCGATATGGAAGGAATTTATATTTGTTTTGTATTGTTTTTTTTATGGCAATATCAATTTTTAATTATTTTTACTAGAACATTTATTTTAAAAGTGCCATGTTCAAGCTATAAGATGCTTTGCGATGAAGATAGATCGTGGTCATGCATCTATTCCATCAACCGCAGACCTCATATGGAGATAATCTTCTCCCAACATGAGAAGTGGGTAATGCTGGTGATGGTATCAGATTCTCATACACTTTTACTTTTTTTACGATATCCCACACTGGTACTCCTCCTGTGTCATGGGCACAGTTTACAAAAATAAAACTCAAATGCAGAAACACCCAGACCGAAAACAACTGACGGTACGGTTGATGCAGTGGCTGATACAGTCGGCTGCTGCGCTCCGGGTCGCGGGTTCGATTCCCGCACGGGACAAATATTTGTATGATCTGCAGGTATTTGTTCCGGGTCTGGGTGTATTATGTGTGGAATTTATGTTTGTAAACGCACCCACGACACAGGAGAAATCCTAGTGTGGGGCAACGTTTATTTTCTTTTTTTATTAACTATCTGTTGATCAAACCCCGCCTAGATCGAGCTCACGACACGTAGAGCTAAAAGCCAATTGCTTAGCCACTGCGGCAACGATGCCGTTATAGTAGAATCCTATATGAACGACTCAACTGGGCAGTACTACAGTCCTACTAATTTCACCCGCCATAACAACTATGATTAAGCGCAGTTTAATTCTGGGTAAAGGTAGGAAATGCCAGTGATCAGCGCTGCAGAACCAAACATCACGGTCTGCAGCGCAGAGAGGCTATACAGATCGCACGACGATACAAGACAGTGTCCTACGAGGCGGTGACTCTTCTCGTGATTTCCACCTTTCGACATCCCGGCGGAGATGGATGCGTGGGTCTATGATCAGATACGCTCCCTCTACCAGAGCGGTGAAAGCGTGCATCCAGAGGTGTTCGACAGGCTAAGGCGGCTGGGTCAACGGCACGCACTGGAGATGTGACGACATCGCCTTCGGCTGCGGTTTGCGACCAAACGCGTCGTTGAGGCCATTCTGCCACTCTTCGGAGCCTGGTTCAGAAGGAGCGAGTGCGTCACCTACCGCCTGATGCAGGTGTTCACCGGTCACGGTTGTTTCGGTACATACCCGCACAGGATAAGACGGGAGGTCATGACACAGTGCCACAATTGTGGAAGCGACCAGGAAGGAGGCACAGTACATGTTCGAGAAGTACCTTACGTGGGCTACCGAGCAGCGGATCTTGGTCGGGCTGATCGGGCAAGATCTGTCTCTGTCGGCCATAGTGTCTACGTTGGCAGAGCATGAAAATTGGAGTGCAGTGGTCTCCTTCTGCGAGAGCGTCATGTTCCAGAAGGAGACTGCAGAGCGGGACCCGGACACGTTAGGAGGACTCGGGGTCACGGCTGTGCAGATTGTGGAGTCCGCGTGCCCATAACGAGTGATCCCCGGAAATATGGTAGCGCCACATACTCACGTGCCGCCGTATGGGCTGCACAGCATACAGCAAACAACAACTTACTTTACAATCCTCCCCAAGAAGTGCCTGGGGGGCGGCCGTCTTACAGCCGCCTTCCCTCCGCTAGAAGGGTGACCACTTTTCAACCATCTCCTTCGAAATGTGCCTAAAGGCGTGGCACCAATGGGTTGCTCTAACGTGATCTTACGAGGCCCTGGAGCCCTCTTTGCTGAACTCTTGAGTAGGGTTGCTACCTATCATCGGGTAAACCGCAGCTCGTTTGCCTTTCAAGGCCCAAAAACGGCCCTTTTTATTTGACTATATAACTGTGTACGACGGTTTGTCTTCTTCTTCACCTCAACAGCCATAGGACGCCCACTGCTCAGCAAAGGCACCGCCCTTAAATGTTCACAATTGTGTCGGAATTTGCCATTTGCCAATACCCACCAAGCTTTGCAGGCGAATTGGTGAGCGCAGTACGGCTACTGTTGTTCTTAAGGAGCGCTGCTTCCCTCCCCTCTGCTCTATAGTCCCTGAGTCACCTTTTACTATATCCACGGGAGATCCATTGGCTTGGTGTTATATTCTTAATCAGGACACCACACGGGCGTTTTATAGCAGGTATGAATTAATATAAAACCAAAACACAATTAACTATTCCAATAACTTACTACAACACTATGCTTATAACACCGAAAGTTAGCATCTAAAACATAAAATATAGCTATAAAAGATCATTTAATAACGTTCATACGACATAAATAATGTCGCGATGAAAACATATTAAAGCATCTTGATTATTCAGAGAGCGTTTTTAATTAAAGTCGGGCCAAGTTCTAACGCAACATAAAATTTTACAACCCTTTAATAAGACATAAAAGTGCTATAAGCTGTAGTTTTAACGACGAATATTAATGATTATAGACGCCACAGCATATTTTTCGGAATTATGAAAATGGGTTTATTGTTATGGAAATTGGGATGGTCTCGTTTTTTAAATGATATTAATTAAAACTCGATCGCCAACCCGCCTGCCAAGCGTGGCGATTATGGCAAAACCCCCCAATGTACCTACAACACACCCATATCGGTCGTTGTGGTGATCTTTGGGGGAGGCCTGTGTCCAGCAGTGGACTTCATTCGGCCGAAATGATGATGATGAATTAAAACTTAACTATTTCTAGTACGGTGAATTTATACATATCATGTGCGGTCGGTTAAGAAAAGTGCCACCCTATCTCAGCCCGCAGGTGTCGTAAAAGGCGTCTATGAGTTTAGCCGTAGGATGAGCTGCGGTGTCCGTCGAGTCTATACAACTTACTGCGATCGCTACTCCACCTGCCAAGCGCCTTAGGGGCTTTTGCCATAATCCCTAATTATGTCAAAAGCCCCTAAGGAGCACACAATATAAACCCAGTCCGGTTATTATGTGTGCTCTTTGAGGGAGGCCTGTGTACAGCAGCTTTTGGCTGAAATGATGATGATGATGACGGGTTTATATTATTATAACGAGCGGTCCCCGAAGATTTAAAGAAATCTTAAAAACGATTAAATTGCATCTTTGGCCTTCTGTAAATACACCCTGCAGGACGATGGACAAAGCGAGTTTGCGTAACGTAGGTATCTTCATGCTTCAAAACCTGAAAGTAAACCAAAAAAATAAGACAGCAATAAGTTTTAAAAATACTTTAGATTCAGGGTTAATAACTAGCAACGCTAGATTTTGCAACAGCAGCACTTTATTTAAAGATCAAATACTAGAGTTTTAAGAAGAAAAGAAGAATATAAAAAAACTGTCTCCCTTACTAAAAAGGTCTGCAACTTTGGCAGTAAAACCAACGAACCGTTACAGATAAACATTAGAAGCCGACGTAGCGACACAGACTTTGAAACAGTGAGTGAAGACACTCTTGTAAACTTACTTTATATTTTACTTCGTGTTAAAGAGACGGATTGCGAAGACAAAGAAAATAAAACAACAATTGTATGTGTACATATTATCTAAGATAGATTTGTACTGCTGTAACCATTGCATTGCATTTGTTCTTTGACGTGGGGAACTCCTCACATGACTTCCTCCGCACTGGGGAAGACTTTTACCAGCTAAAATCCAGCGGTGCACCTTTCGCTGGAGTCGCGCGTTAGATCAACTGAAGCTCTCACCTGTCAGTTGGTATGACAGGCTTCTTCCCTGTGTGGCCTAGCTAGCCGCACATCCCTCTCAACGAGGCGCACGCACTACACAGTAGTAGTGCCGTCTTGAGCCAGCTTCTGGTCGGGCGACGGACTGCCCTAAGTTCATCGCCCGCGGGCCACAGTTCGGAGGCCGGAGATTGGTCAGTGACCTCTGACACCCGGTGCTTTTGCGGCGGAAAAAAGAGGTAGTTTCTACCCACCGCCACTCCACCGGCTCCTTCGCGTGCATCACTTTCTCGCAAAAAGAGGCGATGGCAGGAATGCGGTCCCGCTCGGGATAATGGATTGAAACACGCTTGGAAAGTCTCGCTTACGGCCGGGTCACTATCTTCAACCGCCACGATAAGGTCACGGTGCTGCGTCGCTTAAGTTGTGCACCCTCCAGCGTCTGCTGCGCCAAGCGCCGGTCTTTCAAGCAATCTCCGCAATAATGAAAACAGGACGTCTGTTCCTGGCCTAGGCGGCCTATGTGAGGCTTCGTCTACGATAAGTTTCAGCTGCCTGCAAGTTCTTGGAAGGCTGTTAAGCTAGCAATAATTCATTACTTTACATTACAAATCTTCATTACTTATGACGGCACGGTTGGTGCAGTGACTGATACAGTCGGCTGCTGCGCACCGGGTCGTGGGTTCGATTCCCGCACGGAACAAATATTTGTACGATCTGCAGGTAGTTGTTCCGGGTCTGGGTGTATTGTGTGTGAAATTCATGTCTGTAAACGCACCCACGACACAGGAGAAATCCTAGAGTGGGACGTTTTTAAAAAAACAAAAAAAATTATGAGAATAAGTCTAAAAATTAGCTGCTCTTAATATAAATTACGTCAAGATCAAATGTGTACAAGTCTTAAAATCAAGTGTACAAACAAGAAATAATTTTGTACACAATTAGTAACAATCTTGACTAAAAGTAGAATGAAACTAATGACGACCTATTTGTCGAAATAAGTTTAGGCGTCTAGTTTCGGAACCATTCATTTTAATGCTACATTTACCCATGTTAGATGACTAAAGTTTTCATGTGATGTTTTGAGTGGAACTAACGATGATTAAAGTGAAAGTAATTAAGAAATAATGATAGTAATTTATTGACAATCATCGACTTGCATTGTTAAAAATAAAACGGTACATGACGGCAAAGTTGATTATGCGATTGGCGTTTTGCGCTACGGGTCGTGTATTCGATTCGATTGTATATATATTTGTATGGCGTTCCGGGTCCGGGTTTTCGTTCTTGTGCGATTTCTGTCTGTAAACTTACACGGGAGTATCCAAATGAAGGGTACCTTTAAAGCCAGAGCTCCATTATTTGGCTATTTTACTAATCTTCTATTTTGAGCACCTAAATCATTGTTACTAAAGGACAGAACAGAAAAAGGTGGAACGTTTTTACTATATGAGATACGTTAAGCTGTGATTTTTTGGTATCATATACTTAGTTTTCCAAAATATTCATTTAGTCTGCTCTAGAGTAGAAGAAGAGTAGTATTTTATTTTGTATACATATTTATCGTGCAAACAATGTTTCACTATACAAATGTGTGCTTAAATGTGCTGCACGTATGATGTTTCAGGTATTTATTAAGAAAAAATGTGAGTATATAAGTTAAAACATACAATATTGATTTATTTCATAATTCATATATGTGTGCATTAATAATAAAATAATTGTATGTGCTAGGGTTGAACATTGCACGTATGTATACGGCACGAAAGGATGGTGTACGTAGGGTTATCATTTCGGCCGAATGAAGTCCACTGCTGGACACAGGCCTCCCCCAAAGATCACCATAATGACCGATATCGGTGTGTTGTGTGCTCATTGGGGGGTTTTGCCATAATCGCCACGCTTGGCAGACGGGTTGGCGATCGCAGTTTAGTTGTTAATGTACCTACTCGAAGGACGCTGCTGCCCATCCTCCGGTTAATCCCTTAGTCGACTTTTACGACACCCACGGGATGAAATGGGGTGGTGGCATTCTGAGCCGGCACCACACGGCAAACGTAGGGTTATAGAATGAATTAAATAAACGCGATGTATAACTGTTAGCTATTTCGATTTTATGGTCTGCTTTCTTTAAGACTAGGCAATTGTGGGTTCTCGCTCCCATTCTAGAGTAACATTAATAGATTCCTAATTAAGGTGTCCGTGTGGTGTCCGGATTAAGAATATAGTACCACTCCATCTCCTCCCGTGGATGTCGTAAAAGGCGACTAAGGGAATCTAAACCAGAGGGATGGGCAGCAGCGTCCCTTCTGAGAAACGGTAACCATACTGCGCTCACCAACCCGCCTGCCAAGCGTGGTGAGTATTGGCAAATACCCCCCAAAATGATGATACAGTTGTGGAAATCTATGGGGGAGGCCTTTGTTCAGCAGTGGACGTATAAATGGCCGATATGATAATTAAGGTTTCAGCTTATGACCCAAAGTCTATACTCGTATATTATTAGATATAATGCGTATTACAACAAAATATGTAACAAAAACCCTGTCTGATCCGTGAAGATGATATTCAGTATCAATATGTGATTATAATAGGTATGAAGATGCCGTTCTGCATTACTGGCCATGTAAAATAAAAATATTTTTTTGTTTGGCTATGTATTCTAATTTCAAATTTATTTGATTTTATAAACATGGTTTTCATTATTCAAAGTCTTATGTGTATTAATTAGTGTTATGTTTTCTTCCCGTTTGAATCTTTTTCGCCATCATGGATACGTTGAAAATTCGAGTAATTATAGAATATGAGTACGGACGTCGCAGCAACGCGGCACAAGCGGCATGCAACATCAACGACGTTTACGGAGCGAACAATACAAACAAACCCACAACCCGTTATTGGTTTACCCGCTTTGGCTTTGGTATGTAATCCGTTTCTGATATTAAGACTATAAAAAGAGTTGAATTTCTAAGCAAACGCGCATAAATTTGCAACACACAATATTTAATAAATACAAACGTATTTAAACAATCAGCTTGATTACATATCATCATCATCATCATAATTTCAGCCGAAAAACGTCCACTGTAGGCCAGAAACCTCCCCCAAAGATTGCCACAACGACCGGTATAGGTTTGTGTTGTGTACTCATTGGGGGGTTTTGCCATAATCACCACGCTTGGCAGACGGGTTGGCGATCGAAGTTGAGTTATAAATGTACTTGAAGAAGGAATTTAAAGATTTTAAGCTGCCACAATCTGACCATGTCTGGTATGCGAAATAATATTATTTATACATCATATGATGGTTGCATGTAAGGTTAATGCTTAATAACTGTCATTAACCACTTTAATAATAAATTTAGCAACACTGTCAAAAAAAACTTTAAAATAAACACTTCGGTATTCCCTGTTACGCATTACTAGTATTTCAAAATACATTATATTACATTCGACATCAGTTACAGTTCACATATATCGGATGGACTATCGTAGGTACAGTTTCGATACATAAATCTCACATGCAATAATACAAATTCCTGAATAAACTATCACTAGGTCATCCAAATATTTTTTCCGTACGAGATCCGAACCTATCAACAAATACCCAACTTTATCCAGTAAAGTTTCAGTGCATTACATATACAGTTTGTCTTTTTTTCCGAAAAAATCCATTATTTAATTTTTAGCACAAAACTATAATTCAATAGAGAACATTAATTTTCGTACGGCACTTTTAGATGGCGTGCAATAGAAAGCGAAATTAATTTGTTTTTCTTACAATGGCTCGTCTAGACAAACCCGTATAATTCAAGTTTCACTTAGTCCTGAGCAGACATTAATGGCCGAAAGCCGAGGCGTATATTAAGACAACAATGCTTGTATATCATTTTAGAGGTGGATTACCGCTTGGTAATCCATTTGTAATACATTTGTATTACAACCCTACATGTGTTTGCAGTTGGGTTTATATTTAACCCTACAGCAACCAATTTCTACTATTTTAATGTCTTACATAAGTTAATTATGTTGTCAAATTTCGTATGATTTATAACTGCCATTGTTCAAGATTTATGAAAAGAGATATTTCATATTTCTCATTTTAGTCGATATGATTTATAAATTGGATTTTATGTCCAGCGTAAAAAACTGTGATTGCCTTAACGTGACATGGGGCCAAACTGCACGGTTGGCGCTGTGGCTAAGCGATTGTCTTTCTGCGCTACGTGTCGCGGTTTCGATCCCCGTACGGAACAAATATTTTTATGGTCTACAGATAGTTCATTCGGATTTGGGTGTTTGTGCATGTAAGATCTATGTCTGTAAAATATACCAACGACACAGGCGAAATCCTAGTGTGAGGCAACGTTTAAAAAGAAAAAAACAGAAACTATCTGATCCCAAAGGTAGTTTTTATCTACACAATGTTTGTATTTTCGTTTCTTTTTAATAGATATTTTTGGTTCTGAGAACGCGGCTGATCTTAAGATGTATTTTTAAATTATTTCATACATACGAGCTAAAGTAATCGGAAGTACTGAAAGTTATATTTTTAAAGTAGAGTATTTCTAAGTATAAAACAATTATTTGTGGCTACTAAATCTAAAAGCTCCGCCAGCAAATGGCGAACTAAAACCTAGCCAACATCTATTCCCTGTGGTTTTCATATATTTTTAACGGTCACTCTCATCTCAAACAACGGCCATCTTTATTTTATAACAACATTCATATTTAATCTGACTAAGTGGAGGATGCAAAATATAATCCATTTGGTGGGCACACCGTAGTGTCGGTCCTCAAACGCCCCGAAAATACCACTTTTTGCTGTCCCTAGTGGTACCTACTAGAATTTAAAATAGATGGTGATTTAATTAAATTCTGCGTGTTTACATATCAATGCAATATTTATTCCACTAGTATATTCATTTTATGGTTTGAGTGTAGTGTTTCAAAAGTGATTGACTTGTGTAATCAATGCATAAACATATCTGTGATAAACTTACAGTATAGTTTTGGTCAAAGTGTTAGTGGAATTTATATATACTCGTAGTCACGGAGTTCTTGGAGCCCTAAGTGAGAACTTCATCGCCTGCTTTTGTTTCTCATCACTTCGAGGTCAGGTGAGTATTTAACCAAGTTGTTTTTATTGTTAATTTTACTCCATAAAAACTAGTATGTTTTAAATATATGATTTATATTATATAATTATAATACAGCATCATAATTTTAATTTACACATGCCAACTAGTAACCATTCTAAGAGCCTAGACATATATGGCATCTTTAGAGCGGGTGGGGCCATCGGTAGAAGAGTTATAGCAGAAAAAAAAACAAAGACTACTCTTTTAATACAGATATGTTAATTCTATAGGCAAACGAGACCGATTTAAGCTATAAGATGATATATGAAATACAAATATATATATAAATATCAGTTTCAAATGTTTTATAATTGCTAAGAAATATTGACATCCCTGAATCCCTGTATATGTAATGATCCATGTCCATGAATCCCTACCGGTAGACATAGGTGGAATAAAAATCCATTCTTCCCCACCAGGGGGGATACGTTGGTAGGGACTAGTGGAATAGCCCTATCACGAGACTTATATACCAAGGATTTCGACAAAATATGTTTAAAATAAAAAACCAATTTACAAAACAACATACATTTAGTAATTAAATTTCTGTGTCCGAATTAATAGTATAACAGCACTCCATTGTGTGGATCCATGGATGTCGTTAATGCGACCAAAATACTCTAAATCAGAGGGATTGGCAACAGCGTCCCATCTGTGTGACAGTAGCCATACTGCATTCACCAACCCGCCAGCCGAGCGTCGTGAGTACTGGCAAGTTCACCACAGAATGACGACACGATTTGGAAATCTACGGAGGAGGCCTTTGTTCAGCAGTAAACGTCCTTTGGCTGATATGATAATTGGTGTTTATTAAAGCACAACATATAACTGCTAATTACGGTAAAACAATTCCGTGTGGTTTCCGGATTAAGAATATAGCACCACTCTATCTCCTCCCATTGGACGTCGTAAAAGGCGACTAAGGGACTCTAAACTATAGAGATGGGCAGCAGCCTTCTGTGGAAAAGTATCTACCCATGCTGCGCTCACCAACCCGCATGTAAAGCGTGGTGAGTATTGGCAGATAGCCACCAAAATGATGACACTAATGTGGAAATCTTTTGGGGAGACCTTTGTTCAGCAGTGGACGTATTAATGGCCGATATGTTGTAATCCAGTAAAAAACCAAAAGTCGTGGTTATATGCTGCGCTACAAGTGCAACTGTAAAGTGCCTTGGGGGTGGCCATTAAAGACCGCCTTACAGCCATCCCCTCTGAGATGTGCCTATAGGCGTGGCATCAATGGGTGGCTCTAGTGTGATCGTAAGAGAACTTTGAGCTCCCCTTCGGTAGCGAAGATGACCATTCCAGTGTTTTAGCCGGTGGGAGTCCGGCACGGCATGGGATGGAGGAAGTACATACAAGGTAAATGATCACCTGCCAGTGTGGTCTAAGAATGCAGTACTACTTTATGTAGCTATAGAGTATTGAGTAGACAACCATTTTCAAGAATAGAAACAGTAAAATTGCAACTGATTTCATTGAAAAAAACCTTTCCATGAGATATCCTATACCAATTTACTGAGGACTACCTCGCATTGATAGACGTACATACGTCCCCTATAACTCTAAGCTTTAACACTCTACTACAAACCCGACACTTTATTTATCGGATGGAAAACCCTTTTGTGCCAAACGAATCCACTCGCCTAATGGCTATGTTTTGGTCTGCGACTGTGCGGACGCGCGATTTTAATTATTTTCGTTCAATTTACGAGTGGCCATTAAAGAAGAGGTCCCTTGTGACCCATTAGAGGTTTCGCTTATTTGTGAGGACCAGTCTTGTTGATAACTTTATACCGTAGTATTTTATTCGGGGCAAGAATTAGTGTTAATCAGAACGTGTTCCGTAGGGATAATGGCGTCCCTGATGCATGCGATATGTTGGAATATTTAATGTCTTTGCAATTAACGGGTGGCAAATAATTCAACAAGTACCGCTATTTCGTGTTGGTTACACGTTAACTATTTATTTAATTTCGGATTTTCAGGAGGAATACTTGGATATTCTCACGTGCTCTAGTATGATCGGATGAGGACCTGGAGCCCCCCTTTCGGTGCCGAAGATGACCACTCCAGTGGTTTTAGCCATTAGGAGTCCACCATACCCCTTCGCTCTTCCCCGGGGCGGAGGAAGGAGAAATGATGGAGAATTTCTACTGGGCGACCATTAAAAAAAGGACATTCTCTCGTATTTTAAGTACAATTTATAGATATATCCAAATCTCATATGTACAAACACCTAATACCGGACTATTAATAGGATATAGGTATCCACAGGTCCCGTCGGACCAAGTAACGCGCCGATATCTACCAGAGGTGTATTCCAAAGCCTACAAGGCGAACACCTCACCCCCAGCCATAGGTAATTGGAAGGAACACTGTGTAATTATGTGATATGTCATTGTGACAAAAGAGAAAAAGACAATAAAAATAAACTCAACTTAACTTTTATATTAATATTAATAATTTTATTTTAAATGTTAAGTTAATATTTAGTATGTTAGCTTAATATTGTTCACTGCGTTGGCAGTTAGATGGCGCTAGTCGTCAACGTTTAATAAACAAAATCCAGCGCGTACACTGGGAAGGGCAAATCAATTCCACAGTCCACTTCTTGATGTCAAGCAATAATGCTAATATAATATTGAATTTTACATCACTTGCATAGCTTTGTGGTTCCGGTTAAAAATAGACTATGCCTCGCCACCCACCAGTATCTTAAAAGGATATCAAGGAGTTTGGCAGCAGAATTGTCGGGAAGTTCACTACTCAGGTAATTTTGTAATGTTGTTTGTCCGTGTGTCCTGTTGTTAGTTAGTCTATAAAAACATTGAGTGGGAGGTCACGAATTCCTAATTCGTCCAGCTACGATCATCATATCGGCCATTTATACGTCCACTGCTGAACAAAGGCCTCCCCCATAGATTTTCACAACTGTGTCATCATTTTGGGGGGTATTTGCCAATACTCACCACGCTTGGCAGGCGGGTTGGTGAGCGCAGTATGGCTACCGTTTTACAGAAGGGACGCTGCTGCCCATCCCTCTGGTTTAGATTCCCTTAGCCGCCTTTTACGACATCCACGGGAGGAGATGGAGTGGTGCTATATTCTTAATCCGGACACCACACGGACAGCTACGATACGTGGATGGAAATCGAGATTGTGTCAAAGGCTGTTTAAGTCCAAGAATACGGAAATTACTTATTTCATTTTGTGTAAATTTCCTACTACATGGCTAGTTAACTCCAAGACGGCATTTTTTTGGATTTATTACGTCTCAAGCCGAATTGGTTTCGAGAGAGAAACATCTTGTCATCGAGGTATTTAGTAAGTCTCTTGTTATACGTTCCAATAAAAAAAACAAGTATCCTCCCGTGTGCTAAATAACATGGATCACCAATCCACCTGCCAAGCGTGGTGACCCCTATGACCGCTCATTGCAGTGATCATTAGGAGGTCCGGGCAATTAACGTTAACAGGCTGATGTGCACGTGTGCGAAGCGACATTGCTCACGGTTATATCAATATTTTTCTTGTAAACCATTTCCCGTTTACAACTAGCATAGAATATTAAGCAAAGGAGTTTCTATTTTTGTTCCATTCCAAGACGAGTACAGATATATTATTTAATATTAATTGCATTGAGGTTGGTGAATTGAATTAGGTAGTTAGCCGACAGCTTCGTGCGTGACCTCTTCAATTAGGAAGGGAGCGTGGCCATAAATGTTGCTTGGGGAAATATCGTTTGAGTCGGCACAGTTGGCACAGTGGCTACGCGATTGGCTTCCTGCACTACGTATCGCGAGTTGGATCCCCGCACGGAACAAATATTTGTGTGATCTACAGATAGTTGTTTTGGGTCTGGGTGTTCGTGTATGTGAGATTTATGTTTGTCAAAATGAGATAAATTCTATGAATAAACCCATGGTAATGTCCATATAGGAGTTTGAATACTCGTCGGATAAGTTATTTTCTAAAACGGTGCCCACACTCAAATTTACTCAGTGTCGTGGCTACATTTTACAAATATATGAAAGAAAGAAAGAAAGAAATAAAATATTTATTCAGCCACAATAAGAGAGAGAATATATGTTTATACAAACAGAAGGATAAGTATAATTATACAAAGAACAATAAAATAGTAAAAAGTATAACAATTCTCTTACACGCATACACCTGAACACAGAACAATTATTATCTGTAAGTCATACAAATATTAAACTTTAGCACAATTTGCACTTACTTCAAATCTCGTCTGTTTACCAAGTCGTATAAAAAAAACTATATCTTACTATGGATTGTAAAGTCCGCAATAAAGAATTATTATTATCAATATCTAAATGTTTCTCCATTCACGGGTTAATAGCAAAGAGGAATCAGCAGGTTGATTACGTATGTCGCAGATTTTTTGCAACAGATGCAAAACGCACAGACGCCGCTGTCAAATGTCTATTTGGTGTTGCCTATTTGCCGATAGCGATTAAACAGGCGAAAATCTCTGACGCACACTCCGTTGGACGACCAAAGAACTAAAAATTGCATCCTCGCCTTTGAATTTCAGGCAATTTGCCACCGGCGCCCGTATTAGCTAAAAATAGCGACAGCAGACGCGACAGCAGCTGTCGCACATCTAAGGATTCCCAGTGGAAAACACCTTGAAATTTTAAGAATACATTTTTAGTTCATTGATCGTCCAAAAGAGTGTGCGTCAGAAATCTTCGCCTACTTAATCGCTATCGGCAAATACGTAATACTAAATAACGTTTGAGAGCGGCGTCTGCGCGATTCACGCCTGTCGCTAACCGTCTGCGACATACGTAATCAGCCTGGCCAGGGATCTTTGGTTATGCGATAGCTGAGGTTGCGTCTGCTGTCGTTGTTTTTTATTGTTGTTGTTTTAGCTAATACGTGCGACTAAAGGCTGTAGGCCTATGCCTACGGCCGAATACTGAAACGCCAGTCAATATTAAGTCCCACTTCAACTATTCGAGAAACCCGTTTTAGGTAGGAAATCGGGCGGCTCGAATAGTTAAAGCGGGACTTAATATTAACTGGGGTTTCAGTATTCGTCCATTACACGAATACATGGGTCCGACACGCAGAGGCCATTTAGAGAATTTCAATCTAAAATGTAATGAGACACTAACCGGGGTCTATCTATGGCTGCTTGATGAAATGCAGTCCCGGATTGTCCCCGGAGATATAAAACTAGTGTATGAAATGAAAACTACAATATTATAAGATCTATTCACACCCTGTTAAATGGTTTTTATACTTTGGAAAACGGAGAAAACGTGTTCGTCTTTCACTTCACCTTTAAATTAAATTCTGTGGCTGACGGTGACTCGCCACTTACAGAATGGGATGCCCTTAAACGGCCACCGCTACATTATTATAATTATTATATTCGCCCTTTGAGTGAAAACCCGTGTAGTAGCGGCTAAGAATAACACCACCCAAATCTCATCCCAAAAAGCGACTATGGGTTTAGCCGGAGTATGGACAGCAGCGTCCTTCAAGTATATATTACAACTCACCTGTGATCACCAAACCGCTTGTGGCGATTATGGCAAAAGTTCGTAATGAGCATACAACATAAAGCCAGACCGATCGTTGTGGCCATTATTTCGGGAGGCCGTTGTCCAGCAGTTAACTTTTCCGGCTAAAATGATGATAAACGAAGTGATTTTGGGAATGTAACGGTACTTTGTATATGTTTGTTTGCTAGCTCCATGTGCTTTTCACGAAGGCATTTTTTTCCTACCAAGATCACTCTCAAGCGAGTGCAATACCATATTTATAGTTAAAAATATAGTACATACTGATTTTATAGCTACGGTATCCAAACTTAATTAAAACTTTCCTCTTAGCTTAATTTAAAAAACTTAAGGAAAAACGGAATAGCTAATAGATTTATTTTATAGTGAACCCGTCTTTAATAACTCTCAGTTTTTGCTTGATTTTAGTACAAAGTTTATGTTCGCTGCCTACCATGAAAGCGCATGTTTAACAGTGTTTCTTAGTACAGGTTGTACCTTTGAAACTTCATAAGCAGAGTTTGCCCGTACAGGATATTTATTAAAGCTAAACCAAGCTTTGCCGTGTGGTGCCGGCTCAGAATGCCACCACCCCATCTCCTCCCATGGGTGTCGTAAAAGTCGACTAAGGGATTAGCCAGAGGATGGGCAGCAGCGTCCTTCGAGTACATTAACAACTCAACTGCGATCGCCAACCCGTCTGCCAAGCGTGGCGATTATGGCAAAACCCCCCAATGAGCCCACAACACATCCATATCGGTCGTTGTGGATCTTTGGGGGAGGCCTGTGTCCAGCAGTGGACTTCATTCGGCCGAAATGATGAAGCTAATAGAGACCGGTCATTTACAGAGGTATTTGAATTGAGCATCTTCGTGCTTCAAGGGGCATAAAAAATCGTCGGTCCCGGTTGTGGTCATTACACGGTAGTCATTAAGCCAAGTCGGGGTCCTTTGGGCGGCTTGAACAATTCTGACACAAAGTTGGCCACAAATCACGCGAAAGAAAAAGAGTGAAGTATTTCAGGCAACTTTCTGTGTCCTTTATTGTAAGTGTGCGTTAGTAGGTACATAGAATAAATGGGAATGGGCGCGATATATTTCTGTAAAGTTGTTTCGTATCGAGTCGGACGTCATTCGTGTAAATGTCAGAAAATATTACAGCGTTAATACATAAAAAATCTGTGTACACAGAAATCTATATACAAAGAAACTCGCTTCCTGCTACGTTCACCTACGAGCCTCAGAAGCTACGAGCTCAGATTCGATGAAAACGATGCGCAAAATTTATAAATAAGAAAGTTAAAAAATCATGTCCTCCGATTTTAATACACATTTCTTCAAACGAAATTGCAACAAACGACCCTCCCATATCTAAAAAGAATCAAAAATGTAAGAGATGAGATAATCCGAGACGAGAACAGGTAAATAGCTATTACTCGCTCCGTTGAAGAAACGAAGAGATAAGATTTGACAAGCTCCTGAACCCCGTCATCTGATTGATGGCACTGTCGAACCGCCGACGGCTTCATTTCATGGCTTTTTACTAAATAAAGCCATGCATGATAACCGACTGATAGCTATGATTGATTGCTTTGTGGACTTAAGTAGTTTGCTTGGTTATAATAAAAATATTTTATACATGGATAAACACTCTCTATTTTGTATAGCAGCGTGAAATAGTTAACTTATCGATATATATGTGTTTAAAAGGTGTCCCACACTAGCATTTTTCATGTGTCGTGGGTACAATTTACAGACATAAATCTCACATGCCCATCACCCAAACCCGAAGCATCTATATGTAGAACATACAAATATTGGTTCAGTGCAAGAATCAACCCTAATGTCTAGGCAGCTAATTGCTTAGCCACTGCGCAATGATGAGAACAATGATAATCACGAGAAGAAAGAAAGAAAATCGTTTATGTGACAGTAAATGGGACACTGTAATGTGTGATATAGCAAAGACATTGACTAGCGTACGTTGTTTCTATGTTTTACTAAATGGGTATCCAGCTCAGTATGTACCAGGTTGTAATACCTTTTTTTTTATTGGTTCCCAGTGGAAATTCTTCGTGAACTTCCTTCGCCCCGGGGAAGGGCGAAGGGGTATGCCGGACTCCTACCGGCTAAAACCACTGGGTCGGTCATCTTCGGCACCTAAGGGAGGCTCCAGGTCCTCGTATGATCACACTAGAGCCAGGTTGTAATACCTGGCGCTGGTATTCTGCTTGATCCCTATTGTGAGACACGGATATCGAGCAACAAGATACAGGAATAATGTAGAACGTTAATATATATAACACAGTTAATAAATATATTGAATGAGAAGTTGAGTTCTATAATTAAATTATACGACCATTACAATTAACCTTGATTTTATT
Organism: Diloba caeruleocephala; assembly: GCA_947459985.1. Lineage (NCBI taxonomy): Eukaryota > Metazoa > Arthropoda > Insecta > Lepidoptera > Noctuidae > Diloba > Diloba caeruleocephala. The sequence goes on from OX381611.1 coordinate 20,255,340, forward strand.
GGTGGGCCGGTGAAAATAATGTATGTACTTCCTCCGTCCCGGGGGAGGGCGGAGCATACCAGACTCCTACCGACTAAACCACCGGAATGGTCGTCGTCAGCACCGACGGTCCTCGATGCAATCATACTAGAGATAATAAAAGTCTAGATAGGAAAAAAAATCACCTACTGGTTTTGACGTTATCTGTGACTATCAATAATGTTATTGAATTTGGAATACAAATGTGTAGTCATACATATAGCTTTTATAAATGTTATGCGAGTATATTTTATACGCCCCTTGCGCTATTTTCCTTTATATAAAAGCTTCGAAATTCGAAGCTGAAACGACGCGAAATGTATTACTACCGTCGCGATAAAGCAGTTCTGATTTCCTGTCAAGCAAAATTTTCTTATTTCTGTGCTGTGAAGTCTTAAAATGCAGACGGAAAGATTCTGAATCACTTTCTTGTTTATTCATTTATCCTGAACATTTCAGTACAGGTACTTGAATATAGTCAAAAATAATTACGTAAACATAACATGTATTATTATTGCAATTTATTATTGTCGATTGAAAGAGTAGCCGTAAATAAAAAATCGTTCAATTTATTAATTATCCCACCATTTCATTAATGGTAGTTATTCATATTCTTTGTCAACCGACATGTTTTAAATGCGGGGTAACAAAAATCCCTCTTAAAAATCTCTTTCGAAATGCTTAAACGTCCTTTTGATCAGTGTCCAAATCAAATCATAAAAACGTGTCGCATACTCCGCCTGGTGTCCGGATTAACAATATAGCTCCACTCCATTTCCTCCCTTGGATATCGTATAAGGCGACTAAGGGATTTTAAATGTTCTGTGCTAACTATACTGCGCTCAGGCGGGTTGCCTGCTAAGCGTGGTGATTACTAGCAAACTCTCTCTATGGTCCCAGGCCATATTGTTCAACAGTGGACTTCCTTCGGCCGTTATGATGATGACTATCAATGGGAAGCTGTATCTCGTCATCATCATATCAGTCAAAGGACCCACTGTTGAACCAAAGCCTCCTCCATGGATTCGCACAATTGTGTTGTCATTTTGCGGGTTGGTGAGCGTAGTATAGCAGCTGTTCCACGGAAGGGACGCTGCTGTCCATCCCTTAGTCGTCTTTTACGACATCCACGGGGAGAGATCAACTTGTGCTATATTCTTAATCCGGACACCACACGGAATACGGAAGCTGTACGTACCTACTTATACAGGTTGTCCAGTAAATAGCACGACATACTGCAGGAGGTGAGAGCTTGGGTCAATACCTACCAAAAAACACAATATCTATTCAGCAAAATCTTACGTATTTACAGTAGTACAACATTTTGCGATAAGAAAATTGTACTGTGAAAATTTAAATAAAAATTGTATTTCTTGAAAATATTTTAGTTTTTAATAGAATAAAGACTTATCAATGAGTAAGGTAACTATTCCCAATAATTTGAGGTAAAAAAATACTAAGGAATTTTTCATTACAAGATGCTTAAAAATCTGTGTCAAGGTAGAGATTTTTTGTACTACTGTAAATCCGTAAGATTTTGCTGAACATAAATTGTGTTTTTTTGGTAGGTATTGACCCAAGCTCTCACCCCCTGCAGTATGTTGTGCTATTTACTGGACATCCTGTATATGTATTACAAAAATAAAATTCTAATTATCTTTATCTAATGACTAGATTATATTAGGGAAATGAATGAATAAGGAACGAATTTCATTGGATAAGGATAGATCGTCGGTCCGAACGAGACATAGCTTTATTAAATTAGATTTTCATAACATCGCGTTAGTATCAAATACGTTCAGTTGCAAATTGTAAAGCCCTAAAAAATTTCCTCATGCGGAATAATTCAACTTTACTACGAGACTTCTTTGATAAAAATTTAAAATACGTCCCGTTTCCTCGATAATTTTGCCCACTCAGCGCCGAGTCGAACGAGGTCCCCATTGAAATCAGAACATTATTCATTAAATGATACTTTAAGCGGCTCGCAATTACGGAGGACCTGCTCCGAACTTTATTCACAATTGGTAAATAATTATAATTATCACTGTGGCTCCCTTTGGTGATTTCTCAAAAAGGCAAAGTGTAAAACTTTTGGTCACGCCTTCTTGGTTATTAAAATGTTCTCTATACAAAACCGTCTAAATATCATGCTTGCACAATTTTACACCGTATTCCGGTTACGCTAAAGTAAATATTCGCAGCTCTAATTTTTCTAAATAACGATCAAAGGGAAGTTTGATTTTGCGGTGATAATTGTGGTGAATCCTTAATTATTTAGAGGGTAAACTTTCTCCGAAGTTAATTTAATGCTGGATGTTAGATTCCTTTTAATGGACACTCTTTAAGGTGACTTCCAATTTATTTGGTCGACTGGAATATTCATTAAAATGGAGCATTGACTTGATATCCTTTTAACGACGGACCGAAAATGCTTTGATAAATTTCCCGTCTGTCTTTGATTGAAGGTACACCTTAAAAGGTAAACAAATTTAATCCCATACTCGTGAAGTATCGGATATCATGTATGTCATGTAAAGTATTTGTTTAAAATACGAGACAGACGGCGTAGCGTTCTCCCCTGCGCAACAAACATGTCCGCGTTCACTATAACTTCGATACGAATTTATATCACACAAGGCCCGCACCCTTTTAGCATTCCCCTCGTAAATCCCGTCGAGCACCCAAATGTAGATATATCTAGGTTTAGTCAGTACCTAGGTATTATGGTTTGTAGAAGGGGCGAGGGAAAGGGGAAGTAATTACTGAGGGGAAAACATCAAGTGTGTCACAGGGAGACTGTGTTGTAAGGACAAAAATGTGAGGGCTGACTGCATAGAAGGTAAGTGTGTCGCTATGCATCAGTTCACTGTGTCACTGCTGATCTTTTGAAGATGTTTAATATTTACACATGCATTTTTGGGGGAAGGTCGAACTATAGTATCTGTGCGCAGCGTTATTAGAAAAATATTCGTCCAACTAGTGAACTGTGTCGCTTTGTGAAGCTGTTTTGTTTACGTAGGTACGTAAGTGTGTGTGTAAATATTTTGAATAAATATGATATATACTTTGCACATTAACAGCTTTGTACACTTGCGTATTAAGTTTTTACAGAATAAAAGGCAACTGCTGCGTTAAAGGACGAATTCAATTCTCAGGAGTTTCAACAATACTTTTTGTCAATTCTAATGAAAGTAAATAATCATAACTTAAAGTTGGGTGGAGGTGAATTACTAATATATATTAAAATTGACAAGTCATACAAATATTCAAGAAAACATTAGCTTAGTGCTGCGTAACAAGAACACATGCAAAACATATCACCCACAGCAACAACATTACCTTTAAAGAATCATAGGAAGTCTGATCCTATACAAAAAGCTAATTTTATTTTGCGGTGATCTGAAACATAATTATATTAAACAGGCCCTTTAAACACGTAGTAGATATAAAAGATTTTGGAATTGCTTTATATTTGATTCTTGGTATCTGAAAAATTGCTAAGTACCTAAATAAATACCTTAATATTTAAAATACTTTTTGAACCCGGCTATAAAAATACAATTTATTTAATGATATCTCTTATATTGGTTCCTAAATTTTCATTGGGCTAATTTCTGAACGCGACATTAGTATGACACGTTCAGAAATTCACTTGATTTACAATGATTTTCTTATTTATTTATTACTAGCTGGGACCCGCGGTTTCATCCGCCGTTTTATTTGATTGAAATTAGATTATTTATTAATAATTTAGAGTCATTTGGCATAGACATTGACATATATATATATATTGGATTTCATGGGTTTCATGTTTTTTTTGCGCGGAACCCTTACGGAACGAAATTATTTTTCTCAAATAAAAGTAGTCTACGTTATTCCTTATAAAATCAGCTATCTGCCAGTGAAAGTCCCGTGGACATCGGTCCAGCCGTTTCGGAGATTACGGGAACAAACGAACAGACAGGCAAACCGACAGACAGACAAAATAAATAAAAATAGATTTTTTGTTGTAGGTACCGTATATACTTCGATATGATTCGATTCGATATTTTGACATTACAAACAGACACTTCAATTTCATTTATTTGTTTAGATTTCTTAGATATATATATAGTATATTTTATCACTGGGTTCAAAAAATATTTTAAATCCTGAAAGTTAATGTTTAGAAATCAAGGATCAAAAGTAAAACTGTTCGAACTTCTCCTTAAATCTCTATTTTTGTGTATAAATCCCGCCATGATTCTTTGTATATACCTAGCTTCCTACAGAAATTGTAGACTTAGATTTTTGTGATATTCTTTAGCTTCGTTGCTATATTTAATCGATCAAGCATTACATATCGAAATGTAGCTACTTTCATTCAACTAATATTAGTTTTTGTAAAAAAAACGTTCCCGCATCAAGCTTTTACGTTACAAGAATATTTTTCTCTTCTCAGTTCCATCAGTCGCAGAAGCCTGCATCAAACCTCAATACATGTTGATATAGTGTTGAAAGTATTCATCAGTTTGATTGCGGCGCAGTAGGGTTGGGTATGGCGCAGTTCTCTGTTGCTAAGCGGGGGGTTGGCTGACGCATACCGGACAGGGAATACCGAGGAAGGTGACACGGATGGACATGACGGACTTGAAGCGATTATTTTTGTCTTCTTAGAGACATAAATGTAAGCTGCATTGAAATTTCACAGATGGTAATTTTTTAGCGTTGGGATATTATTATTTAGGAGAAGAATTCTAGGTTGTTGAAGATGTTCTATTAATGTAGAATATCTTCACTTATGTTATGTTACATAACTGAATTAAAAACAAAGTCATATCGGCCATGCATCGTCCACTGCTGAACAAAGGCCTCTCCCATAGATTTCCAGAATTGTGTCATCATATTGGGGGGAATTTGCCAGTACTCACCACGCTTGGCAGGTGGGTTGGTGAATGGCATCCCTCTGGTTTAGAGTCCCTTAGACGCCTTTTAGGACATCCACGTGAGGAGATGGAGTGGTGCTATATTCTTAATCCGGACACCACACGGAACCTTAATCTGGACACCACACGGAACCTTAATCCGGACACCACACGAAACCTTAATCCGGACGCCACACAGAACAAAAGAAATACAGGAACAGGAAAAACAAAGTACTGTTTGTCTATTAAGAATATCTTCACCTTATGTTATGTAACATAATTGAATTAGAACAAAGTACTGTTTGATGTCTACGAAAAGGCCTATACCCTGCCATAAGGGCATAGGCCCTACATCTAGGTATGCCATTATAAAAAAATATATAGTAGGCTTACGTTTGGTCACTATCTCACCTGATGTTAAGTGACGAAGCGCTTGACGATGGTGCACGCTAGCCTAGAAGAAACTTGTTCACTCGTGACTTGAAGATTCCATACACACTCAGCAATGAGTTCCACTTCTTAGCGGTACGCACGAAAAATGAACCATACGGTACTTTTCCACATATATATGTATGACGTCAACATCAAGCCCAAGCCGAAGGACGTCCAATGCTGAAAAAATGCCTCAACCATAGATTTCCACAACTACCAGTTACATATCACCCGCATCCAACGACTCCCAGCTATATTTACTAGTATCGGCTTTCATCTCATTGAAGGCAGTCGCACGGTGTTTTTGCGGTGCATAGTCTCCACCGGAGAAGTTTCTGCACAAGCGGTCATCAGTTCTACGAGGCATGCACTCCAGTCATTTTCAGCAACTTTAGTGACCCTAAAGGTTAGAGGTTTGACGCTTAACTTCAATTAATATTTTCATAAATATGTTTGATAAGAAACTATGTAACTATCAAACAGCAAATCTAAAGAAATGATACTTTAAATTAAACTTTCAACATTTTAAATCTACATGTTAAAAAATCATTTGGCGCTATTTTAAAAGCGAGCAAACGCGCAGCACACCTAGATTTCTAACTTCACAATGTCAGATATAGGAACCCTATAGGTATGATTATCTGCAGATTAAGCTCGGCTAGGGGGCCCAAGTACAACACTGGCGTTGCTAGGTTACCAGTCCTTTCCCCAAGGTCAAAATGTTTTATAAGCGTATGTCTATCAAATTACCGCGAGGGGTGAAATGTACTTGCGTTGCAATCGATTCATTTTATACTTGTGTTATTGGGACAAATATTGGACCGATTGAAGTCCCTCCTGGATTTTTCATTCGTCGTTTTGGCTTGGATCATAATTACGGACATGTAGGCATAAATTTGTATCTAGTTCTTTTATTCCTATTAACATTCCGATTCTGGTTGTGTATTTTTCGATCGTTGTAAGTAAATGTTTATGCATGAGTAGCAAACCAGTACATATACATAATGTAGTAGTAGTAACTGGTACTTATTTCCTTAAGAATAAACTGTTTTATGGGACGTGAGAGTTTTATTTTGCATATTTATTCTTTTGTAAAAAAAGTTAGCAAATGATTAAGTAACATACTATTTTATTGGTCTCTAGTGGAAATTCTACATGAACATCCTCCGCCCCATGGAAGGGTGAAGGGGCATGCTGACTAAATCCACTGCAGCGGTCATCTTGGACACCAACGGGTCCAGGTCCTCGTAAGTCACACTAGAGCTTAATAACATACCTAGGTGATAGTCAAAGTCAAAGTTTTTTATTTCAAATAAACCAAATATTGGCACTTATGAAACGTCAGAATCTAAGTTGCACGGTTCCAAATAGTGGATCTCATGGAGAAGAGCCGGCAAGAAACTCCATGGATACTCTTTTAAAATAATGGAGATTACAATGCTGATTGATACAAAAATGATTGTACAACAAATACCGAGAAAAATGTAGGTCAATGTCTAAAGATGGAACGTACCATAATAATATTTTTTGCTGTGGCAGTTAATGACTGACCAGTCCCAACAGACGGCACCCGTTCACGAGCATAACGCATGCATCAGCATCACTTAGCTCAACCATGTTGAAGGGAACCGAACGACCCGATACACAACGCCACCATCAGCAAGACATTTTAGTGAGCATGACAGACCAATACAGCCAGGCAAAAGACACAATCAAAATTAAGTACTAAATATATATCATCAATGCCTACATAATGCTCACACATTTACGGTTTTGTATGAATATTATAATTTGATGTCACAAGAACAATATTAACAATAACAAATAGTCAATCAATGTGTATAAGTAAATTTACATTTTTTTTAAATGTTTTAAATGAGTCAAGTCAAATGTCAATTTATTAACTATAAGTAAATAACATAAATATTTGCAATTTTAAATGCGATATTAGAAATGTCAAGTTATTTTTACATTAATAATATAATTAATTCCAATTTGTAGACATTATGCCTTTGATTGCAAGTTAAAACACTTGCAATCATGTCAATTATCAGACGTTATAAAATAAATTATACAGCGCCAGAGGGTCGCAGTGTGCAGAAGGGAATCGTTTGCCACACATCTTTATCATCGATGTAATGCTGTATGTTATAGTAGGCTTTCAATATTAAAACGCGCTTAATCAAAGATTTGAATTTTAGTTCTGGTAAATCAGTAATACTAGAAGGAATTTTGTTGTAGAACCTAATACTGTTTCCCATAAACGACTTGCTGGTTCTGCTAAGTCTAAAGCCAGGCAAGACAAGCTTGTTCTTATTGCGAGTATTTAGGTTATGCACGTCACTTCTTTTATTGAAACTAACAATGTCTTTGCGGATATACATAATATTTTGGAATATATACAAGGATGGCAAAGTTAGTATGTTTATCTCCTTAAATAGTTCCCGGAGTGACTCACGAGAGCCCATATTATAAATAGCTCGGACTGCTTTTTTTTGTAATATAAAAATAGTCTCGACATCGGCAGCCGATCCCCACAGTAAAATTCCGTAGGACATAATACTGTGAAAATACGCAAAATATACTAACCTAGCTGTAGCCACATCCGTAACCTGTCTAATTTTCCTAACGGCAAATGCAGCAGAGCTCAGTTTGCCTGAAAGTGCTTTTATATGGGGTCCCCATTGCAATTTTGCGTCTACCGTAATACCCAAAAACACAGTTGAGGGAACCAGATCTAATGTTTTTCCGTCAAGTTTTACTTCTGTAGTTAAATGGGTCACATTTGCCGTTGAGAATTTTACACATTTGGTTTTTTCTGCGTTTAGAAGTAGATTACCGAAATTAGCCGAAAACCAATCGGATATCTTACGAAGTATATCATTGGGTTCTACAAGATGCCTATCCTTTCTGTTTACCTTAAATATAAGTGAAGTATCGTCAGCAAATAAGATTATGTTTGACATTGTGTCGTTTATCATATATGGCAAGTCATTGATATAAACCAGAAACAGAAAAGGGCCCAAAATTGATCCTTGAGGTACTCCTATTTTAACTTGTGAGCCTGTAGATGTGACGTTCTCAATTGCCACTCTTTGATCTCGATTTGCCAGATAGGAAATTAAAAGATCTATAGATCTACCTTGAATTCCGTAGTATTTAAGCTTCATAATGAGCGTACGGTGGTCCACGCAGTCGAACGCCTTGGACAGATCACAAAACACGCCCAAAGCATCATGCGCATCCTCCCAAGCCCCCAATACAGTTTTAATGAGAGTAGATCCAGCAGCCTCTGTCGATCGTCCCCTTGTAAATCCAAACTGTTTGGCGTGTAATATCTTATTACTGTTAAAATGTACTAACATTTGATTTAATATAATTTTTTCGAAAATTTTGCTTAAGACCGGTAGCACGGATATTGGCCTATAGTTAGATGCATTATTCAGGCAACCAGCCTTAAACATGGGTACAATTTTACTGGATTTCATGAGATCAGGAAATATGCCGTCCGCGATGCAAGAATTAAATATTATAGCCAACATTGGCGCGATGTTAACTATTACAGATTCCACGGCTTTCGTTGACAATCCCCATAAGTCTTCAGTTCTTTTAACTGCTATAGTTTTGAATGTTTTTATTATATCAGTATGTGTTACAGAACTGAATTCAAAGGTAGGTACACGTAAATCTACATTTTTTAAGAATGCTTCGGCTGCTTCCGGAGACGATTTAAGATTTTTAGTAGTCTCTATTGGAATATAAGTGAAAAAGGTTTCTAGAAAATTTGCGACTACAGTCTTATCTGAAACTAGTTTGTCATCTATATTTAAATTAATTGTACTGTCACTAAACCTACCATCACTAGTTTCAGCATTTATTATTTTCCATGTCGTTTTTATTTTATTGTTTGACTTCTTAATTTGATCACTAATATAAGCAGCTTTTGCTTGCACACAAACCTTTTTAAATAATTTAGAATATTTTCTAACATAATTATGAAAATCGATATTAGATGTGTAGGACTTTTTGTCATATAGTTCGTATAAGACATCTCTACTATGTCTTATACCCTTGGTTGCCCAGACACTGAATGTTAATTTAGGTTTTAAATTAATTTTATTTAGTTTGCAAGCTTTTTGATACTCTTTACATATAGCATTAAATAGGGTCTGGTACAGTTCATTAGGATTAGCATTTTGCGGCTTTAAATTTTGAAGTACTGCTCCTAGATTTTTACCAAAATTAACTAGACATTTTTTTGATAAATTTCTACAGTGTATTATTTTGTGCCCATTAACTGTTTTATAGTGTAATTTAACAAGCTGGCACTTATGATCTGAACGAATTCCACTAATTAAAGTCTTACTGGTTATTTTAAAGTTAGTAATAATATTATCTAAACAAGTGGCTGAGGTAGGTGTTACTCTAGTTGGCTCAGAAAACAAAAAGCTTAGGTTAAATGATTTAAACAAGGATATAAAGTTACGTTTATCTGTGGTATCTATCAAAATGTCTATATTGAAATCACTACACAGCACTATTACACTGATTTCCAGCCTGAGGCAGATCCTCCAGTATCTCAGGTGGGGAACTGTTACAAACTGATTTAGACATACATTTACACAATGTATTGCTAGTTAAGGAGTCCACACTGTTTACATTATAACTACACATATTAACAAGCTGATTTGCAGCAAGGATATGTTCTTCAATTTGCCTCTGTGATGATACATATTTATTGTAGAGAGAATTGAGTGACTCTTCTAAATCCTTAATTTCAGACTGTAAGCGCTGAGTGTCAATTTGATATATGTTTTTACTATCCTCCAATTTTATTTGATAGTTGCTAAGTTTATTAATTAGAGCAACACGTTCTTTCCTTAATTGAGTATTTTTCAAGAAGTGTTGATGTTTTTTCTTTAAGTTGCTACATTTTTTTAAGAATTTGTTAATTTTTATATACTTTTTCATTTTATTGTGACTTATTTTATTAGTATATTTATAGTCCACAATAGAAGCTTCCTCAGTAAGATCAATGGTAACTATTGATTTCCTGGCCTTAGCGTCTGAATTACAATGAATTAATTCTTCGAACAAATGTTGGGTCGCAACAGCCTGTGTACAGTCCTTGTCGTTCTGTAGGTTTAATATTAAAGCATTTGCATTATACAACTCATCCTCGAGATCCCTGACTTTCCGCAAAGCCTCCTCATACAAGCAACTACACTGACTGAAACCATCTGTGATCTCCTGAAGCTTGTCCCGTTCATCAATAACCTCTAAGTGTAGTTGATGTAAATCTACTAGCTCCCTTTTCAAGCTTGAGTTTTTGTCAACAATCCTCTTAACTTCGTCTTCACTGTCCTCTCTTTCCTGTAGCAGTTGTTGACACTGTGTGTTTGATGCTTTAAGTTCCTTTAGGGCTGCATTTAACTTATGCTCCATCTCCTGGGCTGCGGCCTTACGGGTAAGCATTGGTATGGTCTCAGGATTGAGTTACTGAAAGGGAAAATGAAGAAACAGATAGATGACTGTGATAGATGGAAATGGAAAACAGATAGATAACTGTGATAGATGAAAGTGAAAAATAGAGAAAGTGTAAGAACAGTTCTGGTAGATAATAACAGATGCTGCATTTACTGGGGGCTTACGAATAAAAACTAGTGTGTTTTACAGTGTTCATATATATCTTTTATATAATGTGGGTACTGTTATATATGAAACTAGTAAAGTATCCTATTGATCTGTCTCTCGTTAATATGCTAATTTATACTAGTGTTAAATTAAAGACACTATTATTATTTAAAGGTGAGAAAATAATTAGAAGTAACTTCGATATCAGTTAAACTTGTCAACAATGACTTTGGCGAGTACTGTGCCAGATCTGTGATTAGATACTCCTCGCACTTATCGAGAAGGTCAGAGTGTTATTATTAATCTGGGTGTGTGCTCAATATAATATTAAGGAAACAATACTCCCCAGTAAAACTGATGAATTTCAAAGTTCAGCCGTTGACAGGTCACCGGCAGCGAAGAGTATTTATACAGTGTTTTATTGTAACTATTGGACGGATAACAATAATCCCTCGTATTTTGGTTTCGCTGATGAGTTTAACTATATAATTAGACACTATAAACTTTATAATACGAAAATATTAATTTACAAAAAATCCGAGCAAATAATTGACATGTCACAGGAACAGTGTTGCCAGTATTCCATAGCAGTCCTGACAAAGCAAATATTTAAGTGTTCCTGATATTTATGATTAACTAGCTGTGCCCCGCGGTTTCAACCCCAGTTAAACTTAAATAAATCGGATTGTTTATAAATACTTATTATATAATTAGTTTATGTAATGGATTTTTAAATTTTGGTATTAAAATTATATATATAAAAGGAAATTTTTAAAGTACGCTATCAAGGATCTGCTAAATTTCAAACCGGAAAACGCAGCGTGGGACGACCTCCAACGAGGTGGACAGACGATCTGGTGAAGGTCGCTGGGAGTCGTTGGATGAGAGCGGCATGTGACCGCTCGTTGTGGAAATCTAAGGGGGAGGCCTTTGTTCAGCAGTGGACGTCCTGTGGCTGATATGATGAAGTACCAGTAAAAGTCAAAATGGAAAAATCAATGCAATTGTATGGTAGATAAAATAAAATAACTTTTTAAAATCCGTAACGACGACTGTCACCTTAGTCATCCTGCGACCACGAACCTTACAAAGTGTACGAAACATCAGGAAAAACAAAAATTTATAATATACGCGATATAATCCGTTTAAAAGTGTTTGATTATAACAATGCAATTATTCAGATATTTAATCTAAACTCGTATTTTGGAGATAAGTAATAGTGGGGTATGAAGTAGTCCAGCGCTGTTTTCATTTGTTAATAATTACCGATATATTAGCTAAGGTATGTAGAGTAGTAGATCTTTTGCTGTGTTGTTACTAAAATTGTATGCCTGATTATGAAATGTAATAACATTAATTTACTTTACATGTTTTTAGGGTCCGTGTGGTGTCCGGTTAAGAATATAGCACTACTCCATTTCCTCCCGTGGATGTCGTAAAAGGCGACTAAGGGAATCTAAACCAGAGGGACGGGCAGCAGCGTTCCTCCTGTGAAGCAGTAGCCATACTGCGCTCACTAACCCGCCTGCCAAGCGTGGTGAGTATTGGCGAATACCCCCCAAAAATTATGACACAGTTGTGGAATCTATGGGGGAGGCCTTTTTTTTTTTTTTTTTTTTTTGGGCTTGTCGCATACATTTCTGGGAAATGTGGTTGCTTAACCTTAACTGGTCATTTGCTGGCGAAGCCAAAAGAGGCCTCCAGCCAGGCTTAAATTAAATATTAAAAACTAAGCAACTTTCGCTAAGGGCGCCCCCTGCGGGACACGGACCTCGGCTTAGGGCGTTGCTGGGGACAACAAGCTATTGTTTTGGGGACAGCTGGATTGGTATTATTTAAGTTGTTTTAAGGGACATTTAAAGCTACAGGCTCGGCACGGGCCGGCGCGAGCAAGAGACGGGAGGGAGAAGTGCTAACTTGAACGGGAAGGTGACGCGGCGATAGGCCTCCGCGACGTCGGTGAGGCGGGCATCCTCGGCGGCGAGGGCAGTACAACGGTCGGGTGTTTAGTGAACGAGACAACGCGAGTCTCTTCATGTGATCTAACGTGATTTCATCGTCTGGATCGACCAGAACGTGCCTCGGGCGGCGTACTCTACTGATACGGGAGGGTTCGTAGTCGGCGGCTGATACTACAAGGGGATTTGGGTGGGACAGGGCAGAATCGAGATAGCGTTTAGACGCTTGTTTCATAAATTGCCTGATGGTCGGCAAGTTAAGGTCGAAATGGAGTTGGTCGTTTCGCATGTACAGAGGCGCTCCGGTGGCCTTGCGCATGAACCGGGTTTGGAGGGTTTCGAATCTACGGAGTGGGTATGATTCGGCGTGTGCGAACACTGGGCTGGCATAGGTCATGATGGGTCGAATGCATGTGGTGTAAATTCTCACCTTATTTCTAAGGGATAATTTACTACGAGCGTTCAGAATATAGTGAAGGCAACCAAGCACAAAGGCAGCGCGGGCACGCACCATCTTTGTGTGGGGAATGAAGGTCAGTTTTTTGTCTAGGGTGACTCCAAGATGCTTGGCGTGCGGTTCAAGGAACCGATTGGCCCAGCATCGAGATCTCCCTGAAGCGTGGGTGGTCGTCGCCTAATTTGCAAAATAGGACGGCTTTACTTTTGATAGGGTTAACTTCGATCCGCCATTTCCTAAACCATTTCCCGTAGGCGTTGGCTGTGGCTTGGAGGATCTTAGTTATATTATCGGGACTGCGACCAGAGTAGAAAATGGCCGTGTCATCGGCGAAGAGTGCTAATTGGGTCGTATTAGCAGGTCTTTTGGGGAGGTCACTGGTGTACAGTGTGAACAATAGTGGGGCTAGCACGGATCCTTGTGGGACTCCGGCTCTAATGGGGTGGGGGGAAGAGAGAGCGCCCGTGATTCGATATCGGAAACTGCGATTTGACAAGAAGTCTCGTATGATGAGAACGAGACGGTCAGGCACTCCGAGTTGATACAACTTATATAATAAGCCATTGTGCCAGACTTTGTCAAATGCTTTCGCAACATCGAAAAAGAGGACTCCCGTCATCATGCCGCGTGAGAATCCGAACGTGATGTGTTCAACTAGTCGGTGGACTTGTTGTACACACGAGTGTTTGGTTCTAAAACCAAACTGTTCGTCGGGAATGAGTTTCTTGGAATCGGCAAAATCCTTTAGTCGGGAATAGATAATCCGCTCATAAATCTTCGCAAGAGAATTGAGAAGGCTTATGGGGCGATAGCTGGAAGGCTCGCACTTGGGCTTACCGGGTTTGGGAATACCGATAACGGTGGCCTGTTTCCACGTATGCGGAAAGAGGTTATTGTTTAATGCCGCATTGAAGATGACGGTCATTAAGGCGATAAGACGTTCGGGGAAGAGTTTAATCACCTTGTTGGTGATACCGTCAGAGCCGGGGGCTTTGCGAGGGTGAATCTTTTTCACGAGATTTCTGACCTCGTCTGCCGTGACCGGAGGGAGGGGGTTGTCAGGGTCCTCGGCAGGCGGTATAGCTGCTCTACGTTCGACTTCAGCGTCAACCTTTTTGAGGTGAGCTTGGTCTACAGGTAGAGTGCTTGGGGAACATTGCGCTTCTAGACTGTCAGCTAGGCATTCGGATTTTTCGTCGTCATCAAAGGCCGGCCTTTGGTTGGGACGGTTGAGGGGGGGGACAGCAGTGGATGTTTCGGATTTGAGTTTCCGTTGCAGATGCCAGAACGCAAGGTGGGTTGGCTCTAAGTCGCCCAACATCTTATCCCAGTTAGCCTCTCGGCACTCCTTAATACGTTCCTTGACAGCACGCTGCAGGTGGCGCATAAAGAGGCGATTGGGTTCGCTGGGAAAAGATGAGTACGCTCTAAGGGCTGCGTTCTTCTCCGTCATCAGTGCACGTACATCGTCAGGGAGTTTCATGCGATGGTCTTCCATCGCAGGAACTCGCCGTGAACACTCGTCCACGACGGACTGTACATGCCCGGTGAGGGAGTCGATCGCGCCTAGCGTGTCTGCGACTGACGTTATGCATTCGGGAATTCTATCTAACTGAGCGGACGAGGGGTCGTTGAGGCGTTGCCTAGCTTTCCTCCAGTCCGTCGTCACAATGGTCTGAGGGGAGGCCTTTGTTCAGCAGTGGACGTATAAATGGGCGATATGGTGATGGTGGTGGTGGTATTTAGGGTTCCAAACGTCTAAAGAAAAATTGTTGAAACTCTTTAGGATTATGCTTTCTGCCAGTCTGTTGTTGATCCGAATTTACTGGACCGATTAAGTTGAAATTTAGTATACATCTGGATTTCTGCGTCCCAAACACGGACGTGTAACATAAATAAATGAATTTTGAATATGGACTCACTTTTGGGGGAAATATAGAAAATTAATATGAATAAAGGTCTGCAAACTGTTGTTTTTGAAAAAAGTATGGATAATAGCTCTTTATCTATAAATGACAGAAAAACCTATAAGTAAATGGTCATAAAGTGTATGCTCTTAAAATAACATGGTAATTTTTTCAATATTGTGTATACTAACTGCAAACGTAGTTGGAATGTACGGGAGAACATGTTTTTCAACTACGATGTTAAGTTTGTTCTTGGGATAAGTTATTGGTACAAGACCGAATTCTACAATAGAAAATATATTCAGCAATTTCCCTCTACAATCTGGTACCATACACACTTTTTTAAGTTACGACAAACAAATTTGGGTTCAATTATTTAATAACATGGTGGATAACATATTCTTCGTACGGAACCCTTTCCACGCGATTTTAAATTGCATTTGTCCGGATTTTCAATAAAGAGGTTGGTTAAGGTATATAAAACAGGATCCCATACTACATCGAAATTTTTTATTTCATACATGCAAATTATTTATGCATTAAAATAAAATTGTATATTAATTACTACAATTTTTGTACAACGTAGTGAAGAGACGAGCAGAACTGAGGACTGCGCGGTAACACACTGCGCTCGTCACCTGGAAACATTTTATTTAGTATCTTATGCGCAGTAATTTCACTAGCTACTGCCCTTTTAACCCTTTTGACAAACAGCCCGAAATACGAGTATGCATAAACTAAAATTTGTCTGTTACGTTTGAAATAATTTCCTTTACAAAAAGTTTTTCCGTGTCGTGCAAATACTTGTATGATCTGCAGGTAGTTGTTTCTGGTCTGGGTGTATTGTGTGTGGAATTTATGTCTGTAAACGCACTCACGACACAGGAGAAATCCTAGTGTGGGGCACTGTTTAAGAAAATGATTAAAACTACCCAGAATAATCAGTTTTATATTGTCTTTGTAGTAGTAAGTAAGTATTTACTTGTACCTAACTTTTTATTTACCTTTTTGTTTGCAAATTGCAATAGCATATTGGAAAATTAAAAATTAAGCTTATATAAATACTTACCTATCAATAACATTACAGATGTGTAAATACAACTGTACAGGAGATTTATATAAAAAACTCATCATAAAACATTCGACCCAAACGGATATTTTTATACTCTAGAATTTTATATTTTGGACATGAAGTTTGCATTAGCTATTGGTCTCTTGTGGCAGAGAAACGTTTGATCAACAAATGTTAAAAAACTTGTATCGAATTCTCAATATATTTCTACTGAAGTCAGACCACACATTTGCGAAGTCAACTGGGAAACAGATAAACCAAATAGCATAAATAAAAGCATACTTTTAAATAAATGCATACAAGAAAATAGACTGATGTAGTCTTACTGCGTTGTGTGACCTTTGTTGAACTGTTGATTAAGCCAAGACATGGTGAATGGCCCAATCACTACAATTAGTGGCTATAAGGGTTATTGCCGTAATCACCACGCTGGGCAGTCAGATTGGTGATCGTAGTATGTTGTTAACAGAACAGGGGAGGATGCTGCTGCCTATACCCTTAGGATGAAGAGGGGTTGTCTTTATTTTTTTACGAGAAGCCCTACCCCATCTCATCCCGTGGGTGTAGTAAATGGTGACTACGGGATTAGCCGGAGGTGTGCAGCAGCAACCTTCTAGTTCATTGATCACCATCATATCAGCCACAGGATGTCCACGGCTGAACAAAGGCCTCCCCCTTAGATTTTCACAACGAGCGGTTACATGCCGCTCTCATCCAATGATTCCCAGACAACTTTCACCAGGTCGTCTGTCCACCTCGTTGGATGTCGTCCCAGGCTGTGTTTTTCCAGTTCATTAATTACAACTTAAATGCGATCGCCACACCGCCTGCTAAACGTGTTAGTCAAACCCCACAATTAGCACACCACACAAACCCAAACCAGTTGTTGTGGCGATTTTTGGGGAAGGCCTGTGTCCAGCAGAGGACGTTTTTCGGCTGAAATTATATCACGGAAAAGTCGAAAACATCAGAAATCACCCGAACAATGATGAAGAATACGCAAAAAACTACGCAAATATTTCAACTCTACGCATCAATTCTTATTGTCTGCTATTTACGCGCTCGCGTACGATATTAATGACGATTTCGCGCATGGTCGAGCGCGATCGGAATGGCAACCGTTTGTATTCGAGTGGAGACCGCGGGGTGACTCCGATTTCATTTAGTGATTTTTTTTTTTCATCTCCCTCGCTATCCAATATATCCCTATGCGGCGTTCGCGGGTTAATTAATAATTTAAGGACATGCAAACCGTTCCAGATTTACCGACTACTGGAATCGAGGTAACAATTTGATATAAAAAATTTCAACTGCGATGGAATGGCCGCAGTTGTTGATTCGTGGGAACGTTATTGTTAAACTTACAAATTGAGCGCTACTATCGTATTCTATTAATATTGAATCCGATCAAACTAAATTGATTGGATCGCTTAATTTATTTATATTCTGTGTGGTGTCCGGAGTCTATGTGGTGTCCGGATTAAGAATATAGCATCACTCCTTCATCTCTGCCATGGATCTCGTACAAGATAACTAAGTGACTCTAAACCAGAGGGATGGACAGCATCGTTACTTCTGTGGAACAGTATCCATACTGCGCTCACTAACCCACCTGCCAACCGTGGTGAGTAGGTAGGTACTGGCAAACACCCCCAAAATTTCGACACTATTGTGAAAATCTATGGGGGAGGCTTTTGTTCAGTAGTGGAAGACTTTTGGCTCATATGATAAGCCAATTTGTGCTTTTAAGTGTTAAACAAAATTATGACAAAATTTATTGTTTATTCTATGGACCTATTTTTAGTTCGAGTGTTAAGAATGAAACGGAAAATATAATTATCACCAAAGTTTTTACGGGCCATTAAAATAATTGTACAGCTCTCAGACCAATTTAATCTTTTTTTCCAAATTACATCTCTGACAGTGCACTCGGGCAATTGTACGAGTTATTTACGACTTCAATAAACTGAACCTTAAAATTGTTAATGAAAAGGTATTAAAACACAGCGGACCCCTCGTAAATAACCCGGTGACAGTACAGAAGAAAGAAAAAATTCACTTGGATTTGAACTAATTGCACCCGCGCCGTGCCATTTTGGTGTTAGTAGATTGGTGTTATTTGTTAAATCTGATGGTGTTCATCCCTTATAAAGTAAATGCAGCTTCGCAATGGTAGGGTTAATTTTGTACTAATTGAGTGACATTAATCATATGAAGAGCTTGCAAGTGAGTAAGAGGTAAGTGGTAGGTATAGACTTGAACATCATAATGTAACGAGTTGACACAGTGTTGGTTACATTGCACGTCAAATACCGATAAATTTATTTTGCAGTAATTTAATTTAATTTAACTATGGTTGAACACAATACAATATACATATATTAGAAGGTTTACAGACAGACGATTACCAAGATGCGTCTCTTATCTATACGAATTAATATTGCTAAATATAACATATCTCCCGCTTTATTCATTTAAAATTGAAATTTAATTTACTATATATAAAATTAATTGAAAATAATTTGAATTAATTGAATACTGACCATATTCTCGTTTAATCATTCAAAATCTAAATAAACCACAGTTTGTTTCATTTCAAAAAATGATTTTTCGATTTGAGGCCACGCAACGTCAGACGCAGCGTAGGAGGCCTCTAACGAGATGGATGGCGAACATATGAAGCTAGCTGGGAGTCATTGGATGCGGGCGGCATGTAACTGGTCGTTGTAGACAATATATGGGGGAGGCTATTGTTCAGCACAGCAGTGGACGTCCTTTATTCTATATCTATCTCCTTTATTTAGAGATGACTGAAAATAACATAGGTCTTTATAATAATTATTCTGTTGTAATTGTTAAGTAAGTCCACAGGCCAACAATCCTTTTAAAACAATTTATTTAGCTGCCATTGAGCTCTGTTCCACGGCTTATGTTCTATATAATAGGCATTATTTATCAAACTAACGAAAATCTCCCAATTTTAAACTTGAAAATTAGAAAAAGTTGCTATGTTACTTTACACTATTTCGACCTGCATAAAGGTCATATATTTCCACGATCTCTCATATCCTTTTTAACTACATATTTAAGTTCAAACTATAGTGAGGTAGATACATCTTCCCTGGTATAAAGAGACAAAATAAAATTTACAGTTCCCATTTTATAGGTCTGTCGCCTTTTACCTTCAACAGAGTCTAGTGCTTTCAATATCCGATACAAAAGTCAATCCTTTTAAGATTAAATTAGATCAGACAGACGGATCTTGCAATTTATTTTCTTTTGTTTTTGAAATAGTAATGAGATTATTTCTGTACAACACAGAACTAATCTGGATTGCGTTTCTATCGTTATTAAAATTCTTTACAAAGTATTTATTAATCATAATTTATGTTCCGAATGAATTACTACATGTATTGTGAGAGTGCATTTTGTATTATAGAATGCTATACTTTTGTATTTGCTTGACGTTTTTTAATTCAACATTTCGAAATTAGCCATAGCATAGCAAAAGGCTATCACTACATATATAATTACTAATATTACTTTTACATAAACACTTTTAAACGGATTAAATCAATAATATACGCGATTTAATCCGTTTAAAAGTGTTTTATTATGATGTGTAATAATCGCGAAAACCTAAGGCATTACTATAATTACTAATATATATGTTATATGAGCTTAAAGCTAAGTGTAAACATATATATAATCACGCTTGCTCCAAGACTAGGTTATTTTCCATAACCATTTAAATTGATCCATTCCTGAAAAGTTTTTATTTTATTTATAGTTTAAATTAGCACACAACACAAATGATATACAACACAATATAAAATAACATATAATATGACATATTTTATTCTCATGTATTGTAAACTGCATAAGACTTCACTCTAAGGGCCGCACATCTGCGTCATACCCTAAAGGCTATCCCCACTGTGAATACTAAACGCCCTATTGATTGTATTTTTTTCTTAAACACAACAAATAGAGATACCTAATTACTAGAAAATATGTACACACTAGGATTTCCGCTATATTGTAGCTACAGTTATAAAAAAGTCTTCTTCTTCTTCTCTTATATTCTAAAATTTCGCCAATGTCATGTTTAAAGGCAAAGTTCTTCAGTGTTCAGATAAAACAAATTATTCATAAAAGATTTCACAAAAATGAAAAATAAAACTAACAAATAGGTCGGCAACGTTGTACGGTTTTCAAGTGTTTTTTTTCAATCGATAAATAAAGTGGCGTATAGCGGTGTATAGTATGAATGTTTGCAGAGTTGATTTATACCGGCTTTGCAAACATTCGCACAATCCGGCAGAGATACTGCATGTAGGGCCCTGCAAGCAGTGCTTTGAGTAGGGCCCCTTTTTTTTGTTGTCCAGTGGAAATTCTACATGGACCTTCCTTCACCCCGGGGAAGGGCGAAGGGGTATGCCGGACTCCTACCGGCTAAAACCACTGGAACGGTCATCTTCGGCACACGGTCCTCGTAAGATCACACTAGAGCCACCCATTGATGCCACGCCTTTAGGCACGTCACGGAGGGGATGACTGTAAAGCGGTCACTTCTCGGGGAGGATTGTAAAGGATCCTCCCAAGCCTCGCTTTGCGCTGTGCTGCGCACACGGCGGCACGTGACCGCGTGTGCACCGCCATCTTCTCGGGGGTCGCTCGATGTGAGCACGCATACTCGCCAATCTGCGCACCCGTGACCCCCAGGGTCGACCATGTAGTGACTGACCGCAGGGGGCTCAGGCGTATTGGACTTGGGAGCCGGGACGTTTGTTGCCGTCGCCGTCTCGTCCTTCTCCGTGCGGGATCGGCCCTCTCCCGATCCCGCTCTGCCTTTCGCCTTCTGGAGCATGACGCTCTCGAGTCACGTGTTGAAGATCAAACCCGTGAGTCTTAGCATGGAATGTAAAGCACTTCATATAACAACAATGAGGCTATATCAGAACCTACCCACAGTAGAACATACACACACATGAAAGTTTTTACAAAATAAAATCCAATTTTCCCACGAATTTATTATCCTAGTGGTGTTTTAAATTGTGAGGACGTTAATCGAAATCTTATTTCATAGGGCAAATGTAGCGTGAACGCCAAGCCTCTCAATGTCTCACAAAAGATATCCTGACTCCCTAGTTTGGTCACATATATGTAAGGTCGCACGGCTGAACACGTTTTCAATAATATACACCGTAGTTGAGAAATAAAGAAAGAATTGTCAGGGAAAAAGTTTCATTTTATACACACGATGACGATATTCCATGATTAGTGCTTTTGATTTTTCGAGTTCCTACGGTGCCGAAGATGAGCACTCCGGTGGTTTTTAGCCGGTAGGAGTCCGGCATACCCCTCCGCCCTTTCCTGGGGTGGAGGAAGTACATGATGTATTTTCAAGGGATCTATGGAGGAAAAAAAAGGTACCACTGCAGTGCCAGATATTCTATCGGCAAGCAGTAGTGATAAAACTTTAAACATTACTGCGTTCGGGTTTAAATGACGCTAGCTAGTGACTGAGTTTCACTGACCATGCGGTTTCAAAAATGGAGGGCAAAAAATAGACCACCTCTCTCTACACACCGAATCATAAAAGACAACTAAGGGAGATCAGGAGGATGGGCAGCAACATCCTTCAGTATGCTAATAACAACGTACTACGATCGGCAATCCACTAGCCAAGCGTGTTGATATTGGCAATATCCTCTGCGATCGGTCATTGTTGTGATTATTGAGAGGCCCATGTTCAGCAGTGGCTGTTTACGGGTGATGATGGTGTAGCTAGTGAAATTACTGAGCATAAGAGACTAAAAACGAACTGACTCGAGGTCTAGGGACTAGTTCTAGGTAGCATTACAATTATTATGGGCAGGAGTGACGCTTACCACCGGACAAACGACAAGTCGAACAAATAGGAAAAAGAAAAAGAAAGCCTTTGGATCAACGCATAACACTAACCGTAGACGTAATCTAACAAAGCAAAATCTATTGTCGCAATACAGACAAAATTCACTAACTTCTACAACTACGCAAGGCAGTATCTCCTCTAATGTATTCCGTGTCCATTCGTCCATCCATTCTGGTGGCCGTTGCATTCCTCTCACGTTTGCGTTTTCTTTTTTAACAGGGAACTGAATGTGCCTTGACTGAAATTACAGTGTTTTCCGACGACATCCGACGGTGTTTTGATTCCTCTATTGTATTGAATTCGAGTCTTTTATCGGTGTTTCCCTGATGCGAATGTTGATCGTACGGTGTTGTGTACATGTTCGACTGCTTTGAGGCGTTTCATAGTCCAGTTACTACGTACATCTTCCAGATTAAAATACACTTTACATAACTTCCACTCTGCTTTGGCAGCGAAAGCACTTGAATTAAATCATTTACTCTACCGACGATATACGGAAGTAATGAAAGTGAAACCATTGCTAGTGTTTGGAAAGTATTATAATTTTATAATATAACTAGCTGGGACCCGCGGTTTCACCCCGGTTTAAATTAAAAGAAATTTAGAGTACTTCGACATAGACACTTGACATAGTATAAATATATTGGATTTCAAGGGTTTCTTTTTTTTTCGCGGAACCCTAATTACTTTCCTAAAATAAAAGTAGCCTAAGTTATTCCTTATAACATCAGCTATCTGCCAGTGAAGGTCCCGTCAAAATCGGTTCAGCCGTTTCGGAGATTACCTGGAAGAAACAGACAGACAGACAGACCGACAGACAGACCGACACACAGACAGACAGACAGACAGACCGACAGACAGACAGACAGACAGACAGACAGACAGACAGACAGACAGACAGACAGACAGACAGACAGACAGACAGACAGACAGACAGACGGACAGACAGACAGACAGACACAGACAAAAAAAACTAAAATTGTTTTTGTTATATGTAACGTACATACTTTCATATGCATTTGCATGCATTTTATTTATTTGTATAGATAATTTATTTTGATTAAGCTTGGACCAGATCATATAATTATAGTTATTTATTTTGATTAAGCTTGGACCAGATCACATGGCAAGTATTTTGCATAGGCTTACATTACACTTATTTAATCTAGTTAATGGGTTAACTACTATCGTGTACCTCCGGTCAAGAATAGGGCTACCCCACCTCTTCCCGTAGGCGTAGAAGGCGACTAAAGGTGATTGGAACCCCACGCATTAAGCACTTTGGGTTACCTGCAGACGGTGGGTAAACCACCAACACTAGCATAGCAAAGGTTGGCCTGTAAAATCCTTTTTTCAAAACCTTTGCAATATGTCTGAATATTCCGCCGATCCCAAGTTACTTGGGACCAGAGCAGAAAGAAAAAAAAGGGTAGAGTACTGTTTTCCTAGATAGACTAAGTGTGTTTAGAAGAGACAGTTCCGATCCCACGATCTATCGATAATTCCAATTACAACATTGATAAATAACAATAATTAAATAAAAAAGCAAAATGTTAGTACGCGCGGCTACAGATCAAGCTATAAATTTCCAGTATAAGCTGATCTTGCATTGTATAGGCTTTCCTTAGGATGGAAAATCAGCCTAAAGTAGTTTTGAATAGCTTGATGTGTAGCCGCGCGTACTAACATTTACGAACTAGATAGAAAAACCTGAGTCAGTGTGCGTTAGCCGATAAACGTCCACTGCTTGCTGTTTTCCAATTACCACAACAATACAAAGGGGATTGACATAATCAGCATCCTTGACAGCTGGATTGGTACAATGGTTGGACTGGAAGATGCTGCATAAAGGGTCTTGTGGCTACATAGCTACTACGCTGAATTGTCGATTTGAAAATAATGTTTTCTATCCTTGCCGCCGTCATGCTTTGGATATGTGACCACTCTTTTCACTAAACCCTCTATATATTAGACAGCACGTTAAGCTGTGGGTTCCGGCTCTCGCACAATTCTACGACAGTCGTTACAGAGAATCAGAAGCCTGAAATCCTAACAACCTATCTACTACCTTTTTATTTTTCTTTTTATTGGTGTCCAGTGGAAATTCTACATAATCTTCCTTCGCTCCGGGGAAAGGCGAAGGGTATGCCGGACCGGACTCCTACCGGCTAAAACCACTGGAGCGGTCATCTTCGGCACCGAAAGGGAGCTCCAGGTCCTCGTAAGATCACACTAGAGATTGGTGCCACGCCTTTATGCACATCACGGAGGGGATGACTGCGACTCTGAAAAGCGGTCACCCGCTCTAGCAGAGGGAAGGCGACCGTAAAAAGACCTTTTTACTTTTTTACTAAAGGATCTTTTTACCTTCTAGGCATTTCTCAGGGAGGATTGTAAAGAATCCCCCCAAGCCTAAGCCCAGGCGGCACGTGACTACGTGTGCGTCGCCGTATTCCCGGGGGTCGCGCGATGTGAGCACGCAAACTCTCCAATCTGCGCACAGGCGACCTTCAAGCCCTATCTGCTACCTACCTAAGGATATCGGTATACTCCAGTAATTCGGTTGCAAACGTCAGATAGCAGTTGCTCCGTGTCAAATACTGATACTCTGCTGTATTCGGTAAGACTGAAAGCTGACTCCATCTTTGTTGGGAAAAGCCTTGAGAGAAAAAGCAGGGAACTGAAGATCGCCGCAACTTATCCTCTAAACATAATCTCTTTCGGCCAAAATTAATAATCAATCTAATCCAAAATCTTTGGATTTGGGATTGCGGGTGTCTGTTTTTGTATTAAGTATGATCCTAATACAAAAACAAATCAAGTTCGAAATCCTTAATCTACGGATTTTAGATTAGATTGATTATTAATGTTGGCCGTTAGTGGCCTTCTATGATAAGATGTGGTATATATTTTCTAGAAACTCAACGGCTTTGATAAGGGTTTAAAGTTTAAGCTATTTCTTCCGGATAATACACTAACACGGCTTTCAAAGCTTTAGTTGCATCTGTATTGTAGTGTATAATATATGAATTGAACTTTAGAGAAACCAAGTCCAGAATAATAGTATTAGGTAAATACAGTAATAATAAAACAAATTTATAAAGTTACTAGCAAAGTCAACATAAACGCTAACCAGACAGTATAACTTATTTTAATAAAACATTAGATTTTACGGTCACGTTTATTGAAACTACTTTAGAAATTCGATTTTAAAACCACTTGGTGGCTCCAACACAAACAAATCGTAAAGCTGGCGTCATAAACAGCAAACACCTTGGTTGATACAAAAGGAAATTGCTTATTTTACGTCGATGTGTCGAGTTGTTTCGCGTTCTTATTATACGTTTGAAAATAAACACTTTTATGACATCAGAAAGATGGCAAGATTACTGTCTTCAATATGATGTGTGATTTGTGGGTAAAATATCACCTCATTAGGACTCTTGATTGTCAGACTAGATGAAGTATCGTCTGTGCCTTGCTGGAGCCGGAGCCTTTCGACAAATCGTGTAGTGGTAGATATGTGGTATTTGTGGGTTGGTAATTATTACAAAAGCCACGGAATATCGTAAAATGTAATTGACGAGCAAAATTGGTTAGAGATAAGGTTCCTCCTATCAATCCAGGCAACATTTATCAAGATAAATGTCAAAGTTCCTTGCCTGATATAGCAAGATTAATTAAAAAAAAATAATTATACCGTGCGTTTCTCAACAAAGAATCGGCAATCTCCTATCTCGGTAGGTATTGTAAAAGTGACTAAGGAATTATGTTAAGAGGATAGGTAGGGTATTCTTCTGGGCTAACAATTTTTTTATTTAACAGGCATGGCAAACTCGCTTGTGCATAAGTTTTTTTTATTGATCCGGTGGAAATATATCATGTACTTCTTCCGCCCAGGGGAAGAGTGAAGGGGTATGCCGGGTCTCCTACCGGCTAAAACCACCGGAGTGATCATCTTCGGTACCAAAGGGAGGCTCTAGGAACTCGAATAATCTCCTGGCACCAGACACGGAGGCTAATTGGCTAATTGCTTGGCTTTTGGCATATTTGTATGACTTATAGATAGTTTTCTTTCGGTCTGGGTGTTTGTGCATGTGAGATGTATGTCTATAAACTGTACTCACCATACAAAAGGAATACTAGTGCAGTGGTTTGATGAAAAGTATGTCGTTTTGTAGTTGTCCACTCGTAATTATGCCACGAAATAATAGTTAAAAAACGGGATTACGTTCAAAAGAATCCTCATTCTATGCCTAAACCATATATGTATACAATACGTCAAAATGTCCAGTCCGTTTCAAACGCATGCTAAGATAAAGAAAACATTTGCATGAATCATTTCGGCCGAATGAAGTCCACTGCGGAACACAGGCCTCCCCCAAAAATCACCACAACGAGCGATATGAGTGTGTTGTGGGCTCATTGGGGGGTTTTGCCATAATCGCCACGCTTGGCAGACGGGTTGGCGATCGCAGTTGAGTTGTTAATGTAGGTACTCGAAGGACGCTGCTGCCCATCCTCCGGCTAATCCCTTAGTCGACTTTTACGACACCCACGGGGTGGTGGTATTCTGAGCCGGCACCACACGGCTGCATTGCATTTGCATGAATAACTATGACGAAATTGAAAGAAATACTACTCAAAATAAAACTATATGTAAAATAAGTATGAACTTATCCGTGTAATGTCCGAATTAAAAATATAGCACCACTCCATCTCTTCCCGTGGATGTTATAAAAGGCGACTAATTGACTCTCAACCAGAGGCATGAGCACTAGCATCCCTTTCATTTTTTTGGTGAACAGCAGCCACACTGTGCTCACCATCCCGCCTGCCAAGCATGGTGATAATAAATTAACCCTCAATGTGCACACCACAGACCCTGATTAGTCATTCAGTCAGCAAATGCTCACAAAATCACGATACCATGGTGAAAATCTATGGGGAGGCCTTTATTTAGCAGTTATATGAGATGATGATGACTTATGAACTATGGATATATCATCCTATGGTTGTCGTAAAAGGCGATTCTGGGATTATCCGGAGGATGGGCAGCAGCATCCCTCAAGTACATTTACAACTCAACTTCGATCGCCAACTCACCTGCCAAGCATGGTGATAATAAATTAACCCTCAATGTGCACACCACAGACCCTGATTAGTCATTGTAGCAATCGTTGGGGGAGGCCCATATCCAGCAGTGTACTTTATTCAGCTGCAATGATAATGATGGACATTTAGTATCATAAACATTTGGTTAATTTAGGTTCGAATTTGTCTTAATATAGGCTTGCACGACTGTGGTTTAGAGTCGGCTGCTGCCGAGCGCAGTTCTCGGTGTGACGTCGGTAACAAATTGTTCTTTTTCTATAAGAGGATCACACATATATATTTTACATTGCGATACTAAATATCACCTTCACAGTTTACTGATCGGACGGAGTTTTTATTACACATTTTATAACTATAAAAACAATGTAGTCTCAACTTTGTTAAAGTTTAACACCAGAAATATTAAAGACCGCAAGATAAAATGCAACATTGTTAAGTTTCGAGAAATGTTAAGAAAACTTGACGAGCACCCTCTCTTGTCTCGTAGCGTGGGACCAAACAGATGTAGTCTGGTTACAATCCAGCTTACTTATAACTTTCCTGATGCGTGATACATTATCTCTATGGGCTTTATTTTCGGACGTAAGAGGATCTTTAGGTGTAATATTTTATTACTCAAAGTAACGAAATGAAGTTTTTCTTTAGTTAAAAATATATATAATATACAGATTAAATTCAAAACATTAGCAATAGCCGGAGGATGAGCAGCAGTGTCCTTCGAGTACATTTATACTCATCTGCGATCGCCAATCAATAAAAAAAAAAGATATATATATATATGTCTTAAGGTATAAATAAATTTAGCCAAGATCACGTTGAACTATTTTTCGTAAATGAGCTAAAGAAATATTATAGTTACTCATTGAGTGTCGTAAAACCAGACACAATTAAAAATCTATTGCCGGCAATTGACACGCGAGAGGTTAAGTAATTTATATCATAGAAGAAAGAAATCAAGCCAATATTTATTGTGAGACGAACTTCGAGTCTTCTTATAATTCATATCGATATTACAAGGAATAAAAAAATGTGAAGACAACATTTTCTGTTTTATAGAAAAGTTCGATATCTAGTCTGGAAAGTATGAACAGATCTACAATTTTTCTTTTTTACAAATCATGCAACTTATTCTCATTATTTACATAAAAAAATCTCATTGATATCCAATAAGCGAAAATTATAACAAAATGTTCGATACTAATATAAATTCAAGATAATAATGAAAACGTCAACCATAATTTTCTCTAAATAAAAGACATACAAATATTATCTTCTCATAATATTTGACATAATTTGGTAAATAACAATTCTAACTAAGCAGTTTAACTACATACATCGCTGGAAACCATAAACTTAAAGAAATTACAGACAAATAATAAATGACGTCCGAGCATTGTTAAAAAATACAATGTATAAACAACGACTACAACAGTTTGAATAATTCGCTGCCCCCATTGTATTTTTAATTGAACAAGCAAAAGCTTCATTACTTGCAATATAAAACATTTAGGTACCGTGTTTATTTTTTTGTCTCCATAACTTCTATTGTTTCTTTGGCAGTAACTTATAAATAATTTATTATTTCTTGCCTCTGAGATTAAGTAAACAATGGATGACAATCTATCAGCAGGAGCCCATTTAGAAGACAAAAGCTAAGCGAGACACGATCTTGGAGAAGTGGAACGTTTTATATTATATTTACCTTTAATTACTACATGAGGATGAACGAGACCAAAAAAAGTGAAGATCAAATTGTATCGCTTTGTTGGGATCTGTACAGTGTTTGTGTGTGAAGTGCCTGGGGGGCGGCCTTTTTAGAGTTTCTCCCCTCTGGTAGAGGAGGTGACCGCCTTACAGTCATTCTGTCTGAGATTTGCCTCTAGGCATGCGTGTGCAGCTCTTGTGTGATTGTACGAGGACCTGGAGCTCCGCTTCGATGCCGAAGGTGATCGCTTCGGTGGTTTTAGCCGGTAGGAGTCCGGCATGACCCTCCGCCCTTCCCCGGGACGGAGGAAGTGGATGATGTATTTCCACCGGGATAATAAAAAAAGACTGGCAATAGAAATACTACATAATAAGCCATGTTATATTGGCTAACCTATGTATGTAGTAGTTTCTTTTTAAGCACCACCTTACAATTGTAATGAATATGACTACTAATTTCTGAAGTTGGTAATCTCGCAAACTTCTTAAGGAACCCAAAAAAGAATAAAGCCTCGATCCGTAAAATAATGACGTGATCCGCCGCTGGGGAAAGAGAAATGCGGAAAACAAATAGCGATTTTCTTTTGTTGGCTTATTATTCTCAGGAGCATTCATTATTCGACCCACTGTGTACGTATGGTTACGTTACTGCGTTCTTAATGTGTTAGTATTGTATTAGATTATATACGGCCGGCGATATTTTTCTTTGATTTTACGAAATGTTTTCGCTGTCGGATTGTTCCTTTTAATTCTCCTTACCAAACAGCGTTAATAATGTACTTATAGCCGTAACCAGACCGCTTCACAGGTCGCAATAAAAAAATATGATAATTCCTTTTCCTTTTTTCCTTTTTTTACACGTTATATATGAAGTTGAAATGTAAATATATTACCTTCATACAAAGGAAGTGACATAAATACGTATGTATGAATGTAATAAAATATTGCAGTTAAATTTTTAGTGTCCGATTGACTTAAAATTAGGTACAGATGTAAAAGAATCGATACCACTACAATAATTTGTCTGACTATTGCCTAGTTCTGTTTATAGGATCATCAACTCATGATTACAAAAAACTACTACTAATATTTCAGTAGTTTAAGGAATATATACCTATTCGTATTATATTTAATAGTCAAAGTCAAAGTCAAAACATTTTATTTCAAATAAACCAAATATTGGCACTTATGAAACGTCAGAATCTAAGTTGCACGGTTCCAAATAGTTGATCTCGTGGAGAAGAGCCGGCAAGAAACTCCATGGATACTCTTTTAAAATAATTGAGATTACAATGTTGATTGATACAAATTATTGTAATATATATACCGAGAAAAATGTAGGACAATGTGTAAAGATGGAACATACCACAATGAAATTATAATAATAAACTATTTGCCGTGGCAGTTAACGGCTGACCAGTCCCAACAAACGGCACTCGTTCACGAGCATGACGCATGCATCAGCATCGCTTAGCTCAACCATATTGTAGGGAACCGAACGACCCGATACACAACACCACCGCCAGCAAGACATTTTAGTGAGTATGACAGACCAATACAGCCAGGCAAAAGACAATCAATATAAGTACTAAAAATAACACCAATGGCTACATGATTCTCACACATTTACAGTTTCGTATGAATATTATAATATAATGTTACAAGAACAATATTAACAATAACTAATAATCAATGTCATAATATTAAATATAAGAAACTAACATTAATAGAAATGAAATTTTAAATGAATTTGTTCAAGATAATGTCAAGTTATTGAATATAAGTAAATAACATAAAAAATTATGTAATTTCAACTGAGTCAAGTCAAATGTCAAGGTATATAATGTCAAGGTGTAAATATTTAAGTAAATAACTTAAAAAATACAATTTTAAATGGGTCATGTCAACTTATTTTACATTAATAATATAATCAATTCCAATGTTTAAATATTAAACCCTTGATTTCACATTACATATCCAATATAAGATGTATTAAAATAAATTATACAGCGCCAGAGGGTCGCAGTGTGCAGAAGGGAATCGTATGCCAGACATCTTTATCATCGATGTAATGATTTATGATATAGTAGGCCTTCGACATTAAAACACGTTTAATCAGAGATTTGAACTGTAGTTCTGGCAAATCGGTAATACTAGAAGGAATTTTGTTGAAGAACCTAACACTGTTTCCGATAAACGACTTGCTGGTTTTACTAAGTCAAGGCTAAGACCAGGCAAGACAAGCTTGTTCTTATTGCGAGTATTTAAATTGTGCACGTCACTTTTTTTTATTGAAACTAATAATGTTCTTGCGTATATACATGATATTTTGGTATATATATATATATAGTCTAGATATACATTATTATATTAATATAATAAGTAGATCACGGACTACCCCTTTGCCTTTTTTATCATTTTCTTGTCCATCCAAAGGTTGTCTGCGAGAAATCACTTAAAGCGATAAGATTTTCTGGCCAGATCTTAGGAAGCTGTAGTGGATGACACCTGCACTTGTCCACCAAACACTCACTAGTACCTTTTTCTGAGTCAACTTTCGCTTCAGGCAGGATTTGGCCGGTTCTCCTGAGTTGAACCATTGTGATGAGCGTTTCCGATTATCTTAGGTACAGTATCCAATTTTCATTACAAGTAACGATACGATTCATAATCCCCTCATTTTATTGTGCCGATTGAGTAATGTAACGCAGTACTCGACGAGTGTTTGTTGTTGTGTTTCACCCAATTCATGAGGTACCAACTTTTCGAGATGTTTCACTTTTCCAATTTGTTGCAAGTGAATTAAAACTGTTTTATCACGCACACCGAGGCCTGCCGCTAACACTAACGTGTTTGCGATGGATCCGCTTCCATGATTACTTTTAATTCCTCTAAAACTGACATATATCCTGAGGCTGGACTGATTGATTAAGACTTCCCCAAGTCAAAATTGAATTTCTGTCTGTTTGTTCCGGGTAATCTCCGACTGGAAGATAGCTGATATTATAAGAAATAACTAAGGCTACTTTTATTTTAGAAAAATAATTAGGATTCCGCGCAAAAATAATAAAACCCTTGAAAACCAACATATATATTCTATGTCGAGTGTCTATGTCGAAGTACCCTAAATTTCTTTTAAATGAAACCGCGGGTTTCAGCTAGTGTTTAATAAGAAATTAGAACACGTTTTGCATTGTTGATTCACAAGGCTGGGATTACATCATTCTCCAGACAATTGTTTGCATGACCAAAGAACGTCAGAACTTTTTCAAATTAATACTCAATTCAAACCATATACTTTTTTATAGTGGTCAGTAAATCACACCAAGGAGGCTACCAATGTTACCTAGCCTGACTCAATAAGCAATAAGAGATATATCATCAAAGTCTTGCTCGATACTTCATCGATTTATAAGCTTTATTATAAATCGATATATGTGCATTCGAACCATGCAACAATGAGCCCCTCAACAACGTCATACGTATATATCTTCAAACATTCACAACTTTACCATCAATAAACTCACGAAAACTCAAAAGGGTTGTTAAAATTTTACGACCTCCAGTCGCTCGTGTGAAATTTAATTAGAAACGTGTCACTACTGTGATGCGGTATTTTAATAATGTCCTGTTGTCCCCAGTGGCGATTTATGACTCTTAAGGTTGCTTACGATCGTTAAAGCATGAATGTGAATTAAAGTTTTAATTTGCTTGACGTCAGTTAGATTTGAAAATTATATGAACGGTTATGTCGTCTTCTACTGTTTAGAATTGAGTATTTAGACCCCGTATTGAATAAAGAACTCTAACCGAAATACGATATTCAAGGAACCTCGGAGACATTATCAATTCCTACCTTTTTGAAGTGCTTCTAGTAGTCTATCGAAGCCAAGAGAGACGTCCAGCCAGGCCTCTAACCTCGGCTTAGGGCGTTGCTGGGGGAACAAACTAAAACAGCTATCTGCTGGACCAGTATTCTTTCATTATTATTAGGGAATGGTTAAAGCTACTGGCTCGGCACGAGCAAGGCTCGAGAGGGGGATATTCTCACTTTCTGAATAAACTTGTATGTTTAAAATTTGTTGCAAACTCATCGGCTTTTCATCCGATACATTGGACATTGCATTGGAATTACACGATTTAATTCCCCCAAGCCCATTCCAACATCAGATAATCAGATGAACTGCATTGCGCCACCGTTAAATGGTGTATATTCCACCCATACGAACAAGGTATTTTGCTCCCACGTTTATCGTGTATATAGCCAAGGAGCGAAACTCCTCAAGTCTGTGTTCCCGACTGTTGTAACTAGTAATTTTCAAACCGCCAGTGAACAGATTTCTCCTATCCTCAAGCGCGCACCATCGTTGACCACATCTTCGCTTAATATCAAGGTAGAAAGTGGTCAAACGCAAGCCTACATAAAACAAAACGTTTATTTAAGCTGCAATCTAAATACTATAATAAAATCGTAGAGAGACAAAAACTGTACAATGAATTTTTTTTAAATCTCTGCCGCTTGCTTCATGAACGAGACTGATGCCAAAACTGCAATTTTTAGAATTTCTGTCTATCTGTTTGTCTGTTTCTATGTTGGATGTTACCGCTAAAACCACACTATAGAATTCGTTGTAATTTGGCAAAAATATCTTGTACTGTCCAAAGATGGCTCTAGAATACAAATCATCACGCTTTTGTACACGGGAGGTGAGTTGTATAACAGTATGTCTACAAAGTGTTGTTTTACAGCGAATATTATGAAACTATGAAACAAGTGAACACATTCGTTATCAGTACGTAATAAGAATTTTCAAAGAAAAAACATTACCATCACGCTATATCTAAAGGGAAGTAAGCGACATAATTTAGGAATTAGAAAGCTTATTTCGTAACTTTTCGCAACTGGTTACGTAGCCTGCTAAACTAACACACGGGTTGTCATTGCTTTATTCTCGGGATCAAATCTACCTCTTATATCTTACTTTTTGGATTTTGTTTTGCATTAATTTTATTCTCTTGAAAAGCAATTTCTATATTAAATATTATGTCTGGTCTGTTGTTGATATTTAACTACATGTTATTGTGTATTATGAAACGGGTGCAAACAAGAACTCACGGGTTCAAGGCAACAGATGTCGCTAGCAGTTCTTTCCTTTGGACTAAATCATAAGTTTTCATTTATATTTCGCATACATTGTCATCATGAAATGGACTTAGGTTAATAAAAGTATTGGTTTGTATATTTATTAGAGAAAAACGATTGACTTTGGTGCCAAAAGTTCTTTTGAACGACTCATTGTGAATTTTCGTAACTGCTGTGTCCCCTAAGCTAAAAAGCGTGATAAAATATTTGTGTTGGTATTCTTAAATAAAGAATAATATTTTCTATTTATTACGTTTCTGGGTTACTTAGTTGTATAATTAGAGGTTTAAGAATATTATTGTATATAAGGTATTGTATAATTATTAAATTTTAAATACTTTTTTTTTCCAACTAGATGGCGTTACTGTCGAATTGCATCACGCTATGGCTTCGTTGACAAAACGTGAAGTTAAGGTTCAGCTCAGATTAAACGTAGTATTTTTCCTAATCTGCGCCAAAGGGTACCGCTACCGATGTCGATTGTCGCGATATCCACGCCAAGCTTTACCTACATATGTTCATCATATATCATCATATCGGCCATTTATACGTCCACTGCTGAACAAAGGCCTCCCCCATAGATTTTCACAACTGTGTCATCATTTTGGGGGGTATTTGCCAATACTCACCACGCTTGGCAGGCGGGTTGGTGAGCGCAGTATGGCTAGTTTCACAGAAGGGACGCTGCTGCCCTTCCCTCTGGTTTAGATTCCCTTAGTCGCCTTTTACGACATCCACGGGAGGAGATGGAGTGGTGCTATATTCTTTCTTAATCCGGACACCACACGGAATATATGTTGACATATATATTCAAATATTCTTTTTAAAAACGATGCCCCACAGTAGGGTTTCTACTGTGTTGTACCCACAACACAGTAGAAACCCTACTGTGGGGCATCATTTTTAAAAAGAATATTTGTGTGTATAAGTGTTTAGACACAAATTCACACACAATACACCCAGAACCAGAATAAATACCTGCAGATCATACAAATATTTGTTCCGTGCGGGAATCGAACCCGCAACCCGAAGCGCAGCAGCTGACTGTATCAGCCACTGCACCAACCGTGCCGTCAGTGTCCGTGACTTCCATCCGTGACTTTGTTGTTATTAAACTTTTATAAACAACTTACTAACCTTACCTACGATATTTTGTTTATATCTGAAATATTTGAATAATTGCCGATCCTTGCGGACCAGTGTTGATTAATTTTGTTGTTACTGATATCGGATTCTAAAGGGAATTTTACATGCCTCCTAGAAAGAAGACGAATATCTTTCGAAGGTCCATGCTCTATGTATAGAGCATTGCACTCACGTTTAGTGGCTAACTGAGTCTCATGATCAACTACAGTCTTGAGAGATTGAGCTAGCCTTTGCATCTTAAAAGCCCATGAGCTTTGAAAGATATTCCTCTTTAACTGCAGAAAGCAGCACGCAGCGCCAGTCGCAGTATCCAATGAGTTGTCGTTGGTGCCTCTCGATCACAAGATAGGAATGAAAGACATGAAGCACGTCTCGCAAGCGATCGGAAGCACCATGCTGCATCACGAGCATCAGCGACTTACACCCAGTGTGAATCGCAATCGAGCTCGCAGAGTATCTACACTGCGACGTCTCTATACATGATCAACATCCAACGGTCATGCATGTGACCATTTATTTAGAAAATGACTAGCGTATTTATTTCAATTCTGAAAATGTCATAGAGCGCTTGGAAAATCCGCGTCAAACTACGGTTTTCGTATTTTTTCAACTATGCGAAGAGGATCCTCTTCGTTCGCCAAATCGCAAACGAATGGCAAGATGCGTCATATTATACGTACGAGAAGCAAAGAGTTGTGTTTGATCGACGACAACGTGGGCGTACAGAATTTGGTTTCTCGGGAGTTATGAAAGACGCTGCATTGGGTAAGATCTACACTGTGCATCCAAATAATCGCAAGTGCAATTTTTTGCGCATTTTACTACAGACGGTGATTTTGATGCCGTTAAATTTCCCAAATATAATCCAGACTACAGAACGCTCCATCTACTTGACGGTGATAAACACTGGGACGATACTCTCGAGGAGGTCAGTGACAGTCCCAGTCGTCTGCGATATTTATTCGCCATCATGTTGGTCTTCTAGGCACCAACAGTCAGGGTTCGACTTATTGCTATTCACTCAGCGCAAATTATAGTGAGTGATCTCAAACGCGTGTCTATATAATGGGTGGCAGTGCTGGTGTCGGCAAGCAGATCGCTCGCAATCGGCACGCTGTATGCTCGCTTGAAGCGCGCGACCTGCTCACTCGGTCTGTACGCTGTATGTGAGATGGGAGCATGGCAGTAGAGAGCGCACTCGCAAAAGGTATCTTGATATTATAAAAGTATTGTACAACACACGACTTTAAGCCCTAATTTTAATGACAAAATGAGTGGTGTGGCTTTAATGAGTGATTGGACTGTTAATACTGGGCGGAAAATGGCAAGATACATTTTATGAAAGTTATTGATGACGACACGCAGTGCCATGTGGAAAGCGTTTCCAAAGAATAGACATTAGCGCATGGTTTGTCATTCGGCTGGCTGGGCTGGATGCAATATGCGGCAGGCCTATGGGTGTCATTCGGAATTATATCATGATCCCTCTACATCTATTACAAGTTCCTAATAAAAGCTCAGGTCATTATTGGATGTTTTCAATAGCATGATATACATTTCTAAATTCCACGCGTGCGAAGCCGCGGGCAAAAGCTAGTACTTGAATAACTGTATAATTCTTCAAGTATTTTACTGCGATAGCGATTTATGGACGATTAAAGGTCTAGTCAGGTTGCGTGAAGTAAATAGCCTTCAGAGACACTTTAAATTCCGTACTTTTCAAATAATCTTGTATGTTAAGAATGAACTATTATGGCCTCATAGTTGAATAAGGAATTGTATAATTTCTCCACGATTTGATTTTACAATAGCGGTTTATTGATTTCCTTTTAAGATTTCCGTAGTTGGATACAGAACTGTATATTTTCACCACAATTTTTCTACGAAACCAATTTCTGGACGCTTAAAGGTTTACATTAGTTAGTTATTAGTTTATATTAGATTTTATATACCTAAGTAATTCAGTAAACTGTTTACTGAATTACTTTTACCTCAAAAACATTTGAAATTCCTATCTTTCCGAATAACCCTGTATGTACGAATAACATATACCTAGATATAAATACATCAGAAAGTTTCGATCTGAGATGTAATACTGGTAATAGTCGTCCAAAGTTTTAATTAAGCAATATGCCTTTTAGACCGTTACTTGACGTTGAGTACTTAATATAAGTTCTGTAATTTATATCTATATTATCTCTTTAAAGATATCAATGTACTAACAATGCCTTCTCTTTACATTTTTGAAAATATTATGTTTGTCCGTAAAAACTTGCTAATGTTTAAAGTAAAAAGTGATATTCATTGTATATATACCAGAAATAGACATAAAATAGTAGTACCTAAATTTAGATTGTCCAAAACCAACAAATCGTTCTTAGGTAACTGCTTTCGGTTTTATAATAAGATACCAAAATAAATTACTGACAGTTGGGAAGTTTAAATCGCACGTCAAATCAATTCTTATAAAAAAAGCATATTATAGGATTAAAGACTATGTTGCCTACAACGTTGACATTAGCAGAATCGTATTGGGCCTAGACTCAATGGAATAAGGCCAGAAAAAAAAATAACACTATGTTGACGATAGGGACATATGGCGTTAGCCCTTTTCTGCACATGTGGCTTCCCTGGAAACCAAATATATCTGAAGTGATATTTGCATTGTATAGCTGCCATATTTATCTTTTATATATAGATGACTAATTTATATACTTTGTAACGAACAGATTTGTAAAAGACGTAAAAAAAATGACAAAAAAGACCTAACCCTAAGTTTCTTTCCGCATTTCTTCTCAGAGGTTGTCATGTAGCGAAATGCCCTCCGTTGTTTCAATATGAAGTGTAAAAGTGTCTGTTAGGACCTATTTACTGAATAAAGGATTCTATTCTATTCTATTCTATATCAACTACATAAGTTTGGAAAATAACCCGTCTAGAAGAATAGTCAGCACACACAATGTGTGACCATTTGGACTATGATAGATATGACACCATTCGCTGGGCGGCCTGTTAGTGCCTTGACTTTTCCTTTTAAGCGGTGCTCCCGGAAAATGATAAATTATGACAATTTATAATCTGAGGAAAATGGCTATCATCATATCTGCCAAAGGACGTCCACTTTACTTTTTTTACTTTTTTTTTGTTTTAAAAAAAAACGTTGCCCCACACTAGGATTTCTCCTGTGTCGTGGGTGCGTTTACAGACATGAATTCCACATACAATACACCCAAACCCGTAACAACTACCTGCAGATCATACAAATATTTGTTCCGTGCGGGATCGACATTATGACATATCGAAATTTATGGGTCGTGGGTTCGACCCATAAATTTCCACAGCAATTGTGTCGCCATTTTGGGGGGGTACTCACCACACTTGGCAGGTGTTGGTGAGCGCAAAATGGCAGCTGTTCCACAGAAGGGATGCTGCTGCCTATCCCTCTGGTTTAGTGTCCATAAGTCGCCTTTTACGTCATCCACGGGAGGAGATGGAGTGGTAATATTCTTAATCCAGACACCACACGGATTACGGAAAATGGCTAACTATAACAGCACTTTTAAATGTGCTTGTGAATTTCACAGGGAAAGTATACACTCTTTACGCATACATGAAAAAAAATTCATGTATGTTGCAAACGAGTAACCTACTCCTTGTAGATATTATTATGCTGAGATAGGGTATTGATGTGACTACCGAGATTCAGCGACCGCGAGACTGCAGAGTGCAGCCGCTCTGTTTTGTCATTCCACCGTCGCCTTTTTTTATTTGGGACAAGCCCGCCACACATTCCCAACCACTGCAACTCCTGTAAGCCAGGATCTACAATGTCTGTCTCTTTTGGTGCCATGCCTATAGGCACATATTGGAGAGAGTGACTGTAAAGGGGTTACTCCTCCGGGGGGATTGTAAAGGATCCCCAAAGCGTCCTACAGCAGCGAGTGACCACATTCACGCTACCATCTTCTCTTGAGTCGCTCGGTGTGGGTACGCAGATTCCCTAATCTACGCACCTGCGAACCCAGAGGTCTTATAGCAACGACAGGGGGTTTTAGGCGTACGGGAATTAGGCACCATGGTGGTTGTTACCCCAGCGCCGTCTCCTCCTTCTTCGAGCAGGATCGGCTCTCTCCCGATCCCGCTCTACAGTCTCCTTCTGGAGCATGAAGCTCTCACAAAAGGAGACCGCATGCCGCTGCATTCCAGTTTTCATGCTCTGCCAACATAACTAACTAACATAACTACTGCCGGCAGAGAGAGATCTTGTCCGATTCAATCGATTAGGATCAGCCGCTCGCCACCCACGCAGGGCAAGCCTCGAGCGTATGCTGTGCGGTATCCTGGTCGCTATCACAATATATAATATATAGTATCATTGTACCGTGGCCTCGCGTCCAATCCTGTGCAGTGTGTCCAGTGAGAACCTGTGTCAGGTAGTAGGTGACGCGCTCGCTCCTTCTGAGCCAGGCTCCAAAAAGCGCAAGGGCCTCAACGCTCCCGACGACGCGCTTGGTCACAAACTATATCCGCATGTGAGCTTTACGGCTGTAAACTGCACCCACCATAAGGGCAAATACTAGAGATAACAATCTAGTTAAAAAACACCTTTACAATTTAATCTCACACAAATAATCTCACAGGAATTCTTTCAACATTTCGGCCGGATAAAGTCCACTGCTGGACACAGGCCTCCCTCAAAGATCACCACAACGAACGATATCGGTGTGTTATGTGCTCATTGGGGGTTTTGCCATAATCGCCACGCTTGGCAGGCGGGTTGGCGATCGCTGTTGAGTTGTTAATGTATTCGAAGGACGCTGCTGCCCATCCTCCGTCTAATCCCTTAGTCGGCTTTTACGACACCCATGAGATGGGTTGGTGCTATTCGTAGCCGGCACCACATGGCACTTACAGAACTCCTTAATGCGTCATAATAGATTGTATCATGTGTAATGTCCCGACATGAGATATCAACGTAGCCTTAACACGCGAACTGTCACGCATAACATTACTTAAAAAAACTACTAAAGTCACTGAAATTGAGTTTATTGAATGCGACTCTTAGCGCTATGCAGAGTTTTTCATAAAATAAATGTTAAAATAACAATACAGATGGAAAAAGATTCATTGCATCAAATCTAATATTTGTACTTTCAAAATATGGAAATTACAGATACATACAGTATGTTTGGATATCTGCAATGATTTATTATGTCTATTTTGTACGCATATATTTTTGTTCATAAAATGTATATACTATTGAAAACAATGTTATTAGCATCAGTGAGTGTTGTGTAAATTTTAGCAAAGATAGAGCCATTCTCTTTCTTACCGTGGGTGTATGCAATCTACGGTAACGGGTTTATATGATAATGACAGTGACTGGCCAACTAATTACGTTATTTTGTCCGATCATGGGATCACGGGAAACATAATTCTGTAGTAAAAGCTATTTTTTCTTTTTTTTTTATTGTGCCCAGTGGAAATTCTTCATGAACTTCCTGCGCCCCGGGGAAGGACGAAGGGGTATGCTAGACTCCTATAATGTATATTGTTGAATACTTCTTGTACCAATAACTTATCCCAAGAACAAACGTAGTTGCCATACATTCCACCCACAGACATAAGTTTGTATAGGTTAGGACTTTTATAGGTTTTCCTGTAATTTGTAAGTAAAGAGCTATTTCTTGCAGATGTTTTTTCAAAATGTTTGATATTTGGGGGGGGGGGGGGGGGGTTATTTTCTTAAATAACTTTAAAACTATTTATCAGACCCTCATAACAAACCCCTCCATTTAATGTTACACGGTGCAGTTACAAAACTTTAGTCTTAAATTTTCTGTATTACCCCCAAAAGTGTCCCCATATTCAAAATTCACTTATTTACCATATATGTTCGTGTTTGGGTCACAAGAATCCACATGAGTGCCAAATGTCAACTTAATGTGTTCAGTAGTTTCGGAGTAAATTGGCTGTGACAGACGGATAGACAGTAGGACACATGAGTGATCCTATAAGGGGTCCGCCGTATTTTCCTTCCTTTTCCTTTTTCGCAATTGTGTAGGAAATCAGAGTGATAATCATAACTTTTTTCTATTACTTTAAATTACAACCAAAATAAAAATAAACACAATGTCCATAAATTAATTTTCTTGAAATAATTGAAACCGTATTGTTTTGTTTTTTCAATGTAATGTAGAATTCATATCAGAAAATAGGTTTTACCGAATAATTTCATAACTTGTGAATCAATTATTTTTTATATACTGCTGGGGTCCGAAAGAGATCAATAAAAATTAAAATACACCGTTTACCGTATCAATTTTATTATCTCTATAGTAGAGAAAATAAAATCTTGAATCATAGTTTCGTAAAATACTAATAAATGAAATCTTCATTACATCATACAAATTGTAGAAATGTTTATAGTATATACACATAATGGTAATTAAACAAACAAATAAGTATATTTAATAAATGGACTTTAGATATCTTACTAGCCTAGATAATATGGCAATGTGAACCAATGTAATCGTGAAAAGATCGTCTCAATATGAACTTATTTATCCGCTGGTGAGATTATCATATAGCACCTATCTAGCGTGAAAGACGACTATGAGACTATAAAACAGAGGGATGGGCAACAGCGTCCCTTCAGTGGAACAGTGGCCATACTGCGCTCACCAACCCGCCTACCAAGCGTGGTGTGCACTGGCAAATTCCCCGCAAAATGACGATTTAATTGTGGAAATCTATGTGGGAGGCCTTTTTTCAGCAGTGGACGTATATTGGCTGATATGATAATCTATGTAGCACCCAAAATAAGACCGTAAGCGGGTGCATAAAATGGACCATCACTATCCAAGAAAAGCCACGGAAACAAACAATCAAGAAAATGAAGCACCGAAGGGAAAGGGGTCCCAAGACCCTGAAGCACTTTGAATCAAGACTTAATGCATATGAAGAACGAACAAGTTTCATTGTAACCGCGAACAGTGTAAAAATAAATAAAATGGCAAGTGCCTTTCAACGATAATGAGTATTTCTTTTAGAACCCTGTTAGATCTCCTACAGAGTATTGCTTTTAGACCCCTGTTTGAACCCCCACAACATTTGTATGAAAAACCATAGAAGTTCAAGATTTTATAAAACTAATTACGATTGAAGCACGGACTAGAAAAAAAAGATGGACTCCGCGCCACTCATATCGAAAGTGAAGCACCCTACGTATGCCGGCCGATTCGCTTGTACACACGTGCCTTGCGCACACACATGCATCATAGTATGCCAGTCAACCGCCATTACGCGGCAAGACAGCGGCCGTGTAGTTACTGTTTACGTTAATTGAAACAAAAAACCAATAATGCCATCTTGTGTCGTAAAATAGTGTAAAATTAACTCTTTATCCCAAAAAAAGTGTCAAGGAATTACTTATCACAGGTAAGACACTAATTTATATACCATTTTTAATAATTTGAGATTTAAATTATCGTAACTCTTTGGAACATAAAACCTCAACTACACGTGCCTGTGTTGTTAGAAAATAAATGGGTAATTTTCCCGGAAAATGGGTAATATGTTTTTTTATTGAAGCGAGACTTCTTTAGCACTGTGATTTGAGAAATCGGTGAAACCAAAAAGCGACACCAAAAAGAGACAAACATATTCATAAATAGGATTTAGTCTGCGAATACAAGTATAGAGTGTTTCCTACAATCTTCGTCTCCTCTTTGTTCGGGCTTTCGTAGTCGCGACACAAACTAGACTAAACTAGACTGAACTAGACTGAAATAGACTGAATAATACTGAACTAGACTGAAATAGATTGTAATATAATGGACTAGACTGAACTAGACTGAACAAGACTGAACTCGACTGAACTAGACATAACTCGGCTGAACTCGACTAAGTTCAGTCTAGTTCATTCGAGCTCAGTTGAGTTCAGTCTAGTTCAGTCGAGCTCAGTCGAGTTATGTCGAGTGGTTCTCTCGGCTGGAAATCGTGTTTCAGTCGGACACTAGTAGTCTTAATAAATATAAAATATCATATCAGCCTGTCACTGTCCCAGTGCTAACCAAAGGCCTATTTTCATACAGAGAAAGCAAAATTCAATCTACAGAAATAATATTTCCGTTTTAATCTTATCTTTGATGAAAGTATTAATACTACATGTAATATTACCGTTGTTATTAAAAAAACTTGGGAAATTTTTATTCCATCTGGTATCCCTCAAATCACGCACACATGTTCGAAACCGTGCTTCACTTTCGATATGAGTGGCGCGGAGTCCATCTTTTTTTTCTAGTCCGTGGATTGAAGATAAATTTACTATTTAACCACAAACTGCTTTGGTATTCCTACAATAAATTAAAGGGTTGCTTTTTTTTTTATAATCTTTATTTAGTAAAGGGATTAAAGGGTTGCTTTAGTAACAATTTATTGAAACAATCTATTATGTAAGTTAATGTAGATATTTTGGAATTCAATCGTGAGTTCTTTAAATGACAATAATTAAATTTAATGGGTTTTTGACTCTTCATAAACAATAATAATACTCACATTTTATGACAGTATAATAGAGTATTTGTTGCTTAAACGAAACAATAGCATGTGTTTTTGTAACTGTAAGTATTAAGGTACACACCTCAAGGCTGCCTATCATCATATCGGCCATACAACGTTCACTGCTGAACAAAGGCCTCCCCATAGATTTTCACAACTGTATCATCATGTTGAGGGGAATTTGCCTGTACACACCACGCTTGGCAGGCGGGCTGGTGATTGCAGAATGGCTACTGTTCCACAGAAAGGACGCTGCTGCCCATCCCTCTGGTTTAGAGTCCCTTAGCCGTATTTTACGACCTCCGCGGGAGGAGATGAAGTGGTGCTATATTGTTAATCCGGACACCACACGGATAGCCTAGCCTAGGGATACTTTCCATGTATTAGTATAA
The DNA here is from genome assembly GCA_947459985.1 of Diloba caeruleocephala. Taxonomy (NCBI): domain Eukaryota; kingdom Metazoa; phylum Arthropoda; class Insecta; order Lepidoptera; family Noctuidae; genus Diloba; species Diloba caeruleocephala. The sequence continues at coordinate 20,299,704 of OX381611.1, forward strand.
TAATAAAAAAATGGTACAGAAAAGTATTTTAACGTCAAATTGTTTCTGGCACATTTCTCTTCTAAACTCAAAATTCAAAATAATAATAACAAATGGATGACGGCGGTGGTAAAATTTACTAACCCTAATATGATAGTTTCTTCCCTGTGTCTTCAAGACATTGTTTATGAAACGAAATTGTTCATTTTACAACATGGTTAACATAATTATAATGTAAACTGGTGGTGTACACCATGCAATGCCGACATTTAACTAGAGGAAACATGTTGAGACCAATAGGCATGCCGGAAATGGGAGGGACGTCTAGGTTGGAGAGCTAACCTCGTTTGGGTACATGGTATTTAACCGCTGCTAAATATTGAAATAAAATAAATAATTTGTAAATATCGTGAGATGGCTGGCTAAGGATACCACCGACCCATTTCATCATGGGGGTATCGTAAAAAGCGATTATAGGATTATTGCAAAATCTCCCAATGAGGACACAACAACCCAGCTCGGTCGCTGTGGCGATCTTTGGGGAAGGCTGTGTCCAGCAGTAGATTTATTTGGCTGAACTGATGAACGACATAGGAGATATTGCCATAATCACCATGCTGGGCAGACAGATTGGTGATCGCAGTATGTATAACACGGAAGGAAACTTCTGCTCATACTGTAGATATCAACCCTTAGTTGCCTTTTACGACACCCATGGATGGAGAGGGGTGGTCTATTCATTGCCGCAAACTACATGAAACAATAATAGTTGCTATACACGTTAAAAATATGCGTTACATATGTGCGAATGCACCGTACAGCACTGAACTAAACTAATATATATGAATAACTAACTAACAGGGCGTCTACGAAACCCGTGCTAGCTAAATTCTGCCGTCATAATAACATAACGTTATACGTTATTATGCGGTTTCATTAAAGCCTTAGGAAAATGTCTAGCGAGACTACACCCCGACCTTTAGATAATGCAAAGGTTTTTGAATATCAGTTTTCGCTTGGGATAATGGTATACAATGAGTGGAGTGAATGGTATGCTTTAAGTTTATAAGCTGGTTATGAGCTATAGTTTATACTGATTTTAATATGGGATTTTGGATTAGAAAATAGGAGATAGATAGGCACAGAAATCGCCAACTACGAGAGATACTTGGATGGGGTGGCGCGTAGCGTTCGCTGTAAATACTCACTCCGTCCAGTGATAGTCCTGGGGGACACTGGACGTTCACTCCAGAGCTTGGGGCAACTGCCAGGATAAGCCAAGGAGGTTTGTAAGACTGGGTGGCGTCACTTGACCTCCTATAGTTGAATTGTGGGTCCGTTAGCACCTGCGCTCGGTGGTAGAGGGAGCCGGTCATGTAAGGTACACAGGTTTGCGCGACGGTCACGTTGTCGGACCACCACCATCATCACAGCCGGAATACGTCCACTGATGGACAGAAGCTTCCCCTAAGATTGTGACAACGACTGGTGTTGTATGGTTGTGTGCTAATTGGAGGAGTTTGACATAATCGCCACGCTTGCCGGACGGGTTGGCGATCGCAGTTGATTTATAAGTGAACTCGAAGGATGCTGCTGCCTATCCTCCGACTAATTCCATAGTCACCTTATACGACACACGGGGGATGAGATGGGGGGTGGCGTTCTTAGCCGGCACCACATGGCTGCCACTGTCACATTGTTTTCAATGCCACATAGTTCTCCATCCGCCCGGCCCAAGCCATCCAAGTCCTAGCCCACAGTCGTGGCGTTGGACCCTCATATAGCTTGACCGAGATATGCTCGTCACAGCTGCCAACGTCGTGGCGTGGTCCGAGATCAACTAAGGAATCTTGCCTGATCCAGAAATGGAAGCGTCCTGATTCCGCGAGGCGATGATGTCGATTTGCGACGCATCTATGCCTTGAGTCAAGCGCTCCCATCGTATGGTGGTGTATCGGTGGTTTGAGGAGACCGCACGACTGCGCACGGTCTGCCTGGCGATACACCAAATGCCGACGCTGGCAAAGTATTACAACCGGAGAGACTGCTGATAGTTGGTCTTGACTTAGCCGACAACTCCACCCCGTGGAACTCAATAAGAGGGGCACTAGTCCACCATTAGTGCCCCCCCCCCCCCCCCTATCTGCAGGGTTATATCGGGGCTAATCTTCATGACAGACATGTTCGTCGCGAGTGCCCCTAAAGATGGTAGCGTAAAGCGAAGAAGACGATCACATGTGGGGTTTCACGGGGGTCTATTCTCGGCCCCTCTTATGGCACTACACCTACAATGCGGTCCTGTGTGTCGTTCTTCCTACTGCCGTCAGCTTAGTTTGTTACGCTGATGACACTCTTGTGTTGGCCAGCGGGGAGTGCTTCGAAGGAACCATTCGGCTTGCCAAGCGATGGCAATAATCTTGGTCGAAATAAACGTTCTGGGAGTGCAGATAGCGTCTGAAAAAACCGAGGTGCTATGTTTCCACAAACAGCCGGAGAGCAAGGAGCCTCCCAGTTCGCTAATATGCAACGGTGACGCGCAAATCAGGGTAGGCTGGTACATAAAGTACCTAGGGCTGACCCTGGTCAGTCGATGGGGCTTCGAAAAGCACTTGGAGTGCCCTGGATCCCTGGGTCGAAAGGGTTGTGGGTACCTTTCATTGGCTACTGGCAAACACAGGGGATTGAGAGAAGAAATTCCCTGCCTCTACGGGGGAGTCGTGCGGTCCATGTCCCCCTACGGAACACCTGTTTGGTAATCTCGACTCTCGGGCGCAGAGCGGCTATACGGATTACACGACGGTACCGAACTCTGTCGGCACGTTTTCCGCATTTTGGTATCCTGGTGGAGATGAATGCCCGGAAGCTTTAGACGGCAGGCTTGGCGGCGTGCAATCGCGAGCACGCAAGCTGATCATTATTTACTGCATGCGCAAAAGCGCGTCGTTGAGGCCATCTTGCCGCTCTTCGGAGTCTGGCTCCAAAACAGAGAGCGCGTCACATTCCACCTGACGCAGGTATTCACCAGACACGGTTGTTTCGGCGTGTACTTGCACAGGATACGATGCGAGATCACGGCACAGTACCAATACTGTGGAGACGATCAGCATATCGCACAGCACACGCTCGGAGAATTCTCTGCGTGGATTGACTCTATCTTTATTTATCTATCTTTTCCCTCTCTATGTGTGTCTGTTTTGAAAGATAGACTGAATTTATATTATTAATCATAAGGTTAGTTTTAGGGTTAATGGCTAATGTTACTTATAATAAATCAAACAATCTGAAGAGAGATTTACATCCGGATAAGTATGGTACTCATACCTAATATATCAATCATAAATATAGATAATAATCTTCGTAATTGAGTGTCTCACCTCATAAAAGCCTAAGTCATGATGTTTGTTACTATAAACATTAATATAAAAACACACAAAGCACGCGAGAATACTTTATAAATATTAATTAAAGTGGAGACACGTTTATTAAAAGAAGTTGCTATATTATTTCTTGGAACAATTGTCTTGAGAGTCTTATTCATAAACATATTTTATTTAAGCAGCCGTTATTGCTACGTACAATATAATATTAAGACATGTTTTTAAAATACGTCTCTTTTGCGTACAAAGTATTAGAGCCTTTTTTTGTAGGTTGGGACCAGTCAGCCCATCCAGGTGAGACTAAATTTCAGTTTGTATATTCGACGGGTATAATTGAATTTTACGTGTATATGCAGCAAAGATATGCCCATACAATAGGTGAATATACATATACATCTCTTTATCTACCTACTAGGCGTAAAAAAGTTATCATTTCATTATCACCATCATAGCGACCCGCCAACATTCTGGTGTTTTTTATTGGTTGTGAATTGTATGGTCACGAGCAACAGAGCTCTTTCTTGTTCCCGAGCCTGCTCAGAGGCTCATGCCAATAAAGAGCTGTTTTGGTAACGCGGACCTTAGCAATTAACCAGAATTCTGCCAACAACAAAGAAAAAAACAAACATACGTATCTAATGTTTGTAAAATATGAGTACATGCATGTTATTTTTGAAAACTGATAATTTAAAAACGTCTGGAAGATATTATTTGCTGGCTGGCTTTTATGAATGAACTTGGGTTCTAATACGATACAAAGTCTAGTCATAAATATATGTGTATTATGCAATCCCTGTATTCGGATGTCTAGCCAAGGTACACCGCAATTGTGAAAAGCCAAATTGTCGGGTTCGAGTATAAGAGGCAGCCTCGTAAAATTAATATGTAGGGAGTGGTTCTTGCTAAATGTGGGCAGTATTAAAACGGAGTACTAATAGGAGGAGGGGTGCCTTCACAACCGCAGACTTTATGTCCTCAGACCAGTCTAGAATTATTAATTAACCGAATGGTGATTGCATTCCTTAGTTGCGGTCTCCGTACTTATTTGAGTTCATAAATTGGTAATGGTTTAAGGTTATAAATCACGGGCATTGAAATGAAGTCAGTTTTAATTAAAGATAAATTGTACTGCTATATCTCCTATACCTAAAGTTTATCTATCTATCACAAGAAAAAATAACAGTCTAATACACGAATTAATTGGTAGAGGTATAATAACTAGTTCGAGCAAAACATAAAGGCAAATTTTATTGAGGTTTGACCACCATTTGACCATACATAAATCCCATAGATGTTATTGACAAGACGTTGTAATTGAAGTAAATTAAACAGCTTTTAATATGTATTGTGGATACTAACTTAATTTAACTATTTCGTTCTTGAAACCATAACCTCAGAAATATCTATAAACAAAAGGGTACTTGGCGGGGCGGTTCTAAGGACCAAAGTAAAATCTGCCAATACGTTAAACACTGCAAAACATATAAAGTTACTGTCAATTTTTTGACATCTGCCTGTTAATTTCTCAATACAAACATATAATTAAAGAGAAAATATCAATTCAAAATCAATACAAATTCAATTCTGAGCTCACAAATATGCTAAAAAGTAACCTATACATTATACTTAAGAAATATCTCAGTAAAATACTAAGCAACCGAGTCAAGACCGAACAAAGAACAACAATCGCATTCATTTGACGTCTAATTTACATAAATATGAGATTTTCGCGAATAATCATACTTAAACACCGTTGATTTGGAATCGTGGTACAATGAAGATTGCTTCCGACCCGCTGAGCAATATGTCTAAAGAGAAATTTGAATATAAGTTACGCCGCGTATCTTGTTAAAATTAAGGATTTAAATTTAAATTTGTGAAGCGTCCTGGGGCGAATAGGTGAAACGAAATAAATATGAATATGAATGGGGAATCAGACAAGTACACGAACGGGTTTCGAATTATTAACTTTTCGAGTGCACTCGGTTTCGTCGGTACCGTCGGGAATATAAGCCTTTCCTCGAGCATACGTACGTTTAACAAGCTTGTCATTTTCTAAGCGCCAAATCTTGAATGTAGTAATGATTTTATGTTATGTTAAGAAGGGATTTTGTATGTGATCAAAGGCCCGTATACCGTGTGGTGCCGGCTCAGAATACCACCACCCCATCTCCTCCCGGGGTGTCGTAAAAGTCGACTAAGGGATTAGCTGGAGGATGGGTAGCAGCATCCTTCGAGTACATTAACAACTCAACTGCGATCGCCAACCCGTCTGCCAAGCGTGGCGATTATGCCAAAAACCCCTAATGAGCCCACTACACACCCATATCGGTCATTGTGGTGATCTTTGGGGAGGCCTGTGTCCAGCAGTGGACTTCATTCGGCCGAAATGATGAAAGGCCCGTAACTTTATTTCTGTCATTCTTCTTACGTGGGAGAGCCAAGCTGTAGTGCTCAGTTGACTAGAGTTTGTTTCGTACGGTGAGCGAAGAATACCAGAAGCCCGGCCCCCAAAAATATTGCAGACATGACATGAGACTTCCAAGGAGATGTATGTCAGTCCTAAAGATCAGCAACAAATACGCGAGTTCTCTGGCTCTTGGTCCTCCGTCAGTACCTAACGCTAAGCCTCCAGATCCTCGATACAATCACACTATAGCTGCCAATTGGTGCCCCGCTTTAAGCCACATCTCAGAGGGGATGACTGTAAAGTGGTCATCCCTTCTAGTAGAGGCGAGGTGAATGTAAAAAGGCCACCACCCCCATGTACATCTTGGGGGGATTGTAAAAGATCTCCCCGAACCCTCTCTCTTTCCGCATAGCCTACTGCCGTGACCTCGCGTCCTATCCTGTCCAAGTACGAACTGAAACACCCGTACCCAGTGAAGTGTCAGCGAAAAACAATCCTTTCCATAATAATTGTAATGCTAACCAGTCCCGGTTTTAGACATTATTTATTTAGTCTAATAATTTACTAGCTACAAACTGGAATACAGTAAAGTTTAAACTGTGGCTTAAACACTTCTGCTTGCACAGCTGCAGAATATCTGTCACTGCCATATTGCTTATTCTTCAGTAGGTAATATAATAATAAGATAATCTCCTGGAATTGCTCCACTCCGGGGAAGGGTGGAGGGGCTGGACTCTTACGAGCTAAAACCTGATACCTCCTTTGTGCACATTAATCCTGGGTCACGTCAGTCAGCGGTGGTACTATAATATTGGTCCTCTCCTTGGTAGTCATGTTACTGACCACAAGAAAAAAAATTGGTTACATTTAAATAAATTTAAAATGTTCTGAGATCGGAGTGTCATTCGTACAGAAAAATTATCGGGAGTCTAATGTAATTCTGCCTGGTGAATCATATATGAAAGTAGTATAATAATATATCAATGGAGTTTCGAAGAGAAGGAGTTTTATTACATTTTTATTAAATAAATCCCGGTCTTTACTTCTGCCTAAACTACGATCCCTACAGTAAGTACATACCTTTTTATCGTAGGGTTAATCCTCATGGACTTCCTCCGCCTTGGGAAGAGCGGAGGGGCATGCCGGACTCAAACCGGCTAAAACGGTGTCCTTCCTCTTACCTCTAGGCGGTGGTGAGGTGCACCCTTGTCTGCATTAGACCACGCCCCCGTTGCAATAAAAGACCCACCACCAGTAAGTAGTATAATTAGTGTTTTTTTAATTAGTAATTAGTGACATTCACATACTGCCCCAACCCTTCGACATCTCAAACAGTTGACAAACAGACATAGGTTTTCCCAAAGTTCTCGGATATAAAAAAGAAAGAAACAAAAAAAGAAAAGGATTTATTTCTGAACACCACACAGACGCGCATTAACAACACCAAAGTAGTAAACATATTTTTGTTTTTCCCCTTGCAACACTCACGCCATTTAATACATTACCTCGCCAAAGAACTTGGAATCCAGGCTACCATTATTAACAATAAAAAAAAAGTAATACAGTACGTACTGTACTGCTCTGTTTAGTACGTGAATGTTGGCAAGAGATTTAAATTTCTAATAAAGCAACATAATATTAATTCATACTATATAAACAATTAAATTAAAATAATTGTGCGCCGCAAGTGTGCAGAAAATGATATTTTAATGATATTAATGATATAGTCTGGTTTTATACTGTGTGCTCATTAGGGATTTTGCCATAATCGCCACGATTGGTAGGCGGGTTAAAGATCGCAGCTGAGTTGTAAATATTCTAGAAGGACGCTGCTGCCCATTGCCCATCCTGTGGCCATACCCATAGTCACCTTTTACGACACCCATGGGACGAGATGGTTTGGTAGCACCGACCATTCTTAGCCGGTACTAGTCAGTTATATTTTCACGGTTTATTTTATTATCATCGACATATACAAGAACGAAATTTAAAAAATGCGTGTGTCAGCACGTCTGGGGTTTACTCCGTAAGTACAATTGCCTCAATAATTAATAGGCAGTGAGGGTTAAAAAATAAAAACATGGTTGTTTATATGTACGATATATATCATATATAAAAGTGAATTATAACCTACGAAGTAACTGCATCCACATGTTCGTCAGATTTTCTTCCACTGTCACTTAAACTAGATTATTCTATATATTTTTTTTTTAATTTATTTGTTTAATCACTCAACTGCACTCCACAAATGAAATATCAATATGCACATGTTTTTTTAAACTTTGAGTGTGAGGCACTAGGATTACTCCTATGTCGTGGGTGCATTTAGACATGAATTCCACATACAATACACCCAGACCTGGAACAACTACCTGTAGATCATACAAATATTTGTTCCGTGCGGCAATCGAACCGACGACCCGGAGCGCAGCAACCGACCGTATCAATAAAATTTAACGCATTTTAGTTAAAGCTCGACAACATTTTCCTCCTCATCAATTTTTCATAGCGGGGGCCTTATACATAAATCGATTCTTGAGGAGTAAACTCCAATAATAAAATATGGCAGACGTTAGAGTTTTGAAAATAAACATTTCTACTCGTTTATGCAGACGGTACGCAGACATCTCAAAATCAAGTAGATAGGCCAACGGAGACAATTTAGTCGCAACGTATAATTTGGGTTTCGGCTAAGGACTCAAGTTACCGGCCGAGCGCCGAATTTCAAGAGCCTCTTATCGGACTAGTGCCAGGGAACTATAGCTGGAGCCCTTTTATTATTTGCAGTTGCAACAGTTCCTTTTTGCTTCTTTTGATAACCATCTGTGTAAAGTACCTATGAGACAAATACTAACGATTGAATCCTTACTAGAATGGTTACAGATAAGAGGTAATCCAATAATTCGATTGTTTATCACATCAGTATCAGTTAATTAATTACTACATAAATGCATCACCAATATCATTTAATATATTACGTTCACTTATTAATACAATTCACTTAGATATAGATAATCCGAAATAATACTTTACGAGGTTCTTTATTATTATATATCTCATTTGTATATAGATATTTTGTACATGGTTTAGCAATCAAATTACGAGAATACTTTAACGTAATTTAAAAAAACATTGTGTTATCCGAAATTGTATTTTTCTATTAGGATTTTGTATTATCCAATATCAATTTATTTTATAATGCGTTCTGTAATACCTACACCTTGCCAAAACTGCGTGGGCTTTTTCAGATTATGCTAGTTCTCAATGAACTAAAATATAATAAAAGCATGTAGAAATCGAAATAAATATTGGAGAGTATCTAGTATAATCATAATAATAGTAATTTATTTATTTATTCAGAGAATCTCCATATGTGAAGTAACAATTTTCTTAAAATCTATGTTAGTAGATAGATATATATATAGTGAAATACATACTTTTTGACCGGTATATTAATAATATCGCAAAATAATCTATTCTTTAATTCCATTATTCCAGTCAGAATATAGAGCGTTTACCCCTGTCCTCACCCGAAAAAAGAATGCAACAAAAAGCAAACCGCTCCGAGATCTACCTAAAATAAAAATACATATTGAAGCTTTTAAAATTCCGCCATTTTTATTCCTCTTTAATTGCTGGAGGTAACAAAGGAAGATCGAATAACTAAGAGGAAATTCTGCGTTTTAGGTCTATCCATGCATTGTTTGAATGGTAAGCGTTCGTTTTTATTTAAATGATAATAATTTTGTTTTCTAACACTGTAAATATCCATGTACCTATTTTTATTCTTTTGTATAAACGCAGTGATGTGCCCAGTTTTCAGTATTAAGTTCATTGCAGCTGCCGCACTATCTCTGTTTACAGAGCATTAAACACGTTGGATTTTCCTTGGAACGTTTGGACTAACAAAACAATGTTTTCATTAATCGTTTATAGCGTTTTGTTTATATTTAAAATATCAAGACTTTTGCCTATGATTGTAACCACAACATTAAAAGCATCTTAATGCCCGCCTCTTCTTGGCGTATTATTAAGTTTCCCTGCTCTGATACTGGAATAGTTGGATGAGAGTGGTATGTGACCGCTCGTTGTGGAAATCTAAGGGGGAGGCCTTTGTTCAGCAGTGGACATCCTGTGGCTGATATGATGATGATACTGGAATTTGCTTTGACTAATGGAAACGGTTGTGTACTCACTAGTAACAACACAAATAATTCCTTATGATGCCACCAGTTCTAGATACTAGTAAGATTTCACGGAAAAAGACGAATTTATAATTTTAATAATGTAAAACGTCTAAAGGAAAAATTTATATTCACATTCATTAAAGGGTATAAACTCCTGGGCTTTCTTTATTGTGGGCTACATAATATTACAAGTTACAATTTGACGTCTAAATAAAGCTTGGTGCACGAGTGGGTATTTCATAAAATTTAAACGTAACCGTCACGTATGCACTACAGTGTTGCAACGTGTATCAGGCGCCCATAACCAAGAAGGCATTATCCAGTAACAGCTGCTCAGCTTTCCGTACGTGGACCGAAGTTAATTAGAAGCCTTTGCGAACCGCGGTCCGCCTGCGGTTTTAATAATTTCCAACGTCCAACGTAAGAGAATTGATATAAATGATTTTGTTGGACCCCACACTAATTTGAGACCGAAGTTTCGCCCGTACTTGGGATTAATGACTGTCTGAATAGCAACATGAGCTTAGTTTTGTATTAATGCATTTTGCTGTCGAATGGGCATTCACTTTGAACATGACACAAACCAATGTTTGGAAGTATGTATAACGTCAATAATTTCGTGTCTAAATGAAGGAAGCTCTTATCTGTGAGTTTTTTGCTAGGGAAATTACGAGTATAACTCACGTTCTGAACGGGCTTCGTACTATTAAATATAAGTGACGTAATAATTGCAATATTTTATTTTATTTTTTCTTCATTAGTGCCCAAAGGCGCTACGAACGTCTTTTGGAACTAGTGGCAAATTTCAAGACTGTTGATCACTGGAAAGTTCTGTATAGGTTTCGATGATCAGTTAGTGAGTGCAATAAGACTTTTAGTAGAAAATACGCTTTGAAAGGCAGTATATTTTTACTAACTTTTTGTTTTATTTTGGCTTTTTGGTTTTTTCGTCATTTCGGCCGAATGAAGTCAACTGCTGGACATAGGCCTCCCGCAAAGATCACCACAATGACTAATATGGGTGTGTTGTGGGGCATATCCCCGTATTGCCATAATCGCCACACTTGGCAGACGGGTTGGCGATCGCAGTTGGGTTGTTAATGTACTCGAAAGACGCTGCTGCCCATCTTCCGGCTAATCCCTGAGTCGACTTTTACGACACCCACGGGAGGAGATGGAGTGGTGGTATTCTGAGCCGGCGGCACCACACGGCAATCTGAGCCGGCACCACACGGCACATGTTTTTTTTAGCTGTATGAAATTACACATTAAAATACACTAAGCTGTTGTATATTAATTCCGACTTGATACCATAAGCCGTTTCTAAGAAAAAGGGCCTTGAACCATGGAGAGACAGATAAATGAACAACAAAGTGACCCTATAAAAGTTTAGTTTTTCTACTATGAGGTACCGAAACATAAAACAAAATAGTACTACCTATAAGTTTAAAGATCACACCTTAACCAGCAACGAGTCAACATTAAAGCTTAGAAAAGCTTATCATGCGTTTATTAACAAGCCCGTTCCCTCATATTCTTCCTCTCCAGATCTGAAGTTATATTGCAAAATTTTGCCACAAAGATTTTACAGTCGGCCGCCTGTTACACCAACCCTCCTTGGGTATGCTAGTGTTAGTGGTTTACCCACTACCTGCGGGTAACCCAAAGTGCTTAACGGTACGCACCGGGTGCCAAACTGCCTTAGTCGCCTTCTACGATACCCACGTGATGAGATAGGGTAGCTCTATTCGTGACACGAAACCACAGAAGCCTGTTCCCTCAAGAATAACAATCAACCGTCTGATAATAAAACAATTTTTAGCGGATTAGATCGCGTGTAGTATAGATTTTTGTTTTTCCTGGCGTTTCTAATACTTTGCAGTATTCGTTTAAAATTGTTTTATTATAATGTGTAATAATCGCGAAAACCTAAGACATTACTAATCAACCGTCTCTTGTAATCGACCATTGGACGTTTAATTAAATAAGCATTTTGTACTCGCACGTTAGTAAATATGCAGGCTGCCTTGCCTGTTTCTGGTTCTACTCCAGGAACTTTAATTTTCACGACGGCAAAATATATATTTTAGAAGAATAAGGAAATGTTTATAATACATAAGAGCACTACGCTCGTCAGGTTTCGCGACAGTTCGCTGAAGCGTCTGCATGCGCGTCAAACTTATCCTCAGTTATTAACTGGCATGTCAGTTTCTAATTACTCGATCCAGTTATCACCTGCGACTGACGGCTACATTTCTACCCCGTCTACACCACTTTATTCAGACCTTATGTCTCGGTGAAGACGATCAAAATAAAAGGCTCGTTGCTCGAATACGAGGTCTAGCAAAAGTGGTCCTTCGATCCGCCTCCGAAGCAACGTGAAGTCGCGAAATATGTTCAGATGACAGCTCCATTATAGTAATGTGTCAAACAAGGGGTTTAAGTTATTATTAATGGTGGGAAAGGTAATAATTTTCTTTGTTTTCTTACGTTGCGTACTACTATTGTTTCTAGTCTTAATGTGTACGTGATGCCGACAAATGGTGCGCGGGCTTTTAAAATATAGTTATGAGTCGTAAAGTCTCAGCGAAATAGTGAATATTCACAACGGCCACGCTAAACACATATTTATAAATGATAATATATGGTAAACACTTTTTTGTTGTTTCACGGGTGACGAGAAATATTTATGCTTTAAAGAATTTCTTACCAAGATACGTTTTCATCATCATATCAGCCACAGGACGTCCACTGCTGAACAAAGGCCTCCCCCTTAGATTTCCACAACGAGCGGTTACATGCCGCCCTCATCCAACGACTCCCAGCGACCTTCACCAGGTCCACCTCGTTGGAGGTCGTCCCACGCTGCGTTTTCCGGTGCGCGGTCTCCATTCTAGAACCTTTGTGCCCCAGCGGCCATCAATTCTACCAGCAATGTGTGTACGTTTTAAGGGTCTTCTATCTTCCGAAAGAATATGCCATTTGCACCTTTTTGATATATTAGGCGATCGCAAACGAGCCTTCGCTTAATGCTAAGTAGTCATCGCCGCCCGTAAACATCCGCTACACTATAGGAGTGGCTGATGCAATACAAATCTATTAGGGAGAAGGGGCGAAAGGCGAGTGAAAGGAGGGGGATAATGAGGGGGAGTAGGCTTCCGGTACTCGTCACTCATCGCATGAAACATAACCACATAGTATTGGTACTGGTACATGAAGACAGTGCCCTTTTGCTAGTTTACTGGCTAACAAAGCCAAATCCTGATTTTCTTAAATTGCTTATGCCTGAAGCCCGAATACGTCAACGGCTTATACCATATTCAATGCACAAGAGACAAATAGAACATGCTGGTCATACACTAAATAAATGTAATTGTGTCCTTTTGCAACATTTGAGAAAGGGAATATAACTTCTTCGTAAGAGTAAAGATAAGATAAGATAAAAATATTTTTATTCGTGTAAAACCATATGCAGGCACTTATGAATAGTCAAAACTTTAATTGCCGCGTTCCAAGATGTTGATTTCCCATGGAGAAGAACGGGCAAGAAACTCCATGGTAACTCTTTTTAAATCATAACAATTGTTATAGTACTTTTTATTACATTGTTCTCAAAATAAATAATGTGAGGACAATGTAGCAGAAAAAAGTAAACTTCTTAAAAAGTCCACATTAAATAAGCCTGATATTTAGAAAAACTTATGATTAAATTGTCATGGCAGAATTAAGCTGACCAATCCCAACAGACCGCACTCGACGCATGCATCAGCGTCGCTCAGCTCAACCATATTGTAGGGCAACTAAGCGACCCGATACACGACGCCACCATCAGCAGGACACTTGAGTGAGCATGACATACCTAAACTGCCAGACAACTATTACGTCAATGAAACAAAATAAATTAATAATCCACATGGTCCTCGCACTTTCAGTTTCAAATATAAATGAAGTGAATATATAAAAAAAAAAAACAAGTAATTGGTGTCATTTAAACAAATTGAGGATGGAGGATGATCAAATGTCATTAAACGAATTAATGTAATCCATTAAAAAATAATGTCAAAATAAATAAAAACTAATGGCAATGGTATTTGATACATCAAACCCAATAATGTCAATATCGGCCTTTGAACATTGGAGCAGCTCAATCCCAAGCATTTTTGTCGTCCATATACTCTGTAACTTTATAAAACCCTTTCTACACAACGTTTGGTTTATAATGGACTTGAATTTATTAAAACTTAATTTCTGAATATCACTTGGGATTTTATTGAAAAAACGTACACACACAGTAGTCATTGATGTACTGCCTATTTACCACAATATCACTGATTTCCGTGTTATAGGTAGTGAATTAGAATAAGACAGGCATAGCATCCATAGACCTTTTATTTTTATTTTTTTATTGGTGCCCAGTGGAAATTCTTCATGAACTTCCTTCGCCCCGGGGAAGGACGAAGGGGTATGCCGGACTCCTACCGGCTAAAACCACTGGGGCGGTCATCTTCGGCACCTAAGGGAGGCTCCAGGTCCTCGTATGATCACACTAGAGCCGCCCACTGGTGCCACGCCTATTGGCACATCTCGGAGAGGGTGACTGTAAAGCGGTCACCCCCCCCCCCCCAGGGGGATTGTAAAGGATCCCCCAAAGCGTCCCATGGCAGCGCGTGACCACATGCGTGCTACCGTCTTCTCTTGGGTCGCTTGGTGTGGGCACGCAGATTCCCCAATCTACGCACCCGCGAACCCAGAGGTCCCCCACCTTATAGCAATGGCAGGGGTTTTCAGGCGTATCGGAATTAGGCGCCAGAGCGGTTGTTACTCCGGCGCCGTCTCCTTCTTCTTCGAGCGGGATTGGCCCTCTCCCGATCCCGCTCTGAGGTCTCCTTCTGGAGCATGACGCTCTCACAGAAGGAGACCACTGCATTCCAGTTTTCGTGCTCTGCCAACATAGTCAACACTACTGCTGGCAGAGAGAGATCTTGCCCGATCCGATCGACCAGGATCCGCCGCTCGGCGGCCCACGCAGGGCACGCCCCGAGCGTGTGCTGTGCGGTGTCCTGGTCGCTATCACAATGGTGGCATTGTGCCGTGGCCTCGCGTTCAATCCTGTGCAGGTACGCACCGAAACAACCATGCCCGGTGAGCACCTGCGTCAGGCGATAGGTGACGCGCTCGCACCTTCTGACCAGGCTCCGAAGAGTGGCAGGACGGCCTCGACGACGCGCTTGGTCGCAAATTGCCACTCTGCGCTGCAGACCGTGAATTTTGGTTCTGCAGCGCTGGGCGCCTGATAGTCGAGCTGACCATACAGGCGCCCCGTATAGGACCACGGACCGCACGACTCCTCCGTAGAGACGGCGAACTTCCTCACATGGTCCCCCGAGATTGGGCAGCAGCCGGTGTAGAGCACCCACTATCCTCTCATCTCGGGGGACGAGGCGCTGGAAGTGCTCTTCGAAGCCCCAACGACTATCCAGGGTGAGCCCCAGGTATTTCATGTACCGGCCCACGCCGATTTGCGCGTCACCAACGCGTATCCATGAACTGGGTGGTTCTCTGCTTCTCGGCAGTCTGTGGAACCATAGCGCCTCGGTTTTCTGAGGCGCTATCCGTAGACCCAGGGCGTGGATTTTGGCCACGACAATTGCCACCGCTTGCTCCGCAAGCCGGATGGTTCCCTCGAAGGACTCCCCGCTGGCCAACACCAGAGTGTCATCAGCGAGCATCCATAGACCTATCTTCAGCTACTCTGAAAGACATAGCGACGTACTACAATGCATGAGCGGTTCACGCGACCCTTGCAATAAGCTGATAAACGGTAAAAAGATGAAACAACGAAGATAAAATTTAATCCAATAAACAAAGTATTTATAAAGGGCTTTATTTAAGACGAGGCCAATGGAACTCGCTTCACTGGTCCTTAGATACGCCTCATCCAATTTCACGCTTAGCCTTACTCTCTTTTGTTAATTGCTAATTTGTATTAAGAAATTCGAAAGATTATTGTTTATTATTTGAGTTGCGAAATGAAATTTAATTACTTTTATCGTTTAATTTTCATTTTAACTTTGCCCGTTTATTGAGTTAATTACATGTATGGTTTTATAAAAATGATCAATGTATTATGTGTTTCTCGATCCATTGCTATCGACTTGGACCGACTAAAACCACCGGAGCGGTTAATTTCGGCACTGATGGGAGGCTCCAGGTTCTCGTACGATCACACTAGTGCTGCGCGTTGGTGAACCCCAGGTACTTCATGTACCGTCCCACCCTGATTTGTGCGTCACCAACATATTCCGTGTGGTGTCCGGATTAAGAATATAGCACCACTCCATCTCTTCCCGTGGATGTCGTAAAAGGCGACTAAGGGACTCTAAACCAGGCAGCTGCGTCCCTTCTGTGAAACGGTAGCCATACTGCGCTCACCAACCCGCCTGCCAAGCGTGGTGAGTATTGGCAAATACCCCCCAGAGTGATGACACAGTTGTGAAACTCTATGGGGGAGGCCTTTGTTCAGCAGTAGACGTTAAATGGCCGATATGATGACACATATCCATGAAATGTTTGTCTGCTATGCGGCAGTGTTTGGAACCGTATTGCCTCGATTTTGTGAGGTGCTATCCGCAGACTAAGGGCCCGGATTCCTTTCGAATAGCTTTGAAGCTACGTGTAGCAAGGTAATGAGAGTGCACCCAGATGGAGACTCCGCGGCTGTTCCTTCCTTCCTCAGGAGAACGAATCCGGCTTCCTTCTGGCTGGACAGGAACACACTGTGACGGAGGCCGCTGATCCCCAAGAGACTGCAATGCATACACCCACGCGCGGCCAAGAATGCCATTCAGGCCGGGTGCGGTATTAGGGGCCTTCGGACGACCAAAGGCTCAGCATAGGTGAACGCATTTGCCAACTCCCTTTCCAAATTCTCCAACTTCTCAGCCCAGTCAGTGGCAATCGAGGGTGGAGAGGTGCTGAAAGGAAAGAGAGTAGAAAGCACTCCCTACAGCATATCCGGGGCCATGGTTTCAGTCACCGAAGGGTAGTCGGCACCCCTTCAGTGACACATGGATGGAACCAATTATATGTTTATATGAATATATTTAGTACGTGTGGTTCTGTGTTCTCAATTTAGAATACAGCACCACTTTATCTCCTCACGCGAAGGTTGTAGACATCACATTGTATGTTGTGTGTATTTTAACTGTGTACATACTTCAGCCCGTAACCGTCCACTGTTGAACATGGGCATCCCAATGATCACTAGAATAAGTGGTCATAGGGGATATTGCCATAATCACTCGCTTGTTGGGTGGATTAGTGATAGTACCTTATTCCGTCCGTGTGTGCCTCGCAGTGACACACGGACGAAGGTAAGCAATAATAACACGTTTAATAATTGATCGCACACACATGTGTGTGTATTTCAATTAAAGATGGTCAATTACAATCTGATGTGTAATTCGACCACCATAACTGTCGGTTGTACGCATTTCTTGTTGTCATTATTTATTTTATACAACTTGGTGACATGACAAGCAAGTAATTCGGCTGGTGGTAAGTGATATGCCTGCCCATAACAATAAGAATGCTACCCAGGACTAGTCCTGTGAGGCTTCACGCTGCGCACCTCGAGACGTAAAGTTATTTAGTCTCTTATGCCCAGTTCACTAGCTACAGTGCATCTGGCACTGGGATGGTACCTACCTAGCTGGCCTCTTAGAATAAGACACCTGCCACCAGTAAAAAAATCTGACATGAAAGCATTTGTCAGTTCTTTAAGAAAATCGAAGGGGATTTCCCATTGTGCTTAAGACCGTGGGCCCAGAGTGGGGTTAGATTTTTTGTTTTTCTTAAAGTCACTTTGCCGCACCCTAGGATTTCTCCTGTGTCATGGGTGCGTTTACATACATGAACTCCACATACAATACACCCAGACCCGGACCAACTACCTGCAGATCATACAAATATTTGTTCCGTGCGGGAATCGAACCCACGACCCGGGGCGCAGCAGCTGCACCAACCGTGCCGTCCTGCTGCGTCCGCTGCGTTCCCTTATGCTAAGTTCTCTGCTGTCAATCCTTTACAAATAACCATCCTCTTAATTATTTTGTGTAATATGGAGCATATAAATGTAAAAATATTGTATTAAGCATGACAGACCAATGTTTTTCTGGGAAGTTTGTTGCACCGTTTCTTCTCTTCAGCTCAAGCGCTAGGAAGCGGTGAAGGGTGGGCTTATATAGGTGCTTTCTTATGTTGACGGTCACACGCTTTGCACAGAGCCTCCGAGTTGTGTGCTTTGCGGTGAGTCGGGTCATCCCGCGAATTATCGCGGATGCCCCAAAGCGCCGCGCGCTAACAACAAGGCAGCAAAGCGCAAAGCGGCTACCCAAGCCTTCGCGGCCGCCCATTACGCCTCTCAGGCCCCTCCCACGTCCCAACGACTCAGCCCTCAAAGGCCATCGCCGTGGAACGCGCTGAATCATCAGCAAGCGTTCCCCGCCCTGAGGCCTAGTTTACTGACCCAACAGGCGACCCAAGCGTCAGCGATTCCCTCGCTGATGACCGCCCCCCATACGGTACCGTACCTTCCCGTGCCGTACAACCAACCCGCACCACAAGTGCACTCTCAGAGGGCCGCCCCTCCCTCACCCCAATCCACACCCCATCTCAAAACCGACGACCTCTCTGTTTGCCTCGGTCTTCTCAACTCTGTCGACCCGAACAGAGTCGCCCAAATGGCCGCAGCCATTAGGGCAAACCAGGGTCAATACGGCCTCATGTTAGTACTCAGCGACTTCGCTGATGTCTCATCCGCCCTCCTCTCCTACCGCGTTCATCCGTAATGGATACACAAAACAGGTGCAGAACAAAACCCCGATCCCTTAAAATAGGCATCTTCAATGCCAACAGCATTAATGGCCAAAAAGACGAAATCGCCTTATTCCTCCGCGACCACCTTATTGACATTATGTTGATACAAGAGTCCTTTTTGAAACCCTCTCACAGGAACCCTAGAATTGCAAACTACGATATAGTGCGCAACGACAGGACCCACTCCCGTGGAGGAGGCACTCTTATTTACTATAAGAGATCCCTTTATTGCATGCCCCTAGATACCCCGTCCCTTTCCAATTTAGAGGCATCTGTGTGCAGAATAGGCATGACAGGTCATCAACCGATCACTATAGTGTCGGCTTACCAATCCCCCAATACCCAAGACGATCCAATCCAATCGGATCTCGAAGCACTCTTCGATTTAGGCGACTCCGTCATAGTGGCGGGAGATCTGAATGCCAAACATGAGTCTTGGAACTGTCTCACCCACAACCACAGAGGAAGTAAATTATACTCCCTCAGTACCCTCCTCAATTTTGACATCATCGCCCCGATGTATCCCACTCACTACCCCAGCAATGTTAATCATCGCCCGGATATACTCGACATAGCACTTCTAATGAATGTCAACCTCAAGTTGCATTCCATTGAAGTACTACAAGAGCTAGACTCCGATCACCGTCCTGTGGTCCTTCACCTCACCTCCCGCTTTGGCCCCACGGACACAGGGCTACCCCCTCAGACCATTGTGACGACGGACTGGAGGAAAGTTAGGCAACGCCTCAACGACCCCTCGTCCGCTCAGTTAGATAGAATTCCCGAATGCATAACGTCAGTCGCAGACACGCTAGGCGCGATCGACTCCCTCACCGGGCATGTACAGTCCGTCGTGGACGAATGTTCACGGCGAGTTCCTGCGATGGAAGACCATCGCATGAAACTCCCTGACGATGTACGTGCACTGATGACGGAGAAGAACGCAGCCCTTAGAGCGTACTCATCTTTTCCCAGCGAACCCAATCGCCTCTTTATGCGCCACCTGCAGCGTGCTGTCAAGGAACGTATTAAGGAGTGCCGAGAGGCTAACTGGGATAAGATGTTGGGCGACTTAGAGCCAACCCACCTTGCGTTCTGGCATCTGCAACGGAAACTCAAATCCGAAACATCCAATGCTGTCCCCCCCCTCAACCGTCCCAACCAAAGGCCGGCCTTTGATGACGACGAAAAATCTGAATGCCTAGCTGACAGTCTAGAAGCGCAATGTTCCCCAAGCACTCTACCTGTAGACCAAGCTCACCTCAAAAAGGTTGACGCTGAAGTCGAACGTAGAGCAGCTATTCCGCCTGCCGACCCTGACGACCCCCTCCCTCCGGTCACGGCAGTCGAGGTCAGAAATCTCGTGAAAAAGATTCACCCTCGCAAAGCCCCCGGCTCTGACGGTATCACCAACAAGGTGATTAAACTCTTCCCCGAACGTCTTATCGCCTTAATGACCGTCATCTTCAATGCGGCATTAAACAATAACCTCTTTCCGCATACGTGGAAACAGGCCACCGTTATCGGTATTCCCAAACCCGGTAAGCCCAAGTGCGAGCCTTCCAGCTATCGCCCCATAAGCCTTCTCAATTCTCTTGCGAAGATTTATGAGCGGATTATCTATTCCCGACTAAAGGATTTTGCCGATTCCAAGAAACTCATTCCCGACGAACAGTTTGGTTTTAGAACCAAACACTCGTGTGTACAACAAGTCCACCGACTAGTTGAACACATCACGTTCGGATTCTCACGCGGCATGATGACGGGAGTCCTCTTTTTCGATGTTGCGAAAGCATTGGCAAAGTCTGGCACAATGGCTTATTATATAAGTTGTATCAACTCGGAGTGCCTGACCGTCTCGTTCTCATCATACGAGACTTCTTGTCAAATCGCAGTTTCCGATATCGAATCACGGGCGCTCTCTCTTCCCCCCACCCCATTAGAGCCGGAGTCCCACAAGGATCCGTGCTAGCCCCACTATTGTTCACACTGTACACCAGTGACCTCCCCAAAAGACCTGCTAATACGACCCAATTAGCACTCTTCGCCGATGACACGGCCATTTTCTACTCTGGTTACGTTCCCGATAGTATAACTAAGATCCTCCAAACCACAGCCAACGTCTACGGTAAATGGTTTAGGAAATGGAGGATCGAAGTTAACCCTATCAAAAGTAAAGCCGTCCTATTTTGCAAATTAGGCGACGACCACCCACGCTTCAGGGAGATCTCGATGCTGGGCCAATCGGTTCCTTGGGAACCGCACGCCAAGTATCTTGGAGTCACCCTAGACAAAAAACTGACCTTCATTCCCCACACAAAGACGGTGCGTGCCCGCGCTGCCTTTGTGCTCGGTCGCCTTCACTATATTCTGAACGCTCGTAGTAAATTATCCCTTAGAAATAAGGTGAGAATTTACACCACATGCATTCGACCCATCATGACCTATGCCAGCCCAGTGTTCGCACACGCTGAATCATACCCACTCCATAGATTCGAAACCCTCCAAACCCATTTCATGCGCAAGGCCACCGGAGCGCCTCTGTACATGCGAAACGACCAACTCCATTTCGACCTTAACTTGCCGACCATCAGGCAATTTATGAAACAAGCGTCTAAACGCTATCTCGATTCTGCCCTGTCCCACCCAAATCCCCTTGTGGTATCAGCCGCCGATTACGAACCCTCCCGTATCAGTAGAGTACGCCGCCCGAGGCACGTTCTGGTCGATCCAGACGATAAAATCACGTTAGATCACATGAAGAGACTCGCGTTGTCTCGTTCACTAAACACCCGACCGTTGTACCGCCCTCGCCGCCGAGGATGCCCGCCTCACCGACGTCGCGGAGGCCTATCGCCGCGTCACCTTCCCGTTCAAGTTAGCACTTCTCCCTCCCGTCTCTTGCTCGCGCCGGCCCGTGCCGAGCCTGTAGCTTTAAATGTTCCCTAATACAATTTAAATAATACCGATCCAGCTGTCCCCAAAACAATAGCTTGATATCCCCAGCAACGCCCTAAGCCGAGGTCCGTGTCCCGCAGGGGGCGCCCTTAGCGAAAGTTGCTTAGTTTTTAATATTTAATTTAAGCCTGGCTGGAGGCCTCTTTTGGCTTCGCCAGCAAATGACCGGTTAAGCAACCACATTTCCCAGAAATGTATGCGAGAAGCCCAACAAAAAAAAAAAAAAAAAAAAGTTGACGGTCAAAAATTCAAATTCATTTATTTCACTAACTTAACATTATCCTTAAGACACCTTTTACGACAGCTACGGAAAGAAAGAAAGAGGCTCATACTTTGTTGGGAATCATGCAGCAGGTATAAAAATGAAACTTTGTTCCGTAAATATAATACCTAACTAAACTTTCAAAACATATTCCAAATAAGCTATATGTTACTTCATATACAGGCAGCATAAAAAACTCGCCCCCACGCCACGGCCATACACTGCCGTTTTAAACTCCACCCTGTATACTGAAACATTCAAACTTCGCAGACAAATTCGATCTGTGCGGTGCGATTCGGACCATGCATATTGTACCTTTATTTACGCAATAACAACCTCTATTATAATGTGATACGGAATATAATTGTGTATGTCGCATTGTTTTGAATGTGGAATCATAAAGTCTTGCTACATATAGTCGCGTTTACATAATTTTCCTGTGTACCTACTACATATACCTTTGTGGGGACGTAGATTAAAAGCATATGAACATAAATTTAAGGCAAGTTCTTATAAAGGAATCGACACAAATGATTAAAATCACACACATCTTTGACAATTTATATATTGAACTTTAAAAAGACCAATCTTACTTTGTTCGCATTTATTACCATACACAGTTATTTATTTTAATTCCCCATTATAAACTAGATATTTCTTTTTGCAGTTAAATGTAACTCATCATCACCTCCGCCTAAAAAACGTCCACTGCTGGACAGAAGCCTCCCCCAAAGATTGCCACAACGACCGGTATGGGTTCGTGTTGTGTTCGCTTTGGGGGGTTTTTGCCATAATTGCCACGTTTGGCCGTCTGCCAGTTGACGATCGCAGTTGAGTTATTAATGAACTCAAAGGATGCTGCTGCGCCGTCTTTTACGACACCCACGGGTTGATATGGGGTGGTAGTATTTTTAGGCGGCACCACATGGCAAATATAACTATTTTGGCGAAATTAATTTCTTAAATAGTAGGTATTACAAACGGAAGTGCACTTCATCATATAAGCCAAATTACGTCTACAGCTGAACAAAGGCATGCTCATAGATCTCCACAATCTGTGTCGTAATGTTGGGTACATTTGCTAGTACTCACCACGCTTGGCACTTGGGCTGATTAGCAATAGCTGCTGTTTCACAGAAGGGACGCTGCTGCCCATTCCTTTGGTCTAGAGTCCTTCATTCGCCTTTTACAAAAGGCACCTTTTAAAATTACAAATTCCTACTGAACAAGGCTAGTATAATAGTTTATGCTTTGGCCAAATTCTCCCCCGTTACAGTGGCAGCAGCTCGATAGTAGTCGAGTGTTCGTGTGCTGTGACACATTTTAGTTGGAGAGCGCATTTTCACACATTTTAGTGTTAAGAATTATCCCAACATATATACGGTCTTACATTAATAATGGAAAATATTTTAAGGCTAGGCTCTATGAATGGTATAGAATTCATTTCAAATAACATGTATCGGTTTTACTGATACTAAATAAATCAATATTCAAACATTCGACTAGCGAAAGATTTACGGACTCTGTACTATTTGATAAAATAAAGGTTGATGTTACGTTTATTTGTTTTGCTAAAACGCATCATTGCTACCTATAGATTTACCTCCTAAAATATTTTCCATTATTAAAGTAAGACCGTATATAAGTTAAATAATTAATTGTCTTTTATACTGATAAATTATCGTTTTAGCGCGTTTTTGAGTAGGAAGGGCTATCTCTTGATAATGGTCTGTTTGAAGTTCAAGGTTTTTTTTTCGGAATTCGCAAACGGGGTAAATTTCTAAAACAATTTTTTTTGGGTTGGCCTTACTCTATTTCTCGACTTTGTAATTAACACTTACTCTGAACATTAAAGTTTTTATTTGCACATTGTCTTTAAACTGAATAACTTAATAATTTCAGATCAAAATAATCTAGTTATCGTTAACTGATAGATTTGTATTGTTAGATTTGTTTTATTTATTAATACTTAGGTGTTCAGGGCTCCAGAGATCGGAACCTCCTCACTATCATGCCTGCCGTATCGAGGAGTTAATGGTTTCTGTAGCAGGCCGTTAACTCAACCACCGGCAAATTGATCGAGGCTATGGAAATGGTGACACTGGCGGTCATCACTATCGATACAATGACTGCTAAGTATTTTTGTGTCATAAGTATTACCCCGTCTATATCTCAAAAACTTAGTAATATAAATAATTCATTGTTTTAAATCTGATAAATTATCGTTATTAGTACGTTTCTGCGTCGGGATAGGAAAGTCTAAAGTTTTAAGGTTTTTTCCCTTACGCTAATCAAACATATTCTGGATTACTTCTGCTTTATGTTATTATTTGTACAGCACGTGACAAAACGGACACATTTCCTATTGAACTAATTAAATTAGTAATCTGTAGATCAAAATAACCAAATTATACTTAACTGGTCGATTTGTATGATAATATTTGTTATTTATTTATTTATTTGGCCACTTGGTGCCTATGCAAATATTTGTTATTTTAATTCCCCATTAGAATCTATATTAATACTTAAATTTCGTTTCAGGGCTCCATATATAGGAGCCTTCTATACGTGCAGTGTCGAGGACAACTGCTTCCTGTAGCAGGCTGTTGAATCAACCACCTGATAAGTTGATCGAGGCTCAAGCAATGAGACCATTGGCGGTCACCACTATCGGTCTAATTATTACAGAGTCCAAATCCCACAAACGTGTCAGCAATCACGTGTGCTAAGTCAAGATATTTAATTCGTTTATCTTTCTCGGCATGCGGCACGAGATTATCTTCTTACAAAATGGTACCATCCATCATTGTGCGGTGTTTTAATCGATCTATCACCACTATGTCACGCTTATTGGCTTAATAGTCCTATCAGTGATGATCTGACTGATTGGTCACAGTACGACTTGGTATGATCATATTAAAGGAACTGGGTTGGGAACTTAGCTGTAATATGATACATTCTGAGTTCTTCGTGTACAAAGCTTGTTGCTGATGGATAATCCTGGCCACTTGGTGCCTATGCAAATATTTGTCATAACCAAGACGAGAACAATCAGGAACAACATGTCTAAGGGATTTACTAGGCATTCTGGCATATCTGAATGATGTCAGCGATTCCTTCTTTATGTTATATTTATAGAGAGTAAAATATAATAGTATAAGAAAATGTCCGTGTGGTGTCCGGATTAAGAATGTAGCACCACTCCATCTCCTCCCGTGGATGTCGTAAAAGTCGACTAAGGGACTTTTAACCAGAGGGATGGGTAGCAGCGTCCCTTTTGCTGAACAGTAGCATTTCTGCGCTCACCAACCCGCCTGCCAAGCGTGGTGAGTATCGGCAAATTCCCCCCAAAATAATGACACAATTGTGTTAATCTATGGGGGAGGCTTTTGTTCAGTAGTGGATGTCATTTGGCTGAAATAAAGATGAAGATGATACGAAAATGCTGAAACCCTCTGGACTTGTAGGTAATTCCAAAAATGAAAAAAGGAAATCATATGTTTAGGCTAATCCATGATGAAAATAAAGAATATTTCTATAGAAGTTTTAATAATGAGAAAAAGAATTAAAATATGAATTAAAAACATTATCCGATCCTTGAAGGTCATATTCAGTATCGATGTGTGATCATATTTAAGTAATTTTTTTCTGAAATTAAGACAAAAAAATATATTTAAAAAAGCTGAAATTTGCGTCTTACTGTGATTTCACTGACCGCGTCACGCGACTGTCGTTGGACTGCGCCGGTACAAACGTGTTCAGACAAGCTGATTGAATATAGCAATTTTATACAGAATTAGGACATTTTCGCAACATGTTTAAATACTTAGTTTAACCGGATATTTTCAAAATTATATATAAGTAATCAGTATAGTATCATTATCGAAATATATATACGCTCCTTTCGGGTCGGACAGGGTATAAGATATCTACATATTGTGTAATAAAAA
This sequence comes from Diloba caeruleocephala, assembly GCA_947459985.1. NCBI lineage: Eukaryota > Metazoa > Arthropoda > Insecta > Lepidoptera > Noctuidae > Diloba > Diloba caeruleocephala. The sequence continues at coordinate 20,325,704 of OX381611.1, forward strand.
GAACACTATTTCTTTTATTCTGAATGCTAAATTATCGCGAAGTATTTCAGAAGTATACTAGTATAAGTTTTAAAACTCTTGTACATATAGAATCTAATGATATTTTAGAAAATAAGTGATAGAAAGAACCAAACGATGGAGGACGATGCCTCTGCTGAACAAAATCTAAATCCAAACATCGGAAATCCTGTCGGGTTAACCCAAAACCCCACTAGTAATGTGTAAACTAAAACGACTTTGCTAGCAAACTTTAATAGAGAGAAAAAAACCTCTTAGACGATATACGTTATCGTCAGTATCTTTTTTTTTTATGCAAGCTATTCTATTTATTACATTTTTAAATCATATTTCATCACCACCATAATAACACAACCACACTAACAAACTTGGACCCATTTTACCAAAGCTAACATCTGCCTAACACTAGCTAACTCCAATAAAAAAACCTGCGTGTCTTATTTTTTATTGATTGAAAACACAATTTCACACCTCTACGATTTCTTATAACATAACTCTTAACAATAGAGATTATATACCTATAAATCCCCATCTATTGTGAGTAACTGGTAGATTGAACAGGGGGTGGGCAGGGTAGTGAACCGGTCTTTGCCCTTTATAATCCTTCACACTACACTTGCTTCGCCCCATCATGACCTATGCCAGCCCAGTGTTCGCACACGCTGAATCATACCCACTCCGTAGATTAGAAACTCTCCAAACCCGTTTCATGCGCAAGGCCACCGGAGCGCCTCTGTACATGCGAAACGACCAACTCCATTTCGACCTTAACTTGCCGACCATCAGGCAATTTATGAAACAAGCGTCTAAACGCTATCTTGATTCTGCCCTGTCCCACCCAAATCCCCTTGTGGTATCAGCCGCCGACTACGAACCCTCCCGTATCAGTAGAGCACGCCGCCCGAGGCACGTTCTGGTCGATCCAGACGATAAAATCACGTTAGATCACATGAAGAGACTCGCGTTGTCTCGTTCACTAAACACCCGACCGTTGTACCGCCCTCGCCGCCGAGGATGCCCGCCTCACCGACGTCGCGGAGGCCTATCGCCGCGTCACCTTCCCGTTCAAGTTAGCACTTCTCCCTCCCGTCTCTTGCTCGCGCCGGCCCGTGCCGAGCCAGTAGCTTTAAATGTCCCCTAATACAATTTAAATAATACCGATCCAGCTGTCCCCAAAAACAATAGCTTGATATCCCCAGCAACGCCCTAAGCCGAGGTCCGTGTCCCGCAGGGGGCGCCCTTAGCGAAAGTTGCTTAGTTTTTAATATTTAATTTAAGCCTGGCTGGAGGCCTCTTTTGGCTTCGCCAGCAAATGACCGGTTAAGCAACCACATTTCCCAGAAATGTATGCGAGAAGCCCAACAAAAAAAAAAAAAAAAAAAAAAAAAAAAACAAAAAAAAAAAAAAAAAAAAAAACTTGCTTCGTGATTCCAAGAATTTTATTGTTGATAATTAAGATTCTGGAGGTATCGGGATTATCACACGATATTTTTAATTTAAGATAATACCGAGTCTTTGCTGTAGTGAGATTTTTTAATCTTCATAGTTACAGATAATAAAATACTGGTAAGAAGCGGGCTTGGAATGGAGAGAAAATTTGCCATCGTGGCAAATGGCATCGTCGTTTACGCGAAGCTGTCTTACGTAAGTGCAAAGATAGTATTCGAAGAAGCAATGTTTGTGTTAGATTTAAAAAGAAACAATTAGGAAAAAAGGTGGGCAATATATTATTACTAACTCTAAAATATAAGTTATTTTATTGTTACTAACAAATTATGGATTTAGTTGTCCAAAATAAATAATCTAAAATGTAATGGGCCACTTACCGGGCACTCTTCATAGCTGCACTATAAAATGCAGGACGTGACGGATTGTCACCGGAGGTATAAAACTATAGTATAAAATGGAAACTACAATTGTAAGGTTTATTACAATAGGTAATAAATGCATTTAATACTTTCAGAAAGGAAAATACGGCGTTTGCCTTTTCACCTTTAAACGAAATTCTATGGCAGACGGTGACTCGCCACTCACAAGATGAGCTCCCTAAATAGTCACCCCTACAGACGATAGGAAGCAACACTGGCGTGAGCGGCTCGGGGTGTCAAGAGGTACGGTACCGGTTTAACCATAGCGCGTCTTAAAGACTTGGCCGCTCCAAGTTTCCCCGTTATTACGCCATTAGACACTTTTGTTTTTATTGACTTGTTGCAAATATTTCTGGGAAATGTGGCTGCTTAACCGGGCAATTTTTGACGAAGCCAAAGCGCCTCCTGTCAAACTTAAAATGTATCTGCTGCAAGGGCGCCCTCTGTGGGACTCGAACCTCGGCTTAGGGTTTTACTGGGGGATACAAGCTATGTAGGGGACCCATCTCATCCTTTGGGTGTCATAAATTGCAACGATGGGATTATCTGGAGGATAAGAAGCGTCCTTTGAGTACATTAACAACTCAACTGCGACCGCCAACCCACCTGCCAAGCGTAGGAAAACCCTCCAATGAGCACACATGTCACAACACACCCAACCCGTCATTGTGGCGATCTTTGGGGGAGGCTTGTGTTCAGCAGTAGACTTTATTCGGATGAAATGGTGAGAGGACAGCTGGATCGATATGATTTAAATATTTGGCGTTAGCTGTGGCTTGGAGCATCTTAGCTATATTATCGGAGAATGCCAATTGGGACGAATTTGCGGGTCGTTTGTGGATGTCACTGGTATACAGTGAGAACAATAGTGAGGCTAGCATGGATCCTTGTGGGACTCCAGCTTTTGTGGGATGAGAGGACAAGAGTACGCCCATGATGCGCTAGCGAAAACTGCGATTCGACAAGTAGTCTTGAATGATGAGTAAGATACAGTCAGGCACTCCGAGTTTGTATAACTTATATAATAAGCCGTTGTGCCAGACTTTATCAAATGCTTTCGCTACATCGACAAAGAGTACTCCCGTCATCTTCCCGCATTTGAATCCAAACATGACATTTTTACTCGTAACTTATAGGTGGATTTGTTGTACATAAGAATGTTCGGCTCGAAAGCCATACTGTAGGTCGGGATTTTTTTTTTAAATTCAGCATAATCCTTTAAACAGAAACAGATAATCAGCTCACATATCTTCGCAAGTGCATTGAGAAGACTTATGGGGCGATAACAGGAGTGCTCACACTTTGGTTTATCGGGCTTGTGGATAGCAATAACTGTAGCCTCTTTCCATTCGTGTGGAAAAACAATTGTACACTACACTTACAGGATTCTCCAAATGTGCAGTGGGCTACTTTATAATACTACTAGCTGGGACACGCGGTTTCACCCGCATTTAAGTTAAAAGAAATTTAGAGTACTTCGACATAGACACTTGACATAGAAAATATATATTGGATTTCAAGGGTTTTATTTTTTTACGCGGAACCCTAATTATTTTTCTAAAATAAAAGTAGCCTAACTTATTCCTTATAACATCAGCTATCTGCCAGTGAAGGTCCCATCAAAATTGGTCCAGTCGTTTCGGAGATTACCCGGAACAAACAGACAGAAAGACAGACAAACAGACAGACAGACAGACGGACAGACAGACAGACAAAAATTTAAAAATAGTGTTTTTGTTATATGTAACGTACATACATTCATATGTATTTAGTAAAAAGCTGTTATTTTCACATTACAAACAGACACTTCAATTTTATTTATTTGTATAGATAATCTAGGTACTAATGAAACTTACACATAATTTATAGCATTCTTGGCATTTTTGTGGAAAATGTTCTCCTCTTTTTGTTGAACTACATGGGCGCTGAATAGTGAAATTGTTTGGCTTGTAGGAGCAAATTGTGATGTTTGTGTACGGATACTACTAGGCCGCAAGCAGACGGTGCGATCACAGGCGCGTGTACTGGCACAACGGCACACTGGAACAAAGCATTTACGTTATATTTTCCCATTCGTTAATTAAATATCTTTATTCATCATCATGAACAAAGGCCTTCCCTTTAGATTTCCACACGAGCGGCTACATGCCGCCCTCATACAACGACTCCCAGTGACCTTCACCAGGTCGTCTGTCCACCTCGTTGGAGGTCGTCCCACGCTGCGTTTTCCGGTGCACGGTCTCCACTCGAGAACTTTTTTGCCCCAACGGCCATCAGTTCTACAAGCTATATATATTTATTATATCTTTAAATTAATAAAAACTTTAAATTAACATATTTACAATCACTTGAAAGCAATAAAAATCTTGCAATGACCTGACTTTCCCGGATGGCTTTTTGTTTAGTATTCACATCCGGGAACTAATATAGTTCGAGTTTTTAAGATGCCAATATAAATAACCAAATTTAAGACAGATGAAACAGCGAACTTAGTCAAAATGTAGGTCTATTTTGTCCCGAATTTTCCGCTCTATTCTAGCGTACGATTTTGACTGCAGAAGTACATTATAGATCACATGCTCGAAGGAAAAGTAAGCTTCATGATATTTCAACCATAGATTGGGAGGTTATAACATCAGGCTTCAGTTAGAAAAGGGTAGCTTGTAAATTTACACTGGTAAGCTAATTTACAATCAGGAAGCAGAAGTGGAGACCAGGAAGACCGAGTATTGATTTACTCTTACTATCGTTCGGGGTCAGCTGCGCGCGGCTGCACTGGGGCACTGGAACATCTATGCATAGTTCATGCCTTGCAGCCTGTTGCAACTCACGTCGTATCTCTATTTTACCTAGCACACCCAAATGTTTCACACCCTATTTAAATAAACCCCTAAGAACCGAATTAGTGCTCCAACAATGACGGAAAAGTGCGCACCCATATTTTTACGTACCAACATTTTCTCGTCACCGGCAACAAAGATTTGATTTTAAAGTTGTGTTTGTACGTGGTAAAATAATTTTCTAGAGTATTGTGTTTCGTGCTAAATAAGTGTGTGAAGTGCCGGAATAGTGGCAAACGTTCTGTAAATTTTGGAGAAGTATCAAAGGATGTGGGATAAGTGCACATCAACTATGCAGGTTACAAATACTTATTTATATACTTTTAATTGCACACCAAAGCTTATTATAAACAGAAGTTTTATTAAAAGATACAGTACAATAGGCGGCCTCATATCCGCGATCTTTTCCAGGCAACCTTTGACACATAGACCATTTCAACAGAGCCTTATCAACATTTCTTAATGGGAAACAATTTTAAACACGTGCAATATTTTCCTGAAAAAACTAGTTCCGCTTATCGGATCGTTTCGCTTGCCTTCACACAATCTTCTAGACATTTTCTTTGAGGCGTAAATACGATTCGTAATCCAATGAAAAGTGGAAAAGGATTAGAATGGCACTGCTTATGGAGGTGTGGTGCTAAATAAAGCGGAGACAATAAGCGGATTCTCTAAGACTAAGAAAGTAGCGGATTCTATATTTTATATATAACTAGCTTTTACCCGCGGCTTCGCTCGCATTGAAGCCATTAAATAAGTATCAGAGATCATTACAATAGAATTGAATCAATACCTACCAGCAAACAATTTTGTTCTTTCGTATTTTTTTCTTCAATAAAAAGTATCCTATGTTACTTCTAATACCTCCAAGAATATGTGTACTAAGTTTCATGATGATCGGTTAAGCAGCTTTCGCATGAAAGCGTAACAAACAAACTTACATTCACATTTATAATATTAGTATAGATGATCCAGTGTTTCTTTTGAACAAGAAACGAGCCCTTTTTTTTATTCCCATCATCATATCAGCCATTTATACTTTCACTGCTGAACAAAATAGCGTCCCTTAGTCACTTTTTACGACATCCACGGGAGGAGATGGAATAGTGCTATATTCTTAATCCGGACAAATATTTACATGTAAATATTTGTAAAAGTAGCGTCAACATGAAAATATATGATAAAACACCCCACGTTTTTTACAATACAATTTTTTTTTTGTTAATTACTATTGTTATTTTAAAATTAATGAAAATTATTTTCTACTTTTTAGTTCGGTTATCTACAAAGCGAGTTTTTTTTTTGTTTTTTTAATATTTTTTATTTTCTATTTTTAGTGCGATTACTCCAAAAATGTGTTTTTTTTCGCATGGCAGAATGTCCATGTTGCCTGTCCGTAGTCTCAATAACACCAGGTGGTAATTATTTATCCAAGCATCTTCCGTTCGACGTTTAAGTAAACAAATTCTCCCTCCATTAGAAAGAAGAAAGAAAGAAAGGAAGAAAAGTATTTTATTTGCACTAAAAAGACATACCCACCACAAAGACAAAAATAAAATCAATTTGATTAAAAATTTCTAAGAGTCCTGTTGGGAAGATATGCGTCATATCCGTGCAAAATGGTTGTCGCTCAGCATACTACTGTGGAGAGGCATCCCCACAGCGCTGATATTCTGCGACAGCCTGCTTCGACAAAGTGACGTCACTCGGTGCAGTCAATTCAATATAAATTACGAATTTATCTTTTTTTCCGGGTATCAGAGATGAAAAAATCGCTAATGCTGAGGGCCCTGGCAAGGATAATGGGACAAACTACTACTTAAATTATTGCATTGTCATCAGTACTTGATAAGTGTGCGAAGTTTCAAATCAATCCGATGTTTTGAAAGGGATAAAATTCGAGTTCAAAAATCCTGTTACATAGATTCATAGATACATAGATACCAAGCTAATAAAAATTAAAAATCTCGCTTTGGTAGATAACCGAACTGAAAAGTAGAAAATAATTTTCTAAAAGTTTAAAATAACAAATCTCTGTGGCAGGGACTATTTGACACCCGGACCCTTGTGTAGCTTCCGTCCTTGCCGGCGAAGTCCGTCGCGACGCCCAATCCGGGCCCGCCTTAGTATGAGGCACCTTTAGCTGCTATTGCTTGGTGTACAAAAATCACGCTCGTCTAGAGGTCCAGTCGGCCTCGCTAGTTTCGTCTGGTTAAGTAAGCAGTGCGAAGCATTTTGATTATTTAAGCCACAGACTGGTGTTTGGGAAGATCTCTTGGCCGAATGGCAATGCAGGTGGGACACATCTATTACGGGCCGTCACTTATACCAGTTCTTTCCATCCATCGCGAGCGGCTGGCAGGTACATGGTTGGAAGTTGGTCACTGCATGGTTCAATTTCTTACCGGTCACGGTGACTTTAAGTGCGAATTATTTAGCTTCAAGCTTGTTGCCTTACCATTCTGAAAATGTTCAACACCGGAGTGTGAATATGAACAGTCTGCACATGTCTGAGTGTATTCTTTGGCAAGATAAACGCAATATTATGTTTGACAGCTTGCAAGTTACATTTGGAGTTGTCTATACAGACGTTGTTGCGACTAGAACGATTTTCTGTGCGTTCAAGCGTTTTTGCCATACCTTCTATTGGAATCATTCACAGTAGCTCACAACATAGGACCCGTAAATAAATAAAGTAAAACTGTAAACATTTTTGTAGCCGTGCTTGGAAACTGGGCTTAACCCTGTTGTAAAGTCCTATTTATTGTGCCTAGGGCCTGTAGTCTTTTTCTCTGTCTCCTGCTTGCTACGGAGGGATGTAGAACTTATACGCTTTCCTACTCCTCCATTTTCTTTTTTGATTAATTTCGTTACGGTTTCCAAGACAGTTATTCATTTCTCTGGGACACACCGAGCTTCATTGATCAATGTTCTTTCCGGTAGTCACCATTGTATATTATAGCTTACAGGAGTTGCAGTTGGGAATGTGGTGAGGGCTTGTCTCATTAAAAAAGTCCATGACATGTTTGGCGACTACGTTTAGGAAGAAGGATTTTTATTCAATAATATCTAAAATATTCACCATTCCAATAATAAAATCCGATATAAGACGCGGTAAAAACTGTAATTTCTTAACACGTTGGAATGAATAAAACCTTGCTTTGCTTATCAGATTGTTTCGCTTGCCATTGCACAATATTGTGAACATTTACACAACAACTGTAAGTAATATATTTTGTCTATTAAAGTTAAATAATAAATCGTAAACAAGAGTGGCGCAGTGGCTGAAGCAGTCGACTGCTACGCTCCGGGTCGCGGGTTCGATTCCTGTACGGAACAAATATTTGTATGATCTGCAGGTAGTTGTTCCGAGTCTGGGAGTATTGTGTGTGAAATTTGTGTCTGTAAACGAACCCACGACACAGGAGAAATCCTAGGGGCAATGTTTTTGAAAAAGAAAAGAAAAAGAGTGCAGATGGATGATGGAGATGTATGTACTGAATATCTACAGATACTATTTGTACAATATCATTAAAACATTTAAATTTAAGAAAGTCAGCACCGTATATAATTTACTTAAATATATGTTACGTGCTTGGGATAAGTGGGCGGATAGAAAGCTGAGTGGGCATCAGTCATTTTGTGTTCAGTGGCGCGCTGTCTTGTGCCTGTTACCCGCGCAGTTCTTTGAGAGCTGCGCACACCGGTTGTACGTTTTAGGGTTCCGAACGTCCGAAGGAAAAAACGCCGGAACCCATGTAGGATCACTCTTGTGTCTGTCTGTCTGTCTGTCCATCTGTTACAGCCAATTTTCTTCGAATCTACCCGACCGATTAAGTTGAAATTTGGTACACATATGGATTGCTGCAACCCAAACACGGACGTGTAACGTAAATAAATTAAATTTGAATATGGGGTCAGTTTTGGGGGTAATATATAACATTTAAGAACAAAGTTTTGCAAAATGTACCGTGTAACATATTAAATGAAAGGGCTTGTTATGAAGGTCTTAAATATATTATTTTAATAATTTTAAAATAAATAGTTATAAAGTTATTTAAGAAATTAGGCGAAAATTTACCGCTCCCCCCCTTATCTCCGAAACTACAGAGCCTAAAACTATGAAAAATGTATCAAAAATAGCTCTTTTGTCATAGATTACAGGAAAACCTATAAGAAGTCTACAGTCTTAAAATAACATGGTAAATCTTTCAATATTGTGCGTACAAACAGTTGAATGTATCGGAAAACATGTTTTTCAACTACAATATTAAGTTTGTTCTTGGGATAAATTATTAGTATAAGACAGAATTCAACAATAGACATTATACTCAGCAATTTCGGAACCCTCTCCACGCGAGTTCAACTCGCACTTGCCCGGTTTTTTTATTAGCAAAATCTTGAGAAACTTTTCGTCAATCTAAATACTAATAAAATTTAACTTTACACTACATAACGTGCACCAAATATATCTTGGTTCATATAAACAGAAGCTACTACTTTCCGCTACATATACAAAAATAACCCGCGTCCCGCTATCAGTGAAGACTCAACTTAATCACCGCCTCCAAAGTCTGAGAATTGGCACGTCCACCTTATTCAGAATTTCAAAAGGGTTAAGCCATTTTTAAGCCTTTTGTAGTGATGTGTATATTAGTGGAGGAATGAAATGTAAGAAATCCCATGCGTTATATTGGTTGGGACCCCTTCCTAGCTTATCCTGTAATAATGTTTATTTTCCATCAAGGAACGCGCCTGAACCCACATATTGGGACTTAAAAAATAATGTTGACTGAGGTATCTTTGTAAGGCGAAAGATTTGATGATATATTTAGCTTTGTAGCGTGTAAATATTCAATACGACTCCTTTTACGTAAGGTTTATGGCTTCTGGGATGTATATGCAATGTTCTTTTTATGTAAGAAATTGTCCGTAGATTTTAATGGAATTATTTCCGGTTAACAGCATGGGTTTGTCCCGTTAAGTTTGCCCTAACTACCTATACTATGGGAAATAATAAGGATTCCGAAAAACTAATGCAATTCCAATGAACTGTGTCTTACTATAAATATACTAAACTGCACTGCGTTACAGTTACTGAAAAAATGAGCTTCCGAAGAAATACGACTTACCTAAAAACATGATCAGTCAAAACAAATACTTTTTAAATGCATTGCAATATTAAACATAATATAATTAAAGGTTATTACTATTATCAAAGAACAAACACAGTTATAGTAGGTGGTGCGGCTGAAGTGGCCCTTGGATTACTCCACAGAAATAGGAAACAAGTGGTACGGGGGCGTAACCACGTCACCGCGACATGCTCAATCCAGGCTATTCAGAAAAAAATGACCGATTTATAACAACTTTGTTAAAGTGTCGTATTGTTCGAGGACAATATGCAAAAACCGAAGCAAAAATAATAACTTTATCAAGGAAGGAATCATATACCATATGCAAGTGAAAGAATTTTCTTGTATGTGTCTCTAAAAAAACAAAAATTGTTTTCTTTATTATGTTACATTTTGATTGATGTAGCAGAACATTATTATTTTTGTACAAAATACTGTGCTTCTTATCTACCACTTTCAACTACCAATCAGTGAATAACAAACGCAGTGAATAGAATAGCGAATGGTACTCCAAATAAACTTACGAGTTGCGTGGTACGGCTGCTGTGTTGCAGTCTGTACGCTCGGCATGATTGGCTGCTTACATAGTAGTGGGTGTGTTTTAGTATACGTAGCCAATTATAGTGTTGTGTTTACTTAGTTCATTGGATGAAATCTTGTAATTGTGTGCATTAGGGGAAATCTGAATCGCATACATTTTGAACTACATGGCGTATCTCCTTTTTTCCAATATCTTTGGGTTACTCTAATCCGAGAAAAATTATACACACACGAAATGTATTCCCGTATGACGCTATTAACAAGCAGTAACAGCTAACAAGCACCAAGGTTAGTGATGTACAAGATGAATTAAAAGAATATTGCTATGTACGGTTCAGTAAAGTATTACTTATAGTGCAAGAATAGTACCCAAGTATTACGTCAGCAATTCATGTAGTGTGTTTTCATTTGCACAAAATATTTCGGTGATCTAGTAAAAGGCAGTATTTTTAGAACAGTTATGGTTTAATTACTTTAACGTGTTTTTATTACTACCCCTATACTTCTTATCAACAGTGAGATGTGGGTAAACCTCTAACTACATCTACGGACAATATAATTTTTATGTAAGATTGGATGAAGTAATTTCAGAAATAATTTATCTCTACTTCTTTTCATGATTCATTTGAGTAAAGACGGCATTGTCGTTGCAATGGCTAACCAGTTGGCTTACTGCGCTGACCGGGTGTGATACCCTCAACATTTAGACTACTCGGATTAAGAATATAGCACCACTCCATTTGCTCCCGTGGATGTCGTAAAAGCTGACAAAGGGACTCAACAAACAGGGGGATGGGCAGCAGCGTCCTTTCTGTGGCACAGCAGCAATTCTGCGCTTACCGACCCATGTGGCAAGCGTGGTGAGTACTGGCGAATTCCCCCCAAATGAAGACAATGTAACCGGTCGATGGTGGGGGAGGCCTGTGTTCAGCAGTGGGTGTGTGCTGATATGATGATGACAGATATTTGTTCCAGGCCTGGGTGTTGATGCATGTGAAATTTATGTCTTTAAACTGTAGCCATGATACAGGGTCATAGGGTGAACAATCATTGCATAAAATAAATCTTACGGCAAATCACAATTGTATACACACAATTACACAGCTAATTCATTATTTTTCTTACGGTGCACCAGTAGAACTTCTCTTGTATTTTGGGTACAGTTTATAGACATAAATCTCACAAGCACAAACACCCAGACTTGAAACAACTATTTTACAATTATTTGTTCCGTGTGGGGATCAAACCTGCGACACGTAGCGCAGCAAGTCAATCGCTTAGCTACTGCGCCAACCGTACCGATAAATTTCATCCAGCTTATACTGGCAAAAATATAGGGTAAAATAACAGATTATTATTATTACATGCCGTGTGGTGCCGGCTACGAATAGCACCAACCCATTTCATCCCGTGGATGTCGTAAAAGGCGACTTAGGGATTAGCTGGAGGATGGGCAGCAGCGACCTTCGAATACATTAACAACTCAACTGTAATCGCCAACCCGCCTGCTAAACGTGGCGATTATGGCATAACCCCCCACTGAGCACACAACACACCGATGTGGTCGTTATGGTGATCTTTGATGAAGGCCTGTGTCCAGCAGTGGACTTTATTCGGCCGAAATGATGATAATTACATTAATGGATGAGATTATTTGAGGCCTCTGTTCAGCAGTGGACGTCCTGTGGCTGATATGATGATGAGCTTATTTGATCATTTAAAAAAAGGTTCCTTTCATCATCATAATGTTCACTACTGGACAGATGCCTCCCCCAAAGATTGCCACGACGACCAGTATGGGTTTGTGTTGTGTGCTCATTGGGGGATTTTGCCATAATCGCCACGCCTGGCAGACGGGTTGGCAATCGCAGTTGAGTTATAAGTTTATTCAAAGGACGCTGCTGCCCAGCCTCCAGCTAATTCCATAGTTGCCTTTTACGACACCACGGGATAAGACGGGGTGGTGGTATTCTAAGCTGGCACTACACGGTGAGGCAAGGCTACTTTACCAATGTATAAAGCTTTTAATTTACACATAATCAAATAATAGTAGTTTATGAAACTGTTGCATAATAAGGGGTATTAAAAAACAAATGTGTGTTTTTGGTAGTATCACATGAGTGTTTTAATACCTAGTTATGTGCAGTTTCATACACTACTTAATCTAATCTCATGCATTGGGATTGAACGTACTAAATACAAGATCAAAGTTAAAAGAGTAAGAAATAGTTTATTGCTTATAATCATTATTTAAGTTCTGTATGTTGCAATTACGAAATTGTATATGTACTGCTAGGCAGGCGTTTGTTCCATTAAAAAAAAAATTGATGGAATTTCCTTGGTGATATTAACTTCTTGGATTTGCCCTGTATCGTAATGGATAAAAATGTGTACAAAAAACCAAAGATATAGTACGATATGAGAGTAAATAAAATTAATAATTGTATAGCATGATATTAACAAACAAACACGTACTCTCTGTAGTAAATTACTCCATTACATGAAACACACAATTTTACTAAAACTATTTTCTCTTTTATTGTTTTCTTCACTAGACACGGCGAGTCCCGTCTATGTAGACAATAATTTTCTCAATTGCGAACTTCCCATTGGGATTAATACCGCTCCATCTATGTCGTCTGGTTTGTTGTAAGTCTCAAATTAAATAACTTACTATCTTAATATATTATCTGCAAGTCGCATTGGGAGTTTTAACAAACGCATTTGCATCTGCTTTTATTTGTTTAAATGGGTAATTCAACATGTTTTTTTTTAAATTCTTTGTTTGTTTTTTAATTAAAGTGAATGTTCACCATCATCATCATTATTTCAGCCAAAAGACGTCCACTGGTGAACTAGGCCTCCCCCACAGAATTCTACATCTCATTCTTGGCAGGCGGGTTGATGAGCGCAGAATGATACTGTTCCACAGAAGGGACGCTGCAGCCCATCCCTTTGATATAGAGTCCCTTAGTCGCCTTTTACGATATCCAAGGGAGGCGATGGAGTGGTGCTATCTTCTTAATCCGGACACAACTCGAAGTAAATTTTAACCATTTAATATTACATTCTCCATCTATATATTAATACATGAAGAGAAAACTTTGTACCCCTTTTAAGCAGCGCATTTTTGGTGCAGTGGCTGATACATTTAACTGTTGCGCACGGGGTCTTGGGTTCGATTCCCGCACGGAACAAATATTTGTACGATTTGCAGGTAGCAGATCGTACAAATATTACTCATATATTACTTTAATACCCATTTGGTAGTCATCATCATTTCGGCCGAATGAAGTCCACTGCTGGACACAGGCCTCCCCCAAAGATCACCACAACGACCGATATGGGTGTGTTGTGGGCTCATTGGGGGGCTTTGCCATAATCGCCACGCTTGGCAGACGGGTTGGCGATCGCAGTTGATTTGTTAATGTAATCGAAGGAAGCTGCTGCCCATCCTCCGGCTAATCCCATAGTCGACTTTTACGACACCCACGGGAGGAAATGGGGTGGTGGTATTCTGAACCGGCACCACACGGTTGGTAGTGTTTGATTGAAAATACTAAATGTTAAGATTTTTGATCAATTAAAATACAATTAATATGCTGTCGTTAAGGCGAACGAGTAATAACAATAAATTTATCCGAAAAACAAACGTAACATGTAGTTGAAAAAAATGTTCTCCCATATATTCCAACTGCAAATGTAAGTTTGTACGCACAATAACGAAAAATTTACAATGTTATTTTAAAACTACAGACTTCTTATAGATTATCTGTAACCTTTAAGTAAAGAACTACATAGGCTGCACTAAAAGTATCGGGAATGGAATATTTCCACTGTTCCTGTCATATTAAAATCTTTTTAATTGAAAACTCCTTGGTTTTACAAATCGAATACCATTTATTTATTTAAAAAAAGATTCATGGTCTTGTCACAAGGTTTTGTCAAACTTGTTTAGTCGTTGAGAAAATGGAATTGACTCGAGAAAATTCAAGAGCGATGATTTATTATGACTTTCGAAGTGGTTTAACACAAAAATAGTGTGTTGACCGGATGATTTCTGCATTTGGTGATAAAGCCCCATCCAAAACCACAATTTATCGCTGGTTTGCTGAATTTCAACGTGGACGTGTCAAGCTCAGTGATGATCCTCGTCAAGGTCGTCCAAAAACTGCAGTCACCCAAGAAAACGTTGATGCTGTGCGTAAGCTGATTGAGGAAGATCGACATGTGACATACCGCGAAATTCAGGCAACTTTAGACATTGGCATGAGTCAAATACAAATAATCTTGCATGAACAATTAGGTGTAAAAAAGTTGTTTTCCCGATGGATACCGCATTTGCTATGTGAAGAGCAAAAAGCGGCTCGCGTTACTTGGTGCGTCAGAACTCTCGAAAGATTCCACGCAGGATCCTCAAATGCTGTATACAACATCGTATCAGGTGACGAATCCTGAATATATGCGTACGCACCCGAAACAAAAAACCAGTCACGAGTTTGGGTGTTCGAAAATGAGTTAAAGCCAACAAAAATTGTTCGTTCACGGAGTGTTGAAAAAAAAATGGTGGCCACGTTTGTCTCCAAATCCGGCCATGTTACGACTATTCCGCTTGAGGGACAAAGAACGGTTGATGCAGAATGGTATGCTAGCGTTTGTTTGCCACAGGTCGTTTCTGAACTCCGTAGAGAGAACTGCAACCGCCGCATCATCCTCCATCACGACAATGCGAGTTCTCACACCGCGCACAGAACAAAAGAGTTTTTAGAGCAAGAAAACATAGAATTATTAGACCATCCGCCGTACAGCCCCGACCTAAGCCCTAATGATTTCTATACTTTCCCTAAAATAAAGAATAAATTGCGTGGACAGAGATTTTCATCACCTAAAGAAGCTGTGGACGCCTACAAAACGGCCATTTTGGAGACCCCAACTTCCGAATGGAATGGTTGCTTCAATGATTGGTTCCATCGTATGGAAAAATGTGTCAAATTTCGCGGAGAATACTTCGAAAAGCAATAAATACATTTTTAAATAGTAATGTTGTGTCACTTCCTTGATTCCCGAAATTTTCAGTGCCGCCCTCGTATGATATATTTTTACCCAAAATTATAGGCTCTCAGTAGAAGATAAGAGGGGTGGAATTTTCGCCTATTTTCTTAAATAATCTTAAAACTTTATATTTTAAAATTATAAAATAAATATATTTGAGACTATCAAAACAAACACTTCCATTAAATATATTACACGCGCATCTGTATGTTTGCCAACCTTTAATTTTTCTTTTTTACCCCCATATTCAAAATATACTTTTTTACGTTACACGTCCGTGTTTGGGTCGCAGAAATCCATATGTGTACCAAACTTCAACTTTATCGGACAAGTAGATTCTGAGCAAATCGGCTGTGACAGACAGCCACACGAGTGATCCTATACAAAGATATTGGACAAGTGGTATACCATCTAAAGACAAAAGCAGCTAAAGCAATGCCTAAACAGACAAGAATGTACCTAATATTCATTCTGCGCTACGTAAGTACATATTTTGTAGAATGTTCGTACATTTTGCATCTTAAGATACATCGTAGCAACACAAACACTCCCCGATCTTATATAAATAGCAGTGTAAATGCAAGTTCACATCGTAAATCACTGGAGATTATCTCTAGCGTCTTCTCCGCGCATCTTTTGAATGTGCATGCATAATTTATGCCGCACTTATCGCTCCGTATCGTGTTTCAAATAGTTTATTTTGTAAAAAAACTGTAAGCACAATTTATATTTTAGAAGTAAATCATCTTACGACCTTTGCTGTGATGGTCTGAAAAATAAAACTTGTTGAGTTTATCTTCTCCATCATTAAAATCCTTAAAAACATGATTTTTTCACTACAAATACATCTAATAGTCAGTTTCAATGAATATAGTTTGCCTGCCATTAAGAATTCTAATATCGAATCGATTTGAATATAACCAACCATAATATATACCTAACTAGCAATGGACATTTCATAGTTCCTTAAAAATATTATCCATTTTCGCAAATTCAAAGATTTCAGATTAGATTGATTATTAATTTCAGCCGTAAATAAAAAAGATATGACGAGAGTTCAAAAGAGAGATTTATCACTACACCAGCCAATCCGTTTGCTCCGATGCGATTATAGCTTGTAAGCCCAAATTTATGGACACCGATATACTGATAAAAATTGTATCGCTCTTCGTGTATTTATCGAGTTCCGTACGAATGTGTTTGTATGTCTATTTGAATGCGTCCATGGCTTAGGTAATGCGATTAGTTAATTATGTTTGCGCATTGGTTTTATTTGAAAATATATCAGATCAGCGTTCTAATAAAACATTGTTTTGTTTTTTATATGTGCGCTATAGCACAATAAATCATCATCATCATAACAGCCAAAACACGTCCACTACTGAACCAAGGTCTCCTCCGCTACTAACCAGTTACAAGTCGTCATCGTCGTTGTCATTTGGGGGGAATATGCCAGTGCTCATCACGCTTGGCAGGCGTGTTGGTTAGAGCTGAATGAGTCCCTTAGTGGCCTTTTGTGACACCCACGGGAAGAGATGGAGCGGTACTATAGTCTTAATTCAGAACAATTAATGTTATATGTTACGATAATTCTTCGTCTGAAGAGAAAAATCATCATCATCATCATTTCGGCCGAGTGAAGTCCACTGCTGGACACAGGCCTCCCCCAAAGATCACCATAACCACCGATATCGGTGGTCGGATGTGTTGTGGGCTCATTGGGGGGTTTTGCCATAATCGCCACGCTTGGCAGGCGGGTTGGCGATCGCAGTTGAGTTGTTAATGTACTCGAAGGACGCTGCTGCCCATCCTCCGGCTAATCCCTTAGTCGACTTTTACGACACCCATGGGAGGAGAAGGGGTGGTGGCATTCTGAGCCGGCACCACACGGCAAAAGAGAAAAATACAACCTGCAAAATATTGCATTTTTGGTTTCTAGTGAGAACTTGTACATTTTTCTTATTATAACCAATCCAACAGGATTGGTTATAGCAAAAAACTATGATTTATAGTATTTGCAATAAACTACTAATAAAAATGCAAGTTTGCAGGTTGGATTCCTCACGTACGGGTAGTCAATTTTAAGACCGATCGCGCTGCTATTAGCATGTTTAAACAATTAAGTCCCCGAAGTTAATATTTTTTTTATACTTATATTCTTAAATTACTTTTCGTTTGATTAGCGGCAACTTTTTTTCAGAGTTGTTCAAGACGCCCAGAGGCCTACGATTCAGTCATCGACTAATGACAACAACCGGAACTGACGATTTTATGTGGTCTCCGAAGAGTCGCTCACAATAAGCCCTTCAATTATATCTTACACGGTACAGTTCGCTAAACTTTTTGACCCCATATTAAAAAAATTACGTTACACATCTGCATTTGAGTTGCAGAAACTCATTAGTGTACCAAATTTCAACATTATCGATCTTGTAGATTGGGAGCAAATTGGCTGGGTTAGAAGGACAAACAGGCAGACACACGAGTGATCCCATAACGGGTCCACAGTTTTTTCATTTGGACATTCGGAACCCAAGAAAGAAATAGGTGTTTTTATATTCTGACTGAATGTGAGAACAACACTAAATTGCATTCATCGTCATCATTTCAGCCAAAAAAAATCCACTGTTGGACATAGATCTTTTTTTTATTTTTAATGATCCGGTGGAAATACCTCATGTACTTCCTTCGCCCCGGGTAAGGGCGAAGGGGCATGCCGGCTCCTACCGGCTAAAACCACCGGAGTGATCATCGTCGGCACCGAAGGGAGGCTCCAGAAACTCGAATAATCTCCATCTAGAGCCACCCGTTGGTGCCACGCCTTTAGGCACATCTCGGAGGGGATGACTGTAAAGTGGTCATCCCCGGGAGCGGGATCGGCCTTCTCCCGATCCCGCTCTGCGACCTCCTTCTGGAGCATTACGCTCTCACAGAAGGAGACCACAGTACTCCAATTTTTCTGCTTTGCCAGCATAGCCGATACTACTGCTGGCAAAGAGAGATCTTGCCCGATCCGATCGACCAGGATCCGCCGCTCGGCAGTCCACGCAGGGCACTCTTCGAGCGTGTGCTGTGTGGTATCCTGATCTGGACATAGACCTAAAATCACCACAACGAACGGTTTGGGTTTATGTTGTGTGCTCATTAGGGGGTTTTAGCATAATCGCCAAGCTTGACAGTCGGGTTGGCGATCGCAATTAAGTTGTAAATTTACTCGAACGATGCTGCCTATCCCATCGTCGCCGTTTACGACACCCACGGGGAGAGATGTGCTATTTTTATCTACACCACATGGTATTATTCACTAAATCATATTCAGTTAACAGAATAAATCTCCTAAAGCTCCAAGAAATCCGTGCAGATTTACAAAAGGGTTCGGGCACCGAGAATTAATTAAAGCCCAAATTAAAGGTATCTCGTTTCTGCACAAGTTTTGGAGGATTTTCAGGTTTCCTAGGGATTTCTATTGCGGCTCCGCAGTCTGCGGTTAGGTACGACTGAATTTTTTCGAGTGGAAGCGACAGGGCTTACCCGGAATAGGGAGATAGATTTACTAGAAGTATCTTAACGATGAACAAATGTAATAACTTCAATCAATTTCAAGATGAATATAAATGATACTATGTTCACATTGATAACAACTAATATCTTATAACAACAACAAACAATATGTGTAGTTAAATAGCAGTTATATAGCAGTCAGTTTATTGTGCCTTATTCTTTTTTTAATCTAAATAGGCCACCCGACTATACCCGTGGAAATTCTCGTATTATTAGTTATTAACAACAAATTGCAACCCCATATATGTTTTTCAAATGTGGCAATTACGATAATATTTCCTAAAACTCATTTATGTGGCCTATTAAGAATATTTGTTTATATTCGAGGCCAGCTCGGCTTGTTTTTACGGAATACTGTAAGAACTCACTAGCAAATTCACTTCTGAATCTGCAGTAAAATCTCTTATTTGCCATTGGTTTTACTTATTTTCAGAAGTGAGTTTCCTAGTGAATTCTTGCAGAATAGCACTGCTGACACAATGCTAAGATATATGACGACTGAACTGTATATAATGTACTGAACAAATATTTGTATGATCTGCAGGTAGTTGTTCCGGGTCTGGGTGTAATGTATGTGGAATTCATGTCTGTAAACACACCCACGACACAGGAGAAATCCTAGTTTGGGGCAACGTTTTAAAAAAAAAAAGCATAAGTCACCTTACCTAAAATATGCTGCCATTGTACATCGAAACCTATATCTTGGAACGCGGCAACTCAAGTTTGGACTATTTGTAAAGGCCTGTCACATTAGCTTGGAGTTTCTTGCCGGCTTCTTCTCCATAAGATCAACTTTTCTGAACCGTGCACCTTAACTTTCGACTTTTCTTAGGTGCCTATTAGGGCCTATATGAAATAAAAACTTTGACTTTGAGCCTTAAAGGCCTGTAAATGGTTGAAATGTTTTTAAACAAAACTGTTATTCTTAAACACTAGTCAGGACTAAATCATTAATGACGGCACGCATGCACACACGCGTAACCAGAAGCTTGAACGTTGCGCTTTTGATTTCCGCACGGTACAAATATTTGTATATCTTACAGATAATTGTTACGGTTTTAGGTGTTTGTAAATAAAATCATTATCTCTATATACGGCCAATCCTCATCCGTGTGGTATGCGGATTAAGAATACTTCATTTCCTCTCATGGTGTTGTCAAAGACGACTAACAGACTCTAAATATGCATATGCAGTAGCGTAGCGCACCTTCTGTAGAACAGTTTTGCACTCACCACCAGCCTAGCGTGGCAAATTACATCCAAAATGATGACACAATCAGTTTAGTAGTGGACGTCCTTTGGCTGATATGATGATAAACGGTTCCAATGATACAGGAGATCTTCAAGACTGACCTAACATATAAAATATGTGTATTGTTAGTTAAAATTGAATAGCAAAAGTACTTATTTTTTCAAATAATTCTTCAAAACATGTCTAATGTAAACAACAACATAACACTTCAAATTTATAGTAGACAGCGTGCGCTTTAAAAAAATGGAGTGACTGATCCCAAGTTACTTGGGGTCGGCGCAATATAAATTATTGCATGTTTTGGCAAAAGGATTTTACAGTCAGCCGCCATCGGATACTAATCCTCCTTAGGCATACTAGTGTTGGTGGTCTACCCGCCACTGCGAGTAACATAAAGTTCTTAATGGTACACACTTGTTTCCAAACTCCCTTAGTCACCTACTACGATGACACCGATGTGATGTCGGTAGCCCTATTCATGGTCGGAGCTACACGGTGCTGATAACACGTGCTGAGTAATCACTTAACACTGAACACGTGTAATTGAGCCGTATCTTTCCGCCATATCCAGTAACACATCTTCCATTTAACACCAGTACTTCAGGGGTTCACAATAAATAAACTGGTGAGAGACGCCACCGCTGTCTGCAATACTGGCAATTGAAATTTTATCCCGGCTTTATGCCCATCGTTCCCAATAAAATGGTATAAAATAAACAAAATATACTCAGTATGTACGGTGATTTTAAATCATAACCTTACTAACTTATGGATGTATCGGATTTGGGGTGAAAGTAGATCATAATGTGTGAAGATACATATTTTTCGTATCGAAACGAAAAAATATTTCTTTTACTATTTCAGTAGCGTTTGAAATTTGGTAGCAAAATTGTATTTTTCATCTTCTATTATTCTTGTGCGTTACCAGGAATATTCTTGAAGAAATTATTCGCGCTTTAATTGCTTTCAGCAAGTACACTATTAAATGAGTAATTGGTGAGTCCCATGGCAATTGATCTTATATAGGATGAAGCATTCCGTGTGGTGTCCGGATTAAGAATATAGCACCACTCCATCTCCACCCGTAGATGTCGTAAAAAGACGACTAAGGGAATCTAAACCAGAGGGATGGGCAGCAGCGTCCCTTCTGTGAAACGGTAGCCATACTGCGCTCACCAACCCGCCTGCCAAGCGTGGTGAGTATTGGCAAATACCCCCCAGAATGATGACACAGTTGTGAAAATCTATGAGGGAGGCCTTTGTTCAGCAATGGACGTATAAATGGCCGATATGATATGATGATACTAGGATTTCTTCTATGTCGTCGGTACAGACACACAATTCACCCAGACCCGGAGCAACTACCTGCAGATCATACAAACATTTGTTCCGTGCGGGAATCCGCGACCTGCAGCGCATCAGCCACTGCACCAACCATGCCGTAAAATTTTGATAGTAGTTATGTTTTACGAGATTTATGTTGTCTTTAAGAATCAACAATAATACACTTACTGAGAAACTATGTTCACGAAATAAACTTTTAATGAGCATACAGAAACTATGTTAAAAGTTACTTTATATACAACAAAGTGTGTAGATAATCACGAGAAAAAGAACCAGATTCTCAACTAATCAAACACGGAGCTACACTAAGAAATTCAACTAGATGTGGTATATATGGCAACGCACTGATAATGATATTAAATCATACTGTTTCATCATTTCGGCCGATAAAGTCCACTGCTGGGCAGGCCTCCCCCAAAGATCACCACAACAACTGATATGGGTGTGTTGTGTGCTCAGTGGGGGGTCTTGCCATAATCGCCATGCTTGGCAGACGGGTTGGCGATCGCAGTTGAGTTGTTGTGTGCTCGAAGGACGCTGCTGCCCATCCTCTGGTTAACCCCTTAGTCGACTTTTACGACACCTACGGGATGAAATGGGGTGGTGGCATTCTGAGCCGGCACCACACGGCGATCCTACTGTTTACTTACTTATTAAAGATATATTTGAACAAACCGTCTCAATTTTACGGAGGGCACGTATAATCGTCGGCCTTGATTGTTGTCATTAGACGGTAATTTATATCTAATTTGTATACTAACAAAATAATGTATTAGTGACTTAGGTCTTAGTTCGCGAGTATTAATATTAATATAATTAAATAAATAAATAAGTATTACACATTATAATAAAACACTTTTAAACGGATTCCATCGCGTATATTATACGCCGCGGGATGACTGTCATCCTGCAAAGTGTTCGAAACGTCTGGAAAAACAAAAATCTAAAATATACGCGATAGAATCCGTTAAAAAGTGTTTTATTATAATAATGTCTTACATTATTTATTTAGTTGTCTAACTGTACAATTAAAATAACACTCTAAAGATGTAAACATTAACTCATTCGAGTTTTACCGTACATCAGTATCATCGACAATACATTAAAGAAAACATGTGTCTATTGCCATAATCGCCATGCTTGGCAGGCGTGTTGGCAATCACAGTTGCGTTGTTAATGTACTCGAAGGATGCTGCTGCCCATCCTACAACAAATCCTATAGTCACCTTTTACGACACCCACGGGATCAGATGGGTTGGTGCTATTCGTAGCCGGCACTACACGGCTTATGTGTGATATGTGTTATAAATGCCTTATATCTCGGCTCTGAATTTCGGCCTCGGGCGATAAACTTATAAATATATAATTATGTCGATAAACAAGTCACACCTACTTTGTGAGAACACCACCTCAATAAAAATCCCCTTTCACACTTCAGTCATGATTCTTGAGATAATGAATTAGGAAAAATTTATAATTTATAGAACGTATTACGAAATATATGTTTTTTTATACCAGTTGCATTTTCTCGCTAACCAGCGTGTAAGTGTCAATGCCTATTTTGTGAAAGAAAATATAAGTACGTGTAATTAAAAAGCGCGGCAGTAGTAAACCTTTAAATATATAATTGTTATATATAAGTAAAATGTTTTACTTAAACTAAAGGTGGCTAAAGATTACATGAACTCATTTTTTTTATCAGACGTGCTTTTCTCTTCTTTTGTATGGATACATTTTAATAACTTTATTTTTATGATTTTATAGCAAAAGCAACTGAATGAAAACTTGTACTGAGTTAAATTATTCACCGAATAACATTTATATTAAGTTCCCGCACATAAAATAAGCTCTGGTTTTAGAATTTAGTTTGAAAGGATTTATATTTCAAACTTCGAATCAAATGGGTAAATATTTTAATCCAAAGTAAAGTTCAGTAAAATTCAGTTCAGCATTCAGTACGTTCACTCATCTAATTTATGTACATGCTCTGTAAGTTATAACTATACTGACCTACGTAAGGGACATTGTTGAAAACAGTAAATAAACAGGACTTTAGGACTACAGGTACAATTCAACAAATAATTTTATTATCATCATCATATCAGCCAAAAGACGTATACTGCTGAACAAAGGCCTCCACATAGATTTCCACAACGATTGGATATGCTGTGTGTTGACACTTTGGTGGGAACTTGCCAGAACTCACCACGTTTGGCAGGCTGGTTGGTGAGCGCAGAATTGCTACTGCCTATCCTTCTGGTTTAGAATCTCTTAGTCACTTTTTACGCCATCCATGGGAGAAGATGCGATTGGTACACACGGAAATAATACTTTCCAAACAATCAATAAAGTTAAACCATGTGGTGCCGCATACCACCAACCCATCTCATCCCGTGGGTGTTGTAAATGGCGATTACGGGATTAGCCGGAGAATGGGCAGTCTTTTGAGTCAATCATTTCAGCCGAATGAAGTCCACTGCTGGACACAGGCCTTCCCCAAAGATCACCACAACGACCGATATGGATGTGTTGTGGGCTCATTGGGGGGTTTTGCCATAATCGCCACGCTTGGCAGACGGGTTGGCGATCGCAGTTGAGTTGTTAATGCACTCGAAGGACACCCATGGGAGGAGATGGGGTGGTGGCATTCTGAGCCGGCACTACACGGCAACTTTTGAGTACTTTAACAAATCAACTGTGATCGCCAATCCGTTTGTCAAGCGTGGCGGTTATCGCAAAATCCACACGCACACAACACACCCTGACTGGTCGTTGTAGTGATCTTTGGGGATTTCTGTGTCCAGTAGTGGACTTTATTCGGCTGAAATGATGATGAAATGAATAAACTTAACCTATCGAGCTGGAGGCATAACCTAAAGCCTCTCTTAACCTAAAAATTGAAAATTGTTC
Organism: Diloba caeruleocephala; assembly: GCA_947459985.1. Lineage (NCBI taxonomy): Eukaryota > Metazoa > Arthropoda > Insecta > Lepidoptera > Noctuidae > Diloba > Diloba caeruleocephala. Next base: position 20,350,224 of record OX381611.1, read on the forward strand.
AATTTTACAAGCGAAATGTTGTCTGCTTTTGTACTTTACGTAATACAAAATTTTATAAAACATCCCTCAAGTTGCTTGTTTTCAAATATGCACCCCGTGTATTCAGGGCAGATTTTCCCGATTATTTATCTTATATGTAGTTACACCCCAGAGGTTTAAAATCAACAGTTACTCATCCCCCATAAACCACATGTGGTTTAAAAAAATATTGGTTACCGCCGGTACCATCGCACTCCAATATCCATTAGGAATGACTCAATATCGGTAAAGGGCCGGCTCTCTGTCTGAATACAAACTGCGGCATTGCCCCATTGATACAACGTAATACCTCATTTCAAAGGCCTTTGCGGGCGTACCGATGTTATCACTCAATAATGTTTGGCTTTTTGAAAAAAGTGCTTTCATTTTTATGACTTAATTTGCAGCGAATTTTAGCCGTTATTTTACCAGGTCGTTATATTTAAAAGGTTTATTAGTATTTGTTTTTTGTAAGCAGCCTTGCGAGACATGTGATTCCTGTGATTCCACAGACTATATTATCCTTCTCGACAAGTTTAAATGGATAATAAACAAAAAGCCAACAAACCATTTATAGCCATTGAGCTTTTTATAAATATAAAAAATAATAGGATTACGTTTTCATAATTTTTGTTGAAACTAGATAATTGTAATACTTTAATTTACCCTCTTTTCGGTTGAAAGCTGTCTTGTGATAATGTTTAGAAGTTACAAAGATACGCTACGAGATCGTAGTCTCGTAGCGTTTCGTTTTGTAGGCTAGTAGTTTCGAAGTTACGTAAAGAGCTTGGCTTCCTACGAGTGTCTTGTGAGTGCAAATTAGAATTTTACATGATGGATAAAAATCTTACTCCGATTTTTAAGATATCATGCCGGATATTACAATTTAAAATGTAAATTTTACATAAAGATAACTGTTATTCTGGCTAAGTTGACGTTTCGAAAAATATTGCGTTGTTCTTGTGTCTACTGAAATACTACTCAGAATTTTAAAATTATTTTGATACCGCTTTCACTATTTTTATCGCTGTCTCCATAAATTTGCACACGTATAAATGTCGCGAACATGTATCAACAAGCTTCTAAGACGCTGCATCTAAGGTGAGGTGTTCTGGCTTCTCATAAATCTTTTTCATAAATCATAACATATTATCTCAGAAATGACGCAGAGACGACTGACATATGAATTATTTATCATGTGACGCGTTTTTAGATCCTAAAAAATGGAAGTTGGATAGTTTCGAGAAGAGTTATATATTTTGCATGGTGATATGAAAATAATAGAAACACTTAGAGTACTATTCGTAATTTTGTGCCACGCATCACGCAAATGGCAAAAATGTTTAGAGCGCGCTGTTCAGAATAAAAATGTTGTGGAACACAATCAATTGTTTAAAATTGTATTCTTGGATAAAGGCACTGAACACAGTTGTTGTTCCTTACATCATATTTTTCTCGTATCTGCGCATCAATAATAGTGTACCGTTTGGGACTAATTTAAGAAAATAAGCTCACATAGTACCAACACCTACCATCATGGTCATAATTAAAAAGTCGAAGCAATATTTTTTTTACCTTAATGGGGCTTGAAAAGAAGTTATTCTACTCTTCTTCTACTCATTCGATTCATAGAGTGGCTGGAGCAGTTACACAAAATGACATCGAAAAATAATCCAAAAGTCGTCGTGAGGGGTATATTGCCATAATCACATATTTAGACAAAAGTGTTGGGGATCAAGCGTGTTGTGCGTAAATCACATGAATGCCTTGCCCGACTTTGCCTCAAACGCTCAAACTTATTAAGTTTATATTTATAGAGGTTTTTCGTTGTTGCATTTCTTAGTGGGTGAGATCTAAAATATTTTAGATTCATTCAGATTATACTTCAGTCATACAAGTTATGACTGAAGGATTATAGAGAGACTTAACGATTGATTATAGAAAAACCTATTACTATGATTACTATATATTTTATCATTACAAAATTAAACAGTACGACTGGGGTACGAGTTGCTTTTCACACTTAATAGCAAACGTGTAGTTTACTATTATGTAGCGATTGTAAAAAGGAACTCGTACTGGAGGTACAAACATATATTATTCAGAAAAAAAATCGTGAACAGTTCCATTTGACCGATTATTACGTTCAAGCAAAATTACTGCGGTTTGTCAAATTTGCTCCGGACAAGCGATCCGATATCGAAGCTGAAATAAATATTATAAAAGGTATATAATAATAATAAATATTAATAAAAGATAATATAAAATATGAAAACATAAACAATGATGTATTTAAATGCATAATATAATGAATTAATAGAAAACTTACTTCTAGTAGGGCAAAATACCCCAGCTCATTCCGAAGGTGTCCTTCGAGTATATTTACAACTTAACTGCGATAGCCAACCCGCCTGCCATGCGTAGTGACCGGTCACTGTGGAGGTCTCTGAGGGAGAGCTTCGGAACGTCCACTGTTATACCATAAACAGTGGACGTTTTTTGGCTGAGATGATGACAATGATGATGAAAATATACGTGATGGATGATATATAAATATATTTTTATAGAAAACCAGCTCTCATGATATAAACTATTTACGACCTATGAATCTAGAATTCAAGTCTAATAGTCAGCATTTTTTCAAATTCAAAACAAGTAAACAAACTGTATTGAAACTTGAATGCGATTCATCATCCATTGTAATCTAATTTTCTGCTATACGACGCCAAACGATTTCAATACATTATTAAGATTAATATAAACAAAATATAAATCAGATGCGAGATGGTATTGGCAAGTAATCGTATTTTTTACTCTCCGATAATGCTAATAACTTGGAAAATGTATTCATAGAGAAATTGCTTATTTATCATGTTTCATGAATATTCAAAGTAAATTGGATATTCTCAGTCAATCTATTTAATAATCACAATAGAGTTTTCATGCACTAATGAGTTGATTAAGATTTTAAGTGTAGTTTAACAAATATATGACTTTGATTACTGTTCTCTGAACACTGATGTAAGAATAGATATCAAGCGTTATTTAAATATATATTTTGATCTCGAGGAACCATGATCAATGAATTTAATTACTGAAACAATGTGATTATTAAAGTAATTAACAGAATTAAGGAAGTACAGTAATATAATTTCCGTGTGGCGTCCGAATTAAGAATATAGCACAAACCTATCTCGTCCTGTGGATCTTGTCAAATTTGACATAGACTAGAGGGATGGGCAGCAGCATTCCTTCTGTGAAACATTATCCATTAAGTCGTTTACCAAGACTGGTGAGTACTGGGTAATTTCCCCTTAAAATGACGCCACAATTGTGGAAATTCATGGGAGAGTCCTTTGTTCTACAGTGGAACGTCCACTTTGGCTGATATGATGATCATAATGATGAATAAGCGCTATTGAAGTTTAAATACGTTTTAATCCTTTATGGACCAAGGTTAATTAATGGCATTTGATTATTGAAACTGTAGAATTATTTAACTGGCATGGACTGGTACCTACCATTGATAGTTATGTTATGGTACCGACAATTCCTAATGACATACATAAAATTATAAAACTTTAAAAACACAAACAGTTCAGGCTATGATGGCATAGCGACAAATGTAAATATAGACGTGGCCGGAATTATTTCTGAGCCTATTAGTTACATTGTCAACTTATGTGTAGAGGAAGGTGCCTTTCCTGATAAATTAAAAATATCAGGCATAAAGCCAGTGTTTAAAAAAGGCGACAAATCAAATATGAACAATTATAGGCCCATTGCACTTATATCAATTTTTGAAAAGGTGAAATATAATTGCTTATATATATTTTTCGAGTGTCATAATAAATTAACGCCCAATAAATACGGGTTCAGGAAAAATAAATCCATAAATGTAGCAATATATCACTTTCTGTATAAAGTAATGATCAATCTTGATAAAGGGCAACCTGCCGTAGCATTATATATGGATATATCAAAGGCCTTTGAGCGTGTCGACCACAATATCCTCATGAAAAAGAAGGTATTGCATATGGTGTGAGAGGTAATGTGCATGATCTCATAAAATCCTATCTCTCCAACAGACATTAGTTTACAGAAGTAAAAAGAGTGAACCCAGTCACAAAAATGGAAGAAGTTTTCGTTTCTAATGCTGAAACAGGTGTTTTCGGTATTCCACAGGGTAGTATCTTGGGCCCCTTATTCTTTCTTATCTATATAAATGACATGCCTTCGGTAATAAACCATGACATTACATTATTTACTGATGACAGCGTGGTTTTATTTACTAATGAAAATACAATTAATTCAGAATCTGACATTAATAAATCTTTAGTATTAATTATAGACTGGCTCAATAAACATAACTTAATGGTGAATATTGATAAAACTAAAATTATGGATTTTAAAATAAGAACGAATCGTATCTCTTCTTTAAAAATTGGTTATCTAGGTAATAACATTGAAGCAACTGAAGAAACAAAGTTTCTAGGATTACATATTGATAGCAAAATTTATTGTAAATCACATATAGACCATGTGTGTAAAAGACTGTGCCAGTTTTCGTATGCACTTTACAGATTGAGAAAAGTAACAACTCTCTAAGCTATTTTAACAGCATACCATGGTTACGTTAGCTCAACCCTCAGATACGGTGTCATATTCTGGGGCAATAGTACCGACAAGGAACGTGCATTCATTGCTCGAAAGCGCTGTATTAGGTCTATGTTTAGTTTAAATCAAACGGACTCCTGTGAACCATTTTTTTAGAATAGGAAAATATTAACATTGCCCTGTCTATATATATTTGAGTGTGCGGACTTCGTAAGATCTAACAATCATTTATTTAAGTATCATACCCGAGTAAGGCACCAGGATAAGTTGCGCACAGTTCCTAGCAAGACGCATCTATTCTATGAAAGTATTTTTTGCACAGCTTCGCGTATATTCAACAATATCCGATCGATCGATTATAGGCATTTCAGAAATAAAGATATTTAAAAATACCCTCCATGACATGTTAGCGAATAAATGCTACTACTCTGTAAAAGATTTTTTGTCTGATAAATCGCTCTCAGAATATAATTCGCCTCAACCATGATCTGATCAGTGTTCCATTGTTATTTTGATCCTTATTTTTTAATTCAAATGAATTGGTAATGGTATATACATATTTTTTACTTCCGTTACTTATTTAAATACTTCTTAATTTTAATGATTTTTAGTTACCTATTTAAATACTTCTTAATTTTAATGAATATAGTGAAGACAGTATATGTAATTGTTATTGTATGCCTAAGAGGCGGGACATAGCTGATCACTGTATTATAAGAACATCTGTATTATGTACGTACCTATGATCCACAGTAAAGAATATGAATATGAAATAGATATACAATGCATGAGAGAATTACAACAACTGCTCGAAATATACAAGTGAAACTCTTTTATCTATCAGCTATGTTATTACAAACAGGAAGCGAATATAACAGATGAATTTCCATATTTAAAATCCTTATCGGCGCACTCTATTACTGCACTATTGTGCACATGATGTATGTTTTTCTAACATCACGCGCGTGATTTCCTTTAAATCTGAAGGGTGGACGTCAAAGGAATGCCGAAGGGAGCCGAAGCGAGGCCAAAAATGGAGGAAAATGCTGCAATGAACGAGTTGCCGAAAAGACGGAGTTAACTGAAGTTCAGGTGAGTGTGATTGATGTTTTTATTTTGTAGATATTATGATTATTTTTTCTTAAGAATATATATAGTAGATATGTACACAGCAATCCTGAAAACATGTATGGAAGTGATTTCAAAACGATATAAGTTTGAACAGCGATATTTATTTAGAGAAAAAAATACATGCCAATTTCTTATCACTACGTAAATATCCATATATTTTATTTAAGATTTAGCGCTGCGAAGTTTTAAGTTATTGTAATAGCATTTAGTTTTGTAAGGGATGAAAACAACCCGATATGCTATCTAAAATAGTACATTCTACGTCCTACATACACATCAATCTGTAAATGTCCCTACTGAACACGGGTCTCTCAATTATCACTACAATAAGCGGTTATACTGCCATAATCACCCTTTTTTTATTGGTCTCCAGTGGAAATTCTTCATGACCTTCCTCCGCCCCGGGTTAGGGTGAACGGGAATGCCGGACTCCTACCGGCTAAAACCACTGGAGCGGTCATCTTCTTAAGATCTCACTAGAGCCACCCGCTGCTGCCAAGCCTATTGTCACATCTCAGACGGGATGACTGTAATGCACTCAGCAGTATGCAGTAAATCATCCAAATTGGTTCATAACCAAAAATCAAGCATATCCGTTATTTATCGGATACATTTCGGAATCTGCGCGTTGGAATTGAATGACTTAAAATTACTGTACATACTATACATATCAAAATGGCTGCTGATAAAATGTCTTGTTGAGGGTAGTGATATGTGTTGGGTGGTTAAGTTCCCTGCATTATGGTTGAGCTGAACTATTCTGATGCATGCGTTATGCCCGTGAACGGGTGCCCTCTCTCGGGACTGTTGAGCTCTTCACTACTATAGCAATTTTATTGTAAGGCAATTCATGTCATTGTGCATAAATATGTGGTATTTATCCCACACAATGGCATGCCTCACATAGCTTTTTTTACTGTAATACATCATATATTTTAAAAGAGTATGTCCATGGAGTTTCTTGCTGGTTCTTCTCCATATGACCAGCAATTGTCAAACGCGCCACTATTTAAAATTTGACTGTCCGTAAGTGCCAGCAAATGGTTTACATGAATAAAAAGCTTTTGACTTTGACTTTATGCAAATGACAACACACAAACACGATTTTAATTTTTTTTCTCTTCCCTTAAATCTTAGTTTAGCAACTTACAAGTTCTCCTAACTAGAGGTGCTACAATATCGTTTACAGCAATCTCGAAGGAAAAACATGGATATTAACATCCATCACATTATTATATTATGACTAACTGTTATTTTACGAGCGTCTAATGGCCCGATAAGGGTATTTTATTATTCCCTAATGGCTTATACCTGTCTTAAAGCGTTATAGGGACGATGCGTTATGACCATACATTGCGGCGCCAATTTCGCATAATGGATCCATCTTTATTGTCTTTTCGAATGGTATTAGAAGGTGAAATAAATCAGATAGTTGCGCAACTTTAAAAGGGTATTTTGTTTCGAAAATATGAGTTTGAATGTCTATGGTACATATCTCAGTAGCACGCACTATGTTTGATTCGATGTATTTAAATATACTGCATACACCTTTACCGATAAAATTGTAATCTAGAAGTCGACGACATGGACAATTAACACAAGCCGTCCCATTCTGTAAGAAGAAAACTCTCATTTCGTCTTGGTATTTCTACTTTTCACTGCGGATTTAGAAGTTAGATTGCTAGCGAGTTTTTACAGAATAGGTGAGATAGTTGTCAAATGCAGGTCTATAGATATTATGGAACCCATCTTTTCAAACGATAAAAATAGTAAAAATAATCATATTTTGTTGGTGAAGTCTATCTCCAATAAGCTTTACAACTTGACTTTAAGCAAAATATATCTACTGTATTTAATACAAATTAAATAGTTTGTCCGGTTTGTCTGACCGGAGAAATAAACGTGAAAACTCACTTGGCAACGATTTAAAATTTTAAGTTCAATAATATTTAAAGCAAATTATTAGACACATACATAAAACAAATATTAAAATACAGAAACGTGAAATGTTTACTTAACATAATTGTGTAGTACAAATCCATCATTTGTCGATAAATATTTAGAAATTCTGTAATTGTAATGAGATTTAATAATTGTTCAAAATGTATCAAATACATAGAAATAGTTTTTAATTTTCATTTACACATATCAGCTAGCTCGAGATTATTAATTATTTCGTTCATCGCTTAATCATCTGCCTTAACGTGTGACCAAAAATCGATATGAATTTTAAAAAGGTAAATTTCTAAAATCAAATCCCTACAGTGTAAGAACTGTTTATTTTATTTAATATACTAGATTCATTTCTTTGTTTTATTAATTTTATTTAAACAAAGCTCTCTGTGAATGGCTAATGGTGTCCAGATTCATGTATGCACTGCAGCTAGCTAAGGGATAATTAATTATTTTTATTTTGTTTCCATCTTTATGTACTAGTGACGAAAAATCAATATGGATTTACAAATGTCCATTTGTAAAGCCAAATCCCTACAAAACTGTTTATTTTATGAAAACACAACTCTCTGTGAAGAGATTTTAGTGTCCAGATTCTTTTAGGCATTGCGGCTAATAGGGGGAGTAATCCCGGAGGGTTAGTATTACGTAATATGTGTTAATATAAACGGATGCATAGGTATGCCTAATTTCGTATGTATAAGTATCTAATTATCGAACTGTTCGGTAATTTGGGCATATTGGACTGTTTGAATATAACATTATGCATAGCCGAGATATTGGGTGGTAGTTTTTTTGTTGTTGTATAAAATTATTTTTTGCTTATTAATTACTGTGTGTATTCCATTGGTGTTTGTCGTAGTTTTCATATTTTAGTTTTCTAACATAATCGGCAGCACGGTTGGTGCAGTCTTTTATACAGTCGACTGCTGCGTTCCGGGTCGCGGGTTCGATTCCCGCACGGAATAAATATTTCTACGATCTGTAGGTTGTTGTTCCGAGTCTGGGTGTATTGTGTGTGGCATTTCTGTCTGTAAACGCACCACGACACAGGAGAAACCCTAGTGACCAACGTTTTATTTGAATAAAAAAAACAATATTTTTTTCGTACAATGGGCGGTCTTATCGCTATTAGCGATTTCTCACAGACAACCTTTGATGATTCTTTTGATGAAGAAGAAAAAGATGGAAAAAGACAAATGGGGTAGTTCGTTGTGTACTTATTATATTAATATAATCAAATAGCGTATCTAGACAAATATAATAAATACCTAAATAACTAAATACCACACTAAAAAACATCAAGACACTGTGAGTGATTACTGCGTGCATCGAAATAATTTTTGATTATACAATTATATACGGTAGATAAAATAAAATAACTTTTTAAAATCTGTAACGACGCCTGTCACCTTAGTCATCCTGCGACCACGAACCCTGCAAAGTGTTCGAAACGTCAGGAAAAACAAAAAACCTAAAATATACGCGATAGAATCCGTTTAAAAGTGTTTTATTATAATAATACGACTAGTTATATATTCCATAAATTACTTAAATAATATGCACAAAATTGTATACAACCATAGAACAGAAAAAAACCTTTAAAAGGTTTAAGAACTCTCTTGAAAACTCGGCTCAAAAATAAGTTGATACAGGCGTAAATAGAGTAAATAATAATAAATGGTTCTTAACACATTTTATACACTGAATAGTTCCAGGAATAGTACACTTTATGACACTTAAAATCGTAAGATAAGTTAAGCGGGCATTAGCTTTTCAATTTCTAGAACAATCAAAGCACAAAGCTTTCTTTTAGGTTAAACTAAAAATGAATGAAAACAATATTTAGTTATAATATTATGTATTAATGTCATAAGACTATGTTCATGCAATAATCAAATCGAAACAAGGCATCATAATTCAATATATCCAATGTTTATTCAATATATAATCTTTAACGGCTAAATTTCAAAAATAGTTTCCTGTATATAGAATAAATAGGTGCACATTAAAACTAAATATAGACACACCATTTATTAACTAAATGACATAAAACAAAAATATGAAAGAACTATACAAAAGTGGCGTCTGCACTTGGGCGTCAAAGTACTCCTCCTGATCTCTGACAGCTGGTAACGTTCCCAGAAGACTGGCAGCATTGCCACGTTGAATGGCAATGCTTATTCTTTGACCAAAGACAAGGCCAGCTCTATGGTCATGCGAACAATCGACCAACCGTCTAGTTAATATCCATGAAAAACAGACCTGCACTCGAACCCCATAAACCAAATGTTTCGATCCCAAATGGTTCTAAACAATCATTATCGATGAGATATTTGCCCCATTTGAGGGATTCCGCTGCAGAAGCAGCATTGTCAGCACAGCCTACCGTAGCTTGGAGAATGGGATGGAGCAACGGTATCGAGACATTGCGTCCCACACCAGAGGCCTACCCATTTTCTTCTTGAGAATGGCACCCTTACTGCAAAACTACGTCCAAATATTTTTTGAAAATACAAGACTATATGGAGTATTACATTTAAATTAGCCAGTGAAAGCAAATTAAGAAATAGTGAAATTACAAAGAAGTTTATCTAAAGTGTGCGATTTCTTCAAACCAAGTATCGTCTAGGGATGTATTATAATAAAACCGCGCTTCTGTAAAATAATATTACAGGTTTATACGATCGGTGTGGATCTTTTAAAAAGCATGAACGACTTGAAATATTTAATCGGTGCTTTTTCAAACTTACCTGAGTCGTACTTAAATGTTCTTGAATTTGAAGTTTTGAATACAATTTTAATATTATTATATCTGAATATCATCATCCGTATGGTATCCGGACTAAGAATATAGCACAACTCCATCTCCTTCCGACGATGACGTAAAAGGCAACCGAGGGACCCTAAACCAGAAAGATGGACAGCGGTGTCCCTTATGTCAAAGGCATTCTTTAACAAACAAATTGACAACACACGACATGTGACCGTCTTATGGGGGAGGCTTTTGTTCATCAGTAGACGTACTATGGCTGATGATGATGATGAATATCATCATCGTCATATCAACCAAAGTACTGCTGAACAAAGGCCGCCTCCATAAATTTTCACAATTGTGTCGTCATATTACGTGGAATTTGCCAGTACTCACTACGCTTGGCAGATGGATTAGTGAGTGCAGTATGGCTACTGTTCCAAAGAAGTGACGTTGCTGCATATCCCTCTAGTTTAGGGTCCTTTAGTCGCTTTGTATGATATCCATATAATGCGATGGAGTGGTGCTTTATTCTTAACCCGGATAAGAGAAGAACACCACATGGAAAATAAATCTTATTATTCTCATTCTACTGCCTATTCTCCGGCCAATCCCTTTGTCAACTTTTACGATACCCACCGGAGGAGATTGGGTGGTGGCATTCTGAGCCGGCACCACACAGTATTGCCACATTGGCCGGAGGGTGGGCAGCAGCGTCCTTCGAGTACATTAACAATTCAACTGCGATTGCCAACCCGTCTGCCAAGCGTGGCGATTATGGCAAAACCCCCTAATGAGCCCACAATACACCCATTGTGGTGATCTTTGAAGGAGGCCTGTGTCCAGCAGTGGACTTCATTCGGCCGAAATGATGATGAAGATGATTCTCATTCTTTATTGTACAAATTGAAACAGAAAAAATACATTGTTAAATAAAATAAAATATAATGTACAAATCTTAATATCAAGTCAATAAATAATGCTGTGTTTTAAATTTAGGCTAGAAAACACTAGCCGAATCGCCATGCTTTGTACGTTGTAGAACACATCATTCACATCAGCTTGTAAACATCTATTATTGAACACGGGCTTCCCAATGATCACTAAAATGAACAGTCATGGGGACAGTGGCATAATCGCTATGGTTAGAAGGCGGATTGGTGATCGTAGTATGACGTTATTACACGCGTGAATGCTGCTGGACATCCGCTAGATATCAACCCTTATTCGCCTTTTACGACTACATCATCCATGCATCCATGTGGGATGGAGCATATTTACCAGGAACTAAACGGAGCAGCTTCGTAGCAAGAGTACAGCTATTTGAAAGATAACTATTATACCTTAAATAGAGATATTTTTTGTTTAAAGAAATAAATTAAATCGTGTACTGGAATTAAACGATTAAATTCCTCCAAATCCATTCCATCATCGGACAACAAGACGAACGGCATTGCGCCATCGTCACATGGTTGACGTCCCACTGCGTTTTGTTTTTACGTTTTTCGTGCGTACTGCTAAGTATTGGAGCTCAGTGCCAGAGTTTGTTTCCCGACCGTTATAACCTGGGCATCTTCAAGTCACGAGTGAACAGGTTTTTTCTAGGTAAGCGTGCGCCATCGTCGACCGTATCTTTGCCTTACATCAAGTGAGATAGTGGTCAAACGCAACCCTATTCCAAATATAAAAAATAAGAAGCCGGATCAGCAAATAAGAAGGTTCTAGGCTAGGTTCATTTTTTTTTAAACTTGTTTCCTTTAAAAACCTTGCCCGCAGATTGCGGAATCTGCCTGCTCTTACCAATAGGCCTCAGGGAATACGGCGGAATGCCGTGTGTGCAGCACAGTGTACAACGAGGTTTGAGGGGATCCTTTACAATCCTCCCCGAGAAGTGCCCGGGGGGCAGCCTTTTTACATTCGCCTTCCCTCCACTAAAGGGGGTGACCACTTTACAGTCATCCCCTCCGAAATGTGTCTAAAGGCATCAATGGGTGGCTTTAGTGTGATCTTACGAGGACCTGGAGCCCTCCTTCAAGGCCGAAGATGACCGCTTCAGTGGGTTAACCAGTAAGAGTCCGATGACGCTTCGCCCTTCCCCGGGGCGGCGGATGTTCATCATGAATTTCCACTGTGGACCAGCAAAAAAAAGGTATCTATTAAAATAATAGTATACTTTATCGTTATTCCTGCATAGTACATGGAGTATTTCTATTGGTTAGGTTACTAGCCAACCTTGTGACGAGTAATTCAAACCATCCAAAGGCCTCCGAAGCACGGAAACGCTCAGTTCTGACCACTATACGGTCACCCATCCATAGAATGACCGCGCCAAGCGTTGCTTTCTTCACCGTTCGCTTACAAATCAGTGAGTGCAACGAGCCATCATGAAATTAAAACTGGATATCTGAAACAAAGTAACGTTCCGGCACGGTAACGTTCCGGCACGGTAACGGCCCGTGTCGCGGCGCATAAATATTACGGAGCAATCACTGTAAATACTATACAAACAGGTACAGCTGCCGGCCGTCTGATGCTCACGTCTGTATATGGGAAATTTTCAGATCAATTATGTATTTGGATTTGTGTACACCATCGACTGCCCAGTGTCCCTTATCCTGGTTAAGTACCGTATGTACCCAGGTTGTCTGGAAGAAATCGCCATATACGATAAAGTCACCCATCGTACTCTATACACTAAGCACTACTTTGTATTGTATCATTTACTAACTAGTGTACAGTAACGTATGTATATGGGAAATTTTCAGATCAATTATGTATTTGGATTTGTGTACACCATCGACTGCCCAGTGTCCCATATCCTGGTTAAGTACCGTATGTATCCAGGTAGCCTGGAAGAAATTGCCATGTGCGATAAGACCACCCATTGTACTCTATACACTAAGCGCTACTTTGTATTGTATCACTTAGTAACTAGTGTACAGTAAAGAGTCATCGTATTAGCGAAAAGATGTTCAATGCTGTACAAAGCCCTTTTTTACTAGGCCACCTTGGGAAGGGCGGAGGGACATGCCAGACTCAAACCGGCTAAAACCCCACGGTGTCCTTCCTCTTACCTCCAGTCGGGGGTGAGGTGTACGCTTTGTCTGCATTAGACCGCGCCCCCAGTAGATATTGGCTCGTCACTGTTTGACGGGCCCCTTCTCTATGCGACCTTGTTGGCCACACCACCATCTTGGGCCTGTTTCTGTTCGGGCGCTGCTGAACAAAGGCCTCCCCATAGACAACCGGCTACAAAACGGGATATTTACGTTGGCTTTTATTTATTTCGAGTTCCCGATATGTCATGTGAATATCTGGAACTCGAAATAAAATAAAAACAGGGTAAAAATCCCGTATTCGGTTTTAATAATCCTGATTAGATACCATTAGGGAATGTCAGTTTTCAATAATAGAATTAGGTATTTATGTAGCACCAGAATCAATTACAATAAATTAGATTTTTAATAAGTTCTAACTGTTTTAACAAGATGAGTCTTCATCTGTTTTATTAAAGATATTGTCAGCGACAAGCTGAAACTTGTGAAATTCTTAAAATCTTATGTTTTAAATAACATATATATGAAAATAAGTTTTAAAGACGAAAGACGACTTTGATTTAAAAGAAAAAGACTTAGCTTTAATATTTACTTAAAGAAACTTAAAGAAAGAAACGTATTTTCATTTCAAAATCTAAAAATAAGAACTTTTTAGCTAATGGACCATTTATTTATTCTGTAGTGACACGAAGTTGCTGTTCAATTATTTGTACACCTTCGTTTGGAACGAATTACATTGTTGGTTGTACAAATAAGTAAAACAATTACAATACATTTTGTAAAGTGGTTTTAATAATTTTGAAAGAAAGGATTACTTAAAATATTTAATTGTATGACGTGCTTTTACGACTACTATTCCAATTTGTAATCTTTAAGCTGAGCTACCCATGTAGCATCCTCACATTTTAATACCTACATTAAAACATTTCCTCATAGCCCCATATCGCTTTATTTTGCATATACGTCCATGCAGACGCTATTGATTTTGTCTGTGTTAGGGGGACACCCTGATAATCATATTATATCGTGTTTTAAATATATTCGGGTGGGGTTTTCTGCAATACATAACTTGTATAAGTGTGTACATTCGTTTTGACCTTGAGTCGACATCCCCTCGCGAATATTTCATGTAACCCTTTACAACGTTTCATTATTCGCGTTATGCAAGCCTTTGTATTGATAATGTAATGGTTGTTTATTATTACTCTGACATTGGAGTGGTTTGTTTAGATAGTGACGCAACTGCTTTAAGGGAGCTGCAGCATGCTGACAGATTTTTGGTTCATTATCAATTAAATTTGTTGGGAAACTGGATTATGATATTGAGTTATTGAAGCTGGTGGCGTGTTTGAACTTTTTTTTGTTGGTATCCAGTGGAAATTCTACATAAACTTCCTTCACCCTGGGGATGGGCGAAGGGGTATGCCGGACGCCTAAAACCACTGGAGTGGTCATCTTCGGCACCGAAAAGGGGGTCAGGTGCTCGTAAGATCACACTAGAGGCATGTTTGGCCTTTTTTTTTAATTTTTTTTTTATTGATGTTCAGTGGAAATTCTACATGGAACTTCCTTCACCCCGGGGAAGGGTGAAGGGGTATGCCGGACTCCTACCGGCTAAAACCACTGGAGCGGTCATCTTCGGCACCGAAGAGGGGCTCCAGGTCCTCGTAAGATCACACTAGAGCCGCCCATTGGTGCCACGCCTTTAGGCACATCACGGAGGGGATGACTGTAGAGCGGTCACCCCCTCTAGCGGAGGGAAGGCGACTGTAAAATGGTCGCCCCCCAGGCACTTCTCGGGGAGGATTGTAAAGGATCCCTCCAAGCCTCGCTTTGCGCTGTGCTGCGCATACGGCGGCACGTGACCACGTGCGCGCCACCGTCTTCCCGGGGGTCGCTCGGTGTGAGAACGCAGACTCCCCAATCTGCGCGCCCGCGACCCCCGTGGCCCCCCACCATGTAGTGACGGCAGGGGGCTCAGGCGTATTGGACTTGGGAGCCGGGACGGTTGTTGCCCCGGCGCCGTCTCGTCCTTCTCCGTGCGGGAGGCATGTTTGGCCTAGTGGCTATTCACGCCTAGTACCTTGGCTTTCTGCGCGCTGTTCACGTGCTCGAGCCCTGCACAAATATTTGTATGAAGTCAGGGTTTTTGTGCCCGTGAGATTTATGGATGTAGTAATGTTTACGCGATTTTAGGTTTTCGCGATTATTACACCATACTTATATTATTATTATAATTAAACAATTTTATTTTGTAGATTTATTTTGTATACCGCACTACCGCACGTCAACTACAACGTAACATCTATATCTAATATAGGCAATGTAATCCATTTAAAACTGTTTTTCCTGACGTTTACCGCACGTTGTGAAAAACAAAAATCCATATCTAATATACGCAATGTAATCCATTTAAAATTGTTTTACTATATTTATGGATATTATTATTTATATTTATGGATATGATTATTATTTATCACTGTTAAAAATAAAGCATGGTGCATCCTTTTTAGAAAAATAAGAAAATAGTAATAGTAAAAACTAGCCAATGTTAATATTATTGTAATTGAAAGTTATGTATCTTTTTATAATTCATTTTACGGAACAATATTGGAAGCTCGTCTTTAACAATGAACGACAATGGAAAATAAAAACAATCTATCTACAGGAACTGTATACAGATATATATATCACATAAAAGATCAACAAAAAATCGCACCTCTACTGTCTTTGGTATGTACATACTCGTAGATGTAACAAAAACAATAGAGCTGTCGAAGCGCGAAATTTTCCTTAAATAAAAACTTAGTAGAGCTCTCGTAAGACGCTTTCTTAAGTGGCTGCTAAACCCGTAAGAAGTACTCAAAGTCTTTTCAGTCTCCCGGTACCTTGCATTTTGTATAAGACGGGAACATTTTAGATTAACTTGCTATAATTAGAGTCTAGGTAAACACGGTAACGTGACGCGTGTGTAATCACGATTTGTAATTAGGGATATAGCGGAGAGGGATTTTATTTTGGTGGGGTGAAAGTGGCAGCGGGAAGCATTACTTGAAATAGCTTTATTCGTAATAAACAGTTTCGTGTATATTATATTTGTATATTATAGATTATTGTTTTCCCTGACATTTCAAATACGGCTAAAGCAGTATGACTAAGGTGACAGGCATCGTTACATATTTTAAAATCTATAGTAATCGCGATGTAACCCGTATCATGGCTGATATGATGTTGATTCATCATCAATATCATATCAGGCAAAGGACGTCCACTGCTGAACAAACTCTGCTCCCATAAACATCCATAATGACTGGTTACATGCCGCCCGCATCCAACGACAGTCTAGATGCGTTTTATTAAATTTTTAAAAACTGAGACATTACTAAGTTTCTTTGATTAAGAAATTGGATGCTGGATTTGAGTAAAACAAACTTTGTATCTTAATTGACTTTTATGTCAATCCAATAATAAACATTTTGCATAAATGGTTGATACTACTAACATAGTTTACACAATCGGCCAGCTAAACTAACAATAACTCTAGTAGGACTAAAAGCTAGAGTGGGAGTAAGAATGTTTGAACGTAGTATAGTAATCCTGTATTCAAATAGACTTACGGTCTAAAGAAGGCAACGAGTGGCGGTGGAGTATATTATATACGGAAGGCGGAAAACCAAGTGTCTGATTATCCTCATTGACTTCCTTCGCCCCGGAAAGAAAGAAAGTGGCATGCTGGGCTCTTACCGGCAAAAAACACCTTTACGGTCAAGTTCGGAACCAAAGAGAGCCTCCGGAATCTCAAAAACAAAGCTCCGGAGGTACCCATTGGTGGCCACACCTATAAACACATCTCAGAGAGGCTGACTGTAAAGAGATCGCCTCCTTTAGCAGAAGGAAGAAAACTGTAAAGAGACCGAAGGCACATCTCGGGCACTCAAGTGACCTGTCGAACCTATGACACTTCACTTTTATAACCAGTCTCTTGGAAGAGGTCTGTATAAATAGTCGACTATACACCTTTTACTTGAATAATCATTACCGTGAACGATCTTTTAATTTCGGTACTCGAAGAGATTAGGATCATAAACTAGAATCTCGACCTTACGAACATGTAGAGCTCCCCAGTATTTTGGACATAATTTCCCGCGCAGTCTTCAATAATATTGAGAAATTTACATATCACCAGGAAATTCGAAGGAACGACCATGAGGGCGTGCTCCAATTTGTTGGTCTTATCACATTTGTGACATATAGAACGGCACACTTCATGACGCTCTTCAGGCTGCTGAAATAGACTTACCATAAAAAATATTGTCATTGGGCCCCCTGGGCCATGATTCCCAACTTTGAGAAACTGATATGAGAAGAAGTTTCAATTAATCTTACTAAGAAAATACATACACGGTGCCGAATACGAATAGAACCAATCCATCTCATCCCGTGGGTGTCGCAAAAGGTGACTATGGGATTAGTCGCAGGGTGGTCAGCAGCGTTCTTCAAGTAGATATATTAAAAACTCAACTGCGGTCGCCAACCCGCAATGATTGGCAAAACTTCCTAATGAGCTCACAACACACTGACGTGTCGTTGTGGCGATCTTTGGGGGAAACCTGTCTTCCAGTGGATTTAATTTAGGTAAAATGATGAAGATGATGATGAAGATAATGGGGAAAATACATTAAATGATGTAGAAATAGCCATACCAGGTGTTGAACCCGTATTAACACTTTTCAAACCATACCCCACGCTATAAATTATTTTGTGTAGTGGGTACAGTTTACGTACATAAATTCTATTATAAATTACTACTTCTTCATTGGTATGTACATATATATATATATATATATATATATATATAAGTGTGTGTTTATGTATGGATGCGTATATAATTATTTTTATCTTTGGATATATTTATTATATAATATTTATTTATTTAGATTTATGTATGTACATGTAGATATCTATTCGTTTATACATTCTTGAGTGATATTTAAGTGACAAAATAATTTATTAGTTCACTGCAGACTGCCTTTTGTGCATCACCTAAATTTCCATTCTTCCGAAATGGTTGTCTGGAAGAGATCACCGAGATGCGATAAGACCGCCAATTCTACTTGCTTTCTATAATTATACCTATATTCTGTTTTTGGTGTGGAATAAAGTGGATTTATTATTATTATTATTTATTATTCTACACGCACCATCAGACCCTGAACCACTACCTGTGCCATACAAATAATTGTTTTGTGCAGGAAACGAACCAGGTACACACAACGCAGAAAACCAAGCGTATACACTCGCCAAATGCACCGGACAAATGTATTCATAAAAGTAATTTGACTATACCGCTATCACTGAGCCTGCACATTACTTACGCTGTTAAATCACTGCGTGCGAGTCAAGAACACATGTTTAAGAAACTTTGTTAATATTTAATGTATATGCGAAAACCGTGTTGATTTGTAGGTGCTTTGCGTATAATTTCGACGCTGCTGGGTAGCCGCTAATTCAATAATTTGACAAGCGCGTGTGGTGCAGACGGGTTAGCTAGCAAAAGGTTAATAACATTTGCAGCAAACTCACAGTATATTTGTGTAATATCCAGCTGCAGTATCAAGTTTGACGATTAGTATGAGAGAATATGTAATACAAATTATTCAGAACAGCCATTAATTAGATGCTTTGTTTAAAAAGATCTGATAAGACATTAAAAAGATCTGATAAATATCCTAATCCCCATAATGCATAAATAAATGATGAAGCTGATATTATGATTATATCCCTATAAATAAAGACGAAAAAATAACTGTTATTTTACGCGTATCCTCTTGGAGTATTTTCACCCACGGTTTTGTCCTGTTTTGTGGGTACAGTTTACTGACATAAATCTGACATTCACAAATACCTAAGTAATTCTGCATAGGGATCGCGGGCTGCGTGCTCACACCAAGTGACACCCGGGAAGACGGCGTCGCGCACGTGGACACGTACCGCCGTGTGCGTAGCACAGCGCACAGCGAGGCTTGGGGGGATCCTTTACAATCCTCCCCGAGAAGTGCCTGGGGGTGACCTTGTTACAGTCGCCTTCCCTCCGCTAGAGGGGGTGAACGCTTTACAGTCGTCCCGTATCTCGTCCGTGATGTGTCTAAAGGCTTGGCACCAATGGGTAGCTCTAGTGTGATCTTACGAGGACCTGAAGCCCCCCTTCGGTGCCGATGATGACCGCTATAGTGATTTTAGCCGGTGACCGCCCCAGTGGTTTTAGCCGGTAGGAGTCCGGCATACCCCTTCGCCCTTACCTGGGGCGAAGGAAGTTCATGAAGAATTTCCACTGGGCATCAATAAAAAATAAATTTAAAAAAGGAGCCCTTACCGGGGCTAAGGAAGATCGAGTAGAATTTATTTTTTAATAACTATCAATTATTACATAACAAACAATTTGGCTTTACAAAGAATCGTTCAAGAACCGATGTTGGTGTTGAATTCTTCGGACATATTTTCGGCGCTTGATGCCAATATAAAAGGTATATATGCTTAGTGTTGTATTTATTTATTGTGATACAAATATTTATTTCGTGACGGAATCTAAACCGTGACACGTCCCATAAAAGCCAATTGCTCAACCCAGTGGCAGTGGCGCCAATCGTGTTGTCAATATACAATACAAGGGTATTCAAGTAGGGCTAGATTGTATAAAAATATTGTAAAATCCCTTAACCTCTATCAGATGAACCTGTTAAACTGAGTAAACTAAGTCACAACACAACACTGGTGGGTCCTCTCTTGCTCTGCCGCCCAGTATATAACTTCTTCAAGTCATCAATTCATCTAGCTGGAAGACAACCCGCACTGCGTTTACCACTGGATTTTGTACTCTAGGAATCGTCTTCTCGAACGGGCATTGGCTTTTCAACAAACATTGCAAGCCCACCGCCACTTCTAGCTTGTAGCTTCCTGACTCTACTTTCTCTTATTTTATAAGCAAACGATAACATACATATAAATAATATATATTACAATGGCAGAAGACTAGTGTCTAGAAACGTGCACAACGTTTTATGTCTTTATGCATCCAAAAAAAAAATTGACGTCATGGAATTCTAGAAATAATTAATCACACAAGTAATGACCTGTTAAATTTTCCCATATACACCATTTTATTTATTTCATTATTTAGAATGAAACGTACAATATACTTAGCCTTACAAGTTAGATATTCGTACACCAAAAAGCTTACATGCTAAACCATGCCTCAAGCAAACGGATTTATGATTGCAGTACATTGTTATACCACGCACGCTCTCCGTACTCAACGAACTCCTGAATTCAAATCCAGGTATTGATTTATTTGAGGATTAATGGGCGAAGATACTGTTGGAATGTTTGTAGTTGTATGAGCGAGATACCTGACTGGTTGTTTACAGTGTTCATGTCTAAAACAAGTTTAACACCCACCGAAAGAGGGCTCTTAAAACGGCCTTCTCAAAGTACTGCTTGCAGGGCCCTACATTCAGTATCTCTGCCGGATTGTAGAGTGTAAATGTTTGCAGAGCCGATATTTACAATCCAGCTGAGATACTGCATGTAGGGCTTTCAGGAGGCCGTTTAACACAACTACTAAAGACCGATAGAGTAAAACCTATCACAACCCAACCAAAAAACAAAAGCTCGAGCTTCTATGAAATCTCTACATTCTATTTACAAATTTTAATCATTGATACCAAAATAATCCGAGTATGAAACAGCAGAATTACACAAACCGCAGACAACAATTATCTCGCGTGACAGATTGTGCCTTAAACATAATTAAGGAGTATTTATACGGGCGAAAACCTTACACAAAATTAAATTATAGTAAATCACATCGTCTAGAGACTTACTGCGATATCTATGAGCGTTCAACGTGAAATCGAATCAGGGTTTCGCTTTAGCGGTTTTCTCTAAGGGAGACGGTATCGGTGATATACCTATAACTACTCGTTATGTGTCGTGTTAAATTAATGTGCTTGCAAGATATAAGACCGCCGATTAAGTTAATGTTTGTACATAATGGAGCCAGTAGAGATTTTAATTCTAGAAATTTCTTTTCAGCAGTAATTTTCTTCTATTTGTTCAGTATTTTACAGTATCTAAAAGAAATAGCGCCAAATAGGTTAATACGAGTAAAATATATCTAGAACGCGTGTTTTCTGCTGATAATGACAATATCTCCGACGTCCCTTAAAGAACATAGATAACAAATGGTAAGCAAATGTTATGGCCATAGTTTTAAATGTGCAGATAATTAAAACCATTCATGCTAAATGAAAAAACATTATTGTCTAATTAAAATAGATTTTCGTCACTGTCTAATCAAAGTTTATAGAATTTGATAAAATAATTTAATTACTATTGTTCCATAAGCTACACGGCCATGGCCAATAATTTTTTTTAATTTCTATGATTCTATTATAACAGTATTTAATGATGAAAATGATGTCATGGTCAAGTTAGGCATGATAATAAAAATGTCGTTTGGTAAACATTGATCTTGTGAATTTCATAATTTAAAAATCAAACATTACAGTTACACACACATTCATTTCATATAACACCAAGCACTCAGACAGAATTACCTTCCATTCATCCGCAAACACATCACAATCGGGTTTGCTTCTAGGAGGGCAGTGACAGTTTGTGGAATTGGGGATCGAGAGCGCGTGAAAGTTGCGCGCGGCATGAGGGAACCGGAAACAGTTTCTATATCCTGTTGCCTGAGCTCCCTGCCGTCACTATAAGGTAGGTGGCCTCGGGGGTCACTGGCGCACAGATTGGGGAGTCTGCGTGCTCACACCGAGTGACCTCTGGGAAGACGGCGACGCGGACGTGGACACGTACCGTCGTGTGCGCAGCACAGCGCACGGCGATGCTTGGCTTTACAATCCTCCCTGAGAAGTGCCTGGGGGCGACGTTTTTACAGTCGCCTTCCCTCCGCTAGAGGGGGTGACCGCTTTAAAGTCATGTGCGTAAAGGTGTGGCACCAATGGGCGGCGCTATTATGATCTTACGAGGACCTCGGTGCCGAAGATGACCGCTCCAGTGGTATTAGCCGCTAGGAGAACGGTATACCCCTACGCTCTTTCCCGGAGCGAAGGAAGTTCAAGTAGAATAACCGCTAGAGGCCACAATTTAAAAAAATGTCTTACGTTGGTGCCATACATACGAGCTGGCCCCAAGCTTACTGTGAACTATGGCTCCAGAGATGAGCCTAATGACATGGTCACTCTCGAAATCTCTGCCATTCCTCAGCACAAGGAATTAGGATTCCTAAGCAACTGTAGTGATTTATAATTTTAAAAACCTGTTTAACGTGTTTGTGAATAATCTTCTCAAATACTTTTGCTGGTGATGACAATGTAGCGATGGTTCTGTATTCTTCAACGGATGATTTGTTAGAACTTTTGGGAAAAGGTGTGACTCTGGAGAGCTCCCACCAGGAAGGGTAAACTCCGGTAGACTAATTCTCACGATGAAAATATGGCAAAGTGGGCGATTCAGACATTTTAGAACATGCTTCATGAACCACAGAGGATAATTATCGGGTCCGATAGAGCCGGGTTTAAGATTTCTAATCCTAAAAACTACATCACCTGTATTCATTTTTAGTATATTCACGAAACCGATCGTGTGACTTCTTTCTAATAGGTTTGTGCTTTTCAATAGACTGCTCAGGCAAAAATACAGCAGATAAATATTCTGCGAACGCCACAGAAGCTCTTATACCGCTAAAGATTTCGCCTTTGTAGATCTCCTTTGGACCGCTGACTCGAAATATGATGAATTGATTTTGTCATAAATGAACCAGAAATAAAGAAAGAAAGAAAAAAAGAAAGAAGAAGAAAGAAAGAAGAAAGAAGAAAGAAAGAATAAAGCAAGAAGAAAGAAAGAAAGAAGTACATACTTATTTCTACGCTACATTTAAACGCACTACATACATTATAAAATAATCTCAACAGAAACTAAACGAAAGCAAATAACTCACTATTCGACTAAAAATAAATAAGAACCATAAATAGGCTAACCACATAGGATAACGCTTACCCAGGCTATTCCTATTATGTTTCCTAGGAATACTAATTACAAATATAATAAACGTCTATAAGTGTTATGTGCGTGATTTCACGTCGTCAGTTTCAAGTATGTCACTCCAAGAGGCGTCAGAAAGCAAGTCAGAGAGAAGACGCATTTAAAAATATATACTTGTGGATAATATATTATATCTACTTATATTAATTGCCTTATAATCATATTGTTATACGTTAGTACATGTTTATTAGTATTTAATAAGCCTATTTCACACTATAACTAACTCTGCTTTGATATAATATTATTTTAGTACTTGATACTTATGTTAAGATAGCATGACTAACATATGCGAGTACATACTGTGAGCTTTAAAGAAACGTGTTGAAATCTATATGAATGTACAATAGATAATAAAAACATTTCGTTATCAACAGTCTGGTGGTTCGAATGGATTTCTCGCAGTAAATACATATAAATTGCTTTTCAAATAAAATAAAATGTTTGAAAGTTCTGTATTATTTGGTGTCGCAAGAATATTTTGACAACTTTGACACCAGGGTTAAGTGACGCTATAAACTGGTAAATTGATGAGGATTTAATAATATCAATATTATGTATTTTATTTTAGGGCTTAATTAAATGGTTCCGTATGGATCTCGGTAAAGAATAGACCACCCATGGGGATTATCGAAAAAGTACAAGAGGATAGGTAGTATCCTCCCGTATCCTAATAACAACATACTGTGATCACCAAAGCGCTAAGCGTGGTGATTATGGTAATCTATGATTACTTATTGTAGTGATAAAAAATATTCAAATTACACACGCACACACACTCACATATACACATAAGAGCCCGTAAACGTCTTCTGATGAATATGGGCCTGTCAATGATCACCACAATACACTTTTCCGTGTGGTGAGATTAAGAGTACATCACCCCATCTCCTCCCGCGGAGGCCGTAAAAGGCGCCTAAGGGTTCAAACCAGAGGTATGGGCAGTGCGTCCCTTCTGTTCAACAGCAGCCATGTTTCGCTCACCCATCCGACTGCCATGCATGGCGAGTGTCTACTGGCAAATTCCCCCCAAAATGATGACATTAATACAATGACAATGATGATAATTGAAATTCAAAATAAATTTATACCAGTTGTATTTAATATAAGACATCGTTTCTCAAAAACACACTTTAATCAAAAAAGTCTATTGAAAATTGCAGATTCCTTTGGGTCGCTACAAGGTGAACATTAAACTGGGAAACTCTAAGAAAACATAACAAAACACAGTAAATGAAAACGGTTTCCATAATTTTTTTCATAATTAAATTTTCTCCTTTGCCCGAACTAATTGAAAATAAAGCGTTCGAAACACGATTTCATATTTCGTAAAGTGGCTTTATTGAACAGGTGCGAAATATAAACGCGAGAAGATCTCGTAAATGTCTTAATTTCCTGCTGTGGACTCCGGGATTAAGATCTTGACTAGCCGTTATCCACAGATATAAATCTTTTAACACTCATTCGGGGTTTAACAGATCTGGCTGAAGCCTCGCTAACTCCAACAACTGCAATTAGCTTTAGTTGCCAAAGTCCCGGTAATCTTGCCAACTGGGCGTTTATAATTTAAATACGCAAATGGTTGTACCGCTTTGAAATGTCTTTTATTTTTGTGCGGTTTGTATCTTACGTAAAATGTTTTAAAGTCTATTCATGTTCCCACTCTATATTTTTGACTTATGAAACTAAGACTTGTTTAAATCTGTAAAGCAAAAAGTTTAAATCAAAATAATATTTCACCAATTTTAATTTAACTTTTCACCAAGTCCATGAATAATGAACTAGAAAGATAAATCAAACTTTAAACGTTTCATTCTAATTTTAATTTAAAAATTGTTAAACTACTTACATGCAGATAGATTAACACTAAATTTATAACGACCCAGGTCATTTACTTTTACCAGAATTTTATTCATCGATGCGTGTTCGAAGATTCTAAGTTCATTATTCAAAATTAATAATGCGCAAAATTAATTTAAATCCAAACTTTCTCAGACCTTCAGTGTCGAGGTTCCCCAAATCGTTTTACAGGATGTTCACAATAAACATTTAAAATAATTAATTTTCTACAAGCATTTTACTTATCCTCAAGCTTTTTAGAATCAGTTTTAAATTATTGACTTATTTTCAGGGTTATATTTTTTTATGTTACTTCGTAACTTTTTCGTATAATCCCTTAAAATAGCACACTGGTATATTTAAGCTGAAATAATGTTAAATAAGTATTTTTAAGTCTAATACTCTGATCAGATTTTAAAATTAGAATGTGTTAGAATAATTTGTACTTACGTTTGAATGACAGCGTTAGAGTGCACCTTTTTGATGTTAAAAGTTTAAAATTCAAATGTAGCATTTTTATAAGAGAAAAATAAATAACGCGATCATAATTTTATGAGAGGATTAGGTAATAATAATATTATGATTTTTAGAAAACTAGTTATAATAGAAACTACAGTCCATTTATCGTTTCCTAGGGAAATTCTCATGGATTCCGGCCTCTCACTTGCTAAAACCCTTCCTTCTATTTACTTATAGCTGGGAGTGTGGGGTCCACGTAACTTTGGACTGCACCGCCAGTAGGTATCAGCTCGACACTTGGAAGTATCTATTGTCTGAAATTTACGATATCAAAGCAAACATTTTAGCTTACGAGTATCCCTTTTCTCATTAAAGAACAGCCTCTACATATCACATCCAAGGAAGCAGTTAAAGGAATTACAAAACGCGCAGTCAACATAACTCAACCCCTTGACATAGAGCCGGTAAATCAACCCGCGAACTGCGGTTATAAATTACAGTTATGCGAACCACGTTTTAAACTATAACAGAATTTAATAATGAAGACACGCATCGATTGTTTAACGACATTTACAATTTATAATTGAATTGTTAAACGTCGCGACATAGGCATTAAAGGGTTGAAAGATTTAGTTTATGTACGGTTAAAGGCTGTAGAAGTTTAGAATTGTGTAGTTATTGTTTAGTTTAAAGGTCTTAATTATGAAAATGATCTAGCTTTCATGTATTCGTAAATATCTATGAACTTTAGAAATTAATAATTGAGTATTAAGATATAACATGATTTACGTTACAAGTTTTTTAAGGCGTTCACCCTAGAGTTAGGTACAGCAGTGTATCAAGAGTCAATGTATTTTTCCTGATTCTATTGTGCTAATTTTATATAATAACGAACAGAATATAAAAATATTTGCAAATAGAAATAATATTACAAAAATAATGTGTGTGTACCTTGTAGTGTCAGCTACGAATAACACCAACACGTCTCATGCCGTGGGTGTCATAAAAGACGATTATGGGATTAGGTGGAGAATGCAGCAGCGTCCTACATTAACAACTCAACTGCAATCGCCAACCCGCCCTACCAAGCGTGGCGATTACAGTAAAACTCCCCAATGAGCACACAACATACTCAGACCGGTCGTTGTGGCGATATTTAGGGGAGGCCTGTATCCAGCAGTGGATTTTATTCGGCAGAAATGATGATGAAGAAGTTGAAGGTGTGTCTGTGTGCATGCGTGTGCATAAGTGTTTGTACAGATGGCTGTGCAATTGTGATGAATAACATCAGGTTTTCTTTACATCCGTTGTCCGTATGTAAGGTTTTATATAGTTCCTGGAGCCTCCCTTAGGTGCCGAAGATGACTGCTCCAGTTGTTGTAGCCGGTAGTCCTAAGTACTCAGACTCGCCAGTCTGCGCGCCCGCGACCCCCGCCATATAGCGGTAGCGGCAATTTTTATGCTCTGCCGACCTAGCCTACACTACTGCCGGCAGAGAGAGATCTTGCCAGATCCGATCGACCAGGATCCGCCGTTTGGCAGCCCACGCAGGGCACTCCTCGAGTGTCTGCTGTACGGTATCCTTGTCACTTCCATAAGACCTCGCGTCCTATTCTTTACAGTTACGCACTGAAACAACCGTGACCGGTGAACACATGTGTCAGGTCTAGGTAGACGGTAGGTGACGCGCTCGCCTGCGCTACCTATTGTGCGGGAGCCGCGAAGCTAGATAGCCGCCTGTTCCTGTATTGATCTTCCCTTGCACGGCTATCTTGCTAAGGAGTTTCTATACCTTTCATCGGTGGAAGTGGTTGCAGTAGCAGATTGGCTGATGTACCACCGAATACCGGAGTGTATAATGATATACACGAGTAGGAAAATATAACATACCGGAAAAACATTAGTGCGTACACGCGTCCTTCTAAGTACAAAATAAAATATCCCATTAATAAATAGCAACAAGCATTTAACATTAATTATTTGAAATCAAAATGACTGCCTGCCAGAATCAAGTAAATTAAGTTTACATAAAAAATCATATCACGCTCTAATTGTCGCCAAGAGATAGCAGAAAGCGGAGTTTTGTCCCCTAAAACAATATTGACACTACTACGGTCCCTTTACATCTTGTCTGTTGTTCAAAGCAGATTAATGTTTGTGCCTGTCTATTTGCCCAGTTCTTCATAAAAATGCCCTTAACAGTAGCACAGATAAACAAGGGAACCTTTAATAACATTCCGTGTACTTTATGATGTTATCGTGTATAATCCTTTTTGTGGTTTACCGAGCTGGATTGCCTGTAATTTATTGTTTTTTTGCAGCTATTTTTGAAACAACGTTGTTTCGTTTAATATGTTTATGTTGTTTCTCAATATATACAGTGAGTAAGTGTACCGCACTGACAACCTTAGAAATATATTACACTTCGGCCTATAATAAAAATAAAAAAGCCATTTATCTCGGAAATAATAGGTTACAGTTTTTGTCATGTTTGAACACGCGATGTATCGTAAACAACGCAATCACAACTCTACGTGCACTAGGTGGCTGTGTGTCTACTGCGCGCGATGACCTCATCCGTGAACTGTAGCAAAACTACAGCGTTTATTTATTCTTTGCAGTTTTATGTGGAAGTAAATCGTTCATTGTATTTTATTCAAAATAGCATTCGGATACATGAAAACAATTATTTTATACGGAAGTCAGTTAAATAGTCACGAAAAAAAAACAGAAAATTTATGAAATGACCGACGCAAAGTACTAACGCTGAGGGTTCCAGAATCTTTAACTGAATCCATGGCACAGTTTTCGTTAGGATGTCACTTGCATCCGTTACGTTAATATTAATTAGAAAAAATATACATAGCAGCTAATTTCTTAGTTGTACATCAATACTACAAGCAGGTTTGTTATTATTACACGAGTCCGGCTAGGTACCTACCTACCCACCGCAGTGCCATATATATGCTGCCAAGCAGTATTTGTATTTACGAAACCAGCTAACAATATTGGAAATACCAGGAAGTCATGAAAGATTTGAAGTGCTCCGGAGCAAACACTCTGGAGACATAGGAGCCGTAATCTCCGCGTCTCCGGATTTTAATTACTTATTGGAAACTTGTGGCCGGCGGCTGTATGGGATCGTCTCGGCGCTTTATTGCGAGATTTTGAAAGTTGACATCAGATAAGGTACTATTGTTTCTCGATATAAAGTAAAATGTATGAGTTCTGTAGTTTGAAGATGGCTAATCAATTTAATTAATTCAGCTACTGTCAAAACAACATAATCATTTAAGGGAGAATTAGGATTGGGAATAGGGAAAATTGCCAACCTCATGCATTTAATCATCGTCTTATTTTCTTCATATGCATTTCGAGATCACATTACATTTATTCTCGGACAAAGTCACCTCGCCAGCTAAGCTGCCTTCTGCTGTATTTCTAGTAATCACGATGAACTTGTCAGGGTTAACGCTGTCATATTAGCAACATTGTCGTATTATTCGTCTTAGGGCTGTATTCAATTCAGATCATCACCGTTTTGGCTATTTACAAAAGCAGAGTTAATTGCGATGGTGCCTTAGGTCTTATCTGACTCAGTGGTCTCCTTCTGTGAGAACGTCAAGCTTCATAATGAGATCACAGAGTAGGATCGGGAGAGAGCCAATTCCGCATGGAGGTGCAGTAGCCAGGATAAGAACCGCCCGGCGCCTATGTCTTACACGCCCAAGACCCCTGCCGTCACTACACGGTGGCCCTTGGAGTTCGCAGGAGCTCAGATTGGGGAATTTGTGTGCTCATACGAATGACCCCATGGAAAACGGAGGTATGCACGTGGCCACATGACAACTTGTGCGCAGCATAGCTCACAGTAGGTAAGGTGTCGGGGGGATTATTTACAATCCTCCCCAAGATGTGCCTGGTGGGCGGCCTATTTACAGTCGCCTCCCTTCCGCTAGACGGAAGGACCGCTTTAAATTTACCATTTGGAGTGTAGTGGTCACTCCAATTTTCATGCTCTGCCAACATAGGCGACACTACTGCCGGCTGAGAGAGATCTTGCCCGATCAGATCGACCAGGACTCGCCACTCGGCCGCCCACGCAGGGCACTCGTCGAGCGCTGGCTACATACCTAGCGATATTGCTAGAGGAATTTATTACCTCGAAAGACAATTGTGACATCAAGCCTCGCACTGATAGTAAGGGCCACAGAGTCAATATAATACAGGATGTGATTTCGTCGGTGGCACGCGTCAGATAGTAAGCATACCTACTAAAGTATGCTTACTATCTAGAATGGATTGCAAGACATTGATATCAAAGACAGGCGGAAACTACATATTACTATTGAGGTTCTAAATACAATAATGTGTAATAAAAAACGCGTGTTAAATATTCTGTCCGATCCGTGAAGTATATATATTTAGTATGATATATTATTTCGGCCTAGTAAAGTCCACTGCTGGACATAGATCAAAGATCACCACAACGACTGATATCGGTGAGTTGTGTGCTCATTGGGGGGTAATAATCGAAATTCTAACAAAATAGGCTTAGATTTTGTAACTAACCACGGCCACGCCAATCGCTTTACGAGACCAGCGCGGTATCGGCACCACGCGTCGCGGCCATATGCATAAATTGTTCTAAAAGCTGATTGAATTTAGGCAATTTTACATTAATAATATATGTGCATAAGTATACTCGAGTATGCTTTAAATATTTTCACAATTCGTAATTCTTGTTATTTAATATATTATAGTATCATTATCAAAATATGTAGTAGGTACACATTCCTATTGGGTTTACTTTTATTAAATAGATTATATAAAACATAAATAGATATGTAATAAAATTACTAATCTTTAATAATTAAATTTGCCTCCATTTATGTCACGTTATCTAAATTCCATGATGACATCACTAAATTACATAACAAAATAGCATTTAGGAGGTAATGCGACGCGGGAATTGAAAAGTGAATATTAAATATACAAAAATTTCAAGCTTCGTATTTCATTATTTACCGCCTTACCTAGAAGTTGAGCTTGGAAGTGTGTGTTTTGTGTTGCTGTTGATTTTATTAGTATGTGTGCTTGATGACAACAGTTGCTAGTGTGAATATTGTGTACAGAGTTTGTGTGCGTTCCTCAGTGCCAATGACTTCTTTCAATACAGGCTTGCAAATATTAGCATTGGACGCTTTGATCTTAAGCAGTCGACGCTCATTTTGTAACAAACGTGTGCTCTTAATTAAGTTCAAACAAGACGTGCTAATCGAAGCGAGCACGTGTCGCAGGTATTTAACGAACTTCGGGTTTAAGCGAGAATACTACTACTACGATGTTCAGAAGGGTTCCAAATGTATCGGTAAAATAAAGTTAATAAATATGAGGATAGTAAAGTAAGTACGCCATGGAGACAAGGCGATATATAGTCTAGAGTATTCAAAGAACGAGGTCTCACTATTTAACGGTAACTTTGTATTTATAGTTCCCCAAAACGAACTCTAGATGCTTTTAAACCATAACGTAGTTGAGGGAACCGTCAAAGCAAACTAAATGCAGCCGCTGCCGTCCTTCTTCTATACTTCACTCCTTTTTTTAAACAAGCATCTAACCAAATCCGTTTTGTATAAAAATATGGCTGAAACATGTTTTGCTTTTACACGGGTTTATATCCCCTGTAAGGGGGAACCCGGTATTTTGATAGGCTTACGCGGGGACATGGGTCCAACACGCAGAGGCCCTTTTTAGAGAATTTTAATCTAAAATGTAATGGTCCACTAACCGGGGACTCTCCATTGCTGCACTATAAAATGCAGTCTCTGATTGTCCCCGGAGGTATAAAACTATTGTATGAAATGGAAACTACAAGTATAAGGTCTATTGCAATGGGTGCTAAATGGATTTAATACTAAGAAAAACGGAAAACACGGCGTCTGCCTTTCAGCTTTTAAAGTTAAATTCTGTGACAGACGGTGACTTGCCACTCACAAGATGGGCCCCCTAAATGGCCACCACTACAGCCGACAAGAAGCAACACCAGTGTGAGCGTGGCTGAAACATTATTATTATCCTATTTGGAGTAATCACCGTAGTAAAAAAATAACCCAATTAGTGGAGAATACAAATCCATAGTTCAGGTCCGTCATAGACCGTGATCTCTGTCATCAGTAGTCAACTACCTAACCTATCTAATAAATTTTACACGACGCGATGTATGTTTTACGTCAATTTCAAAACTCTACGATTTTTTCATTTTGCCGTAACATTTCACTCCTGATAGGTTACCTTAGTTTATTTACACTAAAATACGAAGGTAATATTGTCAAACAAGAAGACATAGGTATCGCTTACAAACTTAGTTAAACGTTAATTTTCAATGTAGACATCATCTTAAGACCATCTGCTCTCAAAATAAAATAAGGTAAAATATTATCAAGGTAAACTACAAAGCAAATATATTCTGGCCGTATATCAGCCACAGTAATAAAATCTTGAATTAAATTATCTAGTAGGTGTAGTATTAATAAAACTGGTAACAAAGTGGTTGATTAAAACACAGTCACGTAAGAGAAGAGCTATCCAGCTATTGGGCAGCAGCCTTCTTCGAGTATATTAATAACTCTACTTGCGATCACGAACCCACTTGCCAAGCGTGGTGATTATGGCAGACATTCCCCTATGAGCACACAATACACCCTGGCCGGTCATGGTGGCGATCTTTGGGGGAGGCCTGTGTTCAACAGTGGACTTTATTCGGCTGATGATTAGCTATCCAGAATCATATCTTAGAAACATAGAAAACAAACGAAAATATACTCTTAAGCTACGTATTTAACTCCATCGAAGTGAAATCCATATCATTCTAACCTGTCAGAAAAAGTACTCAAAATTTTATATCGGGTTTCGCGCGATCGTAACCTTAAGAAAGTGCTTCGATTCGAGAGTAAAGTGAATATACTATTATATATATATAATATACTACCACTTCAAACATTTAACTTCATTTCTATTCCTAATATTCGCGTTCCTGAATTATTTAAAATTGCAGTAGGTACCATCATAAACAAATCTAAATATCAGGCCGATCAATAGTAGCTACTCAATCTGCTCGTGATCCCAGGCCAGGGGTAGCCAACCGTCTGATTGCCAATTAGACAGCCTGCCCAGGTGTCTGCAACCCGAGCTCTCACAATCCTCTTTGTCTAATGCAACGCTCTATCAGCATTTACTAAACAGCTCCCGGCTACAATCGAAAACTAGAGAGGATACTATTTTTTCTCTAAGTATCATTACAAAGAACTCAATTTATCGTGGATTAGAACAGAACGCGAAGCTTGCGAAAAAAGGTGATTTGAAATGGATAAATAAACAGATTTTTATAATTTGTTTTTAAGTCTAGACATGTAGAGAACGATTTGTAAGCTTCATGCGAAATTATGAACAAATTTGAATGTAGCTATAAGCTTGTGTAAATGGATTTGTGAAAGTTAGAATGAAAATTTTGAATGAAAATTTAATTTAAAATTAACGAAGATCTAATATTCCAGAGGGACATTAAAGTTTACCTAAGTAATAATGTGGACATATATTGATTATAATGTAATAAGATCGACGTGGTCATTCAGCGTGCCTCATAAGAAAGCTATCTATCTAGCCATCTATATACCCTTGGTATTTCTCTATCAGATGGAATCAGCTAAAGAAGCCGGCATAGCTTAAAGGATTTGTAAGCTGAAATGGCAATAGGTGGGCCAATAGCTCGCAGAACTGCTGGCCATTAGGACAGAAAGCTCCTCGAGTGGAGACCACGAACTGGAAAATGCAATGTGGAACGGTATCCAACGAGTTGGACAAACGACTTGGGAGTCGTTGGTTGCGGATAGTATGTAACCGGCTGGTGTAGAAATCTATGGGGGAGATCTCTGGCTGATATGATGATGACGATCTACCATTAACTTTTTGAACAACAACGTATCCCACAATAGAAACCTATTACATCAGTTCAGTTAAAACTAGCTAATCTGTTAAACAAACTTGCTAAAAGGTAGCTCTAATACTCTTGCATATTGCTCCACACATATTTCATTTTACGCATACATACATACTAAGCCTTTGTTCGATAAGATTTTGGGCAATTATCTTTAATCGGATTACGTTCATTGGGTACGGTGACGTCACTAAGCAACAACCGCTAAAGTAAGCCCACTGTAGTTAATTGCCCCCATTTCAAGGTATGCCCCAATAAATACGTATATTATTATTGACCCAGAATGTTACGGGATATTCAGCAAGGTGCGTCATGATTGTAGTGATGTCATCTATTTCGGACGCATCGTCACGGCTAATGTAGCTCTTAATTTATACCGTTTTTTATGCAATCTATTTACAAAAGCAAATGATAATTTTCCTCGCAGCACAACATGTGGACAGCGACTAGTCCTAGACGTAGCTCCAAGAACAGCGTTATTTGATAGAAGCTGCTACGTCATGTGCAAAAAATGTTTTAATGAATTGCCTCTGGACATACAACAACTATACAGGGTACAACTTAAAAAGAAATTGAAGACATGGTTGTTGGTGAAAATGGTACACTCTTTGAATGAGTGGCTCCAGTAATATTGTCTTGCTTACAACGACTTAATCCATTTGGCAAGCGTTAATACTGTTTATTTTAAACACCTCGGTATGTCATGGTATTTTTTGATATTTTTATATGTTATATTATTAGATATTTTTTGTGGCAGGAATATCATCTTTAACATTTACTAAGGCACCGTGCAAAAATTTTGGGTTATTAAAATAAGACCTTACATAACCTTTTAAAAGGGCATAGTTCGTAGAGCTGTTGACATGTCGTTGACATCAACACGAATGCCATGAGCTTATCGAGATCTTATGTTTTCAATATGCGAAATAATCCTTTGATCAGAATACTGGAATATATTTGTTATTATACTTCAACTGACGGGGGCACAGGCTTTGCAGATAATGCCAACTTATTGTACATGCATTGTCAAATAAGGGTTTGCAATTTTGAATTTGTAAACTGTAGATTGAAATCGAAATGTCATCATTATTATATAGAACCTACCTACAGGTATACTACAGTATATAGTAAATTTATTTACTTTTATTCCCACTTTCGAGCTTGAAAACTTCATGCAGACTATAATAATATAATTAGCGCTTTCTATGTTTTATGAAACCAAATAAACCTTTGCTGTTGCTAGAGGCTTGTGGCATCACGCAGAACAACCCTGCGAAGTTAAGCTGCACGTGCCACGGATAGGTCTTGGATGGGCGACTCTTTCCACAAAAACACTGCTCGGTGCTTGATAATACGTTGTCATTACCACAAGCCTTAAATTCTGACAACCGATCTAAACTTGATATACTCCAGTAATTGGGTTCACGAAAGTGGCAGTTGCACCGTGTTTAATACGAATACTCAGCCATATCTGGTTAGATTGGAAGTGACCTGGGAAGTGAGTTGGGAAAAGATAAAGAAGGAGTGCCGAAGACGACTGTAGTGCCAGATATTCTGCCGTCAGCAATAGTGTTTAAACTTTAAACATTACAGTGTTCCAGTTTGATGGACAGTGTAGCTAGTGAAATAACCGGGTAAATAAGAGACTAAATAACTAATGTCTTGAGGTTACGAGCGCAGTGCGGTGCACGCTGGACTAAACCTTGGTATAATTACAATTGTTATGGACAGGCTTGGCCATCACCAGGCGAATGACTTAATAAAATAGAATAAATGCTAGGCAACGTAATATGTTTTATCTTTCTATAAAAAACGTTGCCTCACACGTAAGATTTCTCCAGTGTCGTGGGTGCGTTTACAGACATGAATTCCACATACAATACACCCAGACACGGAACAACTACCCGCAGATCATACAAATATTTGTTCCGTGCGGGAATCGAACCCACGACCCGGAGCGCAGCAGCCGACTGTATCAGCCACTGCACCAACCGTGCCGTCAAATGTTGTAATCAAACAAAGTCTAAGTCAAATATTTTATTTCAAATAAACCAAATATTGGCACTTATGAAACGTCAGAATCTAAGTTGCATGGTTCCAAATTGTTGATCTATGGAGACGAGCCGGCAAGAAACTCCATGGATACTCTTTACAAACAAATATACATTATAGAAAAATGAACATACATATATTTGATGTTTATATACATTTGCTAATTATTATTATTTATATTGTTTGTTATTAAAAAAAAAACGTTGCCCCACACTAGGATTTCTCCTATGTCATGGGTGCGTTTACAGACACAAACTTTACAAATTTTTAAAGATTCCACACCTTCCAGGTCTGGGTGTATTGTCTGTGGAATCTTTCTACCTGCAGATTATACAATATTTGTTCCGTGCGGGAATCGAACCCACGACGCGGACCGCATCAGCTGACTGTATCAGCCACTACACTAACCGTGCCGTCTATATAGGTATCAAATAAATAGTGTTTTTTAGAATTCTTAGTACTAACACTGTTAACAAATCTCACATAACAGTCCTGAAAAGCAGCGCTGAGATTATTATCATACATTCACAAATGTACTGATATGTTGACATCACAAAGACTATTCAAGCAAACAATATCGACGTCAAAAGAACCCCGAACGCAACAGATGAAGCCTATATTGATAAAATGACAAAACCAAACACGTAAAGACTTAACCCTCGCGAGCACAGAATTAGACACGGTTCATTGGTTTCTCAAGAGGTGATGGAACTGATTGGCCGGCTCTGCTTAACAATAAACCCTATAGACGTAGAACAAGATTATAAACCTCGAATTTCACAACTGAAATATGCACCTTAACCCGACCACTTTAAGATTGAAAATCCTTAAGTGAGGTTAAGCATCGTATTTGGATCATTGACAAAGAATCATCG
This sequence comes from Diloba caeruleocephala, assembly GCA_947459985.1. NCBI lineage: Eukaryota > Metazoa > Arthropoda > Insecta > Lepidoptera > Noctuidae > Diloba > Diloba caeruleocephala. Next base: position 20,387,097 of record OX381611.1, read on the forward strand.
CATCTGCTTAGCTGGATTTTATGTTTCATTGATTGGCATTGTTAAGTCCACGCAACGGTAATACGCCCCTCTCGAATGTTTATCGGAAGATTTTCGGTAAACAGACACAATTATTTGATAAGGCTCAACTTTTGACAAGGGTACATTTGGAGTGGCTCTTGAAATGTACTTTAAAAATAAAAGTCTGCTTCTTGTGTGCTCAGTACAGTATTTGCTATTGTTATTCAATTTTCTGTATCACGAAAATCTTCTGTTTTACCTGTGGAATCCCCACTACCTTCCAAAAAGATTTCAGGAAAAGCCAGAATGCAAGCCTAACCTCTACCGGTTAAAACTCTACAGTAGAGACACATTTCTTATAGTTGTGGTATTCACTTGCGCATTTGGCCGCTGTAGGCTCGTCATTTGGTCTGACGGGCCCAGTCCCAGTGAGACCTAGCCAGAGAACTGTGAAACAATGCGCTGCATCTCGGGCCTGCTTCTGGCGACTGCCTCTGTTACCCACAGGCCGCAGCTCAGTAGTTTATATAGATGCGCGAGGTAATCGCCCGTTGTTTGGAATGCAAGTTTTAGAATCTTGTGTATGTACCACTTGTACCTACTATGTGAACTTCTTAACTAATTGTATACCAGTTATACCCATATAAATTTCATTACATTTGATTGAGTAGTTTTTTAACCAGATTCAATAAACATGTTAATTTAACTGCGCTTATCTGGATGATGTCTTAATAATTTCGATTCCTCTCAGATCACAGAACTGATTTGAGTCATACTTATTTTTTGTGTTAAATACTGATACCAAATTGAAAAATTTCTTTGAAATTAAACGCGGGTGAAACCGCGGGTCCCAGCTAGTGAATAATAAAATAGAGAATAATAATTTCCAACAAAACTTACCTATAATTATGAGGGACACAAATCCGCGCCAGCTGTTTTGACCAAAGCTCACGTCAGGTACCGGGTAGGGTGATATGACGTACGATGGACATTCGCTATCCGCTGCAGCTTCCTATTCCCTCCTCTATTAATTATAAATGCCTGGTATTTAGCTACATTTAGGCTTACAGTATTTACTCCTAATATATAAAGTAATTGAAACAAATTTGCAGTAGATATTTAGGAAGGTTACCAGGATAATTTATGATTCATCATTTCGGCCAACGAACGCCCACTAATGAACAAAGCCCTCCCCCATAGATTTCCACAATTGTGACATCATTTTGGGGGGAATTTCCCAATACTCACCACACTTGGCAGGCGGTTGGTGAGCGCAGTATGGCTACTGTTCCACAGAAGAGACGCTGCTGTCCATCCCTCTGCTTCTGAGACCCTTAGTTCCCTTTACCGACATCCACGGGAAGAGATGGAGTGGTGCTATATTCTTAATCCGGGCACCACACGGAATTACGAGTAGGCATCGTATAAATAGCAGTTTTCAGTTTAATTTTGGCATTTATTTTGAAATTACAGACAGAAATTTTCATTACAAGTAACACGTACAAATAAATATAATCACATAGTTACAATAGACATGGCTAATAAAATGTCGAGGACAATAATAACTTCCACAATAGTAACATGATCCTCATAAGTATTGCTAGTAATATAGCATGTGTGTACAATCGTGCGGAAAATCACAATAACCTCGTCTTTTCTCCTGTATTTAATTGACACAGAAATATAATGCACAATGCGCTTATTATTTGACCGTATGAGGGGAATTGTAATTATATTTTCTTTATGAAGGTACTTGTGTGCACGATAATACGATTCTTAAAGGGTAGGGCTATAACAAACTAGTTGGGGGCATTAATATTAACATGACCAGTTCTTTTAAGTAGAATCGGACCATAGCATTACATTGGCCCCGCGGTAAGATGAAGAAAAAGGATAAGGGTGGAGCAAAAATTATTAAGTTCAAATTACTTTTGATTATCATCATCATCATATCAGCCAAAGGTATTCCATAGAATTTCACATTTGCAGAATGGCTGCTGTTCCACTAAAGGGACACTCCTGTCCATCTCTCTAGTTTAGAGTCCCTTAGTCGCCTTTTACGACGTCCACGGGAGGAGATGGTGCTGTATTCTTGATCCGTACATCACACGGAATACAAATTACTTTTAGTCATTCGAGAAATCAGTTTTCATTTTGTTTTATTATAATTCGACGGCTCTGAGGATTACAGGCCATAGTCAAATCAAGAATTTTATAAAAATAATGTTAGTATATTTTTATTCTTAAGAAATATTAAAGTATATCTATCCTAAAAACAGCGCCCTTTAATGCAATACCACTCCACTTCCTTATCGTTATAGGCTATTAAAAGACTAATGGGTGCTTCTCCTACCAAAGCCAATTTACTACCGAAAATCATACACGGACAACGGGCATAGTAAACTAATTACTGTGTAATAATGGACAAAGGTTATAGACGACTAACCGAAGGCAATAATAGTATACAAAGTCACCTTTGTTTTGGCGGAGGCAATATAATTATACCAATAAGCCCGCTAGATTGTTGGATGCGGCCTCTAATGGATACCCGGTGTTCATTTTGCCGATGGACTATTACGTAACAAGATGTAATTGTAAGGTCGTATGGGCGTCCGTATTACGGTTTATGAAGAAGCGTATGTGTGACAAGAGTAAGGTATATATTATACAATATTATTTATAGTATATATGTTATCGTTACAATGCAAATTAACTAGGTAATCTGCAAATTAGTGGGTACAATCGATAAAAGAGCGAAATTTTACTCCAAGGAGCAGGTATCTGGGCTGCAATTCCTTAAGCTCAAACATCCATACATCCTTGAATACAGAATCGAAATAATGGTGTAAAACTAATTTGGTATTCGCTAAGACATGATTGAAGCTATTCAAGGACACGTTGCAGAAGGTACGCCATGAGGACCAGTCTTAGCGAATACCAAATTGGGCTATCACCGTTATTTCAATTGTGTATTCAAGGATGTACAGATGTTTGAGCTTAGAGAATTGCACCCCTGCACTTTACCTAGATATTCTGACTATTAACGTATTCTACACCGTTAAATTGCGGAAGTGAGACAGCGAGATTCTTTCGTATCTTCTTCTAACTGCCGAAATTAATAATCGATCTAATCCAAAATCTTCAGATTTAAGATTTTGAAATACATCCGTCGTTGTGTTACGTTCACATTTACACAAAAAACAGACATATCCGTAAGCCAAAATCCATTTTTTTTGGATTACGTCGATTATTAATTTCGGCCGTAGGGCGCATCCGACACGGATAGGTGAGTTTGGAAGGTTTTTACTCTGAAACCACTATAAATATTTACTATTTAACACAAAGTAAAATTTTAATTACCACTGTTTAATTTTTTTTAATAATGTTTTCATGGCTGAATAGAGATTAGACTAATTAAAGCATATTATTAAAATGAACTCGACTGATTTATTCAAGCAAATAACCTATTCTGTTATCATATTGTATATGTTACAGCTAAAACCCGAAGTGCGGCTACACCTAGTTTTAGCCGGCTACAACTAGGTGCGGCCGGTAGCAGTTGGTTAAGGAACCTAAAAACTACTTGTATCCAAAAAAAAAAATCTGCTAGATTTGGTTAGAAGTTGTTTTGCCGTAGCATATACACTTTAACAAATGCAAGGTCGTTAGACTACCTAGATATTCTGCAGATTAACTAGTTAATACAAGTACCGAAACTATTTTTAATCTGCACTGTAACTGGTTTACGCACATTTGCGGTAACACAAAAGCCATATATTTATATAAGTTTATTTAAATTTTTTGTTGCCAACGGGGCATAATTATGACGCACGAGTGCGGATGCTTGGAGGGAGGGGTAGGGGGAGTTACGTAGCCTAGTCTATCGATGCGAAGTCGCCGTTGCGGTCAGCTGATTCGCGTAATATTTTGTTTAACTGGAAACATCTTTACTATTGTGTGGGTTATTTATATATAAAACATACATACATACATATAATCACGCCTCTCTCCCGTAGGGGTAGGCAGAGACCACTTCTTTCCACTTGCTACGATCCTTACATACTTGTTTCGCTTCGTCCACTTTCATTATTCCCTTCATACATGCTCTTCGGTTTAGGGTACTCTTGACCTGGCCTTTTCCCAAGACGTCCCTGATTTGGTTTTGAAACGTCCGCCTAGGTCTACCCCTTCCAGCACTTTCATTCACACTCGCCTTATACACTTTTTTCGTCAATCGTTCTTCATTCATTCTCTCAACATGGCCAAACCATCTCAGCATACCTTTCTCAATTTTTGTCACTACATCTTCTTTCAGACCACAACGTTTTCTTATCTCACTATTTCTTATCCTGTCACTCAGTTTAACTCCTATCATACTTCTTAACGCTCTCATCTCAACTGCATTTATTCTGCTTTCATGTTTCTTCTGCCATACCCAACTTTCACTTCCGTACATGAGTGTCGGAACCAACACCCCCTCATGCACAGCCAAACGAGCCTTGTTAGACACCTTCCGACTGTTCATAAAGGAGTGCAAAGCTCCATTCACCATGTTTCCTGCATTCACTCTTCTTTCAATATCACTCTCACACTTTCCATCTCTTGTAAACTTTGAACCCAGATACACAAACTCATTCACCTGTTCAATTTGTTCATCTCCAATCACGATATTGCAGTCTGTCACTGCCTCATCTCTTTCAAACACCATCACTTTCGTCTTCTTTACATTTATCTTCATTCCCTTTCTAACAAGAGCTCCACTCATAGCAGTTACCATCTCCTGCAACTCCTCTGCCGAGGACGCAAGTAATACTTGGTCATCAGCATAGAGAAAACATTTGACGAGTAACTCATTCATACTCAACCCACTTTCATTCTCTTTTAAATCTGTCAAGCAATTGTTCATGAACAGATTAAACAGCCACGGTGACGCTACACATCCCTGTCTAACACCTTTTTCGATACTAAACCATTCAGTGTACGCCCCGTTTATCCTTACACAAGCACTAGAATCCCTATAAAGAGATTGCAGTGCTCGTATTAGGATACTGCTCACACCGTTCACGGACAATGCTGACCACAATTCATTCCTCACCACTCTATCATAGGCCTTTTCTAGATCAACGAAGGCGCAATAGCTTTTCTTGTTTTTAGTCAAACACTTTTCGGCTATACACCGCAGGGAAAAGACCTGATCCGTACATCCCATTCCCTTTCTAAATCCCGCTTGTGCATCCCATACTTTTTCGTCTGTTTCATTCACAACCCTTTCAATCAACACTTTCGCATACAATTTACCGACGACGCTGAGAAGGCTTATACCGCGGTAATTTAAGCAGTCCTGTCGTGACCCTTTTCCCTTATACAATGTCACGATTACGGCTTTGCACCAGTCTTCCGGTACTTGCCCATTTCGCCAGCATAAATTGAAAAGGTGGTACAGCTGGCTAGCCACTATGCCCTGTCCAGCCCTCAACATCTCGACGGTAATCCTGTCATACCCTGCAGCCTTACCTAATCTCATTCTTTCCAACGCTTTCACTATTTCATCCATGCTTATCTCACTTTCATCATCATTTATATCAGTTTCCATGGAAGATGTCGGACGTTGTACCTGCTCTTCCTCTCTTTCAAACAAACTTTCAAAATACTCTTTCCATCTCTTTAACACACATTCTTCTCCTTTTATAATGCTCCCATCTTGACTCCTGATTGTACTCAGCTCCGAGGTAGAAGTTTTTCCTCTGGCTGTTTTGATCGATTTCCAGAAAAACTTGATGTTTGACTGGAAATCTTCAGTGAGCCTCCTATCAAAATCATCCTTTCGTTCTTCTTTCTTTCTAGACACAACTTCTTTCGCTGCTGATTTCAATCTTTTATACTTCGTTCTTGCTTCCTTTATCTCGTTATCCGTTGCCTTCCAAACTTTTTGGTTAGCTTTTGTTGCTAACCAATCCAACCACGCTTTCTTCTTTTCTTGCACAGCCCTTTGTACATCTTTATCCATCCACACATTATAGTTCTTTCTTCCTTTCCTTCTTTTAGCTACCCCGCATACCTCAATAGCAACATTCACGACCCCTTTCTTAAATGTCTCCCACAAATCCTCAATCACACCTAACTCTTCCATGCCTTTAAAACTTTCTTTCAGTTTCTCTACATACTCATCTTTCTTTTCTTTTTCTTGTAGATTTTCCACTTTTACTCTGTCTAAAACACTCGTAGGCTCGGCCCCTCGGTGTCGCCACCGTTTAAAGAGGCCACGCATTCGGGCTATGACCAGGAAGTGGTCTGTGTCGAGGCCTACACCGCGGTATGCCCGAGTGTCTAGCACTTTCTTCCTCAGTCTTTCATCCACAATTACAAAATCAATCATACTTCTAGACTCACCCTGATCTCTTGTATACAAATGGATCTTTTTGTGGTCAAACAATGTGTTGGCCACGCAAAGATTCCATTCCAAGCATACTTCAAGCAGGCTTCTCCCATTGTCATTCACTCTCTCGTCCCCAAACGTACCTAGAACTCCTTCATACCCATCACGCTTTACTCCAACCCACCCATTAAAGTCTCCTAACATCACGATCCGTTCATTTTCTCCGCATTTATTCAAGACCTCTCTCATGCTATCCCAAAATTCCTCTCTCTCTTGTTGGGCTTTTATTGACCCACCTCCGCGCTGATCCGTCGGTGCATAGACCCCAAGGATAAACAAGCGAGTGAGTCCGACTTTTAACCTAATCCAGAGGAGTCTTGGGCTTACACATTCATGCTCCTTCACGCATTCAGCTATTCGAGAGGAAAGAATTACACCAACTCCCTGACAGCCTCGGCTGGTTTGGGGGACTCCCGACCAGTATGCCGTGTAGGGACCATGAACCGTGGTGTCACATCCTTTCCTCTTGGTTTCGTTCACGCACAGAATATCTATGCATCGTTCATCCATCATCTGACATACTTCATCTACCTTACCATCCATTCCTCCTCTTACATTCAACGTAGCGAAACGGCTCTCCATGGGCCGCTTTTCGCCCCCGCGAGAGACGAGACGTGATGGGTGGCGAACCACATCGCCGCCATTTTGGTTAATTAAATTATTATTATTATCCATTGCGTTCCCACGAATAGCAAGGGAAAGGTTTGTCCACCCCAGCAGAGCCCCGCATGCCAGGGTAAGGCTAGCCTGATTCTGGGTCGCCCGGTCCCAGGGCAGTGTGGCACGCTAACGACTAGGCTTGCCCCTAGCCATGCATCCATCCGCGCGGCAGACGTTGGATTGGCGGAGAGGGTAGGAATAGGGAAAGGGAAGGATAGGTGGTGTGAAAAGGAAGATCGGTAAGTTAGAGTGGGAAATAGGAAATGTAGGATATTACCGCCCAGGAGGACAGTAATAGCTAGGGAAGCCGGGGTCGCATACCCGTATACTATACCACAACTACCGGTCAGTTAAGTTGGGTATGAGTATCCCATGACTGACTACCTATATATAAAACATGGTATTAAAATGATTACAATCGATTCTAGTGCTGATTCCAAGCAAAATTTTAAGGTTAACTATACATATACTATAAATAAGATTGTATATAGTTTTTAATTAATTATTTCCACTTTTTTATTATTATTATAGACCACGTGGGACTTGATTGGCTCACGCTGCGTCGCAAGGGAATTTTAAACACTGAACGCTGAAACCATGACTGCAGACAGTTATTACGAGCTTTTATCAAATACATCCTTTGCTTATAGTTAAATTTTAAGGCAATTTAAAATTATAATAATAGACCATAAAAACGACGTGCCTATAGTTACAAGATTACACTTATCTAATAAAACAAGTCATCTAATATGTCGACGACAGTTGCTGCCAGGTCGCGCAACTGTAGCTTTGTACGTAATACCCCCGCCGGCAAAAGCTATGGCGTTTACTAAACACAATTATTGCCCGCGTCCATTTTGCAATATGAGATTTAAAGCTCGAATTAAGTGAATTAGAAACCGGAGTACGGAGGCTCTTTGCCCTGTGATAGGCATTTTCGATTTGATTCCATCGCCGTCCAAACCATTTGCAAGTAATTTGAGTGGGGGTTGGTTGGCTATAATTTGATCCAAATATTTGGATATTAACTGTGATGCAAAATATCAAATGATCACCTATACTTGTCTAATTGGAGAAGTTGACTTATCTTAGATAGCAAATGCGTATATGGATCCTAAAGATTTAGGTTCGCTCCATGCCCTATTATTGTTATAGGATATATACCATACCAGTGGTGTCCGGATTAAGATTTCCGTGTGGTGTCCGGATTAAGAATAAAGCACCACTCCATCTCCTCCCGTGGATGTCGTAAAAGGCGACAAAGGGAATCTAAACCACAGGGCTGGGCAGCAGCGTCCCTTCTGTGAAACGGTAGCCATACTGCGCTCACTGACCCGCCTGCCAACCGTGGTGAGTATTGGCAAATACCCCCCAAAATGATGACACAGTTGTGAAAGCTATGGGGGAGGCCTTTGTTCAGCAGTGGACGTATAAATGGCCGATATGATGATATACCATAAATTCTTACGTATAACATGTTACAATGAAAGATCGAAAAACAAAAGAATTAAAAATGCATGTATATGTTGTCCGTGTGTCCGGATTAAGAATACCACCACCACTCCATCTCTTCCCGTGGAGGTCGTTAAGGCGACTAAGGGGCTCTAAACCAGAGGGATGAGCAGCAGCGTCCTTTTTGTGGAACAGTAGCCATTCTGCACTCACCAACCCGCCTGCCAAGCGTGGTGAGTACTGGCAAATTCCCTTCAATATGATGACACAGTTGTGGAAATATATGGGGGAGGCCTTTGTTCAACAGTGGAGGTTGTATGTCCGATATGATGATATGTTGCTGGGGAGTTTGATGCGCCGTTTCTTCTGCCCAGCCTAAACACTAGGAAATGGTGAAGGGTGGGCTTATATGGAGTGCTGTCTTTAGTTAACGTTCAAAAAGAATAAATTTCTATGTCTATTTGAAATAAATAATCATTTCTTTTTATTTCGTGTCCCAAAATTTAACGTTAAGTGGGCACTAAGGAGTGGACAGGTTGATGACTACCCTAAAATTTTTGAAGTGAAACTTCTTTTTGGACGGTGTGAATTAGATTTTATGAAACGAAAATGTGTAACGAAAGAGAGACAACTATAATTGAATTTATGGGGTTTAGGCTGTGAGAGAATGAGATAAAACCTGTTCCTATATGTTTTCCCTATTCCCTATAGTACTCTCTCTGTTTACCACCTCCGTAGGTTATTCATCTCATTCTCTTACAATTTAACCAAAATACAAAGTTTCACTTCTACCGCGTGTGAATTCACACTCGACATTTTTTTTACTATGAACCTATTTAGCTGTTAATAACAATTTTAAATAAAACGAGAATATCTATAGTTTTAATACAAAAATATTACAAGGTAGAAGAGATATTTCTAATATATATAAAACAATTTTATAAAATTTGGCCTTTTAATCAACTTTGACTCATCACTGAATATAAAAATGTATTATCAACATACAACTAATGAAGATTCTAAAATGGTCATACTCTAGTGACACAGCATAAAAAAAGAAAACGTAATTTTGTGCCACAAAAACAAGTTTTATTTCCCTTTGGTACTCACCGTCACGTCCACTTGTGGGGCGCATAGGTATATAAGGTTTAGAAAAATATGGGTGTAAAAGGTGAAACATTACTGATAAAGATAAATAGAAGAAGATGACATGTGCGTCGATTCAAAGTGAAAAAGAGAGAAGGCTCCTTGCCGATGAGTGTGTGTTTCAACCAAAGGCTATCATCATCACCAGCCTATATCAATCCACTGTTGGACATAGGCCTCTCCTAGCATGCGCTACTATCAAAGGCACCATTATACCATTATTTGTAATCTATACAAATAAATAAAATTGAATCGCCTGTTTGTAATGTCAAAATAACAGCTTTTTACGTAATGCATATGCAAGTAAATATAGTACCTACATCAAAAAACTATCTTTAATTTATATATCTGTCTGTCTGTGTCTGTTTGTTTGATCCCGCTAATCTTCGAAACAGCTAAACCGATTTTAACAGGACTAGCTGATGTTATAGGGAATATTTTAAGCTATTTTTATTTTAGAAAAATAATTAGGATATATATATTATAATTTTAGAAAAAAAACGCGCAAAAAGCTAAAACCCATGATACACAATATATATACTTTATGTCGAGTGTCTATGCCGAAGTTCTCTAAATTATTTATAAATAATCCAATTTCTTTTAAATAACTTATTTTTAAATAATCTGCCACTATGCTTGGCGTTTGTGAACTATGAGAAAGCCTTCGATTTGATCGAAACCTGGGCAGTGCTGCAATCTCTGCTTAAAAAGCTGTTATTTTGATATTACAAACAGCCTCTTCAATTTTATTTATTTGTATAGATAAACTAAGGCACGTGAGGAAGTAGAAACTATATTTATTATTCGTTTTGATAATGATGTTCGAAAATGCTAAGTCAAAGGAAATCAATGCCTGATTGGCATTCTGAAATATACATATACCCGTATATATACTACTCTTCACCTTAACTCAATGCCATTTAAGACAGAAAACCCCTAATTTGCTCGAATCTCCATACAAAATCTCAAGTAGACATCACAATAGAACAAATCAACTATTAACTAGCCGCTTATTAAGTACAATTTCAAATGTTCCCGGTCAGTAGGCGAGCGGATCCGTAGGGCGTAACAATAGTGTCCCCAGCAGATCTCGGGGACGATTTAAACAAGGGTTTTTGCCCCAATTACTTACGGATACGTAATTATTTCCACCAAGAAATAGAACACGACATGGAGATATAAATATGGTATGAAATAGATGCGGAAATAACCAATTATTTATTCAAATATGAGTTAGAATGTAAATAAACGTCGAAAGTCTTATTGACGTTCAAACAGGATGGATACATCAACAATAACTATACGAGGGCGGCACTGAAAATTTCGGGAATCAAGGAAGTGACACAACATTTTTATTTAAAAATGTATTTATTGCTTTTCGAAGTATTCTCCGCGAAATTTGACACATTTTTCCATACGATGGAACCAATCATTGAAGCAACCATTCCATTCGGAAGTTGGGGTCTCCAAAATGGCCGTTTTGTTGGCGTCCACAGCTTCTTTAGGTGATGAAAATCTCTGTCCACGCAATTTATTCTTTATTTTAGGGAAAGTATAGAAATCATTAGGGCTTAGGTCGGGGCTGTACGGCGGATGGTCTAATAATTCTATGTTTTCTTGCTCTAAAAACTCTTTTGTTCTGTGCGCGGTGTGAGAACTCGCATTGTCGTGATGGAGGATGATCCGGCGGTTGCAGTTCTCTCTACGGAGTTCAGAAACGACCTGTGGCAAACAAATGCTAGCATACCATTCTGCATTAACCGTTCTTTGTCCCTCAAGAGGAATAGTCGTAACATGGCCGGTTTTGGAGACAAACGTGGCCACCATTTTTTTTGCAACACTCCGTGAACGAACAATTTTTGTTGGCTTTAACTCATTTTCGAACACCCAAACTCGTGACTGGTTTTTTGTTTCGGGTTCGTACGCATATATCCAGGATTCGTCACCTGATACGATGTTGTATACAGCATTTGAGGATCCTGCGTGGAATCTTTCGAGAGTTCTGACGCACCAAGTAACGCGAGCCGCTTTTTGCTCTTCACATAGCAAATGCGGTATCCATCGGGAAAACAACTTTTTTACACCTAATTGTTCATGCAAGATTATTTGTATTTGACTCATGCCAATGTCTAAAGTTGCCTAAATTTCGCGGTATGTCACATGTCGATCTTCCTCAATCAGCTTACGCACAGCATCAACGTTTTCTTGGGTGACTGCAGTTTTTGGACGACCTTGACGAGGATCATCACTGAGCTTGACACGTCCACGTTGAAATTCAGCAAACCAGCGATAAATTGTGGTTTTGGATGGGGCTTCATCACCAAATGCAGAAATCATCCGGTCAACACACTGTTTTTGTGTTAAACCACTTCGAAAGTCATAATAAATCATCGCTCTTGAATTTTCTCGAGTCAATTCCATTTTCTCAACGACTAAACAAGTTTGACAAAACCTTGTGACAAGACCGTGAATCTTTTTTTAAATAAATAAATGGTATTCGATTTGTAAAACCAAGGAGTTTTCAATTAAAAAGATTTTAATATGACAGGAACAGTGGAAATATTCCATTCCCGATACTTTTAGTGCAGCCTATGTACAAATAGTTTGGAAACAGTTTTCGAAGGTTTTAATGACTTACTTATCCTTATTTTTAATAATAATTACAGTAAAATAAAATATGCATACACTATGTATCATCATCATCATTTCAGCTGAATGAAGTCCACTGCTGGACACAGGCCTCCCCCAAAGGCCACCAGAACCGATATGGGTGTGATGGGGGGTTTTGCCATAATCGCCACGCTAGGCAGACGGGTTGGCGATCGCAGTTGAGCTGTTAATGTACTCGAAGGACGCTGCTGCCCATCCTCCGGCTAATCTCTTTGTCGACTTTTACGACACCCATGGGAGGAGATGGGGTGGTGGTATTCTGAGCCGGCACCACACGGCAATATGTACGACATACGAAAATATATTTTATTATGGGACCACATCACTATACATTGCATTTCAGCAGAATAAAGTCCACTGCTAGACACAGGTGACTCACAAAGATCGTCACAGTGACCGATTTGGATGTGTTGTGTGGTCATTGAAAGGTTTCGCCATAATCGCCACGCTTGTACTCGAGGGACGCTGCTGCCCATCCTTCGGCAAATACCAAAGTAGTCCTTTACGAAACACACGGGATGAGATGGATTGGTGCTATTCGTAGCCGGCACCGTACGACCTATATGGCAAACAGCAAGCATAGATTTAACTTTATAAATTTGTGACTAAAAATGATATACGAATTTGCCTATTGATAAAGTTTTAAACATTTTTAACGGTTTTTAATAACGGTTGGAGTTGTAACCCCAAGTATTCTAAAAGAGTATCCATGGAGTTTTTTGCCGGCTCTTCTCCATAGGCTCAACTAATTGGAACCGCGCAACTTAACTTCTGACGTTTCATAAGTGCCAGTAAATGGTTTATTTGAAATAAAAATATTTGACTTTGACTATTGACTTCTATTTTCATCAGTACTCAGAATTATGAATTTTAAAAGCAACTTTGCCGAGTTTACCGACCTAAAAGCCTCCTAAAAACGCAGCTAATATTCCAGGTATTTAAAACCCATTATCAACTTCGTCTAAAAAGTTAAACCGCCATTAGAGATTGCCTCTTCACAACTTCGCACTCCATAACTACCGTGGTAAACATTAATCAGTGCAATAAATAAAGCCACGGAAAACTCGTGCTTTTCACAAATGCTTCCAATCAGCCAGTGCGCTTTCATTTCCAACAATAGTGCTGGATAAAATGCGAAATAAGGTCTTTAATGAAAACTATCGTCTGTTGAAAGTACCCGTCATATTAATTTACTATCGAAAATTTGCTGCTTTAATAGCGTCCGCTATTAACGGTTTAACGATTTAATTCTAGCTCTATTTTATTTTTGAAGAGTTTTTAATCTTCTTGTAGCTGAGCTGGTGTAATTACACGTTGGATTAACGTAGCATAGGGCTGCCATAAATTTTAAAACACCGGCCGGGACATTTGGATTAGAAATAAGATATACCATTGATAATTTAAAAACTCTTTTAATATTATAGAAACCTTAAACAAGAAACTGAAGAACTTATATTTAGGACTTAGGTTAAGAACTTTTACTCAAAGTAATTTAGTTTAGTTAAGTTTATTGTAGACTAACTGCCCGCCCCAGCTTCGCACAGGCAGCAAACCTGATTGCAGCGCCACCTACCGGGTCCAATTGTGACGTTATTTTGGGGGAATATGCCAATAGGTACTCACCACGCTTGGCGAGTACCTATTGGCATATTCCTCACCAACCCACCAACCCACCTGGTTGGTGGGCGCAGTATAGCTATTGTTTCACGGAAGCGGTGCTGCTGTCAGCACTGTCGCTCTAAATCATAGGAACGGGCCTATGGTTTAGACCTCCCTCTGGTTTTAACCTCGCATTGCAATAAATCAATAAATAGCTACTACTTTTAATCACATTATTCACTACAGCCATGAAAGCCAAATGTAGATATAATTGCTTTTGGTTCTTGATGTTTCTGTATAAGCTATAAAAATAAGACAAATTAACCCGGAAACCAGGGAACGAAATACTTAAACCTGTAAAGATATTATCGTTTTATAACGGTAATTGCTTTCCCAATTTACGGACGTTTTCCTTAATTAAGTGATTGCGATATGCCAACCTCTTTAAAGTAACTAACCAGCGTCAAACCCAGATAATATTCAGTATTTTTTTACGCAAATATAATCATAACACTCCAAAATAACAAAAGCGAAAACGTATTGTATGATAACATAAAACTTTGTCGAGGCTTTGACGGCTTGCGGCCGGAAATGGAAGGGACAAGGGCAGACGGCTTCCGGTCCTAAGGGTCGCCGTACTGTGACAACTAAGCAAAAACAATCTAACAGGCAGTATTGGAAGGAAATGAACGTACGTAAATCATGATAGTGGGAAAACATGTTCGCGATAGCCTGCAATCACGTGTTCAGGTGCGTATCGGTCTTTTTAATTTATTATTATACGCCTACAGATACATATAAAAATTAAAATTACTGGCCATAATAGACTAGATAACTTACGGCCGAATACTGGAACGTTCGCTTTAGCTATTTGAGCCGCCCTGTTGTGAACTGAAGATAGGTTTCTCGAATAGTGAAACCGGGATTTAATATTAACTAGCTAACTATAGTTTCAGTATACGGCCGTAAATAAGTTAATGTCTCGAAGTGATAAGTGCAGTATGGTACCACGCAGGGCCTACTCCTTTTTTTAATCTTTTTTTTATTGGTGCCCAGTGGAAATTCTTCATGAAATTCCTTCGCCCCGGGGAAGGGCGAAGGGGTATGCCGGACTCCTACCGGCTAAAACCACTGGGGCGGTCATCTTCGGCACCTAAGGGAGGCTCCAGGTCCTCGTATGATCACACTGGAGCAGGGACTACTCCTAGGTAGCATTACAATTATTACGGGTAGGCTTGATGTCTCCCACCAGACATTGACCATGAATGTCATGAAGTCACCATGTTTTATACAAAAAATTGGGTGTACTTGCCAAAATCACCCGGCGTTGGCTTACGGTTCGATGCTCGCAGTATTAAAATGAAAATAAATAACATTTACGTACGATAAGATGGTGCTTCGGATGCAACCTTCTTGACATGACTACTTAGCTGTGCTTTTAAAATACCCATGAGTAGATAGACCTACTCTACTTTTACGTACACTACTTGCCGTAAACCATACTGCTTGTTTATTTTAGCCCTAGGA
This sequence comes from Diloba caeruleocephala, assembly GCA_947459985.1. Classification (NCBI taxonomy): domain Eukaryota; kingdom Metazoa; phylum Arthropoda; class Insecta; order Lepidoptera; family Noctuidae; genus Diloba; species Diloba caeruleocephala. The sequence continues at coordinate 20,402,587 of OX381611.1, forward strand.
TTCTATTTTTTTTACACGCTTTATATTAGCTTGACCTGTATGTAGGTAAATAACTATGTATGAATATAATGGAATCTTGCAATTTAATTTCCACTCACTTGTAGATGATCGATTGAATTGAAATTTTGTAGACGTATCACAAATCAATGACGCTACAATAATGTAATAAGACTATGACCCGGTAAGGTCATCGCTCATGCTTGAAAAAAAAACTGGTTATTATTATAAACGAGACAGGTATAAATAATGAATTTTAGTTACATTTGTTATAAAACGCAAAATTTAATTGTTTAAAAGAATTATTAAAAATGTTATATTAATAAAATATAAACATAAGCCACAAAACAAATTTGAATGTAAAATAAAAGAGCGGCGTTCTCGATTTCAAAGATAGATTAATTATGAGAATATAAGTAGAGAGCACTCCTCGCACGCATACTTTATTTTAACTTTTAAAAGTAATGTTTTTAGTTCATATTTGTCAGCGTGTTTTCATTTTTAAACTATCTTTCTTAGGGCCGATTTTTCAATCGTCAGATTAACAAACAGATAGCATTTATTCGACAGATAGCAATGAATTTTTTAAATCATCAGATTAGCTTTATTTGACGAATAAGACTACTACTTGAAGAATATATTTATTTGTCGCTTTGACGCCCAGATAGAGCGATATTCGAGAGAAAGTACCATTCGACAGATGCGGCCAGATGGTGTTAACAATACATTTACTATTAGGTTAGTTATTTCCTGCTTTTGCGTTTAATACAAACTAAAAGTATTATTATTATGGATATTTTTGATAGCATTGATGACCTAACAATTGACGAAGAGACTCAATAAATAAATAAATTAATCCATCGGTAAGAAATATAAGAATTGTCAGGTCCAGGCCCGATCACTTGACCATGTGGGATTTAAAATAATTCCATCGTCAATCCAGACATTTTTGATATGTTTTATTGTATTTTTTCAGTTATTTATCCAAATATTTGAATTGCCTTTATATGTTACCGCGTTGTTTATAGGTACTTGTCAATTAAACTTACGACTAACTGAATCTCAGCAGTATGACAATTCGCCGAACGTTCTCTTTTCTTCGATTCCATTGGAAAAAAAACATAATTACTTTACGTGCACAATAACGGGAGCCTTAAACAAAACTAAAAGTACACAATCACAAACAACAAACATAACCTCGAATTTAAAATAACAGTGATATACTTTGTAGCATGAAATAGTATGTCCTGCTCTAACATCTGTTTATGCACTATGTTTGTTTCATCTCCCTCAAGTTAGCGTCGTTCGAGTCGAAATAATCGGTCGGATAGTTACTCGGCAGTATAATGGCAATAAAGATAGACAACCAGTTATCAGACAGATAAATTAGACGTATAGTTATTTATTAGACGTCTTATTTGAGGATTGAAAAATAGGCCCTTATTGAAAAACTGACTGGATTATTGTTTATTCAAAATACGGCTATTTAAACATCAACATAATATAAGACGGCCCCCAAATATGCTCAGCATTCATCTTTTCGTAGTGTTAAAAACAAAATAAAGACACCCATAAAAAAAAGTCGGTTCGTAGACATACTTTGACTGACGTCTTCCAATCTTACGTCGCTTTTGTGGTACATGAACACCAATTGACTCAGGATTGTATCAGCATCATCTCATCACTTCAATACCGGACTAGTGTTCAGTAGCAGTTGGTACCAGCTAGCTTCGTGGTAACAGCTGGTCCTCTGGTCGCTGTCAACGTACTGGTTATCAACAAGAAATATATTTTTTCATGGCATCTCCGTGAGCATGACGGTAAGCTGACAAAGGCATGATGTCCAGTAAGCTAGTCAAAGAGCAAGGTGATACTGATCCGTTGCTGATAACTATACGTTGGTGAATCTAATTTCAAAGTTACAAGCCTTATAACAGTAGTCTTGATTAAATTTAAACGAACGATGAGAACAGACACTGATTGTTCCTTTAATTTGAAGTTAACATATTAATATACTTTATTATCGCCTTAATTTACAAAAGGAAGCGGGACACAGATGTTTACATAAAAAATGTTATTAGAGGTACGACCACGAGAAATCCTTTAAGCCTCCCCACTACCTTCGCTTTCAAATAGCAAATGATGCCATTGAGTAAATCTTCAGATCTGAACAAATAATGTTCGCCATACATCTCTGGCTACAACTTAATACACTGGACGGATCAAAGGACCAACATACGGAAACGCTGCGAGCTTAGAATAAACCAATTATGAGTGAAATATTAGGGATCAGACCGCCCTATGAAAGCCTTTGATCACACGTTGCTAACTGCTTATATTTCTTTCCGGCCTCAAGCGAGAAAGGAGAAGCCACCAAGGACCGGTCAAAATATAAGCGAAACTCTTAATAAATTACAGAAATTGGTGGCCACGAGACTAATACCCCCGGAATGGGGAATAAGCCGGTCGTAACGTCGGTTAACTGCGCGTGCCGAGTAATCATTTTCGGACAGGATATTTACTTCCGTCTGTTCTCTTGATATACGACAACTGCTTTGCTCTTATTAAAAGGATTCGTGTTGAGAAAATAGTCGGTGCTACTGCCAATAAAAGCGCACCTAAATCATATTGTGTGCGTAATGAAGTTGAGCACGGAAAGTAGCCGAAATTTGAGTGTAAATAAATTAAGTGAGATCAGCACAATGACGGCCATCGCTCCATTTTCAATTAGAGTGAAAGCTGGGGACGATATGGATATTTTACGAAATGGGAAAATAATCGAATTTCAACTGAATAATGAGAGGACCCTCGGTGTACGTCGATGAATGCGACCAGGAGAGCATGGCGACACAAAGGGTATTTAACTCGTACTTAGTACTTTTTGTCCGGCACCCCCCGCCGCGCCCGGCTGCCCCTCGGCCCCAACGCGATTATATTGTCGTTATCGCCCTATAACGTATGCAGAATAAAACATGTATTATCTATATTGCCAGCGTCCATTTACCCGGTTTCGTCCGCTGCTAATCCTTTGATTTATAATATGCGAGTTGAAATATAGCCGTTGGCCGCAATATATTTAAATTATTCCAACAGTCAATTAACGAGATAGCTTTTGCTGCGATATAGGTCGCGATGTGTTCACCGGGATGTAACAAACGAACTGAATTTGTACATTGAAGTTCACAATTAAAAGCAAATTTGCGGTTGACTAAACCGAATGAAACAATTTTCTATTAGGAGGGTATTTTATAACTCATGCATACGTAAAAGTTGAAGGAATTCGAGGAACCTGCGCTCGTGTGCTTATTAGTGAAGTCAAACACACCTTTTTAAACTAGGCCCCCCGGGTATAGCGTCGTGTATTTGAACAGGCAAATTTCCTACAAACATTCTATTGATACAAATAATTCTCGGGAGGGTGGACTATATTTCACCAGCGGTTTTTGTTAAGTCAACGCGGGCGGGAAAGTTAGTTAGCTAACTTTTTCGCGTTTCGTTAAAAAGCGGCGAGGATTAATACGGGCGTCGGTCGTAATACTTATTTACAATAATCCGACTTGTGGGAGAGCTGCGCATGAATTGTTAGAATAAATTTTGTTTTCAGACGTGTACAGCAGGGATGGCTTATTGGAGCACGATTTATCGACATTTATTCGAAAAGATTTTTTTAAGTGATTTGTTCCGAGTCTCACTAGGAGCGCCTTCAGAGGTGTTGCTTAATTGTAAGTTATAGATCTTGTCAGCTTCGCCAGTTTGTCCGGATAAGAAATAACTACTCCCTGAGTACCTGCGAAAAACCTATCTTTAAAAAGTAAATTTGTTAGTTTCAAGTGGCCACTTGTTTCTACTTTCTTGGTTTTGTGAAAAATTTCAAGTCCTTACATTATTTTTCAAGTTTAACATGTGTGATTTTAGAGTAAACTTAGATATTGCATGTTCTTCCTATAATTATTTTTAGAACTAGTATACCAATCCTGCAGCTAATGTAATCATACCTATTATAAACATAAATGCATTCCTAGTGCAAGTAACTCGATGTGCACAAGGACGACTTTGTTTTAAAGATCCACCGCGCTGTTTCTTATTCCCAAACCGTTGTCAGTTCATAATATCTACAAAAACTTACATAAAATATATTTACACTCATCACTGGCTGACTGACTCACTCCCACGCTGTAAGAAAAAATGTGTATACTCGCACTATGTGAATATTAAATGATGTTATAATTTACAACGAATTAGTGAAAATATAAGATATACTTCTACCTGGCGGTTTCAACTTAAATTATTATCCTACCTGTATTAAAATGTTAATAAATTTTATCGACTCCTCCAAGCTACGCATTGCTTTATGGGCGCAGCACTACATTGGTACCTACGTATGCAGATCGTAAAACCACATTTTAAAAATTAGATACGTGCTCAGTGCACGGAGCCCTTTTTATAATCCCCAAGAATTCTCTCCGTAATGATACGTCCATTCGTATGGATATTTGCTTTATCTTTACCTTCGGATCCACAAAATGGGAGCCGTATTTAAAGCTTTTCGGAATATATGACTTCCTTTTTGGTTATTTTCTGATATGTTGTTGGCCCGAGTGTCGCAATGGCTGAACGCTTGGAACACATTTTTTTCAAGATTCGTATCCAATTCTGTAGAAACAAGCTAAACACAGATGATAAAACTTTCTTATGCATACCTGCTGACGGTGCGTACTTTGCTCTAGACGTTTGTTTTTTTTGATGGGATACCACAGAAATGACATAATTGGCAGTTGGAGTAGGTGCTAACCTAAGTCAACATTGTTCTGTACATTTTCATGGCTACACATTAAGCTATACAATACAATTTTCGTGCGTTCAGGCGTTTTTGCCATACCTACTATTGGAATCAGTCACAACAGCTAGGACTAGGCTAGCATAGGACCCATAATTAAATATTTATAAACATGTTTGTATCCGTGGAGCTTGGCAACTAGGCTTAGCTTAGTTGTACACTCCCAATTATTGTGCCTATGGCCTATAGTATTTTCTCTGTCTCCTGCTTGCTACGGAGGGAAGTGGAACGTATATTCTTTCCTACTCCATACACACACACATCCTCCATACACATTTTCTTATCTGATTAATTTCGTTGCGGGTTCCAAGACAGTTCTTTACTTCTCTGGGACACACCGACCTTCATTGGTCGGTGTTCTTTTCGATGGTCGCCATTGTAGATCCTGGCTTACAGGAGTTGCAGTGGCTAGGAATGTGAGGCGGGCTTGTCCCAAAAAAACAGCTATACAATACCAGTTTGAGCTGATCTCTCATCGTACGGAAAACATATACAATGTGAGATCAGCTTATACTAGAATTCAATAGCTTGATATGTAGCCGTGTGTACATTCGATTACCAATTTAATTGCTACGCCTGGTATGTATCTCAATATTGAATCGAGTTTATTTATCAATCGAGGATAAAAATTAATTATCTGTAGTAGATATTTCATGGACTGAGAACTCGGTTGCAAATACTTGTACTTCCACGTTAACAGTAATTTTTTGTAATTGTTTCATTAAACTGCGACTTACCCTTGGTGCATTGCGAAGTAGTGACCAACCAGAAAAAGATTTTCGGTCGACAACGATACAGAAGTTCAGTTTTCGTTCCAGTTGCAGTTACCGAAACTAATTGAAACAAGTTGAAAGTCACTTTCATCCGTATCCCGAAACGAAAATTGACCCACAACCAGGTAAGCATATCGGGCTAGGTTAGGAATAGGCGCCGCGAGTCAGGTTAGGACTGGTTTAAGGACTAGGATTTAGACTTTAAGACCATTTAAAAATGCTCTAAAGGTTAGGAAGAAGGTTACGTACGGAAAAAATATTAACAAATTTTTGCTATTCCTAACCTAACCCACGGGGTGCGGTGTACGGGGTTAAGATTTCGAATCAGGTTAGAAATAATCCGAAATTACGCGTTTTGTCATTAAACTTGTTCTAATTCATTATTTTTATATTTATGTTATTGCTAAGTTACGGTAAGACCGTAAACTATACTCCACGTTTTATACCAATAATTGATATCTTTTTGCAATTAAGTTAATTTATGTCTATTTTATGATGAATAATAATAATGAAAAAATCATGTTTTTTTTTTAATCAAGTAGGTACAAAAACTTAGCTTTCCTTTTTACGTTCGACATACGTTCTTATACAAGCTGTAACTTTTCTAGATTTGGATATTTTAAGACCCATTAATATACGTCATAACGTTACACTTGGGAAAAAATGAGCAATTTCTATGATTACTACTTATTTTTTATTCAAAATGTTATTAAAAAACGAATAATTTCAAGAAAAACACCAATATATAAAAACCACAAATCAAAAAACCCATTTGAACGTCATTTGATCTCAACTACTACAGGATAATATTTCCATGAGCAACAAAATTCATTGTTTTTTAGAAAAGCTGCTTATGGTTTTTTGTCATCCAAACATGTTATTTTTACACAACACAATCATATCGTACCATCCTTTAAAGTAATAAAGTTACACCTTGCAGATGTAGTATTTAACCAAAACAAAAATTGGCATATTAATTAATGTCGGACTTAACATTTACCACAGCAAAAAATCTTCAATGTATAAACTCCCAATCGTATAAATAGACGCGATATCCTATATTACCATATTACGGCCAATCACGAACGGGGTGGATACTATAACATTTGCATACTGCGACGGGAATCTCATGATTAACATTTTTATTAAACAAGGATTAGCTGTAATCCTTTTTTATTCGACAATTAGTACCGTTATCGTGGTGGACGATGTCGTAAAGAGTTGAAATTGCTACCTATCGCCTTAGTAATTAACCAAATTGCTCTAACACTCGAGATAACCAACCTTTAATTACAGTTAGATTTCTTATATTTTTTCCGTCAACTTTATAACGTGCTAATTGAGCTCCGAATCCTAATAGACAAAGTTATTCGCTTCGACTTCGACAAACAGCGTTTTATGGACTTCAATAATTTCGTGAATAATATAAGAGAAAAGTTGGAGTTGAATTTTTACTTTATTATAAAGTTAATTTAGATTTTTTGCAAGTAAATTGACTGTTTTTTGCTTAAGCGCTATATTTTCATCGTCTTCGCGAAAATATTACGAGACAACTGATTCTTTAAAAAAACTTTTAGTAAGAATGAGATGAATTCACTAGAATAAATAAATGAAATCTTATGTTATTGGGTTTGTTATATCTACACAATTTTCATAAAAGTAGGTATTTTAAATTAAAAACACTACTAGTATCAGCCTATAACTCTCCAACCGCAGGGTGGAGGCCTTGGATAATGCAGAGAAGGAACGAGCACAGATCACTACGCTGCGTGTTGGTGATTGCAGATCATTAAAGACCAAGGTATCCTAGAGGGGGTGATCGATTTACAGTCATCCACTTCGTGAAGTGCCTAAAAGCGTGGCACCAATGGGCGGCTCTATTGTGATCTTACGAGGACCTGGAGCCCCTCTTCGGTACTGGAGATAATGTTCCAGTGGTTTTAGCCGGTAGGAGTCGGGAAGCCCCTTCACCCTGGGGTGGTTCATGATGAATTTTCACTGGAGACTCATAAAAATAAGAAAAAACTTTTCTCACAATTTTATCTTTCCACTTGAAAGCCAGTAGTGTCATAGATTAATTAAAAATTACATAATAATGACATTGAAAAAGTCACATTAGTCTTGAAAATGTGCTTAAGAAGCGAGTCCATAGACCTCCGGGCCACCACTTTATAACGACACTACTAGATTACATCATATTTATTTTCTTAACTTATCCCCGTTTACACGACTCCAGTATGCACTGTATAGTGGAGTCTTAGTACTTAGTTACTAACGTTTCTCGCTCCTTCCCGAAACAAAACATATACACAAACTATTCTATACTGGAGATACTGGAGACGTGTAAACAAGCCTTAAATGTTGATAGGTATGCTGTAAAACGATTCCTAAATAATTCCATTCAGTGTCCGGATTAAGAATATCTACTCCATCTCCTCCCGTAAAAATCGTAAAAGTCGACTAAGGGACTCTAAGCCGGAGGGATGGACAGCACCTTCACCTTTGTGGAGCAGCAGCCATGCTGCGCTCACCAACCCGCCTGCCAAGCTTGGTGACTACTGTCATATTCCCCCTAAAATGACGAAACAGTTGTAGAAATCTATAGGGGAGGCCTTTCAGTTCCGTTCAGCAGTGAAGGTCCTTGAGCTGATATGATGATGCTGTAAAACGAAGTGTTTGAAATGGCTCATGGGCTGCGCGTCCCATGACGTAACAAAGTCGTGGCCTCTTACATAGAACGCGACTCTTTTGCGACGCCTACGAGACAACTCAATCTAATCATGAATACGAATATTTTCTTCTTATGATAAGCCTGTTGGAAAGGAAATCATCAGTCATTTTATGTTGGTTAGTTATGACTAAATAATCAGCTTAAACGATGGGAAGCGGTGAACGAAGGACATTATACCCATAATGCCCTTCGTTCACCTGTCTGTCGTATGTTGACGTTCAAAAGAACAATTTTTTTTCTTATTTCCTTAAAAAATGATTTAATAATAATCATCAATAAACGTAATCAGGAGATTTGGCTGCTATGCCATTTTCAAATTATCGATTTCAACTGTGAGCGGCTTAAGATACAAGTAATATTATGTGGCTACCGACGGAATGAAATCAACAATAAATTTTTTTTTGGTCATCATGTCTACCCTCGCAACTGAACTAAATATTTAGCCACAAGTAAGGAGTATAAACATCACATGTTTATTCTCCTTACTTGTAGCCACATTGGAATAAGGGTGCCATGGCTGTCTTCTAATTACTTTATCCAAGATTTGATCAACTTTCTTTGACGGTTGCGTCATGTCACTTTTACTATATCTTTGTTCAAGATGTGATGTTTAACTAGTGCCATATTCAATTCGAATGCGTTATTTATTTTTATAATATCTGTCCCTTGTACTATAAAGAAACTGGTTGCTTTCATACTCATTAAATATAGCGTAAGGAAAGGATAAGTAAGCTGAAGTGGCAGTGGGTGGGGCACATTTCTCATAGAACTGATGTCTGTTGGGGCAAAAAGGTTCTCGTGTCAAGACCAGACAGGAAAACGCAGCGTGGACGACCACCAGCAAGATGGGCTGATGACCTGGTGAAGGTCGCTGGGAGCCGTTGGATGCGACCGGACTTTGTGGAAATCTACGGGGAAGGCCTTTGTTCAGCAGTGGCCCTCCTTTGGCTGATATGATGATGATGGAATATATCTTTCATACTAATTTAGTTTTTAATTTAATTTCATAAAGTTTAGTTGTGATTGATTGGAAATGTTAAAATGTCAACATCATCGTCATTTTCGCCCAATAAAGTCTGCACTGCTGGACACAGGCCTCGCCCAAAGATCACCACAATAACCTATATGGGTGTATTGTGTGCTCATTGAGGGGTTTTGCCATAATCACTACGCTTGGCATGCGGGTTGGTGGTCGCAGTTGAGTTGTTAATGTACTCGAGGGACACTGCTGCCCATCCTTTGGCTAATCCCATAGTCAACTTTTACGACACCCACGGAATGAGATGGGTTAGTGCTATTCAAAGCCGGCACAACACGGCATAACTAAAATGTCATCTATGGTCAAATAAAAACAAAACCAGAATTTGATAACGTCACCAAATTTATTTGTTCAATTGTACATTGGACAAAGACATTGGGGGAATGGCATGGCACCTTTATACATTTAAGTAGGTAGCCTTATTAATATTCTGGATATGAAGACCATTTTGTTTTTAGAGGGTCTGCTGTCTGTCTGTCTGACCACCACTGGGCACAGCTAGTATTATATAAACTATAAAACCACGTTCAACAATGAACTAGGTTTTAAAAGAAAGTCTTTCTACTTCAAAATATATTCCACCGATAACTATTAAGACTCACTTTTGCGCTTTAACTGCACGAAATCGTAAAGACATTTATTTACTATAATACTAACAATTCCACAGTATCACCCATAAAATATGAGTTCGCGTCTTGGAGGGGTCATAAACCATTGGTTTACGGTATCATACGTAGTAACATTTGAATGGCCAAAGGACGTGACCAAAAACTTAAACCCCACTTGCGTTTATTAAATTTCACTGAGAATTAAGCAGTCATATTTTGATTTACAAAAAAGCTTTTACCAGCAGTTTTGCGCGCATGGTATTAATATTTTATATTAGTTTATCACACATAGCCCCTTAATCCATGAAACCAGAATGGTTCTTGATGGGTGCATAATTTATTTTATAGAATTGAAAAGCTTTTTAATGCAAATACTCAACATAATTTATATTTATATATTTAAACAAAATATATTTATTTATTCATAATAACGAGAGGTATCAATACATTTTCTTAACTTCGTATCATCATGTCAGCCATTTATGTGCCCACTGCTGAACATAGGCCTCCCCCGTAGATACCAGTAATCACCACGCTTGGCAGGCGGGTTTGTGAGCGCAGTATGCCTACTGTTTCACAGAAGGGACGCTGCTACCCATCTCTCTGGTTAAGTTTCCCTTAGTAGCCTTTTATGACATCCACAGGAGGAAATGGAGTGGTGCTATATTCTTAATCCGGACTTCGTATATCTAGATGATATTATAACTAACGATATAAGACGATTGTACATTTTCATTTACTATAACAACTCCTTACTATTAGAAATTAGGCTTCCATATCGATTCATTAAACCTAGCTTATGATATAAGCTTAATTTATATAAATAGTGTTGTATCATATGATCCATAATAATTACTTTCTACATTATATTTAGCACAGAGCTGTGCTAAGTACAAAGCAGAAAGGAGTTCGGGCGAATACGCAATGGACCTTGAGGGTAGAGAAGTTGGAGTCGCGCCAAAATGCCATCTTGAGATTTTCATGAAGGAGACCTTCTGGCCAGAGGGTTTCATGTACCGAAAGTTTCATAAAAGACTACGGGACGTCACGCTACAGAGCAACACGTCACAGTCTATGCGTGTGGAATAGTGAAGAGGATTTTTTAATTTTTGTGGGCCTTAGTCGCTTGACAATAAATAAATAATAATAATAAGAGCAGCTTGTGGCGAGCTGAATGTAAGTGGCGACATTGCGTACTCCAGAGAGTCGGTCAGTGGAAGTCCATGAGTGCCTGCAGGATTTTCTACTCGGCTTGCCTTAGTTGGCCGATCAGAGAGGAGCGGCATATGCTCGGGGGTGGAAGTGTCTAATGGCGTAATAACAGGAAACCCACTCCGAGTCTTCGAGACGCGCGATGGTGAAACCGGTGTCCCTCTCGACACCCCGAACCGCTCACACCCTGTCGCCTAAAGTGGTGGCCATTTAGGCGGCCCATCTTGTGAGTGGCGAGTCACCGTCTGCCACAGAATTTCACTGTAAAGGTTGAAAGGCAGACTATGTTTTTTTTCATTAGTAGAAGTATTTAATCCATTTAGCACCCATTGCAATAAACCTTGTAAATGTAAAAAAACCTTGTAGATTTACACCTCTGGGGACAATCCGAATCTGATGTTTTAAAGTGCAGCCATGGAGAGTCCCTGGTTAGTGTCCCGTTACATTTAAGATTAAAATTCTCTAAAGGGCCTCTGCGTATTGGACTCATGTCCCCGCGTTAGCCTATCAAAAGACCGGGTTAAATAAATATAAACCCGCGAAGGGAGAGACATGTAGATAATATTAAATAAAGACAATTGTTTTTGTCCATACTTTGCATATGATATAATCATCATCATCATATCAGCTAAAAGACGTCCTCTGCTAAACAAAGGCCTCCCACTCAGATTTCCACAATGAGTGGTTACATGCTACCTGCATCCAATGGCTCCCAGCGACCTTCACCAGGTCGTCTGTCCACCTCGTTGGAGGTCGTTACACGCTGCGTTTTCCGGTGCGCAGTGTCCACTCTGGAACCTTCTTACCCTTTTTTGGAAATATTTTACACAATTGAAGTAAATGTGCCCATTTTTTTATAGTTTTATTTCTTCACATTGTTTGAGTAAAAATTTAGGGTAACTCGGGTGATTATAACGCACACAACTTGACACAGCAAACAACTTGTCAATCAAATTCGAGTTTTAAATCGTGTATTGTTTGGCGTAATTTATAATAACAAGATAAATTTGCCAACAGCTGGCAAATGCGCTTTCTGCCATTGGCATCGTGCGCTTCAAGCCAGTGAAGTGAGCTGAATAATTTAAGTGAATGGAATAATGTGCTCACCAGCGGCAACACGTCCTACGCACTATCCGTCTTGCACTCTCGAAATAACTTCCAAGACGTTAAGCGCGCTTTACTGCGCTGTAAAGTGAGACATTGACATAGACGATGACACGAATGCTTCTTAGGCGAGATCACTCACCACTTTGAACTGGTGATGACGAGCCGAATTCCTACCCATCAAAGCGTTGACAGCTTGTTGTGTCCTCGCCGTTGGCGCAAGGACATCTCGCTTACACCTAGGCGTCGCGGTCGGCACGTGGACAGCTCGCTGTCACCTCAGCGGAGCGGCTAGGCGTTACGATGCTGAGACCTAAATTGTATTTCTTTATACCTAATGGGAGATTGATTAGGATTAGCATATACGGTGAAAATACTCTTTTTTCTTTATATTAATTTAAATAACCCTCCCCCAGGTGTTTGGATAACGACATGTATATATAGTACAATATATAATATATGCCGTGTGTGTGGTGCCGGCTCAGATTACCACCACCCCATCTCCTCCCGCGGTATCGTAAAATAAAAAAAGTAACGGATTAGCCGGAGGATGGGCAGCAGCGTCCTTCGCGTACATTAACAACTCAACTGCGATCGCCAACCCGTCTGCCAAGCGTGGCGATTATGGCAAAACCCCCCGATGAGCCCACAACACACCCATATCGGTCGTTATGGTGATCTTTGCGGGAGGCCTGTGTCCAGTTTGTTCGTTCGGCCGAAATGATGATAAAATATCCCAAAAAAACTATTTCATATACTCATACGTTTCCGTTTAAAGAAACCTACGTAGAGCTCACAGTACAATCCAATAAACCTTTAACACGATATGAATTATGTACATATACATACATATACATATCAAGAGTTCTTCCAAAAACTATTTTATTTTCACATTTCAAAGGGCCTTTCGATATGAAATTCCTGGAGAAGTGTCGATAACCTTATCGTCGAGTCTGATTTATTCGAGCCACACACCTGCAAATGTCATTCACTAAGACGTAGGACTTCTTTCTATCAAAAGTTATACACACAAGTCGCGAGCGATTTGCTTATAAGACAGGTTAGAGCGAGAAGGTTAAAATTGATTTAAAGCCATATAATTTTCTTTCTGCTTACTGTATGTAACTGAAAGGGTATATGAATCCAAAAGCAGGTATTCTACTCATCTTTGTACCACGTTTTCTCGGATCGCCATAATCAGCAAATTCAAGCATTTGAAAAGCAACACTCATGATTTTCTATGGACTATTCAGAAATCGACTACACTTAGGGTGAGATTCAGAAAGAAGTCTAAGCGTGAACTTACGCTTCCATATGTCAAAGTTAGGGGTGTAAGTAGTGCATTTTGACAGATGGAAGCCTAAGTTCACGCTTAGACTCGTTTCTGAATCTCACCCTTACATCTCCAAGTTTATAAAATGCTGCATAGATTAGAGTATATTTAAATTTACCGCACGTTTACCAGCATAGAATAGGCCACCCTCTTAGTACACTTTGGTAGCAGCTTCCTCTAAGCGAAGCCTGGCAATTATGGCGATATTCTCTCATTTCGGTTTTCTATAATAGTCAAATAGGTCTATATACAGTAGTCCTCGCTTACTGGCTGCAGCGGCAGTATACTTTATCCGGCAGCAGATTCTCAAAACTTATCATATTTGATAGCTATGTTAGTAGTAAAAAGTACCCTATTCTTATTCAAAACCTTTCTGGAGTTTACTTCTTAAGAATCGATTTATATATATGAAAAAATTGTGAGGAGTGAAATTTTGTCGAGTGTCAATTAAAATGCGTTACGTTTTTCTGCGCACCTTCTGCGTTAAAATCATATATGTGTCAAACTTCGTTTGATGTCAAAGTCATATATTATTTTTTCATTTAATATATATAAATATTGAAATACCTGTTATTTTTAAGTAGACCGATCCGTGTAGACCGGTAGGTATCGTAAAAGGCTAATAACCAAGTCTTAGGTTTTCGCGATTCTTACACATTATAATAAAGCACTTTTAAACGGATTAAATCGCGTATATAATTGATTTTTGTTTTTCCTGACGTTTCGAACACTTTGCAGGGTTCGTGGTCGCAGAATGACTAATGTGACAAGCGTAGTTACGGGTTTAAAAAGTTATATTATCTATCGTACAAAACTATTATATACTCTATCTCGTATAAACTATTGCATTTTTGCAATAACAAGAAGTAAACTCCAGTCGTGCGTCGGAGCTGACACACACTTTTTTTATTCTACTCGCCGCTCGTTCTTTTTTGCAAGTCGCACCATGCAATGATATTATATATTAAAAGAAGTAGATATGTTACATGCGCGCCAAAAGTAAGAAACAAAATTCCCCCAATTGGAGCACCTCACAATCAGTTCGCCCAAGACAGGACAACGAGCACACACTGTATTGTTTTATTAATTAAATTTGTATTGTTAATGCCGTCGTGCGTATAGAAAATGCACAAATTATCAAGCGTAAATAAATAAAGTTCAAGGGATCTAATACCACACGTGATTAACAAACTATGTAAAATATTTTAATAAAATGACTATTAAAATTATCAACAAAACACAGGCCAAGCAAAAAAAAAGACAATACATATTCTATCGCAGGTGCGACAAAGACATCAGGTAAACGTGTTGTCATTTTAGATAGCTATCTCTTTTAGTCTAGTTTTTGTATCTTCTGTCTTACAACATAGGTGTGTAGTTTTATAGCTTTATACCTACATACAGCGAGACTGACTTTTGCGCGCCATTTAATATGGACGTAACATATCTATGGTATAATATCATTGGCACCATGTTTTTCTCAGTTCTTTGAACTATTCAAATAATCGAACGAGATTTTATTTTGGCATGGCATAGTGGGAGTACTGTTACTTTCTTGTCTCTTACTATTGCCATCGAGCACAATCTCCTGGGGCGTAACTCGTTTAACGTCGGGACAAGCGACACAAACGCAAAAGACAATACCATATGAGACTAAGTTTATTACTCGAGGAGACAAAGACTGGCGAAATACGTATGTTGTTGATCTATATCAGCACGTAAACGTCTACCAGACAACGCTACAATGAAGGGTCGTGAAGGAATATTGTCTTCATCATCACACTTGGTAGGCGATGACAGTATGTTGTTATCAGTGAATAGGAAGATGCTGCGCATCGTATACACATAACCCTTACTCGTAATTTACTACCAATACCTTTAAGGGTCAAGAAAGGAATATTGCCATAATCATCACGCTTGAAAACTGGTCGGTGAGCGCTGTATGTTGTTATTAGCAAGTAGAAATATGCTACAACACACCGTCTCGGCAAAATCCTTACACGTATTTTACGAAACCTACTGGAGGAGAACCAGCTGAGAGAAAGTCTATTCTTTTTCTGTATTTTTCGTCAAGCACCAAAGCAATAGACCATTAGAAAGAACAAATGAAGAAATAAAAAGAAAAGTAAATATATTTATTCAGCTACAACAAGTGAACATTCAGTCAGGAACGAACATTTCTAGAAATGTGTGTGTACCTCGCGCTGGCGCTTTCGTTCAGCGGGTGCTACACAGATGCCTGGCGCTGGTTTTCATCTAGACCCTGTTGAGCCTCACATGTGTGAAACCAGTTACTTTATCAACTGCCCATATTACTATCATAACAAAAGAATGAAACAAAACGAAAAAATACAAGTACCAGGAAAGAAAAAATAAAAAACAAGAGCCGTTGCGGGACGCCTGGCCCATGTGAAACATTAAAACTATTTTGTACAGATAATATGAATAAAAGGATAGTTTATGAAAAGAAATAAGTATGGCTTAATCAAAAAAATATTTTTTAAATAGTAGGTGTGATAATTTTTTAATTAAAAAACTTTCGAGCCGAGTGCGGAGAGAGTCGCACTGTCACTTGCAAATGGCGACGCGTCATCACACCTTATTAGATGTTTCATACTATCATATTGAGCGGCGACGCATGCCGACGTCACCACGCCGACAGTCGGTCTGACCCGCCGCATTAGATGTTTCATATAAAAACTTATAAAGCGTCTAGCATAGCAACAACAATAATGGTGTCATGGTGTGCTCAGCATTCACCATTTCAACCGAAGGACTACCGTTGCTGTGCAAAAGCCGCCCCCATAGATTTCCACATTGGCCAACTGGCTGGCAATGTGATGTATATTGGGCACCGAACGCGGTTAACGCGGCGCACGCGTTTCTGTTTCATTTACGAAAATAAACTTACACTCGGCTCCCTGGTCGTCCATCTCATTGGAGATTGTCCCACGTTGCTGTTTCCGATGCGCGGTCTCCATTCCTTTCTGTCCCAATGACTATCAGTTTGCTGCACCCATTGCCACTTCAGCTTAAATCCTTTCAGCAATGTCGACAACTTTAGTTCTTTTACTGATCTCTTCATTTCTAATTCGATCTCGTAGGGAAATAATAAGCATAGCTCTAGTATTCCCACAGCATAAGAATTCGAGTTACACACGAGGCAACAAATCTCAAGAAAATGTATAGTTTTATACTAAACATTGCCCAACACTTCGAGTTCTCCTGTGTCGTGGGTACAATTTATAGACATAAATCTCACATGCACCAACACCCAGACCCGAAACAACTATCAGTAGATCATACTAGTATATGTTCGTACAGGGATCGAACCCGCGACATGTAACGCAGCAGGCCAATCGTTTAGTCACTACGCCAACCGTACCGTCTAGTTTTGTATCCATTAGTCTCCCAATTAATCCTGTTGGTTGGATCGTACGTCAAAACTGTCCCATTTTTATTGGCCGCCACTGCAATCACTATAAACTCGTGAGTTATGAGCCACGCCTTACACTGTAAGTTAAACTTCGTCTGTTAGCCGAACTTAAGGTAGTAAATAGTTGGTAAAATTAGGGATTTCTAAAGTTCTCTAAAATGTTATAGGATACATAAGACAGGTTTATCGTTCACATATTTGTTGCAACGCAGACTTGGTTATAGTGCAGATCATCAATATAAGTAATATTGTCCATTCATAGGTTGTCCCAAGGTTGTCCAGAAACCGCCGAGTGTGATAAGTCCACCCTTTGTACTGGTTCTTGCTTTATTCGCCACTGTAACATATATAATATAAATTTATATATCTCTTTTCTGTCACTCGTTGCATTTAGCATTTAAGTTAACCTGTACCCTGTTTTTTGAATAAAGAAATTATTATCTACATGTCTCTCTTTTCACGGGTTTATATCCCCTGTAAGGGGGAACCCGGTCTTTTGACAGGCTTACGCGGGGACATAGGTCCAACACGCAGAGGCCCTTTAGAGAATTTTAATCTAAAATGTAATGGGACACCAACCGGGGACTCTCCATAGCTGCACTATAAAATGAAGTCATGGATTGTCCCCGGTGGTGTAAGGCTATTGTATGAGATGGAAACTATAACGATAAGGTCTATTGCAATGGGTGTTACATGGAATAAAAAGACTAATAAATACGGGAACAACGGCGTCTGCCTTTCAACTTTGATCGTGAAATTCTGTGGCAGACGGTGACTCGCCACTCACAAGATGGGCCCCCAAAATGGCCACCACTACAGGCGACAAGGAGCAACACCGGTGTAAGCGGCTAGGGGTGTAGAGAGGTGCGGCACCGGTTTCACCATCGCGCGTCTCGAAGACTCAGAGCGGGTTTCCCCGTTATTACGCCATTAGACACTTCCACCCCCGAGCATATAGCTCTGGCGGCCCCCCTCTGATCGGCCAACTAAGGCAAGCCAGAGTTGAAGATCCTGCGGCCACTCATGGGGTTCCACTCCAACCAACCAATAAAGGCAACCGGAGACGAGGCCCTGACCGACTCTCTGGAGCATTCGGGTACGCAGTGTCGCCACTCACATTCAGCTCGCCACAAACTGCCCTGCGTTCTAAAATTATTATTATTATTATGTCATAGTATGTATTTGATCGTCTATCTGTTATTTATGGTGTACAATTGTACTATAATATGTAGTACCTACTGGTAGCAATGCATAGACTCATCTGTGATGAGCAGGTATAGGACTCTTGTTATTTAAACACCATTATCAATATTATACCGACGGCACGGCACGGTTGGTGCAGTGGCTGATACAGTCGGCTGCTGCGCTCCGGGTCGTGGGTTCGATTCCCACACGGAACAAATATTTGTATGACCTGCAGGTAGTTGTTCCGGGTCTGGGTGTATTGTATGTGGAATTCATGTCTGTAAACGCACCCACGACACAGGAGAAATCCTAGTGTGGGGCAACGTTTCTTACAAAAATAAAAAAAAATATCAGCCGAAGGCCTGCTAAACAAAGGTCTCCCTCATGGATTTCCACAACGACCGGTTATATGCCACCCGACTCCCAGTGCCCTTTACCAGATCGTCTATCCATCTCGTTAGAGGCCGTCCCATAGTGGGTTTTCCGATGGGTGGTCTCCACTCGAGAACCTTTCTACTCCAACGGGCATCAGTTCTACAAGCTTTGTTTTTTCTTTATCTTTATTTGCACAATCTTGTGCCAAGCACATCCATATTTTGTTATGTAATATAAAACCAATGGCTGCAATCAATCAGCTGAAAGTACCTCAGTCTATTCTGACCACCATTAAATGAAACACGTCAAATGATATAATACGGTTCTATTCAGGAATCTTGTGAGAAAAGATGTTAAATAAAGATTTAATTCGCTTTATCATGAACAAATAATCCACAGTTTCATCATTTCGGCCGAATGAAGTCCACTGCTGGACACAGGCCTCCCCCAAAGTTTATCACAACGACCGATATGGGTGTGTTGTGGGCTCATTGGGGGGTTTTGCCATAATCGCCACGCTTGGCAGACGGGTTGGCGATCGCAGTTGAGTTGTTAATGTAATCGAAGGACGCTGCTGCCCATCCTCCGAGTAATCCCTTAGTCGACTTTTACGACACCCACGGGAGGAGATGGGGTGGTGGTATTCTGAGCCGGCACACCACAGTTTATTCATTACAAATAAAAAGGCCCTCTTCGTTCAATTATCTTTAAATAAAACGAACACAGAAAATATCTACAGACACTAATCTGTATATATTTACTTTTTGTGAAGTTCGATTAAGATATGGACAAGTAATAAAACAACTCTGTTTATGGACTTTAAAATGATCCTCTAAAACATAAAGCATTTATATTTCACGGAGATAAATGTTATATTCTTGTTTTAAATGACAGATTTTACAAATCTCTAGACATATAACGCCCATTAAGCCCTCCTTAGGACAATTAATTAGTATAATACGGCAATTTCGAACGCAAATCTCCATGAAGTTCTAAATGAATTATGTTTGTTCTTAAAGAGTTATCATCCTCCTAATTATCGCAGCAATAAAATTAAGAAACTTTGAGTTTAATGTTGCCACACTAAATTATACTTAAAGAATTGTGTAAAATTTTATTATTGCAGTTAAATGCGATTCAGGGTAACGTTCTCAAAGGGCCACGCCTACTCTCTTTTGCGGCGAGACAATAAGTTTTTACGAGCTGAATAGAGGCGAAGATTGGAAAAAATTCAAAGCACTTTTTGTCGAAATTCGTAAAAAAATGTTTTGTATTGTGAGTGGCACACAATGGTGGATGGAGGAAATGAGAGTCTGGGCGTAGCGGTGCTCAATTTAACTGGTACCCGCTCTGCCGCCCGCCCAGGCCCCCGCTCGCCCCGCCTTCACCCCGCCGGCCCCCGCTTGCATATTGTGTATATGCACGCAGGGAACAATTACGCTGGCGATGTGGCACTTCATTACATTATGCCCACTTAAATACTAATTGCGCGAATTTAGAAAATAAGAAGCGTGCTAAATTAGAGCGAAAGTATATAGGTATTAATTTTTAAATTCATTATTCGGTAATTTAAACTTGTAAATTAAATTAAAGCTTACAATCTTTGAATACTTTGAAAGCACACCATAGTAACTACAAAAAATAAAACTCATTAAATACCACAAAATAATTGAAAATTCAAGTTAAATATATTCACCAAAGGGCATTATATTTGGAACTATAAATTATATGATACCAGACATGTAAAGGGGGTTTATATAATTTTCCCAAAACAAAACACGGTCGCTAATCTAATCTACTACGAGCATAACGCAACGCGGCCGGCCAGCCGACGTTGCTTTGTGCCGCACGCTTCGCTGAAATTTAACGTTTCGCCCGTGTACCAGACCCTTTGAAGGCTTCCATATTAGCCGCCGCCTATTAGCATAAAACCCATAATGGCACCACCTAAGCTTTTAATTAATTACTGGCCAGATACCGGGAAGTTTCAACGGCATATGAACAAAACTCTCATCTACTTTTTTATTCAATTTGCATGTTACAAGCCACACAAAAATAAATAAACCAACCATATGAACGGTGTAATTAAACAATTCCTGTGTGAAAGTACTCTGTTCCAAAGTTGTGGTTATTATTCCACAATTAAAACATAATAGCAACACAAAATGTTTAAGCAGCGACTCCGACGATGAAAAACTCATAAATGTTAACGTAAAATAAATAAAAAAGCATCGACTGAGCAAACAATCTCCGGCAAAACTAATTTATGCGGCGCATTCGTTGGGGCCCGAGTAAGATGCTCGCGGAAATCTCTCTTTTATGTTTTGGCAAAGGTTTAATATAAAAATTACTTTTCGCATTATCATGTGTGCTTGGTAGACGCCGGGGGATCGCATGGCAAAGTCGCAATTCGCTGAGGGCGCGCTTTCCGCTTGTCGCTGGATTATCTCATGCGTGACAGCTGTTTCAGTCTCTGCGGCCCCGGTACTTAAACAACGGGAACAGGTAGGGTATCGAGTGTGTTATTTTTGAAATACGTTTTCTTTATAACATCATAATCATCATCGACACAATTACGTATGTACTTTAACCCTATTTTATGATAACTACACAGCAAGGCGTAAATTTGGCCATTTATTTCCAACTACAAACAACATTCTTTTTATTGATATCGTTACTAATTAATGAATATTCTTTTAAACTATTTGGCTGATTTATTTACTATGTTTACAGGTCTCATTAATCTATTATTACAACAATATATAAAAATAAAACATCTATTATTAAATGTCGTTTATAGAAATTATACGGAAAGATTATACTTTCTAAACAGGGCACAACCCTACGACCCCGATCTCCAAATCTTTCTTTTTATCACTTCATATGTAGACGTTTGATTCCGCTGAGCCCCTCATATTCCTTTGATTATTGTATTACGAAAAACGAGGGCAAGAAAAAAGTCGTGATGTGCACTTTTTGACGTCATATAATCTATTTATTGTCAGCAAGTAATGAATGATATTTTGCATGGTTGCCGACACGAGTGTTTTGTGCTTGTTAAAAGGCACCGGATATGACATTGCTTTCATGTGAGTGAGCAATCAAAAATGAGTTTGCATTAAGAGCTTTTTTGGGGATTTATTGAGTTAGATAACATAAAATTGTTTCTGTTGGTTTTTGCGGTTGAAATTGTGCGTAATTGGCGAAATAACGAATGAAAAACTTTATGAGTCAAATATTTGTCTCAGAACATATTCTAAAGTTAATTATTTAATTCATATTTATAGTAATTGATTCTTCCGTGTGGTTTCCAGATAAAGAATATAGCACCACTCCATTCCCTCCCGTGGATGTCGTAAAAGGTGACTAAGGGCCTCTAAACCAGAGGGATGGGCATCAGAGTCCCTTTTGTGGAACAGCAGCCATTCTTTGATCACCAACCCACCTACAAAGCGTGGTGAATACTAGCAAATTCCACCCAAAATGACGCCTAAGTTGTTGAAATCTATGGGGGGAAGTCTTTGTTCAGAAGTTGATGCACTTTGGCTTATATGATGGTGATGATGAACTGAATCGACTATCTTGCTAACAAAAACAGTAAGTGATTCAAAATTATATTGTAATTGTTTATTTTATCTGTTTTAATAGTGATTTCAAAGTGGGGCAATTTGGGTATGGGCAACGGAACCCCAGGTGACAGAGACTGGCCAACTTCTTTGGAAAATAATAAACTCTTCGCGATGAAATGCTTTTTCCAAAAGTTACCTCACAGTGAATGGACCTAGATAAGTGTCGATGGTTCCACAAAGAATGAGATTGACTTCATCATGTCTAATAAAAGACAAATACTCTATGATGTCTCTGTGACCCATAGGTTGAAAACCAAATGGCAAGATACACATTGATTAATAATTTAAAAGTTGAGGAGTCTCGTCTGATGAAGTCTACGCCTTCTAGCACTCATATCCCTACCCCGCGAGCTTTCAACTTGAACTACAAAATCGCTTCGAGTGCCTAGATCATTGCGTATCTGTAGATGATTTAAATGGCAGGTTTGTAGAAACTGTCAAAACGGTTGGGTTTAACTTTTTATAAATCCACCGTAAAGGTCGACTAAAAAAGTTTTCCGATCACACTTTCGACCTCACGGCCGAAAGTCGCGCCATGACGCTCTATCCTCAGGTGATGCTGAAGCATACCTACTGTTTAATAGACGGATATGAAAGTCTTCTTGTGTGTGTACGATATACTTACCTTTAACACCAACGGTGTTATAGAGACGACAACGATTGAGCAAAACCAATCTCCAAAGTGCTCGCAAGAGACAGGTCTATTTGGCAAACTCGTATTATGAAGCTGAAAAGACCAAGGACGCCAGTGTAGTGTCAACTAAGCCAGAGGTTTTGATAGGTTGAGAACTTTTACTAACAGGTATACACCTCAGTAACTATACCTACCATTGGCTCTGACAAAGACCCGCGAGTCAAAATAATCCGACACTATACCAAAGATCTCCCGGACATCAGCCTGTACGAGGTTGGGATGGATTTGAAACAGCTTAAAAATAACAAGGCGTCGGGTGATGACGAAATTACGACAACCTTCGGAACGCGGATGGAACACTTGTACCTAAAGTCCTTCAGAAGCGATTCAATTCCGTCGTACTCGAGGGTCGGAAGCATGGGATAGACACAAGGCGGTGCTTTTCTTCAAAAAGGCTGATAACACCATGTTGAAGAACCACTCGCTTCAGAGCCGAGAGATTATGGATTGTTTTCAAGGGTCATCACTAATAGGCTCGAGTGCAGGTTTGATGACTTTCAGCTTCCGGAACAAGCCAGTTTCTGAAAAGGTTTTAGTAACATAGATCGCATCCATATGCTGCGGCATGTTAAACAAAAGACTGAGGAGTATAATCTGCCAATATGCTTAGCGTTTGTGGGTTATGAGAAAGCCTTCGAGTCGATCGAAACCTGGGCAGTGCTGCAATCTCAGCAGTTGTGCCATATTGACTTTCAGCAGATCCAAGTGTGCTTATACAGAAACGCCACCATGTCGATCCGAGTACATGAACAGAGCGTGGGGGCAATTCCATTGCATAGAGATGTGAGACAGTGGGACGTCATTTTTCAGAAACTGGTCACTGCTAAAATGGAGGATGCCTTCAAGCTGGAGTGGAAAATATTCGCCAGTAAAATGCCAAGAACATCACTCACCTTAGATTTTCCGATGACATCGTAGTCATGGCAGATTCGCTGCAAATACCCAGCACAACGCTCGATGATCGCCACAGAGTTAGTCCATAAAATGAACATGGGCAAGACGAAAGTCATGTCAAATGTCCATATCGTCCCCATCCTAATATCAGTTAGGAGCTCTGTTCTCAAAGTTGTCGAGGAGTAGGTATACCTGGGACAAACCGTCCAGTTAGGTAGGTCCAACTTCGAGAATGAGATCAATCGTCGAATCCGACTCGGCTGGGCAGCGTTCGGGAAACTTCGCAACATCTTTTCGTCAACGATACTGCAATGCCTAAGTCTGTGTTACCAGTGATGATGTATGGGGCAGAGCCCCTCAGCGAGCTGTGGAGAGAGCTATGCTTAGTATTTCTCTATAAGATCGAATCAGAAATAAATAGAGCTATAGAAGAATTGAAGTTGCTGACATAGCTGAAAGGATTAGTAAACTAAAATGCCAGTAGTTGGGACACATTTCTCGTAGAACTGATGGCCGTTTGTGTAAAAAGGTTCTCGAGTGGAGACCGCACACTGCATAATGCAGCGTGGGAAGACTTCCAACGAGGTGGACATACGACCTGGGAGTTATTAGATGCGGGCGGCATTTAACCGCTCGTTGTGGAAATCTATGGGGGAGGGGTTTGTTCAGCATTGGACGTCATTTGGCTGGTATGATGACGATGATTTTATCTATTATATAAATAATTGTACTATGTTTGATTCATGTGGTGTGCGGATTGAGAATATAGCAGTACTGTATTTCCTTTCGTGAATGTCGGAAAAGGTGAATCCTAAATCCAATCCTTGAAACAAGAGAAATGCGCATCATCGGCCCTTTATGGAACATCGGATATCCACGGTAGAACAGCAGGCATTCTGCACTCACCAACCCATCTGCTAAGCGTGTCGAGTGCTGGCAAATTCTCTAAAAATGACAACACAATTATGGAAAAGTGGCAATCTATGGGAGAAACCGTTGTTCAGCAGAGGACGTCTATTGGCTGATACGATGATGATGATGATATTTGAATAACTTTTAAGTAACTTTTAGATAGGACTAAGAGCAATGTTGCATCGTATGCACACGTGATGCAGGCTACATAATATTATGAATGCATGTATCGAGTGGAGATCGCACACTGGAAAACACAGCGCGGGACGACCTCCAACGAGATGGACGGATAACCTGGTGAAGGTCGCTGGGAGCCGTTGAATGCATATGGCAAATGACCAGACTTTGTGGAAATCTATGGGGAAGGCCATTATTCAGCAGTGGACGTCCTTTAACTTCGGGCTGATGATGTATTGATAGCTTCTTTTTATAATTAAATGGTGGAACTTAAATATTCATATTTGCTTGTACGCAGGATAAAAACAAACATGAAAATGCTTAAACTCAAGCTATGAATGAAGCCAAAAACCGGACTCTTGTCGGCAACTGACGATTTTTTAAATCTTCAGATAAAAATTAAAGAATTCAATCACCAGCTAGTCTGTAGAAGTTGGTTATTATTTCTACGTGCCAAATCCATCCATTCACATGAGTAAAACACACTTAACCAAAAACGTATCTAACGGTGTAACTCGTCCAAGTAAGCCGCGCAATAAACAAAAAATGATCAATTTCGCCGTGAGCTAAGAACAAATAAACGTCGATCCTTAAAAACAAATCTGTGTTAGAAGCATCCACGCACATGTTTATATGAAGGGGGATGTACAAAGGAAAGCAATTTAACAAAATAAAAAATGCTATATTGGAATCCAGGAAGAAACAAATGATACGGGAAATACTTAAATCACAGCTATTGATGCGAAATTGGAAATGGTAAATTACGAATTCTGAATATAGTAAATGAGAATGGGATTTCGGGTTTTCCGTTCGAAACTCTATTAAGGTTGATTTAGGGCTCGTATTTTATCAGGCGGCGCCGCCGCGATAAGGAGCAGGGGGCTCAATTGTATGAATCCTACCACGAGTGGCCCGGCAATCCACGGAGCGAAGCAGCAAGTATGAGGCGAGATGATGGACGGCCTCAACCGCGACCCTTGGGGGCGCCCATATCATTCGGCGTGGAATAAACTCCGCGCGCAATGCCCTTTGTCCGTCGGATCGTGTGGAGACCTATGACGTATGGTGACCTACAAGGGGCGATTTCAAGGCCAGTCCTGTGGAACGTGGTATATGACTGGGCCTTACATGGTGCCCTCCTCCCCGGGCACAGTGTCATTTGCCACGCCGATGCCACTCTCGTCATAGCCGGAGGAACTAGCTGTAAAGATGCGGCAAGATTGACCACCGAGGGCGCGGCCTTGGTCATTTACTTTATTGAGGCATTAGGTCTCCGGGTGGCACTGAATGAGATGGAGGCACTAGCTTTCCATGGGTCACGCCGTCGGCCACCAGCGGGCGCTCATATCATCATTGATGATGTTGATATAATCATCCGGGCGCAGATGAGTCCCTTTTTTTACTAACCCGTTGGAAATACATCCAGTACTTCTCCATCCTGGGGAAATACGAAGCGACATGCCAGTCTCCTATCGGCTAAAACCACCAGAGCAGTCATCTTCGGCACCGAAATCGGGCTCGACGTCCTCCATACAATCACACTAGAGCCACCTATTAATGCACCGCCTTTAGGCACATCTTGGAGGGGAAGACTGTAAAGCCGCCACCCCCTCTAGCGGAGGGGAGGCGACTATAACAAGGCCGCCCCCAGGCCCATCTATGGGAGATTGTAAAGGATCCCCCCGAAGTCTCGCTGTGCGCTGTGCTGTGCACACGGTGGCACATGACCACGTGCACACCGCCATCTTCCTGAGGGTCACTGGATATGGACACGCAGATTCCACAATCTGCAAACTTACAACCCCCAAAGCCCCTCGCCATATTACAAAGACAGGCTCAGGCATATTGAACATGGCCGCTGGAGTGGTTGTTAGTCTGCCTTATCCTCCTTCTCCGAGTGGGATTAGCGCTTCCTGGATCCCGCATCTCCGATCTGCAGTCTGCTTCTGATGCATGACGCTCTCACTGAAGGAGACTACTGCACTCCAATTTTTTAGCTCTGCCCATAACATAGCATAGCATTAGAGAAAGAGATCTTTCTCGATCCAATCGACCAGGGTGGTGGACTCCGGGTGGCGCTGGAAAATATGGAGTGTTCCAAGAACCTCATCGTTGTCCACCTACGGACGCTCACATAATCATTGGTTATGTTGGTATAGTGGCCCGGGTGCAGATGTGTTACCTTGTGTCTTTAACTGGAGGTAGGACTTCAGCGAGCACTTCCACCAGCTTGGCTAGAAGCTGATAGTACTACGTCCACCTTTAGCTGGCTGGTGCCTAACCTGGGTGGACTCAATGCGGAGTGCCTAGTGCTTTACACTTCAATGTAAGCGGAATCCCTGACTGCCCAGAACAAGACTCTATTTTGGAGGCCTAAAAGAATCATAAGGGTCAGGGTTATATGCGACGTTGCACGGTGTCTGTCGAGGGCACGTGCGTACTCGCGGGTACACCACATAGAACTTGGAGGCACGGATACTCGCTGAAGTAAGGTCCAGTAAGGAGGACAGTGAACGTTCGGCGCGAGAATGA
The DNA here is from genome assembly GCA_947459985.1 of Diloba caeruleocephala. NCBI lineage: Eukaryota > Metazoa > Arthropoda > Insecta > Lepidoptera > Noctuidae > Diloba > Diloba caeruleocephala. Next base: position 20,430,055 of record OX381611.1, read on the forward strand.
CAGCCTCCTTCCACCTTAAACTGTCACGAGGTGGTGTAGGAAGGTTACTGATATGTGGTTCCTGACAGGTGGTTCCTGACAGGTGGTTCCTGACAGGTGGTTACAGACAGGTGGTTCCTGACAGGAAGGGAAATCTAGAGATGCCCAGTATTGGTCTTACGACCGTGGGGGTTGCATAGCCAATCCTGAAGATGTGAGTGTGAAGGCACTGCACGTTGTCCTGCCATTTGGTGCAGGTAGAGTCAGGGTATGTCTGTATCGAAAAATACCTGGACATAGTGGCGAGATGGGAGGCAACTCCCGTGTGCTACCAGTGCGGCTGCAGTGTAGACACGGCATAGCAAGTTCTCGAGCACTGCCTTGCTTGGGTGGTGCACCACCGTGATGCAGCAGCAGTAACAATAATTATTATTTTTAGTAACAGCTATGCTAACACTATATAACCAGTCATTCTGTATAATTCACATAATATTTACATGAATTCTTCGCTAAATAAAAACTACAGCCCATTTCAGCCAAACGCAAATAATATTTTTATAAATTTGCATGCACCGCTATAGCTCCACGCTAAATCACGAATATGTAAATAAATTGAAAAGGCTCCACATTAAATAACTTGAAATAATATATCGGTTCGTGTGCGAGGGCGTTGCCGACTGCCATTGACAAACGGCTCGGCAAATATAAGCCGAATTATGGAAATTCCATTCAAGAATCGAGAAATTATAGCTTTTGTTCGTATTTTATCTCGCTTAAGTCACATTAGTGCGCACTATCGAAATTGGTTTCGATAAAATTTGCGTAACATCGTCCAAATGGGAATAAATTCATATAATTGCTCATTTAATTTCCCATTCGCTTGACTCTCTGTATATTTTTATTTCAGATTATTTTTGTGAGCTCATTTCATGTTTATTATGTTACATCTATTAGGTTTTATTAGACTACTGACGTGTGACAAAAGGAGTACTCAAAAACGACTTCATCACTGACACTGAAACTTCTCGCATCTCTAGACGAAACTAAAGTCGTAAAGTTTATGCAGTGACAACATATTTCAGAAACGTTGGGGCCTTTTATTAGACGGAGCCAGATGATCGTTGAATCCCCTCTTTCCGCGGGAGTTTAAACTTGAGCCGTTCGCTGGTATTGCGAAAGTTTTCAGCTCAACAAAAATACACCGGAACGCTTTCAAAAGAGTAATAGTAGCGAGTGATTTTTTGTCGGGTCGCGGAACCGGATTACTTTCACACACGAGGCGTCAATCAGAAACCTTTGAACTACTCTGAGAGGGATCAAAGGTCCACCATTGCGAAGTTTGATTAATTCGCAGGCACGTGTGTTACAGTTTGAATATGATCTTATTTTACCGGTTTGCAGGCAGTTGAGTCTCGCTTTGAGGATGATTAATTCAAAGAATCCATAAATTAACATTAGTCCGTGTGGTGTCCGGATTAAGAATATAGCACCACTTCATCTCCTCCCGTGGTTATCGTCAAAGGCGACTAAGGGAATCTAAACCAGAGGGCCTGCCCATCAGCAGCGTCCCTTCTGTAATGCGGTAGCCATACTGCGCTCACCAACCCGCCTGCCAAGCGTGATGAGTACTGGTAAATACCCTCCAAAATAATGACACAGTTGTGGAATCTATGGGGGAGGCCTTTATTCAGTAGTGGACGTTTAAATGGCCAATATGCCCGTCCAACGCTAATGCCTTATCTATGGGTATTACAGGAGCGATCACTGTCACACACATTACATTTAAACGATAAGTTTACCTCCAAAGCGAGCGGGATTAATTGATCTAGTGTCAGCGGTAGTAGCAAATGCGTGGCATACTGGCATATAATGTATCAACGTTAGGTAGGACAAACGCTTAAAGTGACCGGCGTCAGGAACATCACCGTATAATACTTACTAAAATAAATATTAAATTTACTCTCGCCTTAGAAAATTTATATTTGTACGGTCCACTGCTGAACAAAGGCCCTTAGATGACCGGTCACATGCCGTGTGTCGTCATTTTGGGGGAAATTTTCCAGAACTCACCACGCTTGACGGGTTAGTGAATACAGCATGGATATTGTTCCATAGATGCGACGCTGCTGCCCATGTCTCGGATTTAGAGTCCCTTAGTCGCCTTTTACTGCCTCCACGGGAGGATAAGGAGTTGTGCTTTATTCTTGGACACCACACTGACGGCCGGACCGGATGGCGATGGGCACAATGAAAAGCATAAGCATAGAGGTATTATTGTAGCTATTTACAAATCAATTAATTCTTTTCCTGTGTCATTAAAAGCGACTTAAGAATTTTATCAAGAGAATCCAGTACTAGTAAGAGTACTTATTTTATCAGAGGCCATGCATAAAATACTTAATGAAATTTACACAATAATGTTAAAGTTTAAACACTACTCTTGGGCGGCGAATATGTGGCACTTCTGTGGTAAATGTTTAATTTTTAAAAAATCTTCTGCATTTTCTTAAATAACTGAATGCTTTAATGTAAAAGCATTTAGTTATTTTAGCATTCAATCTAATTATTTATTAGCTATTTCTACTAACAATGATGGCTGAGAAAATTAATCAAGAACCAACCCTCAACAACGTAAAATGACCGTGGTTGTCAAAACGGTTACTGAGAAAATACACGTGCGAGACACAAAGATTTGTATCTGCTACGAAAGTGGTGCTAGCGTAGCCGTAGCAGTCCAATCCTTCATTCTGCAGGCTACGTTTACACAGCAATACACCGCTCGTTTTTTACAGTATTTTGTTGTAATCGTATAGACAACGAGATGTTCACACGGTATATTTTCATTCGTGTAAAAAACAGATAGTCGCAATTTTTATAAAGTGATCACTTTGAGACGGGTGTACAATGGATCCGAATATGTTTTAAGTTATTCGATTTGCTTTACAAGTACGATGAGTAATCGGTGGACATTTTTTGAAGTGCAAACTGTGCACACAAAGTCCTCTGCTGGACACAGGCATCCCGCAAATCGCCACAACGACCGGTCTGGACATGTTGCGTGCTCATTGGCGGCTTTGCCATAATCGCTACGCGCGATAGGCAGATTAGAGAGTGCAATTCAGTTGTACCTAAATGTACTCTAAGGACGATGCTGCCCGCCCTTCGGCTAAACCCATAGTCGTTTTCTATGATACCCATATTCGCGCAATAGTATTTCGTTCTCAATTGTGATAGTAAGTATAAAAATTGTCCGAAATCTCGATAAGTTCTCCCACATTTGTCTCCAAACCTTCATTGTTTAACCTTTCACGTCATGAAACAACAGCACAAAACTTGAGTAAAGCAATATTTATTTAAGGTGAACAAATGGGCGGGTACCATGTTAGCATTTTACGATTCCAGCCAAACAATTTGTATTCGCGTACTGTAGTGGCTGTAAAAGTTGGCTGCAGGTGGAGACAATATGTCCAGGTGCAATCAGATAAGCAGACAGCCAAGCCTAATCACAGGTATTACTTTATTCAGTGTGATTTTAAAAAGTTTAAAGTTCAATAACCCTGAATTTAACGTTTTTGTTTGGAATTTTTTTGTAGTTAATTTCGCACTGTCACCTTGATTGTATTGTCTTCTTCAATGTTTATTGTTTGGACCGAAATCTTTATTTCCAAATAAAGATAAAGTATGTGAGTAGATAATATACTGTATATTCCATTATAGATTGACACTTTGTATTCATTGGATTTCTTTAGAAGTATATTAAAACATACTATTAAGTCCAATACATTGTATCAATTTAGACTTAGATGTACCTATAACTAACTGTTCTATTAATATTTAAAACTAATATCAAGATGTTTGATAGTCTTCTATTGAAATTATGAATTTATCACAGAATATTATTTACGTAAGAATATTTTTTATACGAATATTATTTCTCCTATGTCGTAGGTACAGTTGACAGACATAAATTCCACATGCACAAACACCCAGCCCTGGAACAACTACGTATCCGTATCACATGGAACTGATAACATGGATCTATAGGGAATAAACTCAAATATTTGCTCCGTGCGGGGATCGAACGCAACACGCAGCACAGTGAGACAAGCAAGCCACTGCGCCAAATCTGCCATCTAAATAATTTATCTAATCTAAATCTGTCAATACCTATATCGCCACCATGTAAATACAATGCACAGCCTGTATCAATCAAAAGTGCCCAGTCATTGGTTACTTTTAAAAAACTAGTAAAAGAATATTACTTGTCTGTTTAATTGTTTGTTGTATTTACCAATATAGTACTTTCTCCTGATTGTGTATTTACCATATATTTATTATGTTTATGGATGTATCTAATATTCTTATGGATTATTTATATTGTATTGGATAAAGTATAGTATATGGTTGTATATATGGATTATTTATAATATATTGTATAAAGTATTATATATTGTTGTATATGTGTGCATATTATTTAAGTAATTTATGGAATAAATACCTATTTGTATTTTATTTATATATATATATATAAATAGTGAACTATTTGATTATATTAATATAATAAGTACACCACGGAATACCCCTTTGTCTTTGTCCATCCAAAGGTTGTCAGTAAGAAATCGCTAATAGCGATAAGACCGCCCATTGTACAATTACTGTTCATTAAATTATTCCTAGTAGTTGTTTTTAAAATGGTGTACAATAAAGAATATTCTATTATATTCTATTCTATTCAACAACTTAGCAATATCTACTGGGAAATGAGGTGCTACTTTCCGATGGCATCAAAGAATTCTGGACCATGCAAGTACAATGTTCGCACAACGATACACCAACATCAACCGCTGGGAGCATCTGTTGGACCCCATCCGGGAAACCAGGAGTCTCATCAGGCTTGCGTGCTCGGGCGCCCCTGCCATGAAACACATAGCAACTTCTCACACTTCTGAACAAAGGCCTGCCCCATAGATTTGCACATTGTCCCTTACGTGCCGCCCCCATTCAACGACACCCAGGAACCTTCACCAGGCGCCTGACCATCTCGTTGGAGGTCGTCCCATGCTGCGTTTTTCGGTGCGCAGTCTCCACTCGAGAACATTTTTGCTCCATAGGTCATCAGTTCTACGAGCAAGAAATATTATCATATTAAATACTATGGCAATGATATAAGTACACACACTCCCGCCGCTTCAGAACAACAAACATTTTGAAAACCACATTTTTATGGGTTGCGTCGATAAGGATATATTACCCAGGTATCTAGGTTAGTCTCCTACTGTTGCTGTTAAAATGCTGTTTTCAAGGATGTATGGATGTTTGAGCTTAATTAATCGTTTTGCAGCTTACAATAGCCATAAATCTTCGTGAAATCATAGTGGTGCCTGATCTGCTCGATAAACTAGCTGGGTTCTTAGCCCCAGATAGTTATCAGTATCAGTTATTAGGAAACACAAGCTGTTTGCGTCGCACTGTAGCGCGTGTTCATTTTCCAATACCTGGCACCCTCGTTGCACTAACTCTTGTATTCTAATCCAACTGTTGATCTGTTTGTGGATGAATAGATGAAGATTCCGTCGGTATGTCTGAGGTATTGTGAGCGGGATTTATGAAGCGATTTTATGTTTTATTATTGGTATTGCTATTATAATGAAACTAAAATTAAACAAATAAAAGACCACTGCTGAAGTGAATCCTGAAAACACGTAGTAATATTATCATATCAGCTGAAGGACGTCTGCTGAAAAAAGACTGAGGAGGCGAAAGATATCCATAATTTGGGAATTTGCTAGGACCCACCACCCTTTGCAGGTGGGTTGGTGAGCGCATTTTGACTACTGTTCTATAGATCGCCCATCCCTCTAATTTAGAGTCCCTTAGCCGCCTTTTACGACACCCATGGAAGGATATGAAGTGGTGCTATATTCTTAATCTAGACACTACGTGGTTACGTAGTAACATAAAATTCCCTAAAAACATACGCATTTCAAACTACCACTAAATTCCATAAAATATTGGGTCCCTAATTTTTGGTAACAACAAGACTAAACCACATTAATAATCATAGATATTGTGCACAGGATGCTTGGAATAACGAAATTTCTCCATCGGGTTCCGAAACCACTTTAATCTATTAGTCCTGGACGGGACGCAAACTACATAGATTCGATCCTACGCCAAGTTAGTGTAGGACTTATAATTGGCCTTTATGAACTTATGTCCGTCTAGACATTAGGGTATAAATAAGCTATAGGACACTGATGTCTTTGATAACGTCTTTGATATATATATCTACCCAAAACCCAATTTGAGTAAGATAAAGTGAGTAACTTTTGTCGTTAGCATCCGTCGTTATTTTCATTATTAAAATCATGTTTTTCTCTTTTACTATCAAATAAGTCACCGCCAATTTGAGACTACTATTAAAGGAGTGTAAAAATGCTGTATGCATATTTCATGTACATTCATAACAATTTATTGTGCAGACAATCCATGTGTTCTAAACGAGCTCTAAACACCGGCCTCATTATAAACCGCTTGTATTAAAAACAAAAAATATTGCCATAATTGCCTTATTAGGCAAACGTATTACTGTTAGCATTATTTACGTAGAGAAGAATTCGCACATCCTCTAGATTTTTTTTACAGCCTTATTCATACTCTAAGTTACGAACTGTGGGTGTGTAGAAACTGCATCAGTGATCATAGTCTGCTGCATATATGCCTTTCTATTTTATAAGATTGTGTTATGGTTGCAACTTGAAAGCTTGAAGGTTTGTAACAAAATTATGATTTCCTTTATCACTTTACTTTGTACCGGACAAAATCTGATAAATTAAGGATACTGGATGGAAATAAATTATAAAGTTAGTTCGATATTATATTTAATAAATTAATACTACTTCTTTCGAAATCTTCGTGGACATAGTCCGCCCTGGAGAAGGCGGAGAACTGCCGCACTTTTACAGGCTAAAACTACCGGGTTTTGCTCGTGCATTCCTCTCACCGAGGCCAGGTCACGGCCTGCCCTCGTTTTGGTCGACGTCCCCCATGTGACCTGGCCAGTTGCATAATCCTCTAGAGAGACGCGTGTGGATCACGATGTGCACCAAATAGAATCTGTCACTGAATGGCTGATGAACTGCCCTAAATTAGCCACCATAAAAGTTGGAGATTCGCAATTGACCTGCGATACCCAGTGTGTCTTCTACGGAAGGGGAGAGACGTGGTCGCCTCTAACTCTCGTTTAGCGGCCTCCTTTACGAATATCTTTTTATTCTCTAAAGGGCCTCTACGTGTTGGACCCTCGTCCCCGTATAAGCCTATCAAAGACGGGATATAAACCCGTGAGAAAGGTAAATCTCAACAAAGTCTATAGATATATAGATATGTGTTTAGAATAAATATGTCTAATCATCATCATCACGTCCACTGCTGAACAAAGGCCTTCCCATAGATTTCCACAACTGTATCAACATTTTGAGGGCAATTTGCCAATACTCGCCACACTTCGCAGGCGGGTTGGTGAACGCAGTATAGCTTACTTTTCCACAGAAGCGACGCTACTGCCCATCCCTCTGGTTTAAAATCCCTGTTTATAAAGGGAATATAGTTTTAATTTATACATGTATTTTTTGTTTGTAACATTAATAATATTTGCATTTCAAATATTTGAGGTGGCAACCTTGATCTCTTCTCTTCCTGCTAGCTGTTCAAAAGTGAAAGTTTATGTTATTTACTAACAGTCCTTTAGTCGCCTTTTACGACATCCACGGGAGGAGATGGAGTCGTACTATATTCTTAATCCGGACACCACATGAAATATTTCTGATATCAAACCTAAAATTACCAATACCATGATGCGGGGTTATGAGAAGACAAACTGGACAACCTTTAGAACGATTCCAAACATAACAGAATCATTTTTCTTCTTCCAACCACACTTTCTTCCACTCGAATCCAGATTAAACAGTAAAGGTCAATTAATTCCAACAACAGAGGCAACAATACGAAACGAATTGCAACCCTCTTGAAATACTTTGTTCAGCAAAAGCACCAATGCACTGGTTGTTAGGATTTCAGCGATGTCTCACTAATTGTGAATAAGAACACTCGCCACCGTTCCCTTTTGTTAACTAAATTAAATTAATTGCGAGGAAATATTTAAATAGAGGAGTAGCTGAGTCTCTGCGGCGCAATTGGCAGGGAACCTTACAACTTGCTTTTGTCTAGACTTTAACTAGACGAGACGATTGTTTCGAATGTACTCTTGTTGCATAATGAGATCATATTTCGATGGAGGACAGTATTATTTCTGATTTAGATTTTTCTTCATAGTTCAAGAAGTGTGATCTCTGGCCATAAAGGCGACTAAGGGTTGATATTAAGAGGATAGGCAGCAGCGTCATCCCGTCTGATAATAACTACATACTGCTCACAGCCAGTTACACTCGGTTAACGGCAAACGATCGGTGAGGTTAAGCAACACTTGGCGCGGTCAATCTATGGATGGGAGGCGCATGGTGGTATTAGAACTGAACGTCTCCGTGCTTCGGAGGGCACGTAAAATCGTCGGTCCCGGTTGTTGTCATTAGGTGGCAGTCTTTAAGCCAAGCCAAGCTTGATCAACTCTGACACAAAGTTGACCACTATCCATACGAAAAGAAAGAAAGACTGCACTTACCAATCCGCTTTGGCAGATGGTGGTTATGAAAATATCCTCTAGGACCATTAATTGTGCTCTAGTGTGATCTTACGAGGAGGTAGTTTGAGCCGGTAGGCTTTCCCGGGGCGGAGGAATTTTATGTAGAATTTCCACTGGAGACCAATAAAAAAGGACCTTTTATTGTAGCGGTAATTTGGGAGGCCGTGTTCAATTGTGTACGTTTTAAATGGGCTTATGATGATGAGATGAGATGACTTTCGTGATTAAATGTCATAAGATGTTGCTATTACACGTGTATTACAATTATCAGTACTAACATGTGGTACCAATTATAAGTTTCCAAACAACTTATTTACTATTTCTACTAATCTTAATGCTAACAGACAGATAAGGACCTGTCTGGTAGCAATAAGTGATGATTACATTTAATTTTATGTTAAGATTATTAGAGTAAGTAGTATAAAATTCAATTGATTATGTGTACAAAATAAAAAAATGGTATAGATAATATAATCGATTTAAAATAAAGTTTAACAATAAAATTGTATAAAAATGAATTAAGTGAAAATTATTGTCAAAAATAAAATCATTCTAATAAATTATAACAAAATTGATTGCGTTAATGTAAAAAAAATGTTTAATTTATATAAGTTAAAATCATGGCAATAAATAATCAAAATTCACAAGCATAGGGATTAGGTTTATTAATTTATTTATTTATTATACTCTTTATTGTACACCAATCGGTAAAACATACAAACATAGTAGTGCTTAAAATTATATTTTATAGTAAAATAGGCGGAATTATCGCACTCGGTGATTTCTTCCAGGCAACCTCAGGATGGAGAAATACTTAACTGGATAATATATGCGGCAGTCGATGGTGGACACTGATACATAATTAAATAACTATACTAAATATATAAATAATGAAGATTATACACAAATAATATAGATATATGAACAAATAAACATTTATATTTACACATATACAAATCGGCACAGCATGGTTGGTGCAGTGGCTGATACAGTCGAATGCTGCGCCCCGGGTCATGGGTTCGATTCCCACACAGAACAAATATTTGTTTGATCTAATATGATCACCCACGACAAAGGAGAAATCCTAGTGTGGGGCGACGTGTTTTAATAAAACAGAAAAAATATATGACAGTAAATTGCCTTCAATTTTAAAAAAAACTTTGCTGTTTTCGATTTATCGTTTTGGCCGAATAAAGTCAACTGCTGGACACAGGCCTCCCCCAATTTGGGTACGTTGTGTGCTCATTAGACGGTATTGCCAAAATCGGCACGCTTGGCAGGCGGGTTGGCGATCGCAGTAAAGTTGTAAATGTAAATCGTCTTTCGAGGACGCTGCTGCCTTATCTAGCTAATCCCATAGTCGTCTTCTACGACACTCCAAGATGAGATGGGTTGGTTCTATTCATGGCCAGCACTACACGACATACCGGCCTGTCTCGACTTATAATTAATTGGAGGAAATATTCAAATATAGACACTAATAAAATTCTGCCCTCAGTGTTGACATAATATATAAAATATATTTTCTAATTCTGGTTTTAATCATATTTTATTATTCTTTTATTTTTAGATATTTTATCAGTTTATTTACACTTTTAGAAGATAAACATATGTATGGCAAGGATGCAATTTATTTTTATTCATCATCATCATAATATCAGCTGAACAAAGTCCACTGCTGGACTCCTTCCCAAAAGAAGCCACAACGACTTAATTTTATTATGTGCTGATTTAATTACTAAGGCAACTAATTATCAGTACGAATTGTCGAATAACTAAGTAAGAAAATAGAACACCCATTGCTGGATATAAAAAAGTAAGGGTTTGAAATAATTCCCCATCTACATATTGCCATCACTGTGTATGTATAAACCTCCCGCCTAGGGCGTTGCGAGATATCAGCAGATTTACAGCGCAGTAAGCTGTGAATAGGCATCGCGAGAGCCAACGGCCACCATTGATCTCTCCAATATCCATGCTCCCTTTGTTTTCGCTACAATTACGAGTCAACTGGAAATCCAGTTTATTTTTTCTGACAAACAATATTTTTACGTTTAAAAAATACATGTTTTGTTTCCTCGCTAATGAGTTTTTGTTTCATCATATCGGCCATTTATACGTCTACTGCTGAACAAAGAACTCCCCCATAGATTTTCACAACTGTGTAATCATTTTGGGGGGTATTTGCCAATACTCACCACGCTTGGCAGGCGGGTTGGTGAGCGCAGTATGGCTACCGTTTCACAGAAGGGACGCTGCTGCCCATCCCTCTGGTTTAGATTCCCTGAGTCGCCCTTTACGACATCCACGGGAGGAGATGGAGTGGTGCTATATTCTTAATCCGGACACCACACGGAATATCCGGACACCACACGGAGTTTTTGTTTAGTAGCCTTAAATGGATCACAGGTCAACGTGTGACTTCTGATCATGGTTAAAGACACCGGCAGAATTCGGACGGCACGGTTGGCGCCATGGCTAGGCGGTTGGCTCTCTGCGCTACGGGTAGCGTGTACGATTCCTGCACTGAACAAATATGACCTACAGCTATTAGTTCTGGGTCTGGGTGCATCCGAAATTTATATATGCAATACTGTTTCATATCAAGGAGAAATTCCAGTGCGGGCCATAGTAATAAAAATAATTACAAAATCACGATAATAGAAAATTAAAAAGATATTTATTTTGACAAATAAGTGTACATAGAAAATAGCTCTTTAAACTTAGTGGCCTTTTTCAGGTGTTGCAAAAGGAGTCTTAATTAAATTTAAATAATAAGTAAATTTTTTAATAAAAAAAAAAGAAGTAAATATCACATTATTAGAACGCCGTATTAACTTTTTAATATTATTTTGTTAACCTGATACAACACAACTAACACATCGTTATAATATCTAGTGGTGTCCATAGTTTTTATGTTTTACTAGCTGGGACCAGTGGTTTCACCCGCGTTTAATTTAAAAGAAATTTAGAGTACTTCGACATAGACACTTGACATGGAATATATATATTGGATTTTAAGGGTTTTATTATTTTTGCGCCGAACTCTTATTATTTTTCTGAAATAAAAGTAGCCTAAGTTGTTCCTTATAACATCAGCTATCTGCCAGTGAAAGTCCCGTTAACATCGGTCTAGCCATTTCGGAGATTACCCGGAACAAACAGACAGACAGACGGACAGACAAAAATATTAAAAATCGTTTTTTTGTTATATGTACCGTATATACTTTCATATGCATTCAGTAAAAAGCTGTTATTTTGACATTACAAACAGACACTGCAATTTTATTTATTTGTATAGAAAAGGACAACAGTATACATCGTTACGCCTTAGTTTCCTTAAGGAGTAAATTCAATCAACTTAATCTTAATATTAACCATAGCTACGACTATATAATCACTGCGCCACAGCACTTGGTCCTCCAGCTACCTCAGAACCTCAGCTACAGGTTGCTCAGGTCGTAGATCCATCAGGCTGAGATCATCCCACACTGCGTTTGCTGAATCGCGATCTCCAATCAATAACTCGTCTGATCCAGTGACTGTCATTCGCTCCCTAATACAATTTAAATAAAACCGATCCAGCTGTCCCCAAAACAATAGCTTGATATCCCCAGCAACGCCCTAAGCCGAGGTCCGTGTCCCGCAGGGGGCGCCCTTAGCGAAAGTTGCTTAGTTTTTAATATTTAATTTAAGCCTGGCTGGAGGCCTCTTTTGGCTTCGCCAGCAAATGACCGGTTAAGCAACCACATTTCCCAGAAATGTATGCGAGAAGCCCAACAAAAAAAAAAAAAAAAAAAAAAAAAAAAAAAAAAAAAAAAAAAACTGTCATTCGGAAAGAGTAATTAAATAACTATACTTCTTTTAACACAGGAGGATTAGCAAAGCATTTCTAATAATATACTTACACAGTCTATTACTGTAGTTATTAAAACTCAATAAAATATTCCGTAAATTTATAGTCAGGTAAACAAAGCACTTAGGTAAGCAGAGCTAAGTAGCAACGTTGCTCTAGTCTTACTAAAATATTAAGGCACTTTAAAATCGATAAAACCGTCCAGTCGATTTTGTCCAACGCTACTATTTTAGGATTTTCAGAAGCGCTTTCTCATTGGTAACTGTCTTCTGTGCGGTATTTTTTAAAGCAATAATAAATGTTTTACTGCTAGATCAGTCATCAATCAAGTCTAAAGGAGTTACGAAAGTTTACTGAGGTCAACAACCTGCAAAGATAACTTGTATATTGATAAATCTATGATAGCAAACTGTTTGCTTCGAGAAATAAAGCAAGCTTGCTTATTTAAATTTTGAATAAAGAATTCTCTAAGTTCGCTGTTTGTTGATCAAAGTGATCGAAAATATCAAATACCAGCAGATGTAAAGGTTAGGATCGTTTCCAGACAGTATTTTATTTATCATGGAAAATAAAAAAAAAATCCGGTTCAATTCCGATCATTGATGTACTGTATTATTGTAACATTTTATGTATCTGATCCTGATTCCGTTTTTCATGAAGTTCGCTATGCAGCTCTTTGTTATAATTATTTCTAAGCACTCACCACGCCGTGTGGTGCCGGCTCAGAATGCCACCACCCCATCTCCTCCCGTGGATGTCGTAAAAGTCGACTAAGGGATTGGCCGGAGGATGGGCAGCAGCGTCCTTCGAGTACATTAACAACTCAACTGCGATCGCCAACCCGCCTGCCAAGCGTGGCGATTATGGCAAAACCCCCCCAATGAGCCCACATCACATCCATATCGGTCGTTGTGGTGATCTTTGGGGGAGGCCTGTGTCCAGCAGTGGACTTCATTCGGCCGTTAGACTCACCACGCTTTAGTGAGCGCAGAATAGCTGCTGTTCCACAGAAGTGACGCTGCTGCCCACCTCTCTGGTTTAAAGTCCCTTAGTCGCCTTTCGACATCCACGGGAGATGGAGTGCTGCTATATTCTCAATCCGGATATCACACGGACACAACAGTGAATGATAGAATGATACCTTTTAATTACTACTCATTAGATTTATTTAATTATTACTCAGATTAGATCATACATATATACTTCTTCTTCGATTATGGCTTCTGTAGAGTATCTTCCACAATTTCGCCAATGTCAAGTATAAGGCAACGCCGTACGGTTTTTAGATTAATAAATCGTTACATATTCATAAAACATTTATCAAAAATGAAAATGATTCTAAAACAAATGTGGGCTACGTCGTACGGTTCAATTGTTTTTTTCTACATATTCACAATAAGCTTAATTGTTATTCCCCCAGCCAGGCTTTTAGAATGATTAGGTCTTAGTAACACTAAAATATACTCAAATCTCTGACACGCAAAGGTTTTTTGCCTGTTTGATTGGCTTTGACATCATTCGCTGGGCGATCCGTTTGCGCTCCAACATTTCCTTGTCCACTCATTATAATGTTCATTGCGATGCCTATTTCTGCAGTGGAAGTTTACTTAAGAGTAAGAGCAACAGTGACCATTCCGATGAGCCACACAGCCAAAATACATAATTTTGCCAAAAGTAGATGATCTATAATTGATAAAACCATCCCCAGAACACATTTTTTCCAAATACCAAAGACTAACAATCGTCCCGTCCAAATACAAATTTTATTGTCCCGTCATAAATGCCGGCGCTTATTATTTTCCTGTCGTAAAACAACAAAATAATACTGTAACAATAATGGGACCTCCCTCTAATCTCGACGCGACGGATTCTCAGAGCGACGGTTTTATTATAGACGCATTGTGAATCATTTTTATATAGCTACATGCGGTTCTTTTATTGCTAAATGAAAATGAAACGACGAATGTAATGTGACGTAATGTTTTATGTAGTTCTTTTGATACATTGTTAACACTTCGTTTTTTGTGGGAATGAGAAGCTGTATAAGATCTCACTATTAACTATTTATTTAATGTTTTTTTGTATACCTTACCAAAATTCATCATCATCATATGGAACAAAGGCCTCCCTTATAGATTTCCACAATTTTGTCGTCATTTTAAGTGGATATGCCAATACTTACCACGCTTAGCGGGCGGGTTTGTGAGCGCATTATGGCTACTGTTCCTTAAACGGGGTGCTGCTGCCCATCCCTCTAGTTTAGAGTCCCATAGTCGCCTTTTACGACATCCACGGGAGGAGATGAAAATAAAAACAAACGCAGTGATAGCCTAGTGGTTGAACGCTTGCCTTCCACACAGGAGCGTCTGAGTTCGACCCCCGCCCGCACCTCTGACTTTTCTGACTCATGTGCGGATCAGAATTAGATTATCACTTGCGTGAACGTTGAAGGAAAACATCGTAAGGAAACCTGGATACCAGCCCTCTCGGCTCCAAAAATGTTCTCAATGGTTTGTGTAGTCTACCAACCCGCACTAGGCCAGCGTGGTAGACTAAGGCCTAACCTTTCTCATAGTGGGAGATGGTCCGTGCCCAACATTGGGACAGTAATGGGCTGATTATATATGGGAAGAAATGGTGCAAAAATTAATGCAATAGAAATATTTAAGGTACGCCAAAGGATGCGAACCATCGTAGTTCGTGAAATATATTTAGTTTTTAAATGTAATTACTAATGAAATATCTTTTCCTCTTCTTTCATCAAAGTCAAAGGCTATAGAAGCAAGCCAATAACATTTTACATATGAAAAACCCTGAGTTTCCCGAGTAGGTACTCGTAAAAGTTAATTTTCTGTCTCTTTATAAATAGATGCATACATACAAATGTCTCGTATGAGAAGATAACATTAAAAGTAATTAGGTGTGGCGACAACCGAGTTTAAACTTTACGCGTATGAAGATAAAAATCTAAATTGTTTGAGGAAGGAATAGATTTGGGGTGTAATATTATCTTCTGCACATCCAAATAAAGGCGAAAAAACCGGGGTCCGGCGGACGAACTTTTTAATTCGTAATTACAGGACAGCGTCCATGCTTTAAGCACCATTAACTTTTTTCCTAAATGTCTGTGTCGTATGGGGTTCCGTATATAAATGGAATTGGACATTTTATTGTTCAAATTCAAATTAGTTTTATTAAAATAGGGGAATCTCTCTTTGAGGTATAAAGTAAGGTAAAAAATGATACTGAGTCGCATCAGCCATTAGCTGTTATTTAAGTATTTGTTTTTAGGGTTTGGGCACGTCGGCACCGTGCCGTTTCACGGTGCCACCAGCGCGGCGCGCCTCGTCGTGGTGATGCCGCCAAACCCTAACAACAAATAAATAAATAATATCATCAAAATTGTGATCGAGTTAATAACGACACGTAAAATAAAATAGTATATAAATATAAAATAGGATAAAATAGTTTATGTTTGAATTGAAGATATACTTGTATTTGACCGCTATCTATCATACCAATGTTATGTGTCGATATCGATACGATCAACACGGAAGCAAGTTTTCCTAAGGAATCTCTATTCACTTGGTTGTGTCACAGTCCTAGATTGTTATCGCGAAATACAGACTATTATTAAATTACTAACTTTTAAACATTCGCTTTGCATGATTATTATAGTCTGCTTATGACCACGATCGGTGCAAACCGGTCGAAACGTCAAGCTATTCAAAGGTGATGCCGCGTTAATTCCTGTTTCTTAATATTATTAAATTTGTCATCGGTGCACTTACATGTTACCATTAGTCAAATAAAAAACGGACAAGTGCGAGTTCAACTCGCATTGAAAGTGTTCTGAAAATGCTGAATATATTGTCTAATGTTGAATTCGGTCTTGTACCAATAACTTATTCCAAGAACAAACTTAACATATAACTAAACAATATTGAAATATTTACCATGTTATTTTAAGACCATAGACTTCGTATAGGTTTTCCTGTAATCTATAGGTAAACTATACTTTACTTTTTTTTAAATTTTAGACTCAGTAGTTTTGGAGATAAGTGGGTAGGGAATGGACAAATTTCGTCTATTTTCTTAAATAACTTTAAAACAATATATTTTTAAAATATAAAATAAATAAATTGAAGACCTTCACACCAAGGTCTTTCATTTCATTCATTACACGGTACAGTTTGCAAAACTTTATTCTTTAATTTCCTACATTGCCCCCCAAAAAGTGACCCCCATATTCAAAATTCATTTATTTACGTTACACGTACGTGTTTGCGTTGCAGAAATCTATATGTGTACCAAATTTCAATTTAATTGGTCCAGTAGATTCGGAGCAAATTGGCTGTGATAGACAGACACACGAGTGATCCTATAAGGGTACCGCCGTTTTTTCCTTCAGGTGTTCGGAACCCTAAGAACCTCTAAAACAAAAAGGAAGTCTGTTAACAATTAAAACCTCACCTAAGGTTTTTAAGCACTGCCATACAAAACAGTAATACTTGGGTAAATACCGCTCAAATTCGGTTCATAATACGGTGTTTATCACAATTCGGCGCTCTCAATCCGGTATCAGAAAGTGCGTCGTTAGCAGATCTCGACTTGACAATTTTATTGCAAACTCTGGGGTATTATTGAAAGAGTATGAGGGCCCTTGCCACTCCCTTCACGCTAGTTATCACGTTTTTTTGATGTGCACGCCTCTTTCCGTCCACTTCACGCGTTCTTTTGGTGTTTACTTACTGTCATATTGAATGTGGTTTTTTATTGGGAAGATGTTGGCAGTTATTTCGCTATTTTTGTGTCCGATCCGACTAGAATTAAGAACATAACATAATCAGCCCATTATTGTCCCACTGTTGGGCACGGGCCTTTTCTCACGGTGAAAAAGGTTAGGCCTTAGTCGACCATGCTGGCCTAGTGCGGGTTGGAGGACTACAAACACCATTGAGAACAAATTTTTTTGGAGTTTCATGTGTGCTGGTTTCTTCACGATGTTTTTCCTTCACCGTTAACGCAAGTGATAATCAAGTTCTGATTCGCACATGAATCCGAAAAGGCAGAGGTATGGGTCGGGATCGAATTCAAACCCTCCTGTATAAACCCCGCCACCCAACCCAAAACTGTAGGATGCAGTCGATGATAGACCTGGTTAGCGACAATGACCTCTAGAAATCTTGACATCAGACCAGAGTTGTAAACTTACCATACTTGGCAGGCGGGTTGGAGCGCTGTATCGTTACTGTTACACAGAAGGCATGCTGCAGCTGCAGCTTAGTCTCCTTTAACGACTCCCATGAGATGAGCTGGAGTGGTGCTAACTTCTTAATCCGGACACCACACCGAAAAAATATACAAAATATACCTTACATTTTTCTATCACTGTCTATTTACAGCAATTATCGTAATGAATTATATTCATTTATTTGCCACAGCCGAAAGAAAACACGATCCGATTTACCAGCAATCAAACTCAGAAACCTTCACACACACTCGACATGTGTCGTCGAGAGCTGTACCCAAAGGTACATCTAACTGCTCTCGAGTGGCCGCTTTGATTTTCCTTTTCTCGTCTATTTCGAGGGCCGTCCACGGACACGCTTTTTCAATTTAGTAAATAGTTCTCAAACACGATTCTTTGACGACAGGCGCATTAAGAGCTGAGGTACTTTCATCTCAGATACTTGTAAAAGAATTAAGGTATAAGATGTCTAGATAATAAATTAATTTCAAAGGTTGTATAAGTTATTTTGTAAACTCGAGCGTAATTATTAAAGGAAAGATGAATGAAGGAGGGGAAGTTTAATGAATTAATGTGTAGCATTCTAGCTTTCTATTTTTAATCGAGTACTTATAATGCTGACCTTAACATATACCAAATGAGAAAAGTTTAATATATTAGATTTCTATCACAAGTTTTGATTCTGTTTTAGTGATGCCTTACTTTACCCTACCGTCGTTATAAGATCCATCCTCCCTCGCCTCGGGGGTCGCGAGCGCGTAGATTAGAGAATCTTCGTGCTCATAGCGAGTGACCTCTGGGAAGACGGTGGACGTGGTCACGTACCACCGAGGTCTATGCGGGATCCTTTATAATGCCCCCCGAGATGGGCATGGGGAGCCGGCTTTTCTTAAGTCGCCTCACCTTCGCGACGTGTGACCATTTTATAGTTATTCCCACCGATATGTGCCTAAAGGCATGGCACTAATGGGTGACTCTAGTGTGATTGTATGCAGGACCTAGAGCCCCCCTTCGGTACCGAAGATGACCGCTCCGGTGGTCAACCCTTCGTCACCTTTTATGTCACCCATGGATGGAGAGAGACGGTCTAATCTTTCTAACATTTAAAGGGCCTATAGGGTTTATATGGATGGGGCCATGGATGCTGTAAAAGGTGAGTAAGCGATTTTATTTAAAAAATGTTTCGTGTACAATAGCAACTTTATTCATGAATTGTTACAAAATGAAATGGAAATTTTAATAAACGCAGTCCATATAACGTAGTGATTGTTTTCTTGAAATAGTGTTCATTATTATTTTAGGAAACTATTATATTATAACGTGTGCAAGTGACCTCGTAACTAAAACTGATACCATAGATTCAGTACATGATTCTGGAATCCTCTGCATTAGAATTTTGCGTCGGTATTTTCATGAATATTCTGATTATTTTCCAGTTTATTGAACTGATTTCAGAAATAATTGTTTTCACCTACCCTAATGCTATTTTGAATAAAACACATTATACTATATTTTTTCACTTAAAACTGCAATGTAAAGAAAAATTAAACGGCTGGTATTTTGCTACAGTTCACGACTGAGGTCATCGCTAGCAGTAGAATAATTATTTCATATCATAGTACAATAACAACGTAGCGTTTCTATTGCGTTGTTTACGGTGCATTGCGTGCTCAAAAATGACAAAGACGGTGAAATTTTATTTTCGAGATATATGTCTTTTCTATTTTTATTATAGGCCCAAGTGAGACCTCTTTCCAAAGATGTCAGTACGTTGTCACCTAAATCCTGTGTAAAGCATCAAAATTAACAAAACCAGTGCAGACACGACGCACTAAAACAAAGGCTCAAAATCAAAACTTATTCGGAGGCCGTGAGCCTTTCCTCCTAAATTAAACCATTTCCTTTTTGTTGAGACTTTAGCAGACTTCCCGACATTGTTCGCAGACCACAATGATTAACTCGGGAGTGTTCAACATCAGTGTTTTTGTCAGCCTTTTGAGTTGACTTTATTTCAAGAGAATAAACGGAACTGGAAATGAAAATGATTATGAGCACGATCGGTGCAACCTGGTCGAAACGTCAAGCTATTAAAAGGTAACTTCGCGTTAATTCCCGTTTTCTTTATATATAACTTGAAAGTGTTCATATATTCTATCATCTATTTTCATGAAAATATTTGATCCGAGATGTTGAAAAATTACAGACAGAAGCACGAGCGTCGAAATGACTGTGACAAAAATTACTGGCAAATTACCCCCAATAGGATGACACAATTGTGGAAATCTTTAGTTCAGTAGTGGATGTTGTATGGCCGATATGGTGACTGGCTATATCGCAGCACAGTATGGCTACTGTTAAAAAGCACCGACGCTGCTGCCCATCTCTTGTTTAAGAGTCCTTTAGACGCTTTCTACGACATCTGCGGAGAAAGTCAAAGAGAATTTATCTACGACAAAAGAAAGCAGTTTCAATGATAATATCAGCCACTGCAGGGTAAAGGCCTCGAGTGTGTGTGCTCATACCGAGCAACCCCTCGGAAGACGGTGGCGCGCACGTGGTCACGTGCCGCCGTGTGCGCAGCACAGCGCATAGCAAGGCTTGGGGGGATCCTCTATAATCCTCCCCGAGAAGTGCCTGGGTGGCGGCCTTTTTACAGCCGCCTTCCCTCCGCTAGAGGGGGTGGCCGCTTTGTAGTCATCCCCACCGAAATGTGCCGAAAGGCGTGGCACTAATGGGCAACTCTAGTGCGATCTTACGAAAACCCCCCCTTCGATGCCGAAGATGACAGCTCCAGTGATTTTAGCCGGAAGGAGTCCGGTATGCCCCTTCCCCCTTCGGGCTGAGGCAGTTCATGAAAAATTTCCACTGGGACGAATAAAAAACAAGGGCAAAGGCCTCGTTAAATCCAAAAAAGGAACGAGCTTTGATCACCTTGTGATGCTTGTTTACTGCGTATAGGTAATTTGGGACCGTTAGACCCAACTTTCCTCACGATGTTTTCCTTCTTATATTAAATAAGAAAGTACTAATGACATAGAAAAAGTAACATAAGTACCGTGCCAGGTTTTGAACGCGCAACCTTACGAATTAGAATCGAGTCCATAAACCTCCGTCAACCATAGCAATAAATAGTTCTGCTTCTTTTCGTCTGGTTAATAGCCAACCTTGTGTCAGAGTTGTTCAAGCGTCTGAAGCACGGGGACGCTCAGTTCAAAAAGTGCTATGCGGTCACCCATCTACACCTCGACGATTATTTACCGATAAGTGAGTGCAACTGGCTATGAGTACCTCTACAATACTACGATAAAGAGTAATTTGTCATAATATACATTGGCGCGTGGTGCCGGCTAAGAATACTACCACCCCATCTCATCCTGTGGGTGTCGTAAAGGTAACTATGGGATTAGCCTGAGGGTGGGCAGCAGGTCCTTCCGAGTACACTTATAACTCAACTGCAATCGCCAACCCGTCTGCCAATCGTGGCGATTATGGAAAAATCCCCAATGAGCACACAACACAAACGCGTACCGGTCATTATAGCAATCTTTGGGGGAGGCTTCTGTCCAGCAATGGACGTCTTTTAGCTGAAATGAAGATACATTACTAGTGACCCGCCCCGGCTTCGCACGGGTGCATTTACTAATAAAGACGACGAGGACTGTGCTTAGCATGAAAGTATTAATTGTATTTAGTTTACCTATAACATTTATTTTATAAGCCGTGGCAATGAACGGCGGTGTTGGCATGCCAGCCGACCGCCCGTTTCATTGCCAGCGATTTTATTGGTTGCACGTAATTCTGAATCGCTGATATTTTCCTAAAGTATTCATTTAAATGATATAGTGTACTGGATTTTAATCTATGTTAAGTACACAAGGTAACTAACATATTTATCTGAATTAGGGTTAGTAATGAGTTGGAGAAAATAGCTTCGCAAATAACATACCTTTTTCATTAATCTGTAATAGATAAAAATAGTTACTTTTAGTGTACCATAGCAAATAAAAACATGCTACTACGGACTTTATGTAGGCCTTTTTAAGATTTAAAATTTTTGAGGGCATTGTTTTGATGTATATCTTAATATTTGGCCAACGTTAGCCATGTAAGCGTGAGAAAACAAGTATTTGTTAAAAAACCATCATATTTCAGCCATTTTGATTTCAAAATTTACAAATTATATACGCAAACATAACTTGTCGTTATCGTTCGTTATATTAATGAAAACCGTATCAAAATCCATTCCCTGGTTTAGATTAAGTAAGCGCAGTAACAGACAGAAGCAGATAGCGACTGTGTTTTATACTATTTAGAGAAGACAATTATATGTATTTACAAGGGACATAATATGTATCTTATATACTTCAGTTCATAGGTATTCACTCAAACACAAGAAGATCACTTGATTGTCAAAACCTTTGAACTCGACGTCGCTGTAAACTAATTTAAGTCGTGTTTGCTCGTTGATTTGAACTTAAAACTCTCTTTGAAATAGTTTCTTTTCAAATAAAATACTTGGAATTACTCGAACAAAGAAGATATTGCAAACAGTTTGTTAAAACAAGCCCGTTGTAGACAAAATTAAAGTCAACTTCAATTACACGGCTAATCAAGAGTCTATTTAGAATAATATTCGTGACATTTTCAGATAAAAAATGTAATAAGTATCATGAGTTTGACTCATAATTAAATTCTTAATACCATCTGTTCATAAATCCGTACGACGTATAAATGTGTTATTTGAATAATATTACAATTTGGAATCGCTGAAACGTCGACTGAGGCGGGGCCCACATTTGCATATGGATAAGGGATGGGGCTACAAAATCTGCGGCGACGCGAGATTTTAGCGGGGTGATCGTGCTAATATATTATAAATAGTGAAAGTCTCAAAATATAAGTCTTCAAGGTCTTATATTTATGTCAAAACAATTGCCTGAGCAAGAAGCGGGGAACCAAAGAAACCTAACAAAAGAAAACGTAATTACCAATATTTTTAAAGATTAAAGTAAAGATACAATATGTTTGCCAGTAACCGGGAAATCCAGGCTATGTTCAAAAGTATATTTTCACTAGTACGTAACACATAAAGCGTTTAACACCGCTGCTTTCGGAGCTCTATACCAAACAGCTAGTGACCCACGAAGCTCTTCATAATGCAGTTTTCACGTATGTTTTTCTAAGTTTATGAACGTTAGAGGGAAAATTTACAGCGAATACTCGAGCTAAATCTTTTAGTTTTGAATAACGTTGGTTTTTTGTAAGATTAGCATTACGACTTAGCTGCTTTCGGACAGATAGTTGCATCTCTGTACTGAATCAGACTTTTAAATGTTAAAAAGACTGGTATATATTTTTTGTTACAATTAATGCCAAAATATTACGGTGAGTTTTCCTTTTTTATTGTTGTGTTACAACGTGAGGTGAACAGAAATCATCGTCATCACCATCGCGTCCAGCCTGTCTCATCCCAATGCAAAGCACAGGCCTCCCTTTATTTGTGACATTTATCCCTATTTTGCGTCAATCTGACCAATTTAGGACGATTTTAGCGTTGATCCATCTCGCCGGCTCCAAATCTGCGATTTATTTTCCACCCTACAAATCACTACCCGACTCCACATACAGACAGACAACATCATCATGGCAAAAAAGTATGTCCACTGCTGAACAAAGGCCTCCCCCATAGATTTCCACAATTGTGGCCACATTTTGGGGGGAATTTCCAAGTGCTCACCACGCTTCGCAGGCGGGCACGCAGAATGACTCAGAATGGCTAGACAGACATGCTGAAGCAAAGTTAAGTTATCGATCTAACGGGTGCTGTTAGGTTTGATAATAATTGTTTACTCTCCAATTCCTTAATGAACCTTCTATCTTATTTGTATATCTGTTCTATCTGTTGTGTATAGTATAAAAGATATAACTCGCTTATGATAGAAGTTAAAATAATAGGCGAATAAGGTAGTAGCTTCGATTCAACAACATATATTAGGGTTATAATATTAATGTTATTTGACGGCACGGTTGGTGCAGTGGCCGATACAGTTGGCTGCTGCGCTCTGGGTCGTGGGGCAACGTTTTTTAGAAAAACCGGACAAGTGCGAGTTTAACTCGCGTGGAGATGGTTCCGCTAAATATATTGTCTATTGATGAATTCGGTCTTGTAGCAATAACTTGTCCCAAGAACAAACTTAATATCATAGTTGAAAAACATGTTTTCCCATACATTGCAACCACAAACGTAAATTTGTACGCACAGTATTGAAATGCTTACCATGTTACTTTACGACCATTGACTTCTTATAGGTTTTCCTGTAATCTGGTAAAGAGCTGTTATATATACTATTTTCAAAATTTTAGGCTCAGTAGTTTCGGAGATAAGGAGGGGAATGGTCAATTTTCGTCTATTTTCTTAAATAACTTTTAAATGATATATTTAAAAATTATAAAAAGAATACATTTGAGACCCTCAAAACAAATCCGTACATTTCATATGTTACACGGTACATTTTGAAAAACTTTATTCTTTATTTTTCTATATTGCCCCCCAAAAGTGACCTTCATGTTCAAAATTCATTTATTTACGTCACACGTATGTGTTTGGGTTGCAGAAGTCCATATGTATATCAAATTTCAACTTAATCGCTTTAGTAGATACAGAGCAAATTGGCTGTGACAGACGGACAGACAGACAGACACACGAGTGGTCCTTTAAGGGTACCGCCGTTTTTTCCTTGGGACGTTTAGAACCCTAAAAAGATAATAATAGAAAATATTATGTTTATACAACCTACTGAAGAGCTGAACAGGTCATTAGCCTGGTGGTAAGCGCCAAGCCTGCCCACGACAATTATAATGCTTCCCTGGACTAGTACTGCGTGGCACCACGCTGCGTTCCTGATCTCGTCACATTCATCATTTTTCATCATTTCGGCCGAATGAAGTCCACTGCTGAACACAGGCCTCCCCAAAGATCACCAACCACAACGATCAATATAGGAGTGTTGTGGGCTCATTGGGGGGTTTTGTCATAATCGCCACGCTTGGCAGACGGGTTGGCGATCGCAGTTGAGTTGTTAATGTACTTGAAGGACGCTGCTGCCCATCCTCCAGCTAATCCCTTAGTCGACTTTTACGACACCCACGGGAGGAAATGGGGTGGTGGTATTCTTAGCAGACCCCACACGATATACTGTATGCATTAGTGTACCACACGGCACATTAACTATTTGGTTTTTTATACTCAGTAATTTTACTAGTTACAGTCAAGTTTAAGTCGGCACATAGTAATTTGTTATTTATTTATTTGACATCATGCACATCACAATTAATTTTAGTCATTATAACGGTGCTATAAAATTTGAGTACATAAATCCTGTAAGGGCACTGCAACATAACATTTGAATAGCCATTGAGTCAACAATAATATAATTTTACAAATGTTAATGTGAAGGTCAGAGGTTAAGGTCAATGATAATACCTACTCGTATGTATTTAATTATAGACAACAATATCATTTGCAATGTTTTTGTGTCAGTGTGTGTTTATATGAGAATGTAAATCATTCATTAGTATTACAATATCAGTTGTTATATATTATAATGTCACTTGTTATTAATAAAATAGACAATGAAATATTTTGTCAAAAATTATTTTATTTTACCTTCTTTTGTTAAATGACCCTAAGTTTTAAATATTGCTTAGGACTGTGTTAAGAGTTTAGGATATTCGACTTAAATTGATCATTTGGTTTAACGTTTAAGTTGAAACACTAGCTGCACTAGCACTAGCACTGCTAGGCGGCGGAATATCCAGTACTGAAGTGTAATTCCTCAAGCTCAAATCCATACATCCTTGAATACAGAATTGAAGTACCGGTGATAACCAAGTTACACCAATTTTTTTTTTCACCGTCATTTTAATTCTGTTTTGAAGGATGTATGGATGTTTGACCTTAAGGAATTGCACCCCTGCGATGTTACTTACCTAGGACTCTTGTAGTAAGAGTGAATTTTCTTTAAGTTGTAACTACATTAAATTCGTTGTGTAAATTAATCAACGTAGCACCAGTCGGGCTACATGTTTAAAAGTTTGTTTGTGACTAAATTCATGTTTATTTCCTTTCAGGTAACAGTTAAAGCATTTTTAAGGTACGTAAGTCATTTAATACTATTATTTAAATCGTGACCACGCAGAAAACGCAGCGTGGGACGGTCTCCAACGAGATGGACAGACGACCTGGTAGGGATAGCTAAGAGTCGTTGGATGCGGACGGCATGTAACTAGTCGTTGCGGAAATCTGCCTTTGTTCATCAGCGGACGTCCTTCGATTGATTATGATGATGATGATATTAATGTAAGTTGTAAAATTATGACTTTCGGTATTTTTTTACAAACGTTGAAATAATACAGAATTCCGTAGCCATAGGAGTTCATAAAATTAATAATGGTTGAACAATTTTTAGGCTGACCAAAGGACGATAGACATTTGCAGCGCGACGGGCACAGGAAAAGTTAATAACGCTTGAAGTTGGCTCGCCTCCGGCAATTATAAATTTATTCGTCTGCTCTCCCCTTACTTTATTTTTCTAATTATTGGGTACAGCACAATCAGTTGCTAAATAATGTTAGTGTAGTCTGGATACTTTTAATTTGTATTCCCGTTAGCACGGGCGATTAAAGAGTTTTAATATTGCTCGAAAAAGTTTTAAAATTGTTTGCAGTTGAAACATAAACATAGGTATATATTGTTTACTGGGCGGCTCTAGTGTGATCTTACGAGGACCTGGAGCCTCCCTTAGGTGCCGAAGATGACCGCCCCAGTGGTTTTAGCCGGTAGGAGTCCGGCATACACCTTCGCCCTTCCCCGGGGCGAAGGAAGTCCAAGAAGAATATCCACTGGGCACCAGTAAAAAAAAAAGTACATTTTGTTTCGGGGGTCGCGAGCGCAGATTGGGGAGGCTGCGTGCTCATACCGAGCGACCCCCAGGAAGACGGTGGCGCGCACGTGGTCACGGGCCACCGTGTCCGCAGCACAGCGCACAGCGAGACTTAGGGGGATCCTTTACAATCCTCCCCGAGAAGTGCCTGAGGGGGGGCCTTTTTACAGCCGCCTACCCTCTGCTAGACGGGTTGATCGGTTTACAGCCATCATGGGCGGCTCTAGTGTGATCTTATAAGGACCTGGAGCCCCCCTTCGGTGCCGAAGATGGTCATCTCCAGTGGCTTTAACTGGTAGAGGCTACCGGTTGCATGCCACACTTACCATGCTGGTCAGGCGGGTTGGTGATGGTGAGCGCAGAACGGCTACTGTTCCAAGGAAAGGACTGCTGCCCATCCCTCTTAAATATGATGCACCATTAACACATCTAGAAAGATACACATGTGGTGTCTCGATTAAGAATATAACAACACTCCATCTGCTCCCGTGGATGTTGTAAAAGGCGACAATGGGACTCTAATCCAGAGAGATGTGCAGGAGCGGAACTAGACTAGACTTTTACGGCCGAATACTGAAACGCCAGTAATTATAAAATCCCACTTTAACTTATTCGAGAAACCTGTTTTCCGTAGGTTCCCTAACCGGCGTCTCAATGCTTAAAGCGGGAACTTAATATTAACTGGCCGTTAGAGTCCTTTAGCCGCGTTTTACGACATATGGACGTGAGGAGGCGATGGAGTGGTGCTATATTCTTAATCCGGAAACCACCATTTAATTGGTATATCAAACGAAATTACATAACAAAGGTTATACTTAAAAAATGTAAGGAACTTATGTTTATATCTATAGTTTAGTATATTTTAGTCAAAGTAACTTATCATTCAACGTAACAGTAGAGGCAATACGCCATTACCTTAGTCGCTCTGAATGTTTTGGCACTCAATGTAACTCTGTTAAACCTGTGCCAAATTGCTAGTGCTATGGGCTTTTGTAAAGATAAAATACCTACATTCAAAGTAACAAATACGGCAGGGTAATTTATTCTTTATAACCACACAAAACGTTGTTTTCATTCGAACTAAATGTGGTTAAACACCAGTGTTCTACAATGAACGTAATTCAAAATAAAACGATCCAAATTTAATAACATTTTATTTTACAACACCTTATTCATATTCCTCTTCTACAATGCAGATTTCGATTACATGACATGATATTTTTTCCGTGATATCTATGAAGGATAACTCTACGCGGTACTCGCCACAGAATTCGTAAGACATAACACTGCTTACTGCGTCCAGCGATATTGTCATATCTTCAACTTCGAAGATGCTCTAAAACAAAATAGATCTGAACAAAATTAACACATATAGGTACTGTATTTTATTATTGAAATAATCCGCTGTTGACCTTGATCTCGCCTGATGGAAAACTATGGAGGAGGTCCACGGTGGAAAGAGCGTATCCAGAAAATAGATAAGGCTTAAAATCGGATGGCGGACGGGAACACCAACGCTGGCAGGGAGTTCTACATTTTGGAACTGCATAATAAAGGTTGAGGAGAAGGCTAAGTACAACATAAATCGGGATAGGATAGGTTCCTTTCATCAGTACGTTCGGAGTCTGATGGTAGAAGAGTGATGGTGGGATCAGTTCCTGTAGTTTCTGCGTACACTCCCCGAAGTTACAATCTGTAGAAGACCGATAGGCAAGCAATGTTGCGCCAATGTGCTTCGCCATCTGTAGCGCTTAGCCACCAGCGCCTCGTCATCTATGAGTATTTTAGTTCTGCGTTGAACCGAATGTGCAGCTGGCAATTTGCTGACGGTCCCATAATCGCTCCAATACTCCATACAAGATCAGACCTGTACTTTGCAGAGGCTTTGTCAATCATCGCTTCATTTTATTTAGGACACCCGAGTTTTTGGCTGCAATTTGACACAATGGTAGCGCCGAAGTTGAGGTTTGAATTCAGATCTATGCTCCAGGCGATTAGTAATAGGGACAGATGCACATTGGAAAGTAAGAGTCAGTTGAAATGGATTCCTTTTTGCGGTGAAAATCAAGCCTGAGTTTTAGAAGCATTTTAATCGTACAAATTGTCCTCGCTCCACTAGAAAACGAGATTTAAGGTCATTTTTTTCTCTCAGCACCATAGAGTGCAGCAAACAAAATAAAATACTTTAATATGAGGGATATATGTTCTTTTGGAGAGGCTACCCTCCACGTCCAACGGGGTTGTTTCTTTCTATATTTAATTATAATCCACGAATGTTAATGAGTTGCACTTTAAGCGGGAGGAAGTGCTGCCGTTATTTATACTTATCTTCTTATTGTTGTGTTTCATGGGATATAAGAAGTTTGTGGAAATTTCAACAGTTAGTGAAGTGAATCCAATTGACTTAACACTTAAAACTCTCAAGAGCTTAATTCGACCAATGAGAGACTCATCTCGCTGTGGAGACGCCTGAGCCCCTCCGAAGATGTACACGGAGTTCTCCTTTCCTGTCTTCATACTACAACTTTACCGCGACAATAGATGAAAGCATCACTCTATGAATATCTAATGGAAAAATAAAACTACATACCACTGGGACAGGGCAACTGCTGATGTTCAATTTTTCAATAATAGGGTACCAGGGCGTACTAGTATCCTCCAGGCTACTGCAAAAGTTTATTCTCGAGTGCCACATGTATTCATCACCGAGGGCCATTATTTTCCATACATCTACTTCAAACTGCAAATTATCAATTAAAACACAAAACAATAACTTTACTAAACCGTCTGCGTTCTGTGTACGAATTAACATAAGTTCTAATACACCTGGAACCTACATGGAGACTACCAAGTCCAGTACCAAGTGCTGATGTAGTTGGCACTAAAAATCATACTCGGTAGCGATATGTGGGGGTCATGTGGGTAAAGTCACAGTATTGTTCCCCAACCTGTACAAAAATCTTACACGTTCGATAGTTAAGCTTTAAAATCAGGTAATTGATACGTAATACGGATACAAGACCTATACCCAGTTGTGTCTGAAGCTCCACTTGCGAAACGAAAATGAAAACCGAACACATAATCAGCCCATTATTATTCCACTGCTGAGCACAAGCCTCTTCTCTTGATGAGAAAGGTTAGGCCCTAGACCACCACACTGGTCTACGGGTACGGGTTGGCGGACTACACACCATTGAGAACTAACCCGCACATTGTAGAATTAAATTATATTATCATTTCGGCCGAATGAAGTCCACTGCTGGACACAGGCCTCCCCCAAAGATCACCACAACGACCGATATGGGTGTGTTGTGGGCTCATTGGAGGGTTTTGCCATAATCGCCACGCTTGGCAGACGGGTTGGCGATCGCAGTTGATTTGTTAATGTAATCGAAGGAAGCT
Source organism: Diloba caeruleocephala (assembly GCA_947459985.1). Lineage (NCBI taxonomy): Eukaryota > Metazoa > Arthropoda > Insecta > Lepidoptera > Noctuidae > Diloba > Diloba caeruleocephala. The sequence goes on from OX381611.1 coordinate 20,460,186, forward strand.
GCTGCCCACCCTCCGGCTAATCCCATAGTCGACTTTTACGACACCCACGGGAGGAAATGGGGTGGTGGTATTCTGAACCGGCACCACACGGCTAATTTAATTTTAATTCTACCTTAATGAATTACAATTTAATTCAATATTGTCTGATGTTAATTGTTGAGTAACAAACAATACATGTTATTACATACAGGTACACATATTTCTATATTTCCCTGATCATGTTTTTGGCATCTACCGATATTCGAATGATTTTCATTAAAATATCGTCAGAAATTTTACTACTTACATCAAAGTCGGATTCAATGTTCTTTTTCGTTTTGATTTTACCACTCAGTTTTGCAGCATCGTCTCCATCATCACCTTTCATTGAACCTACTATTAATTCATCACAGTCGAGGAATTCATTTTTATAATTGTCACAACTGAACACGTTATCGGTTACCTTTGGTACGTAGGAGACCTTCGGAGAAAACGTTTCACAATCATTATTTATATTAATATGTTAATTAAGAGTAGTATACCTTTGTTTGTTTGCATGTATGATAATCTTGGGATCTACTGGACTAACTTGGGAAATATTTTATCGTATAAAGAAGCAGTACTATTGCAGATGGAAATGTTTATGACCTGACGGGACAAATAAAAGGCACGCTCTGTTTTAATAATTTGGAAGTGATTATAGGCTTAACAAGACACACACACACATCTGTATACTCATATATCCTTCTAAACAATTAGATTAAACTGTTTAGGTTAGTTAGGTTGTTGTTGTTGTTAGTTAGCTAGTGTTAGGTTTTTCTTCATCTTCATCCTCAGCTGATTCACTAAATCATTCACTGGGTTTAAATATTATTTCTTCTATGTTAATCACATCTTTCCCGTACCCCCTCGTACATAGTCCTACATTTCACTTTATTGAGTCAACAAACCTGGCCACTGAACATTAAATTTCTTCCCTTCCTTAGTTACTTTTTTTTTGTTGGGCTTCTCGCATACATTTCTGGGAAATGTGGTTGCTAAACCGGTCATTTTCTGGCGAAGCCAAAAGAGGCCTCCAGCCAGGCTTAAATTTAATATTAAAATCTAAGCAACTTTCGCTAAGGGCGCCCCCTGCGCGACACGGACCTCGGCTTAGGGCGTTGCTGGGGATAACAAGCTATTGTTTTGGGGACAGCTGGATCGGTATTATTTAAATTGTATTAGGGGACATTTAAAGCTACTGGCTCGGCACGGGCCGGCGCGAGCAAGAGACGGGAGGGAGAAGTGCTAACTTGAACGGGAAGGTGACGCGGCGATAGGCCTCCGCGACGTCGGTGAGGCGGGCATCCTCGGCGGCGAGGGCGGTAAAGCGGTCGGGTGTTGAGTGAACGAGACAACGCGAGTTTCTTTATGTGATCTCCTTAGTCACTTAAACCTAGTCAACCTTTTAAACAAACTAGTTAATCATTTCAAATAACGGTCACAAATCCGGGACTTTTGATCATGGTGGTCAGTAGGAATCATTAGTACCGCTTAGAATTATTAACAGAAAGCGAGTACCAGAAAATTTTGCTTTTTATACCGTTAATTTACTTTCTAAAGATTTTATTTTTTTATTTTCCCCAACACTACGATTTCTAGTGCCGTGGGTGCGTTTGCACATATGAATTCCACACACAATAACACCCAGACCCGGAACAACTACCTGCAGATCATACAAATATTTATACCGTGTGGGAATCAAACCCACGACCCGGAGTGCAGCAGCCGACTGTATCAGCCACTGCACCAACCGTGCCGTCAACGTTAAGATACTTCAGTGTTAACCATTGACTGGTATCAAGTAATTGTTTGGTATCGATATACTTACGTCGCCATTTAATCCCAAAAACATGGAATTTAACAGGTATACTATTGAAATTTTTATTGCAACCGTGCCATAATGCATGTTTGATTGAAAATTCAAAACCGTTTTAAGGAATAAACGTTATTACGTGTCGTTTTAGTTTTTATACTAAACCTGATAGCCATCGCTATTGTACGGGAACATAGCTGATGGTCACGATAATCGCCATTAGCTGTACCAGGATTGCATGTGGTGTAAACAGGTATGCACATCGCATGTTATGTACTTGTTAGTCATTGTCAAGGACTTGTTTATTTTGATGAGGTATACATTTACGTATCATTTTTTTTCATTGCTATCAAATTAGTGTTGAAGGCATAACCATAATTATTGGATATTGCGTCATTTTAAACAAGTATATTTTAAGCACTGCAGTCAACGGTCGTTTCGCAAAGTTTGCCTAAACAGAGATACATAAGTCCCTAAGCCAACGAGTACTAAAACAATATATGAATTATAAGAAAAATTTGGATAACATTTTTAGTCATCATCATATCAGCCACAGGTCGTCCACTGCTGAACAAAGGCCTCCCCCTTAGATCTCCACAACGAGCGGTCACATGCCGCTCTCATCCAACGACTCCCAGCGACCTTCACCAGGTCGTCTGTCCACCTCGTTGGAGGTCGTCCCACGCTGCGTTTTCCGGTGCGCGGTCTCCATTCGAGAACCTTTTTGCCCCAACGGCCACCAGTTCTACGAGCAATGTGCCCTGCCCATTGCCACTTCAGCTTACTAATCCTTGCAGCTATGTCGATAACTTTAGTTCTTCTACGGATCTCCTCATTTCTGATTCGATCTCGTAGAGAAATACCAAGCATAGCTCTCTCCATAGCTCTCTGAGTGACCTTGAGCTTTCTTATGAGGCCCATTGTGAGTGACCACGTCTCTGTTCCATATGTCATCACTGGTAACACACACTGGTTAAATTTTTAGTAAAATCTTGAAATTATAATCTTGTAACTTCTTCATCCTAACTTTTTTTGCTTTGTGCCACTAATATCACTTATTACAATCACAAATATTTCTAGCATATTTAAGTTTAAAACTACTTCCGGTAGTAGATTGTGGGAACCTACTTAACTAAAATTTCTGAGACTGGTGTCCATGACACTGTCAAACGTTCCTAGAATTGTGATTAATAACATCTAATTCTTAACAGTCCTTGACATTATACATACTTCGAACTGAATTATATTGTGACGCATTACTGAGAAGCGCAACGGTCCGCTTATCTGACCATGAATTTATTAGTAATAATAAATATAACAATTGTCAATCATTACAGAATCATATGTGTGCCATTTTATATCAACTAATCTGTATTTAACTGGTCAATGGTTTGAGGCCGCCCGGCCCATGAGGTGAGGGTGACTCCTACAGGAGACTACTCTATTGTCTATCTCTCTACAATTCAACTAGTAGTTCCAGTTCAACCGGTTCTCAGGTATTTTTTGGGCTGACTGCCTATGGCAACGTTATTTTTTTTTATCGTTCACATTTTATCGTTTTCATCGTATTTTAATAAAACAAGACATGATAACAGTACCTACATAAGGCAGCCTTATCGACGACCGTGATTAATTTTTCAGGCTTTTGTTCATCATATCAGCCAAAAGACGTCTAGTGCTGCACAAATGCCTCCTGATAGAAAAAAAATTGTGTCGTCATTTTCTGGGGAATTTACAAATGCTCAACATGACTGGCTTAGTGAGCGCAACGTGGCTACAGTCCTTTTTTATAATTAGTGCCCAGTGGAAATTCTTTATAAACCTTCTTCGCCCCGGGCCTTCCCCGGTCAAGGCCAAGTCAAAGTCAAATGTTTTTATTTCAAATGAACCAAATATTGGCACTTATGAAACGTCAGAATCTAAGTTGCACGGTTTCAAATAGTTGATCTCGTGGAGAAGAGCTGGCAAGAAGGATTATCCTTTTTGTTTCTTTTTTCCAGTGGAAATTCTACATGATCTTCCTTCACCCCGAGGAAGGGCGAAAGGGTATGCCAGATTCCTACCGGCTAAAACCACTGGAGCGGTCATCTTCGGCACCGAATTGGTGCTCCAGGTCCTTGTAAAATCACACTAGAATGCCGGACTCCTACCGGCTAAAACCACTGGAGCCACCACCACTAAGGGAGGCTCCAGGTCCTCGTATGATCACACTGGTGCCACGCCTATAGGCACATCTCGGAGAGGGTGACTAAAGCGCTCACCCCCCAGGGAGATTTTAAATGATGCCCCAAAGCGTCCCACGACAGTGCGTGACCACATGCGTGCTACCGTCTTCTCTTGGGTCGCTCGGTGTGGGCACGCAGATTCCCCAATCTACACACCCGCACAATGACTACAGTCCTACAGAAGTGATTCTATATTCAATATGTATATCTTTTTTCTTCAATCCTCCAATATAAACATCTACTATGCCAAAAGTATCTCAATAAATTCTAGAGACCGTAATAAATATACTACAGGCAACAAAGTCCAGAAAAGTAATGTAGGTACAGAAATGTTCAGTACCTTCCGACAGTTCGCTTACTTTTTGTTGTATTTGTATTTACTCGCATCGCTCACAAGAGTGTACAACATTATCCCAATAAACACCATATTTGTTTTCTTTATCTTATTCTTTTTAGGTTTTTGCCGCGATACCGGTACAAAGACCAGTCGTGGAGGAGAGGCTGGATAGACGGCGTGGCATCTTCACTTTCCGGCTGGCGCAGATGCTCTCCAGACTCGGATGTTCATGGAAGCATCTGTTTCACATAGGCTGAGAGAAGATGCCCAGTTCTCACTGAAGAGACTGCTCGGAGGACACGGCGCAGAACACACTGAAGGAGGGCCCAGATTTCGTGACGCAGTGCCATGACCTCGACGCGGTGACCTCTTTGTGTAGGCCGTAGTTTTGTCCATGGTTCTTAGAGAAATCACTTAGGATGCCGTCGCTTTCTTTCACGAGCAGATGATATACGTAAAAGAGGTGGTAGAAAGGGAAAGAGAAGCGACCACTACTCTTCCTTCCCTCAGCAGAGTCACTGGGAGCCGGAGGGTACTTGCCGATCTCTGGCGTCAGTCCATCGCCCAATCATAGACAAATCCAAGACGATGGCGTGCCGTATTCCAAGCGTGTCTGCCTAGAGTATTTTGCGATTGCCCAGACCACACGCGGGATAGGAGAGACACCCGAGGCCGTGTCCGTCCCAGACCAGTAGAAGGTGCGTTGAACCCGCGATTGAATCCGTCACCCCCGACGTGAGGTAAGTTGATAGAACACCGTTGTGGCTTTAGCTTTAGCCGGTAAAAGTCTGCTAAGCCCACTTGCCTTCTCCAGGGAGGAGAAAGTCCACGTAGATTTCCCTAGAATAAAGAAAAGCTTACTTATCTGTAAGCCTTATCTTCTATACTGAAGCTTGTATTCGGATGTTTTCTGATTTTGAATGCAGACGATTTTTTGACATTCCTGATCAATTTGTACCATTACACGACCCTGTGATGTTTTAATCCGTCAGTATCAAAGTCGATGAACCACTATATATATATATATACTAGCTGGGACCCGCGGTTTCACCCGCGTTTAATTAAAAAGAAATTTAGAGTACTTCGACATAGAATATATATATTGGATTTCAAGGGATTTTTTTTGCGCGGAAACCTTATTATTTTTCTAAAATAAAAGTAGCCTAAGTTATTCCTTATAATATCAGCTATCTGCCAGTGAAAGTCCCGTCAAAATCGGTCCAGCCGTTTCGGAGATTACCCGGAACAAACAGACAGACAGACAAAAAATGTAAAAATTGTTTTTTTGTTGTAGTTATCGTATATACTTTCATATGCATTTAGTAAAAAGCTGTTATTTTGACATTACAAACAGACACTTCAATTTTGTTTATTTGTATAGATACTATGAAACTTCAATATTCGTAATTATGCATTCTTTATAATGCATTAGAATAAGAAAAAATCTACTAAATGAACTCTCCATCAGATATAATGCCTGAAATAAACTGATACTGATACTTTTGTTCTACAACAAAAATGTGCTGATAAAACAATGTTACCGTGTAAGTGTGGATATAACATCCAAAACACATTTATATTTCATGAGAAGAACAAATGGGGCGGGCTGCACATTGTATATCATTTCCAATATAGTAGTTTTATGTAAATCGGGCCTACTTTTAAACTGCCGTAATTTTTATATTCCGATTGGAGTTCCCCTCCGAGTGTTTGTTATCTATCGGGGAAATGAATGAATGTATTCACAGTTTTGATTTACCGCTTATTTTCATACAACTTTGTTAGTATTTTTTATCATTGTAAGTCTTGTGTGTTTTTGTTCGGTATTCGGTATAGTTTATTGATGAATCTGTTACTGAGTTTACATTATTCGTTTCTTTATATGCTTTGTAATCGTTCCGAGATTGACACCTAGGAACGTGAACTTTCGTAAGTGCTGAAGTTGACCACCGTGTGGCTTTTTTCGGTAGGAGCCCGACATAACCCTCCAACCTCCACAGGCAGAACGGTATTCATGAAGGACTTCGGCAAACACATTCCAAAACACAAGATGCGAACGTGCGCGAGACAGCTGCCAAATTAAAAAATAACTGTGTTGTTACACTAGTCCCAGACAGCAGAAAACCGGAACGCAGCAGGCCCAAAAGGAGATGACATGATGCGCGGGACTCCTATGTAAAGGATTTTCTCCAAATTAGCAATAAATTGGAAATAATGAAAGGAGCAAAGGAAGGTTTTGCCCTGCTGTAGAAGACTCTAAGACCACAATAATAATAAAAAGTATATTGACTTTGCACAACTGATTATTGACAGGTGAGGTGTTGACTCTACATCATTATGCCAATAATGTTAAGGTCAATGGCCTAAGTGCCAAAAACATCAACCACCACCTTCAGAGGCACTCGTAGCCTACTCGATAATGGACTTGATGCGTATGACAGTTATCCTTGACACGACACGCATTTTGACTTTCCTCTCTGTGGCTAACCACCGGTAACATAGACCCCTCTCCCGATAGTGACGGGCCTCAATTATTTTTAAATAATAGGTTTATAATAAAAAAGATAAAATAGTATATTATACAGATAAATACAGGAAATAAGTTCTACTTCAAATCATAGTGATACTAATTGCAATGCCAATTCGTTCACCCGGTGGAAATACGTAATGTAGTTCCTCCACCGCGGTGAACGACGGAGTTGCATTCTGGACTCTTACCAGATAAGACCACTGCAGTGGTCATCTTCGGCAATGAATAGGCACTCCGAAAACTCGCCAACAATCACACTGAAGCCCACATGCATAATTGATGCCAGCCTGCCTGTACAACTCTGAAGAATGACTGTAAAGGGGTCACTCCACCACTTGCGGTAAACGTCCACTGCTGAACATGGGCCTCCCAACGATCGCTACAATGAGCGCTCATAGGGGATATTGCCAGCATCACCACGCTTGGCAGGTGGATTGGTGTTCGCAGCATGTTGTTATTAGCATGCGGGAGGATTCTGCTGCCCATTCTCTTGACAATCATATCGGCCATTTATACGTCCACTGCTGAACAACGGCCTCTCTCATAGATTTTCAGAACTGCGTCATCATTTTGGGGGGTATTTGCCAATACTCACCACGATTGGCAAGCGGGTATGGCTACCGTTTCACAGAAGGGCCGCTGCTGCCCATCCCTCTGGTTTAGATTCCCTTTGTCGCCTTTTACGACATCCACAGGAGGAGATGGAGTCGTGCTATAATCTTATCCGGACACCACACGGATAATAAAAAAATACGGGTTGCACTCCGGGAGTGCCGACAGAAGTGAAAACAATTTTTATTATTATTCACTTTCGCGATCTGCTATATGTACATGCATATATGCACACACTATAGCTGCGTCTCGTAACGGTGTCGCGATTTCATCTCATCTAAAAATATCCGTACCGCGCTAAAATACATAGCGTGACATAATATTTATGTAAAATAAATATATTTTTTATTCGTTTTTTAACCCCACACATGTAGCAGGAAGATATGTTTCATATTCGCTTCAAACGTTCCCAGCGGGAAAGACCCCGGGCTTGATATCTCGCAAGAAACTGAACATATTATAGATGCTCATATTGCATGCTCCTGAAGCGAAAAATATACACACTCCTCTGTGTAAATGGGGGAAACGGACCGTTCGTAATGGAACATTTTCCAGACTTTTTATAAAATGAGTATTCAATAATAATTCAGTGTTGTCAATGAATAAGGGGATGAGTTCATGATAATATGTACAATTGAGGCGGTTGGCGCAGTGCAGCAATCGGTATTCTGTGTCGCCAGTTCGATCCCCGCACGGTAGAAATATGATGATATATGCCGTGTGGTGCCAGCTAAGAAAACCACCACCCCATCTCATCCCGTGGGTATCGTAATAGGCGACTATGGGATTAGCCTGAGGATAGGCAGCAGCGTCCTTCGAATACATTTATAAGTTTACTGCGATCGCCAACCCGTTTGCCAAGCGTAGCGATTATGGCAAACCCCCTAATAGGTCTACAACACAAAACCATACCGGTCGTTGTGATAATCTTTCGAGGAGGCATCGTGCCAGCGGTGGACGTTTATCGGCTGAAATAATGATGATGATGATGTCTGTAAACTGAACGTACTAACTATACAGGAGAAATTTTATTATGGGACAATATTATACCAAAAAAATACACAATATAATTAAAGTTTATTCTATTAATCTTGGTGTTAATAATAACATTATGTATATCAATTATTATTATTGGCGTCAATTATATAAAAGATAACTATCAATTATTGTGGTATTATTGACTGGTCCCCTCTTCTTTGTTACCACATAGTTATTTTGTTCGGTATTTAATCGGTGATTTCTTTTTAATTACCCTACCTGGTCATAACATTCAACATCTTGAATTATAACTCTCTGCGCGTAAGTTTAAAGTTAATAAAAAAATTGACGGCACGGTTGGTGCAGAAGCTGATACAGTCGGCTGCTGCGCGCCGGGTCAGGGATTTTTTTCTAAATATTTGTATGATCTGCAGATGACTGTTCCGGGTCTAGGTGTATTTTGCGTTACGAGGACCTGGGTTCCCCCTTCGGTGCCGTTTTTATGTCTGTAAACGCATCCACGAAATAGGAAAAATACTAGTGCGGTGCAACGACTTAAAAAAAACAAGTAAATAAATAAACAAAGCTTTGTACACAACGTTCATTTGACATTTAGTCTTAGAATTAACATTAAAATACATTATATTAGCTATCTGTTTGTTCGGTTTTATAATAATATACCTAAACTGATCTGGCAGTTGGGAAGTTTACATCGCACGTCATATCGATTCTCATAAAAAAGCATATTGCAGAATGAAATACTATGTTGACAATAGGCTCATGTGGCGTTAGTTCTTTTCTGCATATGTGGCTTCCCTGGAAACCAAATACATCTGAAGTAATATTTGCCTTGTATAGCTGCCATATTTATCTTTTATCAATGTATAGATAACTGTTTTAAATACTTTGTAACAAACAGATTTGTAAAACACATTGAGAAAAAATGACAAACGCAGACCAGACCCTGAGTTCCTTTCAACATTTCTTCTCAGAGGTTTTCATCTAGCGAAATGCCCTCCGTACTTTCAATATGACGTGCAAAATTGTCTGTTAGGACCTATTTACTGATTAAATTATTCTTATCTATTCTAATTAGATTAATATGGCACTTATCTGTGTGATACACTAATCGGTAATCCGATAGGTAATCGTTAAAAGGTTAACCCTAGAAAGATAACCTTATTTTGTGGTACGTTAAAGATAACCTAAGTCATTTTGACGTAAGGATACGGGCACATATTTCGTATAATATCTAAAATAATTATGCTACATGGGTGTTATTGTAATAAAATTAAAAAGATTTTTTTATAGCTAAATATAGAAAGCAAAATAAGGCATTTACACACACACACTTTATTCCTTGCAATCTGGGATTCCCTAAGTAGTCTTCCCGAGGGCTCGATATCGGTTTCCCAGGGTTCGACATAAACAAAAACTGATTTTGGGGGTGGGCAAGGTCTAAAAATTGACCCCCTATTAATTAACACAAGTTCTTATTTAAAACTTTCAAGATACTGTATTAGTTGTGTTACGTGTACCAACTTGTTATTAGAATGACTAATATTTTAGTAGGAATAGGAGGATTGGGAACTGGTAAGTATTTTGTATCAACAGGAAAAAACTAGAGATTTTTAATGTAATTTGGCTGTGGGGGTCTGAGGTACCCGTTCATTTTGGAAAAGAGTCTCTTGCCCAAAATAGTTTGGGAAACCCTGCTTTAAATTGACCGTCCTCAGACCTCTTCATTATTTTTTTTATCTTGAAAATTTGACTTTTTGTAATTCTTTCAGTCTCCTTTTTCATGTGGTTAGCGGCCAGCCTTGTGTCAGAGTTGTTTAAGTCGCCTAAAGGCCTCCAAAGTTGGCTTGACAACTGTCATCTGATGAAAACCGGGACTGACGATTTTACGTGTCTTCCGAAGCTCGGAGACGCTCAACTCAAATACCAGTGTGTGGTTACCCATCCATAGACTGACTGGGTCAACGATTACTTAACCTCTCCGATCGGTGAGTCTTACTGCCTATGAGCGCCATATACTTGCATTATTATTAATAAAAATACTGTCCGCGTGTATTAATCGTTTAGCACCATTACATCTCCTCCCGTGGATGTCGTGAAAGGCGACAAAGGGACTCCAGAAGGACGGGCAACAGCGTCCCTTCTGTTGAACAGTAGCCATACTGCACTCACCAACCCAGCGCCAAGCGTGGTGAGTACTGGCAAATTCCCGCCAAAACTATGACACAATTGTGGAAATCTATAGGGAAGACCTTCGTTCAGCAGTGGACGTACTTTGACTGATATGATGATCGAAACAGTAAAAAACGCTAACAAAAAAGTGTGTGAATCAGAATTAATGAGATTTCACAAGTTCAATGGAAGGCGTTCATTCATTGTTGCATGCAATTAAATCATTGTGTATAACCACTGTTCAATAGCTGGAATTTCCGTGTTAGTGTCATAATGTAGTATGAGTCATTTTTACTTAACATGCACTCTTAACAAGTACTCTTGAGTAAAGTACTTAACACGTTGCTAGACTGTTTGACAACGGCATGACACGGCGTAAATCCAAACTTAAACAGATAAAAACTCTGATGTTGACGAGCGTATTGTCGTATTACTGTTGACTGCTTCAGCGCTTAAAGGTTATACTGTCCTTCAAATGTGTAATACTAGGTAAGCGGTGAGGACTCTCGGGGTCCCCCGGGATGACGGCGGTGCGCATGTGGTTACGCACCGCCGTGTGCGCAGCACAGCGCATAACCAGGTTTCGGGGGAATCCTTTACATACCCCCGAGAAGTGCCTGGGGAGTGGCCTCTTCACAGTCGCCTTCCCTCCACTAGAGGGGGTGACCGCTTTACAGTCCTCCCCTCCGAGATGTGCCTAAAGGCGTGGCACCAGTGCGTGGCTCTAGATAGAGATTTTTCGAGTTCCTGGAGCCTCCTTACGGTGCTGAAGATGACCCCACGATAAAAATGATAGTGGTCACCAATTCGTCTGCCAAACTTGGTTATTATTTACGAGTTGATGGCTCCTAAAACGAATCCAAAATATTTACGATAGAAATTGGCATGTTTGAAGAACAATTTCAATATTTTTATTCCAACTAGGGATAATCGACCAAACCGGTCCAGACGTGACAAGTCATGGGTCGATTACAACACAGAAATCTATAAGGAATCGAACTCAAGACTACAAATTTCTACTACTGCGGAATTTCACGATAGATTCCTACGTTGAAAATAGTTTCCGTGAAACATTTAACAGTAGAATTCCGGTGGTTTTAGCCGGAAGGAGTCCGGCATACCCCTCCGCTCTTTCCTAGAGCGGAGGAAGTACATGATGTATTTCCACAGGACCAATAAAAAAAGGACTCACTGGGTTGCGCAGAGTTTGCGTGCTCATACCACTCAACATCGGAGCCGAAGGACGTCCACAGCTAAACAAAAGACCCCATAGAATTACACAACGACTGGTCACATATACCACTCGCATCCAAGAATCGCATCAAAGAATTGACCAAGTCGTCTATGTCTCGTTTAAAATATCCTTCAGATAAAATCCCCTTATCATTTATAATAAAATACTTTTAAACGGATATTTTTTTAACAACAGGATTCTATACTTGTGGTACCTGCCAACAATCTTCCCTATTAAAATTAGGATGTTTTGTTCAAATATCATCAGCATCACGAACCATTCTTGGTACATATCGGTTCTCTTTCGCGAGGACTTGAGCTCAAGAAACGAAGAAAATGGTTGGCATTGTCTAAGGCATGTTCACACACTGCAGACTTTGTGATGTGTCTATGCTTGACGTCAGCTATAATAATAATAATAATAACGGGAAAGCATAATAACGGGGAAACCCGCTCCGAGTCTTCGAGACGCGCGATGGTGAAACCAGTGCCGCACCTCTCTTCACCCCTAGCCAGTCACACCGGTGTTGCTCCTTGTTGCCTGTAGTGGTGGCCATTTAGGGGACCCATCTTGTGAGTGGCAAGTCACCGTCTGCCACAGAATTTCACTTTTAAGGTTGAAAGGCAGACGGCGTTGTTTCCGTTTTTAGAAGTATATAATCCATTTAACACCCGTTGCAATAGACCTTATAGTTGTAGTTTCCAGCTTATACAATAGTTTTACACCTCCGGGGACAATCTGAGACTGCATTCAGCATCAGCTATGCGTTCTTTTATTCTGGTGGCTATACTACGCTTTGTCAGGAGTCAACCTTGTGGACCCCTGCATCTTGTAGAGGAATGTGACACTTCACCGGTATGATAAGTTGGCTGATCTTCTTATGCAGCTTGAAGTAGGTTTTAATAGAAGCTCGCTTCAAAGTATGACCAATTCTATCGGTGACTCACTAAATGAATGGTAAAACAGCAGATCTTCGATCAACCGTGGTGGGTTTTAAGCGGCTTCTGGGACGGGACTGTGGCGATCTCAAATTGTTAAGTTGGAGAACTAGGTAGGTCCCAGGTAGTCTGAGTCACAGATGCCTTGTGCTCTCTGTAACAAAGATTTAGCCACGGTAGCTACCTGACAAGGATGGTGGTGAGATTCACCGTTAAGGTACTTGCCTATATGGGTAGGTTTTATATACACGGTGTAACTAACAAAATGATCAGGATTATGGATGAGAAGTATGGCAAAAAGGCCCAGGATTTGTTATTCTCCAATTCCATAGTAAACTAAATATTACTGTGTATTGAAGTTAGGTGTCTCTAAATGTATAATATACGCGATTTAATCAGTTTAGAAGTGTATTATTATAATGATTAATAATCGCGAAAACCTAAGTGTTGTTTATTAACCTTTTACGATACCTACAGGTGTACACGGATATACCTAAAAATAACAGGTAGCGCCCACCATACCTATAGATCTACACAACGTTTCTGACAAATATAGTTTTTTTTTTTTATATAATTGCGTAAACCTAAACAGCAACGCGTTAAATTCCAAGATATCACATATCACGTTCTCGAATTTTATATGAAGTCATCGTTCGATCAATGCCAAATAAATGTGATCCAAGCTGCGTTAATTAAAGGAATCGATTCAAACTTATAAAAGGTTACCACGTCAGTTACATTCGTATTTATAGATCAGTTTGCATTTAACACATTTTTTACTAACAGACATTTTTGTTTTTTACATGTTGCATCAAGGACAAACAGGTTTACTTTACTTTATTTGCAATTACGGCTTCCGCAGGGTGATTTTCACAAATTAAGTTGCAATACATATCATTGTAAAGGTTCTCGAGTGGGGACCGCGCATCGGAAAACGCAGCGTGGGACGACCTCCAACGAGATGTATGGCTGACCTGACGAGGTTCGCTAGAAGCCGTTGGATGCGTGTGGCATGTGACCGGACTTTGTGGAAGTCAATGGAGGAGGCCTTTGTTCAGCAGTGGACTTCCTTTGGCTGATGATGATCTACAATTACATATTTATCTTCAGAAAGCAGTCTTTATGTAAAACTACCGTGCTATTAAGTTGCCGTGTGGTGCCTGTTAAGAATAGCACCAACCCAACTAGAGTAATATAAAATTCGACTAAGGATTAGCCGGAGAATAGGCAACAGCGTTCTCCGAGTACATAAATTACAACCCAACTGCGATTGCCAACCCGCCTGCCAAGAGTGGCGATTATAGCAAAACCTCCGAATGGGCACACCACACAAATCCAGACGGTCATGGTGACAATATGCGGGGTAGGCATGTCCAGCCGTGAACATTTTTCAGCTGAAATTATCAGCGTATGTGATTTTGACGTAAAACTGATAAAAATACATCAGTGTAAAATCACCGCATAAATAAAAATTATCGATTTTATCGTCAACATAAATTTGCATACTACCCTTTCGAGCTACCAGGAGTGCATATCTTTGAAAAGGGTAAATGATTTAATTATGCGAGCTAAAGTGTTAGCGCGCCACTTAATTTGATAGCCGGCGACACCTATATGCAAATGATACGTTACGACTAATTGAATATCTTTGTCCCAAAATGTTTGGGGCTTTCTCGATGACTTTTGGTCCCCTCCGCATTAGTTAAAACATTCAAATGTAATCTAACTTACTTCAATATCAATATATATGAATAAGAATATATGAAGTGCTGGTGTCATCTCTTGGAAATAGAAACTGCAAAGTATAAGGTTTACATGTCACACGTTGAGAATCATAATAAAGTATAAGATTTGGTCATAGAATTGTACTCCCTTAACCTGCATGGGTCAGACAGGAACAAGAACAAATATTTATTCCTTTTCTGACTCAGACATGACGTAGGACATAAAATTTTATAAAATAAAATATGAAATCCAAAATCAACAACTGCCAAAAGGTGGGTCTCATCCGGACATACAGGAATAGTTCCATCGTTCAGGGTATTGCAGTGGCGATACGTAAAACAACTTCTTCGACATCCTTGTATGACTTATTGGTTAGCACTGAAAAATACCTCTGTGTTGTGGCTAACGTTACAACATAGTATTATGCTGAGTGTTAACCTGTTTGACACAATTTAGACGTGCATCAGCAGACTGCTATTTTTTATGATTGTTTTCTGTTCTTTCTCATTTTTTATTTTTATTCTATGGTCAATCGTTCTAGTTTCTGGTTTTTATTGTAAGTTGAGTGTAGATTTTAGTTTAATTAATTTGAATGTTCCGATGCGTGTTTTGTTGTAGTAATAAACTTTTCTTTCTTTACTTACTTACTTAACTAGTATACGTGACATCGTAACTAAACCTATTATCATGTATGCAGTACACGAATCTGGAACCCTCACCGTTAGAATTTTGCAGTTTGACGGTGAGTCTACTTTAGCTGATTTGGCTTTTCCAATATATCTGTGTAGAATCAACAAAACTAAATGATGAACAGTCAGATGTCAAAACTGGTAAGTCATGTGTTATGTTAACATTTGTGAATAGTTCAGTAAATTTGTTTAACTATGCATAATTTACTGTTGACTGCACTTTCGATTATGTCTCATCAAATTCAGTCCCATTTTCTCGGTCATTAACTGAGATGATTGAACTGTTACGGAGTCCAGAGGTCATCCTCAAAGGCTTTCCACATACAAAACTTAGATTTTCAGTAATTATGGTCAATAAATGCTCAATTAAAATTATACAAATACCCAAACCTAAAACAACAACATAATATTATTATCCGAAACAGACTCGTAATAGCCGGTTTTTTTATCAATTTTAAAATAACAGGCTAATGATACAGCCACGCCACGCCGCGCCACTATAAACATAATAACAAAATAGTATAACAAGGCAATTTTTTTTTCTATGTCTACATCGCCGTAAAACATCGTTTAAAAACTCGCTTGAGATAAAACATACCTACAATTCATGGGTACCGGTAGATATTTCTTCTATATTCACAACTATTTGTTAAAGCTATGTATTTACTCTCAACTCTGTTCTCAGTTCTGATATAGCGAAATGGTGGCCACAAAAAAAACTGAAGAGACGTTCGGCGTGTCCCATTAAATGAATTCAACCATGTTCATGTAAAAAAGAAAGTAATTAGTCTTTGAGCCCATCCCATGTAAGTCGCAACTGAGCTGCAACCATAAAGTAAGAAACATGGACCGCTAGTGAGCGGGCGATGGACGTATTTTTGCTTTGATTGATGATTAGGAGTCTTATCGAGAGTATTAACCCAACGGTGAACATCCAATAAAAGAGGTTTCGTCGGTGCAGCGTGTCTCACGAAATGCATATGTTTTTGCAGACCATTATGATATTGCTTCCAATTCTTATCATTATGCCTCTGCACTACACTGAAGAAAAGAATATGAAGTGACGCATTCACAATTCATCATGATCATCATCATATCATCCAAATAACTTCCACTGCTGAACAAAGGCCTCCCCACTATATTTCCACAACGAGCAGTCAATGTCGCCCGCATCCAATGACTTCCGGTGACCTTCATCAGGTTGTCTTTCCACCTTGTTGGCGATCATCCCACAATGCGTTTTCCGGTGCGCGGTCTCCACATCGGTCATCAGTTCTACGAGCAACGTAAATTTGCCACTTTAGTTTACTAATCCTTTCAGCCATGTTGGTAACTTTAGATCTTCTACGGATCTCCTCATTTCCTCTTCGATCTCGTAGAGAAATACCAAGCATTTCTCTCTCTCTAGCTAGCTAGGTGACCGAGAGCTTTCTTATCCACAATTCGCCGATATAAATATTTGTGTGACGCGTTTATGCACCAATTAATCCCTCTTTTACCTTGTCGAAATCCTCTTGGATATCCTCCACCCTAAAGAAGATGGAGGAGTGTGCCGGACTCTTACAGGCTAAAACTACTACAGTGTTCCTTTATTCTACCTTATGCCGTCGACGCAATTCCGTGTGGACATGGGATTAAGAATATAGGACCACTCCATCTCCTCCCGTGGATGTCGTAAAAGGCGACTAAGGGAATCTAAACCAGAGGGATGCAGCGTCCCTTCTGTGAAACGGTAGCCATACTGCGCTTACCAACCCGCCTGCCAAGCGTGGTGAGTATTGGCAAATACCCCCCAGAATGATGACACAGTTGTGTAAATGGGGAAGACCTTTGTACAGCAGTGGACGTATAAATGGCCGATATGATGCGGTAACCGCTCGCGCATTCAGGCAGGTATTGGTTAGACTTTTAATTTAGTGGATGCCATTCTTCTGTGTGGCCGGTTCAGCCGCACAACTATCTAGAGAGGGGTGAGTGGAACATAACGCAGAACCATCATGGGCCCGTGTCTGATAAGGAGAAGTACTGTCCGAAGTCCGCCACCCACAGGCCTCTCACGAAGGCCGGAGAACGACAAGCGCCCTCCAGCACCCAGTACGTCTTCTACTAAAGGCGAATGAGGTGGTCTCCACCTTCTTCTTATTCCACCAACTCTATGCGTACCCCTTGTAGAAGGAGCCGACAGCTATTATCCACCACCACGACCCGAACCGAGAAATCACCACTTTCGACCCCTGCAATGAGATCACGAATCACGTCATCCAAGCTGGTCACTTCTCCAACGTATGCTGCACCCTGTCGTCCGGGAGTCTCCGCAGTGATGACAACCTGGCATCGCCTCCCGACGTATGCAACACAGATAGTTACTGAAACATCCATATCACGAGAGTGTCTGCGTTATCCGGTAGGTCAGTCGCCATTGCCCACACCAAGCGACCCAAGAGAAGACGGTAGCACGCATGTGGTCACGCGCTGCCGTGGGACGCTTTGGGGGATCCTTTACAATCCCCCGGGGGGGTGACTGCTTTACAGTCACCCTCTCCGAGATGTGCCAATAGGCGTGGCACCAGTGGGCGGCTCTAGTGTGATCATACGAGGACCTGGAGCCTCCCTTACGTGCCGAAGATGACCGCCGGTAGGAGTACTATATATAGGATACCCCTTCGTCCTTCCCCGGGGCGAAGGAAGTTCATGAAGAATTTCCACTGAACACCAATAAAAAAAAAGGTCAGTCGCCATGCCAACTTTCTAGTCACTCCTTCATGAGGGGGTCATAATTACTGCTATCGCGGAGTGTCCTATCAACATGTCCCTAGCGTTACTTAGAGAGTATTTTTTTTAGCATTGTTTTAGTTCTAATCGTCTAGAGGCAATCATAATTATCATGTATATGATTTCGAACGTATTTCTTGCTATGTTATTGACGCACGCAGGTATTTGAACTTTCGATCATAAGGTCGCGAGTTCAAAACGAAACCGTTGAACTACTGCGGTGAACCAGTCCTAAGAGTTCGGTTGGCTAAATTGGAAAGGTTGACAGAAACATTAGAAATGCATCACAAATTGCAGGCAGTTTTAGAAAAAACTATCTTCTACCTATCTATTTTCTACCGCTACCAACGAAGGAATTTTATATTTTTGTGCGAGTTTTCTTTGAAGACTGATAAAGTTTTAATTGATGCTTAGTACTGTCGGTGTTGACGTCGTACAGCTAAGTTTAGCAATAAACAATCATACAAATTGCACTAGATACTATAAAACAAATACCTATTGTCTTTAATTTTATACTGTCATATAAACTTTTGATTTTAGGCATTGTATGCCCATACAGGTTTACTTCAGCTACAAATGCTCCAATGTTGTATGATTGATTTTCATAGCCTACTAGATTTAAGCAAAATGGATAAAACAACAATTTTGGAGTCAATTTTTCAACTGTTTTAGTATATATCTCTCTTAACTGGTTTATAATACTCTGCAAGGAGTAATCCGGTCTTTAATAAAGGTAACGTCAGGATTTTATACGCATAGGCCCTTAAAGTATTAAAATTATAAATTATAAAGGTAATGGAAATGGAATGCCAACCGGAGACTTCACGGCTGCACTGTAGAAATACAGTAATGAAGGTCCCCGGTGGTGTAGAATGTATTGTATGAGATAAAAGCTACAATGAAATGATCTTTACGAAATGAAATGAAGTTACCTATATTTCAGCAAGTAGGTTTCAAGTAACACTTTTACTGGGCAATAAACTAAAATAGAACCGGCATTTCGTACTGACTGCCTCTGAGAAGAAATGCCGAAACAAACTCAAAATTAAAGGTTTCTAAATTCTCTTCTAATAAAATGTAGGGCAATGAATTTCTGTGTCAGACGGTGAGCCGACACTCACAATATGGGCCCCATAAGTGACTACCACCTCAGATGAAACGGAACAACACGCCGCGTGAGTAATTACGTATGTCGCAAACGATTAGCGACAGGCGTAAAGCGCGCAGATGTCACAGTCGTACGCCATTTTGGTATTACGTATTTGCCGATAGCGATTAAACAAGCGAAGATCTCTGACACACACTCTGCGGGGCGATCAATGAACATAAAATTGCATCCTGGCCTTTAAATTGCAGGCGATTTGCCACCGGTGGATCATTGCCTGCGCAATAGCTGCTGTCATTGTTTTTAGCTAATCAGGATGCGGGTGTCACCGACACAAAGTTGGGTGAAGTCATGGCCACGGCTCGGCGGAATATTAAGCTTGCTGACCACGGCATCGGTCCGGACACCGTGACCATCAAGCGGTTAGCCAGCGGCGGAATAGTGCTTTCCGTCGCTGGCGAGGATGGCGGTGCCAAGGCCGACAGCTTGGCGCGCCAAATGCGGGAGGTGCTCACCCCCATATATGACGTGCATATTGCGCGTCCTATTAAGATGGCGGAGTTGAGGGTGTTGGACCTGGACGACGCCGTCACCAAATTGGAGATCGCAGAAGCCATAGTGGCTGTGACGGCGTGTTTGCCCGAGGATGTCAGGGTGGGCGAAATTCGCCGCTCACCGATGTCTTTGGGCACGGTCTGGGTCCGGATCCCACTGGAGGCGGCCAAGAAGCTGGCGTCTACCTGCCGCATTTGCGTCGGTTGGACGTCGGCCAGGGTCGAGGTGTTGGCGGCACGGCCATTACAGTGTACAGTGCTTCCGATGCCTCGAACTCGGGCATGTGCGCCTCCGGTGCACCACACACGGCGGGGTTGACCGCAGCGATCGGTGCTTCGGATGTGGCAGCCAGGGCCACAAAATACGTGAATGCACGGCGCGGACAAAAAACTGTCCGTTGTGCTCGGACTTCGGTCTTCCGGCCGAACACAGACTAGGCTGCAATTCTTGTGCGGCTCAGAAGAGCAGGAGGGGAAAACCAGCCCCCCTTGCTCCGGCCGGGAGGCCGACGACGCCTGCGCTGGCAGCACCGATCGCACGCTCCGGCTCACTGGAGGCGATGGAGGCCAATTAAGGGTCCTCCAGGGCAACCTAAATCACTGCCGCAACGCACAGAATCTGCTGCTGCAGACTGTTGCGGAGTGGTCAGTTGCCTTGGCGGTTGTGGCGGAGCCCTACGGCGTCCAGGAACACCCTCGCTAGTTCGGGGGCGCCGGGGACTCCGTCGCTATATATTGGTCTGGAGCTGAAGGTGAGCCGCCCTGCTCCCTGTTGGACAGGGGGCAGGGCTTTGTCGTAGTAGAATGGGGACCTCTGGCAGTAGTGGGCTGCTATATCTCCCCCAACGTGTCCCTCGCCGACTTCGAGGGATACCTGGACGGGGTGGCGCGCAGCATTCACTGTAAGTGCTTGCCCCGTCCAGTGCTCGTCCTGGGGGACTTCAACGCTCATTCTAGAGCTTGGGGCAAACGTCGGGACGGGCCGAGGGGGAGGATAATGCAAGACTGGGCGGCGTCACTTGACCTCCGATTGCTGAATCGGGGGTCCGTTAGCACCTGCGTTCGGTGGCAGGGGGAGTCGGTCGTGGACCTGACATGGGCGGCTCCTTCTGTGGCCCGCATGGTGTCGGGTTGGCGAGTAGCGGAGGAGGTGGTCACACTTTCGGACCACCGCCACATAATGTTCGACGTGGCCCTCCGCACGCCTTGCCCGAGCCGTTCTAGTCCCAGCCCACGGTCGCGGCGTTGGGCCCTCACACAGCTGGATCGCGAGTTGCTCGTCGCAGCTGCCAACGTCGCGGCCTGGCCAGAGGTTGATCAAGGGATCTTGCCCGATCCAGAGGAGGAAGCGTCCTGGTTCCGGGAGACGATGACGTCAATATGCGATGCATCCATGCCCCGGGCCAGGCGCTCCCGGCGTACGGCAGTGTACTGGTGGTCGGATGAGATCGCGCAGTTGCGCGCGGTCTGCCTGGCCTCCCGCCGCCGGTACCAACGATGCCGACGCCGACACAGCGCTACAACCGGAGAGACTGACGAGGCCTATGTGGCCTACCGGGCGGCCACGCTGGCGTTTCAGACCGCCATCAGCGAGGCGAAGGCTCGGTCCTGGAGCGAACTCCTGGAGGGACTGGACAGGTGTCCGTGGGGGAGAACCTACCGAATGGTAGTGGGCAAGTTACGCCCCTTTGTCCCCCCCCGTGACCGAAACCATGACCCCGGATTTGCTGGAGAGAGTACTTTCAACGCTCTTTCCAGCGGTCCGGGACCATCCTGGTCCCTCTCCACCCCCGATTGCCTCGGACTGGGCCGAGGAGTTGGGGGTTTCGGAAGGGGAGCTGGGCCGAGCCATTGGCCGCCTAAAGAGTCGCAACACCGCACCGGGTCCGGACGGCATTCCGGGCCGTGCGTGGGTGTATGCACTGCAGTCTCTTGGGGACCGCTTGAGGCGGCTGTTCACCAGTTGCCTCCGTAGTAGTGTGTTCCCGTCCGGCTGGAAGGAAGCCGGATTGGTTCTCTTGAAGAAGGAAGGAAGGGCTGCGGAGTCTCCCTCTGCATACCGTCCCATTTGCCTGCTTGACGAGGCTTCGAAGCTATTCGAAAGAATAATTACCCGAAGACTCGTCGAGCACCTGTCGCGAGTTGGCCCCGACCTGGCCGAAAGTCAGTATGGCTTCCGGCAGCGGCGGTCCACCATTGACGCGATTCTTCGCGTCCGCTCGCTGTCGGAACAGGCAGTGTCTCGGCGGGGTCCACCTGGCGGTCAGTCTAGACATCGTCAACGCCTTCAACTCCATCCCGTGGGGCGCTATTAGGGCGGCACTAGTCCATCATCGGTGTCCGCCCTACCTGCAGGGCATCATAGGGGCCTATCTGCGTGATAGGCACATTCGCTACGTGGGTAGGGACGGTAGCGTAAAGCGGAGGGAGATTACGTGCGGGGTTCCGCAGGGGTCAGTTCTCGGCCCCCTTTTATGGAACCTCGCCTACGACGCGGTCCTGCGTGTTGTTCTCCCCGCGGGCGTCAGCTTAGTCTGTTACGCTGACGACACTCTGGTGTTGGCCAGTGGGGAGTCCTTCGAGGGAACCATCCAGCTTGCGGACCCAGCGGTGGCAATTGTCGTGGCCAAAATCCACGCCCTGGGTCTGCGGATAGCGCCTCAAAAAACCGAGGCGCTATGGTTCCACAAACTGCCGAGGAGCAGAGAACCACCCAGTTCGTGGATACGCGTTGGTGACGCGCGAATCGGGGTGGGCCGGTACATGAAATACCTGGGGCTCACCCTGGACAGTCGTTGGGGCTTCGAAGAGCACTTTCAGCGCCTTGTCCCCCGAGTCGAGAGGGTAGTGGGTGCACTACACCGGCTGCTGCCCAATCTCGGGGGACCATGTGAGGAAGTTCGCCGTCTCTACGGAGGGGTTGTGCGGTCCGTGGCCCTCTACGGGGCGCCTGTATGGTCAGCTCGACTGTCAGGTGCCCAGCGCTGCAGAACCAAAATTCACGGTCTGCAGCGCAGAGTGGCTATCCGGATCGCACGAGGATACCGAACGGTGTCCTACGAGGCGGCAACTCTCCTGGCGCGTTTTCCGCCTTTCGACATCCTGGCGGAGATGGATGCGTGGGTCTACGATCAGACACGCTCCCTCCGCCAGAGCGGTGAAAACGCGCCTCCAGGGGCGTTGGACAGGCTGCGGCGGCTGGCTCGGCGACGCGCACTTGTAAAGTGGCGTCACCGCCTGCGGATGCAATTTGCGACCAAGCGCGTCGTCGAGGCAGTCCTGCCGGTCTTCGGAGCCTGGCTCAGCAGGAGCGAGCGCGTCACCTATCGCCTGACGCAGGTGCTCACCGGACACGGTTGTTTCGGTGCGTACCTGCACAGGATAGGACGCGAAGCCACGGCACAATGCCACCATTGTGATAGCGACCAGGACACCGCACAGCACACGCTCGAGGCGTGCCCTGCGTGGGCCGCCGAGCGGCGGATCCTGGTCGATCGGATCGGGCAAGATCTCTCTCTGCCAGCAATGTCAGCAAGTGTCGGCTATGTTGGCAGAGCATGAAAACTGGAATGCAGTGGTCTCCTTCTGTGAGAGTGTCATGCTCCAGAAGGAGACTGCAGAGCGGGATCGGGAGAGGGCCAATCCCGCTCGAAGAAGAAGGAGACGGCGCCGGGGTAACAACCGCCCTGGCGCCTAACTCCGATACGCCTGAAAAACCCTGCCATTGCTATAAGGTGGGGACCTCTGGGTTCGCGGGTGCGTAGATTGGGGAATCTGCGTGCCCACACCAAGCGACCCAAGAGAAGACGGTAGCACGCATGTGGTCACGCGCTGCCGTGGGACGCTTTGGGGGATCCTTTACAATCCCCCCGGGGGGGTGACCGCTTTACAGTCACCCTCTCCGAGATGTGCCAATAGGCGTGGCACCAGTGGGCGGCTCCAGTGTGATCATACGAGGACCTGGAGCCTCCCTTAAGTGCCGAAGATGACCGCTCCAGTGGTTTTAGCCGGTAGGAGTCCGGCATACCCCTTCGTCCTTCCCCGGGGCGAAGGAAGTTCATGAAGAATTTCCACTGGGCACCAATAAAAAAAAATAAAAAAAAGGATGCGGGTGTCAAAAGATACGGCACCTTCACGCGTCGCTATGACTCCGAGTGGGTTTACCCGTTATTATACCGTTCGACACTTCCACCCCGAGCATATAGCTCTGCGACTCACCTCTGATCAGCTAAGGCAAGCGTTGAGACTCGACTCTCTGGGGCATCTTATTAAGTTCTAAATTTAAATGTCTGGGTTACTACATAGTCTTCTTCTTAGTCCCAAGATTGTATTGGATCGTCTTCAATTCTCACTGAATACGTCGAAGCATCACATCAGTGATGTAAGATAAGTACTGACTCATTTTACACAAAATAGTAGAAGATACACACAGGTCAGAGAATACCGGCGTGGAATAGCAAGATTGTTGGTAGCAAGTGTTGCCTTGTTTCATACAATGAGTGACGATTACAGGAAGCCTAACCTCTAAAAATGACGCTGATATACGGTGTGAGAGGATTCAAGGAAAAATAGTATGTCAGCCCCAAAGTTCGACAACACACCCATGACTCCTCTGGTGTCACGGGTGTTTATGGGCGGTGATGGTTGATTAGGAGACCCGCACATATCTTTAAAAGAAGATATTTTTTGAATGAAGTCTTTTGACTTTGTCTTTGACTTTGAGCCGTTAACAATGTTTCAGCTATATATCTAAAAATCGGCACAGCACTAGCAGATATCGCAAGCGCGTGGGTCTTGAATAGTGTCAATTCGAGGCAATTTGAAACCCAAGCACTCGCGATTCTCGTGAGAAGTATGGTCTTGTGGGGTCGATATTGTAATTAGACGGCAGCTAAGTCGCAGGCATTTGGGTGACTCGAACATCTCTGACACAAGTTTGGCCTCTAATCATAGGAAAATAAGAAGACCTATTTAATATTTTAACACTCATTGCTACTTCATTACAAGATTTTATTTAACTTGCCTTGTTAGAATGGGTCAAATCATGCAACTGAATTTTAAAACAGTTATCCCAGCTGATTGAGCTGAAATTTTGTAAAGACGTGCAGTTTGGATGACCATGCATGGTTAGCTAAGTAACGTCATCCTAAATCCAATATGGCGGACCAGTTATTTTGATGCACCTCCATGTTAAGTATATAAAATGCAGGGTTTTCTGAGAAGAATACGAACATAATAAATAAAACCTTGTTCTTAAACTCTCTCGTTCTCGTCTTGATTTTTCTAAATTAATAATTGTATTTAGTTGCTCATTATCTTATCCGTGGGAATACCAGGAAGGAGTATAAACCAAAAGAAACATTTTCTTATATTTAATGTATTGCACTATATTATTCATGTATTTTACATCACATTTCTCCTAGTTTGGATCATTCCACTAAAACTCTTTACAGTTGAGTGAGATGACAGAGAATTTAAGCAATACTTGACACAGTTTGGCAGTTATAGGCTATTAGTACTATAGCGTCATACGTTCGTTGTTTCAAGCGTAGTTTTGATCCAGTCTAGATATTTCGCAACTGAAGTGTATACTCCCGGCCACCCGTCTCTGCCGCAGCCATATCCGAAGGAAACTATACCAACAGTCTCCCAGATGCCTTCAGGTCTTCTTTTCATTAAGGGTCCACCCGAATCTCCTCTGCAGGTATCTTGAGCAAAGGCTCCACCAGCACATAGTTGGTCGTCAACAAGCGCAGCCCCAACCGTTTTGTATTTGGCGATGCATTCTTCCTTGTCGAACATTGGTACACCAAGCTTCAGTTTAACGGGGCTGTTGCGACCTAGAAATGGAATAACATACTATTATTACTACTTACATTATTGTTTAGAAAATAAAAAAGGTTTACGCCATTAGCTACTCTGCACTTGGACTCAATTAACACGGATACAAGTGCGTTCCTCCCTCAATAAGTAAATGAAAAACACATTCACTCTATAGATGCTAAAGTTTAAGAGTTAAGTGCATGGAACTGGTCATCATCAGCCTATATTGGTCCACTGCTGGACATAAGCCTCTTCTAGCGTGCGCCACAACACCCGGTCATCAGCATTCCAGCTGGACTCAGCAACCTTCTTCAGCTCGTCCGTCCATCTAGCCAGTGGGAGTCCCACACTACGTTTACCCAAACACGGTCTCCACTCTAGGACTCGTCGGCTCCATCGGCCATCGATCCTTCGACAGACGTGACCAGCCCACTGCCACTTCAGCTTACCAATTTGTTGTGCTATACCGATCATTTTGGTCCTCATCTCGGATTCTATCCTTTGGTCGTCTGGGAGAAAATACCTATGGCATTAAGACAGCCCTTGTAGTTTGTATACTGTTTTACGTTAAGCATAAATATATAAATGAACTGTGTGATTCATATTTAGTATACATATGTTCAATGCCTACTGTAAATCCGTAAGATTTTGCTGAAATTGTGTTTTTTGGTAGGTATTGACCCAAGCTCTCACCCCCTGCAGTATGTCGTGCTATTTACTGGACACCCTGTATAAAAATTCCGTGTAGTGTCCGGATTAAGAATATAGCACCACTCCATCTCCGCCCGTGGATGTCGTGAAAGGCGACTAAGGGACTCTAAACTGGATGGGTGGGCAGCAGCGTATACTGCGCTCATCAACCCGCCTGTAAAGCGTGGTGAGTACTGGCAAATGCTCCCCAAAATAACGACACAGTTGTGAAAATCTATGGGGAGGCCTTTGTTCAGCAGTCGACTTCCTATGGCTAATATGATGATGATATTAAATAAATTATACAATGATCCTAACTAACCTCGATTTCCCAGATGTATGTACTTGATTAATAAAAAAATATTACCTACAGAGAAAACTTGTTTACAAACAAGTTTTCCCTAATTATTTCTCTGAAGAATTCTATTTTCTGTTCGATACAACAATAAAATAAATTACTAAAACAGCCTGTTTATTGACCTTGAGTCTAGAATTGTACGTAAAACCCGGCTGTATTCCAAATGATTATGAAGTCCTCATTCTTAGAACATTAGTCAGAGGCGGAATAGCACAAAATCAATAGTATTGTGTACGTACCGTTAAGGGTTTTTCCCCAGCCAGCAACGAAAAGGTCGTCACCGGTAAGCAGGCGCACCTTGTTGTCCACTAAGCAGATGGGCTGGACATAATCTGTGATAAAAAACATCTGTGTAAATATCGGTTAATACAGTCATTAAAAATTTGTTCTCGATTAAGCTAGCACCTGAAGTGTACTTGCTATTGTTGGCAGCGGCAACTATTGATGTATAGCAACTCAGCGTACAGTCTATCGTCGTTTCAGACCAATAAAGTCCACTGCTAGACACAAGCCTCCCCAAAGATCGCCACAACGACCGGTCTGGGCGCGTTGTGTGCTCATTTGGAAGGTTTTGCCATAGACGCCATGCTTGGCAGGTGGGTTGGCGTTCGCAGTTGAGTTGTTAATGGACTCGAAGGACGCAGCTGCCCATCCTCCGGTTAATCCCATAGTCGCCTTTGATGACACCCACGGGATAAGATGGATTGGTGCTATTCATAGCCGGCACCACACGGCCGGTCACAGTCCATCATCATATCAGCCAAAAGACGTCCACTGTTAAACACTGTCTCCCTATAACCCATTAACTGTCACAGACAGACATAATAAAAAAAAATTGTGTCCCGCGGCTGCCGGCAATTAACAGGTAAGAAGATAAACGACGGCTACGTGCCATGTGTCAACAGTTTGGGGGGAATTTGCCAGTACTCACCACGCTTGGCGGGCAGCTTGGCTACTGTTCCACAGTAGGTATGCTACTGTCCATCCCTCTGGTTTAGAGTCCTTTAGTCGCCTTTTACAATATCCACGGGAGGAGATGGAGTGGTACTTCATTTTTAATCCGAACGCTGCACGTGAGCGTACAGTTTCTGTACCAAAGTCGTGCTCGCGATGAACATATGTCGATGCAATCTTGAAATTGGTAGTTGCCGCAGCTAAAGGAAGCTAGTCAGTGCGAACGCTTGGTCGGCGGCATCTGCTTATTTTAGAAGGCCTGTAATTAGCGGCCGCTACTACGAGTGGATTCAGATGGTGAAGGACAAGTTGGTCTACCGCATATAATAGAAAAAGACAGAGGAATGAGAAAGAGAGGGAAAGGTTGCCTGGAGGGGTCATAGCGATTTTTCCTTACGTGACGATTTCTGCAAATTCTCCCTACTGTAAACCGCGTAAAAGAACTTCGTTCCAAAAATAACGTGTATAAAATAATATTATCCGCCTGTAAATGGGGCTATTGCATGGTCAAGGCCTGTTCCCTTAGACAGAAGGAAAACATTGATTACCCCACTCGCTCACTACCTGTTGACGATTACAGATCATTAGATCCAGCTTTATTCATGATGTTTTCCTTCACTTAAAGTCAATGGTATCTTAAAATACCCAAAGTTCATATGACACTAGAAAAAATCGCGTTGATACATGTCAAGTTTAGAACTCGCAACGTAGTGCTTAGGAAGCGAGTCCGTAAACCTCAAGGCTACCACTACATAGACAACGGCACGTGTGTGCACGGCACCGCGCCTCTCTAAAGTTAGGTGGGCCAGCCAGGCCGCACAGAGACGAGGCCCGTCAAACAGTGATGGACCAATACATGCCTGGGGTGCGGTCTAATACTGACAAAGCATACACCTCACCCCTAGCCAGAGGAAAGTAAAAGGACACCATGGGGCTTTAGCCGGCATGCCCCTCCTCCACCCATCCCAAGGCGGAGGAAGTCCATGAGGATATATGTATGTCCCCACGACCAAAAAGGGCCACTACATAGTGTTATTTTTTTAAGACGTTACCACATCCTTATTTGTCTTCTGTGTCATGGGTACACTTTACAGACATGAATCTCATAGGCACAAATGCCCAGACCTTAAAAAACGATCTACAGATTAGACAAACATTTGTTTCACGTGGGACTCGAATCTACGACACGTAGCACAGAAATACGATTGCGTTGCCACTACGCCAACCGTTCTGGCAATTGTATATAGCTATGCCGATAAAGAGAACAAGAAGTATATTTAAACTTACATGTATAAGTAGCTCGGCCCGCCATCCTCACAATACCGATGTCGTCCTTTCTGTTCTTGTTGTTGTCGGAGTAACCTAGATGAGGATGCGCAGACGCCACACGGATCTCTTGGGGCCGGTCAGCGCACACAGAGTCTACGCAGTCCACATCCTGCTGAACGTCATATTCACCCAAACGGACTGTTGATCTAAAAACCGATCGCCAATACTTAATACTTAAATATTGAATACATATGTAGATAACTGAGCCGGAGAAATACAGGAGCGATATTTTTTAAAATAAAAATACACTTGTGTAGTACTTATTACATATTTCTAGGTCTCTTATTGAACGTCTGGCTAGGTAGGTAATACCGCACTCCCAGGAAGACGGCGGCAGCGCGCTCGTGGCCACGTGCCGCCGCACAGCGCATAGCGGGGCTACGGGGATGATGTGCCTGGGCGGTCTTTTTACAGTCGTCTCCCCACCGCTATAGGGGGTGACTGCTATACAATCATCCCCTCCGAGATGTGCCTAAAGGAGTGGTACCAATGACAACCCTGGTGATTTTAGCTGGTAGGAGCCCGGCATGCCCCTCCGCCACCACAGTGCAAGATATCTAGTCTGCCGCCAGGCAGTAGTGTAACTTTAAACATTACTGTGTTCCTATTTGAAGGACACTGTAGCTACTGAAATTACTGAGCATAAGAGACTAAATACCTACTGTCACTAGGTGACGAGTGCAGTAGTTTGCCACGCAGGATTAGTCCTGGGTAGCATTGCAATTGTTATAGGCAGACATCACTCGCAACAGGCGAATTTACTTGCTGGCCTCATAACTAGGATGTATAAATCATCATCATATCGGACATATAACGTCAACTACTGAACAAAGGCCTCCCCCATAGATTTCCACAACTGTGTCATCATATTGGCGGGAACTTGCCAGTACTCACCACGCTTGGTAGGCGGGTTGGTAAGCGCAGATTGGCTACTGTTTCACAGAACGGATGCTGCTGCCCATCCCACTGGTTTACGACATCCACGGGAGGAGTTTCTTGCCAATTCGTGGAGTTTCTTGCCGGTTCTTCGCCATAGGATCAGCTAATTGGTACCGTGCAATTTAAATTCTGACGTTTCATAATTGGTTTATTTGAAATAAAAAACTTGACCTTTGACTTTTTTTTTTTGATATGGAATGGTGCTATTATTCTTAATCGGGACACCATACGGAAAGCTATGTATAAATAAAACCAAAAAATAATTTACTTTGAAGTCGGAAACGTTATTCATCATCATCATCATATCAGCCAAAGGACGTCCACTGCTGAAAGGCCTCCCCCATCGATTTTTACAATAAGCGGCTATATGCCACCCGCATCCAAAAACTCCCAGCAACCTTCACCAGGTCATCGGTCCATCTCGTTGGAGGTCGTCCCACGCTGCGTTTTTTTGTGCGCGGTTTCCACTCGAGAACCTTTTTACCCCAACGGCCATCAGTTCTACGAGCAAAGTGCCCCCGCTCACTGCCACTTCAGTTTACTAATCCTTTCAGTTATGTCGACAACTATAGTTCTTCTACGGATCTCCTCATTTCTGATTCGATCTCGTAGAGAAATACCAAGCATATCCATGGATGTCTGAGTGATCTTGAGCTTTCTTATGAGACCTATGGTGAGTGACCACGTCTCTGTCCCATATTTCATCACTGGTAACACACAGTGGTAATAAACTTACGTCGTGAGGCATTACTCCGAAGTTTCCCGAACGCTGCTCAGCCGAGTTGGATTCGACGATTGACCTCTTTCTCAACGTTATTCAATAATACATTTTGTAGGTATGATAAATATATTGCTTACATAACATGATCAACTATGAAATTTTTATTTACCATCCTGTGGTTTTAAAGTTGTTCACGTTTGTGCTACGAACCTTCGTAATTACAGGAAATCAGATATTCATATTCTATAAATACAACAAGACAGACACAAAAATATTATAAGTTTTCCTTATTATTATAACAATATTATTTGGTTTTCCTTAGATTAGAGGTAGGTGTTATTAAGTATACCTAAATTGTAGGGGGAAAAATATAGATATAAACCACGCCTGAACGCCGCTCTGAAGTTTTGAAGAGTTTGCGCAGGTCACTCACAGAGTGAAAGGGTGGGAAGGT
Organism: Diloba caeruleocephala; assembly: GCA_947459985.1. Classification (NCBI taxonomy): domain Eukaryota; kingdom Metazoa; phylum Arthropoda; class Insecta; order Lepidoptera; family Noctuidae; genus Diloba; species Diloba caeruleocephala. The sequence goes on from OX381611.1 coordinate 20,491,177, forward strand.
GACGCGCGGAATTGCCAAACCGTGCGCCGGACCAACTTGTGTCCCCACGCCAGCGTTATTATTCTTTGCCAGCGTTGGCAGACGGTGACGGCGAAAAGCGGAACATTCTTGAGGATTTCTTGACGGTGCGGCGGCGAAGCGGAGTAATCAAAGTCAAAGGCAAAGTCAAAATCAACTTTTTTTTTGGGCTTATCGCATACATTTCTGGGAAATGTGGTTGCTTAACCAGTAATTTCTGGCGAAGCCAAAAGAGGCCTCCAGCCAGACAAAGTCGACAGGCCGACCTGCCCCTAATTAAGTTGGGGGTTTTCAGTTTTGAAACCTATACAAATGTTTTACTTGAAAAGGGTCAAAATGACGCCTTCACCGAAAAAATCTGTAACCCTGCCCCACGCACATACGCATCGTGTTCAAAGTGACCGAAATGTTTGGCATCAAATAAATTGTATTGTTATATAAAATTGCTAATACCTCGTGTTGTAGTCAAAGTAAATTATTATATTATACATCAAAGAAGGTCTTAATTCAGTTTCACTGGTGTCCAAGATTTATAATTAAAACCGTCGTAACTAATGGATTTCACTTGATTTTCGTTAGGCCTGATTAATGTTAGGTTCCCATAGTTTTTATGGTCACATATTTTTGATTTATATTCACATCAAACTGAAATAGAATATAAATTCACATATAAACTGAAAATTTCGAAATATGTACAAAAATGTACTAGTTGTCGCAACGTCCTGGTAGCGTACTGCCTAAGATAGGTACATTAATAGGGACTTTTTTCTATGCCACCTGGTGACTAGACGACCAAGCTCGAAATGTTCGTTATTTTGTCTCTTATACTCAGTAATTTCACCAGCGACAGTTGCATTCTGAACGGACCACAGTAATGTTTAAAGTTTAAACGCTACTGCTTGGCGGTGAGTATCTGGCACTGCCGTGGTAGCTACCTAGCCTTTCTCCCACCTGTTTAGCTAAATGTGCGATTACACTATGAGATAATATTCGTTAATTTTCAATTCCTCCTATATTTTTTATATGCTTGCTTTTGCCTCGGTCAGCTTGACGTACTTTAAAAGCATTCAGCGACACCTTATTGGTGACCCAGTAAAAGCCAGCCATAGGCAAGCCATAAAAACAATAGTAGAAACCAATCAAATACTTAGGAGGGCTACTTACAAAGTCCCCACTTCTTTTTCAATGGCTCCGGTAATGCAGTGAGCAGCAGTTAGTACGTAGCGGTGGTTGAGCAGAACGCCTCCACACTGGTATGTAGTTGTACCCTTATCTGAATAGTAAATAGGCATCTTGTAAGCAAGTGGAAGATTAGGCCACTCTCAATCATCTCGTGGGTGTAGCTGCAGATATCTCTTGTGCGGTAAAACGTGGTGATTAAGGAAGAAATCCTTCATGATCATTGACTGCAAAAATATATTATGAGGCCCAAATATTCAGGACCAACAGGAGGGGTTAATTTTCCTATGTGGTGACCGGATTAAGAATACAGCACCACTCAATCTCCTCACGTGGATATCTTCAAAGGCAACTCGGGTACTCTAAACCAGAGGGATGGGCAGCAGCGTCCCTTCTGTGGAACAGTAGTCATTCTGCGCTCATCAACCCGCCTGCCAAGCGTGGTAAGTGCTGGCAAATTCGCCCCAAAATGACGACACACGGCATGCGACCGGTCTTAAAGGAAATCTATGGGGAGGCCTTTGTTCAGCAGTGGACGTTTTTTGGCTGATATGATGAGGAGTATTTTAGTGGTTTAACTGGATACACAGCATACTTGATATTGTAACTATAAATAAAGACGCAATTTGAAAACAAGTTATTATACAAATTAAGGAAATCTAAAACCGAAAACATGTTTTTATTGCATGTTATATCTTGAACAAGGTCTCATAATGTGCATCTTATTAAAATAATGTTTGTATTGACCATTTGTATGGTAGTCGCATAGATTTATAACTATTATCATCATGTCAGCTGAAAGTCGTCCACCTCTGAATGAAGGCCTCCCCATCGATTTCCACAATATTGTCGTAATTTTGGGGGGAATTTTCTAGTATTCACAAAGCTTGGTAGGTGGGTTGGTGAGTACAGTATGGCAACGGTTCCACAGCATTATGTTAAAATTCAATTCTAACTAGAAACAGATTAAAATAACTTTGAAGAGGCCGAAGTCCAGCGGTAGAAAGTCTTCAGCATAGATAAATTACTCAACTAGATTTTTATTAATAATGATAATGCTACAATTTCATTAAAATTTATAATGTAATGCATTTTAACTTTTAACGAGACCCAAAATCCGAAATGTTACGAGGCCGTCGAGGAGACAGCATCAATTACTTAAATGGCCCTTTTGGGAAAACTTGTTTCATTGAGACATTTGACTTTCTGTAATTAATGTACTTGCTACATAAATGCGAGTATATTGAGCAGTCAATTCAAGAACACTTACTGTAAAACTTGAATGAATATGTTCTTAACTTTTTCTATACAGCTTTGGTCCGTTTGAAGATTTTAAAACAGTTTGGCATAAAAATTTGAAGGCCATCTAATAAATTATAATCAAATTGAATCTGATGCCATTACGAATCAAATAATTTAGTTTCTTCTAAAATTAACCGTTCCCCCGATAATTTATAACAAGTGGCTCGCCACTTGTTATAAATTGTTAGAGACAACACATATTATGCGGCCATATACAGGGTGTCCAGTAAATAGCACGACATACTGCAGGGGGTTAGAGCTTGGGTCAATACCTTCCAAAAAAATACAATATATGTTCAGAAAAATCTTACGGATTTACAGTAGTACAAAATTTTCGATAAGAAAATTGTACTGTGAAAATTTAAATAAAAATTGTAATTCTTGAAAACATTTTAGTTTTTAATAGAATAAAATAGAATAGACTTATCAATGAGTAAAGTAACTATCCACAAATAATTTGAGGTAAAAAAAAAAACTAGAAAAGGAATTTTTCATTACGAGATGCTTAAAAATCTGTGTCAAGGTAGAGATTTTTCGATATTTCGGAAAATTTTGTACTACTGTAAATCCGTAAGATTTTGCTGAACATATATTGTGTTTTTTTGGTAGGTATTGACCCAAGCTCTCACCCCCTGCAGTATGTCGTGCTATTTACTGGACATCCTGTATTATCAGAGATTTTACAAAACCAACTTACGAGTCCTATACCCCAAGAGTGCCATCCAGGGGAACTCATCCAGGTCGGTGAACGTTCCTCCGAATATTCGGTCACCATTTGTATCTACACCACATTGGTTCCGTGGCGCTGGTGAAGAATCTTCTTGGAAAAACTCGCTGCTGCCACTTCCAGAGGTTGTGGCCTCAGTCGATGGATTTTGCTGTTGAAATTTGCATCATTAGTATCAGTATATCAGTAGAATAATACACAGTATCTAGTACCAGTCCTGTGCGACTACAGTGCCAATCACTACGAATTCCAAGTCAGGATTAGTTAACAGTTGCACATGGTGAGGCGTCATCACACCGTATTAGACGTTTCATACTATTATATAGAGCGGTGACGCATGAAACTGATATGTATTTTTGTCAAAGCAATTTGATTCGCAGGTTTTATTCAAATTTCTGTATTTTTGATTCAATTCCGATACAAAAATTAAGTCTTTCCTCTTCCCTTTCCTACAGCAGCACCCGGTGTAATGCACCCACTACCCTTTTGACTCGGGGATGAGGCGCATGAAGTGCTCTCGGTTTTGTGAGGTGTGGATTTTGGCCACAACAATTGCCACCGCTTGCTCGGCAAGACGGATGGTTCTCTCGAAGGACTCGCTAGCCAACACAAGAGTTTCATCAGCGTAGCAGACCAAGCTGACGCCAGCGGGCAGCATAGACACGTAGGACCGCGTCATAGGCGAGGTTCTATAAGATGGGGCTGAGAACAGGGGGGCATCTATGATGGACTAGTGCCCCCTAATCGTCCCCGAGGGATGGCGTTGAAGGCGTTGACGATGTCTAGACTGACAGCAAACGCCACCCCACCCCACCGGGCCTGTTCCGACAGCGAGTGGACGCGAAGAATCGCGTCGATTGTGGACTGCCGCTGCCGGAAGCCATACTGACTTTCGGCCAGGTCGGGACCCACTCGTGACAGGTACGCAACGATTCTTCGGGTAATTATTCTCTCAAATAGCATCGAAGCCTCATCGAGCAGGCAAATGGGACGATATGCAGAAGGAGACTTCGCGGGCCTTCCTTCCTTCCTCAGCAAAACCAATCCGGCTTCCTTCCAGCCGGATGGGAACACGCTACGGTGGAGGCAACTGGTAAACAGTCGCCTCAAGTCATCCCCTAGAGACTGCAGGACATACACCCACGCGCGGCCTGGAATGCCGTCCGGACCCGGTGCGGTGTTGCGATTCTTCAAGCGGCCAATGGCTCGGCCCAGCTCCCCTTCCAAAACCCCCAACTCTTCGGCTCAGTCCGAAGTATTCGAGGGTGTTCTATGAAATACCAACGGTTTATTTTTATGCTACTTAGTGACAAGACAAGCTAGTCTTTTGTTGTGAGTAACGAGATAATCAAGGCGAAAGTGATGGGAGTCACCCATATACTAGTATTTTTTGTGTTATATTTGACTCCCTAAAAGCGGCAGTAATAAGCCTATATCTTTAACCTAGTATGTGTAATAAATATGCTTATATTGCAATTTGCGCGACACATCAAGTATGTAGCTGACATTCATTTCATTGTATTTTATCGTAAATTCATGGAAATTATAATTAAAGTAACATCTTTATCCATATATTCGAAAGGTGTTCTGGTATAATAAACAATGGTATATGTCAAAACTTAACGTTAATTCCGGTTCCGATGGCCACAGCGGTAGAGGCAGGATCAATTACTGTTCTCGTCGCCTTTAAAGGTAAAGGTCGTCTACATTATTATATCGGTATTATTTCCTTCCGTTTTAAATACAATATGATATATTACGGTCAGGTAAGCTCAACTGACTGCATATTTTTAGGATAATATACCTAACTAACATATGATCTTCTTCTAGATATAGTTCTCGCATTAGCAAAAGTACTTGTTGGATTTTAACTGGATTTCGCCAGGGTCATCATTATCGTCATTTCGGCCGAATAAAGTCCACTGCTGGACACAGGCCTCCCCCAAAGATCACCACAACGATCGATATGGGTGTGTTGTGTGCTGATTGGGGGGTTTTAGCCATAATTGCCACGCTTGGCACCGCCTGCCAAGCGTGGCAATTATGGCTAAAACCCCATAAAACCCCATGGTGATCGCAGTTGAGTTGTTAATGTAGTCGAAGGGCGCTGCTGCCCGTCCTTCGGTTAATCCCATAGTCGCCTTTTACGACACCGGTTACCGGTTACGGTTGGTGCTTTTCGTAGCCTGCAGCACACGGCACCAGGGTAATTACTGGGACCCAAATAAATGTATAGGTACTACCATCACAATCCACCGTAGCTTGCTCAACGTGGCTTGATATTTTACCGAATTAAGGTTAGGTCCCTTATCGCATGAGTCCGGCAAGATCGGTACCACCGCAGTGCCAGACATTCTTCTGCCAAGCAGTAGAGTTTAAACATTACTGGCTTCCAGTATTAGCTAGTGAAATTACTGGGCATAAAAGACTAAATAACTAATGTCCCGAAGTGACGAGCGCGGACAACGCCGGTAGCATAACAATTGTTATGGTCAGGCGTGATGCTTCATCATTTAAGCCGAAAAACGTCCAATGCTGGACCGAAGCCTCCCCGAAATATTACCGATATGGGTATAAGCCGACCGAACGACCGGTCTGGGTTTGTGTTGTATGGTCATTGGCTTTACCATAGTGGCCACGCTTGGCAGACTTGGTTGAGTTATAAATCTACTCGAAGGACGCTGCTGCCTGTCCTCCGGCTAATCCCATAGTCGCCTAATACGACACCCACGGGATGAGATGGGGTGGTGGTATTCTTAGCAGACTCCACACGACATACTGTATGCATTCGTGTATTTTTTTGCGTTATTCCACCAAATGTTTGACATCTTAGTAACGACATTAATTTGCAAAAAAAAGTCTTCTGTAGTCGTCACATTTGCGTATTGCGCACACTATAAAATGTGAAAATTATGATTGCGTATGTGGTTTGAGTGTATCCAATCAAAATTATCCCGAGACACTCCAACTCCACCACTCCATCCCCATACCAGCAAGCTGGTGCATTTCTATGTGAAACAATGGTGCACGAGTCATAAAGTCACTTCTAACTTTGCAATCCAATAAAAACACAGATACCGTTTTCGTTTGATTTCCGGTAAAGAATAGGTTACCATAGGGTATGTTTAATGTAAAAGAAGAGGTCAGAATCATTAGATAAATAAAACGGGAAAGAAATCTCGTAAATATTTTACACAATTAACTGTAAGCTGACCGAAGTGAGATTACGTAAGTACGTACACGTAACGTTATTTTTTGGTTTAGGAGAATACAATTTGTGACATTTATGACATTGAGGCTAGATCAAAACTATATTATGAACATTTTTCAATTACGAGAATTGGCCCTCATGTGATAACATCTGTATAAGATAAAAAAAAGATAAAAAAAGACTTTTATTCATTTAAACCATTAATAGCACTTATGAATCGTCAAGACTTTAGTTGCCACGTTCCAAGATGTAGATTTCCTATGGAGAAGAACGGGCAAGAAACTCCATGGTTACTCTTTTAAAATCATGTTACAATATTTATGTGTACAATGTTCTCGAAAATTCAGGTTATATAAAGACAATGTTCCTACATTCAACATAGTAAAGTCTAAACCTCTTAAAAGTGTCAATATCAAATCATAAACCAGTTGAATATAAAAAATTATACAATAATAAATTCAGGTGTAAATAATTAATAATAATGTCATGTCAAAAAATAATAATTGAAATGTCAGAAAAGTAAATCTGAATAAATTGATGTCACAAAACATGCAACAACAAGATGGCATGTCAATAAGTCAAAAATAAAAAGTTTGAATCATTTCTTATAGTGGTCTTGCGGAGCTGGACAAGCACTCTGCCAAACATTTATATCTCTAAGGTAATCCTCTAACGTATAATATGCTTGTTTGCATAGAGTACTTTTTACAAATATTTTAAATTTATTTTGCGGTAATTGCAGCACGGTCTCCGGTATTTTATTATAAAATTTTATACTATAACCCATAAAAGAAGTATGGACTTTAGCTAAGCGAAATTTTGGCTGTACTAGTTTAGATTTATATCTTGTATTATAGTTAAGCCGATCACATTTTTTTGTAAAAAGATGTATGTTTTTCCTAACGTACATGATATTTTCATAAATATACTGACAAGGCACTGTCATTATGTTAATGTTTTTAAACAGTTCTCTCAAGGAATCACGACTACCAAGGTTGTAAATAGCCTTGATAGCTCTCTCCTGCAATATAAAAATTGATTCTATATTGGCAGCCCGACCCCAAAGTAAAATACCATAGGACATTATGCTATGAAAGTAGCTAAAGTAAACCAGTCTTGCAGTAGCTACATCTGTAAGGTGTCTGATTTTTCTCACAGCATAAGCAGCCGAACTCAACCGTCCTGCTAGAGATGTAATATGGGGACCCCATTGAAGTTTTGAATCAAGCGTGATTCCTAAGAAAACTGTTTGATCGACAAATTCAAGTTTCTCGCTATCTATTATGATATCGCAATCCCTACTTACTACATTTGGCAAAGTAAACTTTATGTATTTAGTTTTCTGCCCATTTAATACTAAATTATTAACTGTGAACCATTCATGGACCTTAAGAAGAGCGTTATTTACATCGTCAAGATTTGGTAAACGTCTAGCAATTTAAAAAATCAAAGAAGTATCATCAGCAAATAACACCATCCTGGATGGATCCTGAATCACATAAGGCAAGTCATTAATGTACACTAGAAATAAGAAAAGACCTAGTATCGAACCCTGGGGCACGCCCATTATCCCTTCAGAGCCAGATGAATTAACTCCATTCATCTGAACTTTTTGTTGCCTGTTTTGCAAATAGGATTTTAAGATTTTTAAAGACTTTTGCCTAATCCCATAATACTCTAGTTTCAGCAGAAGAGTCTCGTGATCTACACAATCAAATGCCTTTGAAAGGTCACAGAAGATACCAATCGCATCCTGAGACCCTTCCCAAGCATCGAAGATTTGCTTGATCAATGAGATAACTGCGTCAGTTGTATTACGCCCTTTGGTGAAGCCGTATTGCTTGTCGTGAAAAAGCTTGTTAACATTAAAATGCAATAGCATTTGATTTAACATAATTTTGTCAAATACTTTGCTAAATACAGGCAGAACGGATACCGGCCTAAAATTTCCAGGATCTTGAATATTACCGGATTTAAATAAAGGTATCACTTTGCTATATTTCATTAAATCCGGAAAAGTTGTGTTCACCAATCCATCTGTCAAGCGTGGTGTTTAGGATAATACTTGAGTGTATTGCTTTATGAGAATGCTCGCCCATGCCCAGCAGTGAACTTTTACGGGCTGACATTAAGAAATGATAAAAGTTTTTATTCCTTACCTGCGGCCTAGGCGTTTGTTGATTTGTTGCATCCGAAGGCAGTGGCCCACAGCACACTCTAGGCACATAACCTTCGAAGCCGCACTGTGACTTTCTCAAGTAGTCCACCACTTTGGAGGGTAATGGTCGCTGTTCAAATGCAGACAGAAGAGGCTTGCAGTCGTAGAGGGAGAAACAGCTGCTCCTCAACCCCGAAGGTGTTGTACAATCTTTTGTTACTGTTTGAAAAGAAAATGTCCTTATTAATCTAGACTGTTTTCTACTTTATGTTCTGAGGTTTGTTTTGAGAATTCAAGGGACTTGTGAAAATATTGAGACTTCTACAAGAAATAGCATATGTGCAGTCAGACTTCCAGCCTCGCGAACAAGCCGGTTTTCGAAAAGGTTTAGTACCATAGACCACATACAATTTAGTACCATAGACCACATACAAACGCTGCGGCAGGTTACACAGAAGACCGAGGAGTATAATCTGCCATTATGCTTAGCTTTTGTGGACTATGAGAATGCCTTTGATTCAATCGAAACCTGGGCAGTGCTGCAGACTTTGCAGTGGTGCCACATTGACTATCGGTATATCGCAGTGTTGAAGTGCTTAAATAGAAACGCCACCATGTCGGTCCGAGTACATGAACAGAGCACGGGGGCAATTCCATTGCAGAGAGGTGTGACACAGGGGGACGTCATTTCCTCGAAACTGTTCACCGCTGCAATGGAATCCTCCTCCTTCAAGCTGCTGAAGTGGAAAGGATTCGGCATTAACATCAATGGAGAGTATATCACTTACCTTCGATTTGCTGACGACATCGTAGTCATAGCAGAATCGGTGCAAGAACTCAGCACAATGCTCGATGATCTCAACAGAGTTTCCCAACAGGTGGGCTTTAAAATTAACATGAGATAACATATCAACAAGACGAAAGTCGTGTTGATCGCCCGTGTTGTGCCTATCCCAATATGCGTTGGGAGCTCTGTTCTCGAAGTTGTTGACGAGTATGTCTACCTGGGATAAACTGTCCAGTTAGGTAGGTCCAACTTCGAGAAATAGGTCAATCGTCAAATCCAACTCGGCTGGGCAGCGTTCGGGAAACATCGCAGTCTTTTCGTCAACAATACCACAATGCCCCAAGACGAAAGTGTGTCTTTAATCAGTGTGTGTTACCAGTGATGATATACGGAACAGAGACGTGGTCACTCACTGTGGGCCTCATAAGAAAGCTCAAGGTCACTCAGCGAGCTATGGAGAGCTACGCTTGGTATTTCTCTACGAGATCGAATCAGAAATGAGAAGATCCGTAGAAGAACACTTTTAAACGGATTCTATCGCGTATATTTTGATTTTTGATTTTCGATTGAGCGCGAAAATCTAAGACATTACTATCCGTAGAAGAACTAAAGTTGCCGACATAGCTGAAAGGATAAGCAAACTGAAGTGGCAATGGGCAGGGCATATAGCTCGTAGAACTGATGCCCGTTGGGGAAAAAAGATGTGGTGGCCCAAACGAGGTGGACAGACCTGGTGAAGGTCGCTGGGAGTCGTTAGATGAGGGTGGCATGTAACCGCTCGTTGTGAAAAACTTAGGGGGAGGCCTTTGTTAAGCAGTGGACATTCTGTGGCTGATATGATGATTGCAAGAGTCCAGCAGTACCAGTTATTAAGCTGCCAAACAGAAGCGTTTAAACTTTAAACATTACTATAATTTGATTAGAAGGGCACTGTAGCTAGTAAAATTACTGGGCAGATGATACTAAATAACTAATGTCTCGAGGTGACAAGCGCAGTGTAGTGCCATGCAGGCTAGCCCTGAGAAGAATGCTTCTCTACGAAAGATAAGAAATATCTTATGGGCAGGCATGACGCTTGTCACGAGGCGAATGACTATTTTGTTTCATCACCAGATTGTATAAAAAAGAAGACATTTCTGGTTTTTAGCGCTCTGATATTCAGCATCTAGAAGTAAAGTTAGACCTTTAACTGAAATAAATTCTCACTGACGTAAACGACTACAGTATCAACTTTAATATGCTATGCTATTTATTTACTATTCAAACTTAACAAGAACATATTATCTAAGTATACACGATATTGAATAATTTGTCAAACATATAAAAACAAACATTAAAGCGATAACCTTAGTATCAGATAGCCTAGTACATTATGTGCATATTATGACTGTATACTAGTTCAATGCTCATGTTTTATCAATTTTATTAGGGTTTAAGATCAAATCTTATACTTTAATGACTATCTACTAAAGTAATGTACATTTCCTGCCAATCAAATAATGTTATTCAGATAGTTGTTAATTGTAATGTAATCAATATCGTTCACCGACCGAAAATGAATTCGTTTTATAACCACCTTTTGTACTTATAACTACATATGTAACAAAATCTTGGAAGTCGACTTTAACCTACTTCTAGTTGTCATATTGATTTTAAACTTTGTGATCCGGATGACAATACAATAAATTGGTACCGTGTAACTAATCTGAGAATGGAGCCAGGAGGTGGACAGTCGAACTCTTCAATGGCTACCATTAAACCCAGCATTAAAATATAAGTTACTGGTTCGAGCCATGTAAGTTCCTCGTGTAGTGTGGAGTAAACACAATCTATAATGGTGAAAAAGTTTTATCCAAGTGTAATATATAGATACTAACTATACATTATTATCATTACTTATTAGACACTTGCCCTATTTTGTGCAATAGATGTATGTTAGGGAAACATAAATACAATTAATAAACCACAAAACCAAACCAAAACCAAATCTCACATTTTCAAGAAGTATTTACTAGAAATATTTTTCGTGTAGTGATTAGAGATTAAGAATATAGGAATATAGCACCATTCCATATCCTCGCGTGGATAAACTTAAAGTGGTAAACTTCCCTTCTTTGGAACAGTAGCCAAACTGCGCTCACCAACCCGCCTGCCAAGAGTGGTGAGTAATGGCAAATTCCTACCAAAATGATGACAAAATTGTGGAAATCTATGGGGGAGCCATTTGTTCAGCAGTAGACGTCCGTTGTCTTATATGATGATGAATATAAAGAATTTTTTTACAAAACGTCTTCAATTCTTCGCTTATCCAGGTCATTTAACACCTTTAACAACAAAGAAATGGGCGCCGATCCCTAATTGATATTTTTAATATTATGTGAATAGAAAAATATAACTGCAATACAGTCATGGACTTCGTGCATCTTATTAAACTGATAAATATAATTAACTCAAGATAAAGTCTTATAAGTATTAACGAGTGACATGCACGTGTTAGGTGTTGTAATTTCCGTGTAAACTTTTCTCCAAATGGTTATTATATACAAGGTCTTACTTTAATAGTCCATGATATTTTGCTTGGCGCTTTAGTAAATGCTTAAGATAAAGTAAGCATGAAAAAGAGTGTTGAGTTCTTTGCTTAATTTTTTGTGAAATCATTCATTTACTTACTTACTGGTTCTCTTATGTTTGCAGAGCCGATAAATATCGACTCTGCATACATTCACACTATACAATCGGGCAGAGATACTGCATATAGGGCCCTGCAGGCAAGGCTTCGAGTCCCTTCAGTTGTAATAATATCCACATGCTTCTAGTAAGTAAATGATGGACGCGGCCAGCTAACCGATAAGGGTAGTCGGCTACGTCAAACGAAACAAGTGACGCGCGGCAGCGGCATCGCTCAATATGAAGAGATGGCTTTTTATCATCAGATTTTGTTTGTGGTCGTCATGTTTAGTATTTACTAAGGCGCAATGCAAAATATCTTGGATTATTAAAATTAGACCTTATATAGGGTCCCACAAAAATAGTGCACTTTACATCAAGGGCGATCAGTAAGTTATAGGGATAGTGACTATTAAAAAAGAAGTTGTAATTTCCATTCTTTTGTAAAAAAAATATTCCGTAATTGTTAGCCCAGTCGCTCAGTCACTTAAGCATGGCGACGCGTCACCACACCGTATTAGATGTTTCATACTATCATATAGAGTCGCCACACTATTACTCTACTATACTCACGCCGCATGACGTGGCGACGCGTTGTCATTATAGCGGCACGTGTTCTTAATCCTTGTGCGTATTCATAATATTACGGTGAAAAATAAATAGCATCGTTTTTTTTTTATCAAATAATATCCCTATCTACTGCGATTGTAGAAATTTATACGTCCACTGCTGAACAATGACCTCCCCCATAGGTTCCCACAATTGTTTCGTCATTTTAAAGGGTACTTGCCAATACTCACCACACCTGGCAGGCGGGCTGGTGAGCGTAGCTTTGCTACTGTTCCACAGAACAAACGCTGCTGTCCATCCCTCTGGTTTAGCTTCCCTTAGTCGCCTTTTACGACATCCACGGGAGGAGATGAAGTGATGCAATATTCTTAAACCGGACACCACACGAAACCCTATGCATTGTTATTCGGATATATTTAGGAATAATAAAGACTCCTTATGTTCATAGTTAAATTGCTGGCGTTTTACGTACCTATCATCTTTAATTTCTACATTTTGAAGTATCTACAGTTAGAATTCCTTAACCTAGTTATGCTAAGAAAACATAATACTCACACATTTTATTTTGAAGTAGAGTTGAACCTATTCTAGATAATTGTAGCCTTATTCAAATGGGATTTAATCCTATTGGATATCGAGTTACCGATTCAGAAATCAGATATAATTTCAGCTAAAGCCTGCAGTTATAAGGATTGAATGAAAATTTTCTAGATTCATATCAGCTGAAAAATGTCCACTCCTAGACATAAGCCTCCCCCAATATCACCACAATGACCAGTATGGGTTTATATTGTGTATCCATTGTGAAGTTTTGCCATTGGTGATTGCAATTGAGATGTAATTTTATTCGAAGGACGCTTCTGCCTATCCTCCGGCTATTCCCATAGTTGCCTTTTACGACTAGCACGGGAAGAGATGGGTAATTAGTTACTATACCATCTACTAGATACAGTGACCCTCCACTCAGTATGTGATATGTTTCTACATCAATTCACACCGATACCGTTCAAGATCCGTTTTCTCGAACAACAACAACAAACTAATCAATTATAAAAAAACAACAATTAAGTATACGCGGGATTTAAACAGGTTTATACGTTATAAAAACTGCAGTTATATATGTACGTGTGCGACAGACTAGTCCTTAAGAATAAAGCTATAGGGAATCCAATAATAGTTCGCCTGGAATGGATAAGTACTATATAAGCGATTGTTTTCCAAACTATCAACTTGTTGAAGTAATTCACTCATATTCCTTGCTGGATAAATAGTTGATTCAGACGACTTTTTTACTGGCTTTGTATCACGTATGCAGTACTTTTATACTACTATTTTTAGATTTGTAAAAATACTATAAATACATGTATATAGAAAATATATAAATAGGACTGACCCTTTGTAATGCTTGCTACTAATTCGCTAAGTACGAGGACACAGTCCTGTGTGGTACGACAAAGCGCTCGTCACTTCAAGAGATGTATTTTTTAAACTATAATGCCCAGTCATTTCACTAAGTACGGCGCCCTTTAAACCAGAAAACAGTAATATCTAAACTATGGTTTACACACCATAGCTGGCGGCAGAATATCTGGCACTACATAGGTGTCTACCTAACCGGTCTCCTGCATAAGAGACCTGCAACGGTTGAAGTTATATTTAGCCACAGTCAAGTTCAAGCTTCAAGCACTAATCAATCCAATCCAATCATTATGGACTGAATAATAACTTTCCGGAAGCCATGTACTTCTTGGGAGAACTTTGAAGTAGTGTTTTGAACTTAGTTTTAATTGCTTACGCCCGTGCTCATTCTGATTTCATTACAGTTAATAGTAGGAATCGGTGGGTGTTTGTGCATATGAAATTTATATTCAAATGGAATACATCGATTTAAAAGCAAAACATTTTACACATAGGTTGGTATCAATTATATTATACCATTGATATGTTACGTCCATATAAAATGGCGCGCAAAACTCAGTCTCGCTGTATGTAGGTATAAAGCTATAAAACTCCACACCTATCCTGTAAGAAAGAAGATACAAAAACTAAGAGAGTGAAAGAGATAGCTATCTAACACGTGTACTCGATGTCTTTGTCGCACCTGTGATAGAATATATGTGTTGTCTCTTTTCTTCGCTTGGCCTGTGTTTTGTTCGAGAATATTATTCTATAGACAATTTGAATAATATTTTTAATAAAATATTTTATATAGTTTGTTAATCACGTGTTGTAGTATGAGATCCCTGGTTATTTATTTATTTTTGCTTGATAGTTTGTGCATTTTCAATACGCGCGACGACATTGTTATTAGATAATTAATAAAACAATACAGATTGTGACAGTGTGTGCTCGTTGTCCTGTCTAGGGCGAACTGATTGCAAGGTTCAATTGGGGGAGTTTTGGTTCTCACTTTTGGCGCGCCTGTAACATATCTACTTCTTTTAATATATATTAACAATGGTTGGTATATATACTTATACTCCGAAGTGGATAAACCTAGGCTATGGCCCGTACTACATACAGTAAAACCAATTCTATATTGCATTAATCTAAAATGAACCCTACATAATTGGTTTAGCATTGATATTCAATTGATGCAATCTCGATTCAAGTTCTATTTAAGTTTTGTTTCTCGATCTTGCAATACGGGCCTTGCCTGTGCGTGTTTTTTCATATTGATTATTGTCTCTATAACTAATCCAGGATGATTATGATCGTTATGTTTCATCTATCTAAGAAACATAGTTGAGGGAATTTGAACGCTATGTCCTAAGTTTACAAAATTGAATTGAGGCAAGTCGTGAGAAGCAAAGATTTTACATGTACCTGGTTTCATTTGTATTCATCATGGTATCAAGAATATCGAGTAGATCTAAGCATATCAACAAGGATGTCTGGAATCAATAAATTGAACTATTCTGTACGTGTTGGTGTACGGCAAAGATTTCCGATTAATATACGATACGTTCATTTCTTTGAAAACGTTAAAAAAAATACGATTCGTCGAGACGAAACTCGCCATATTATCGATGAAATTGTTCTTTTATACAAATGAACCTTGGCAAGAATAGAATTAAAAACAAAACGAAACATGCTAATGTTTTATAAGATATATTTTAAATTATTGTAATAAATAATAAAGATTATATATGAACAATTTATGTCAGACTTGGGACATAAATTTCTAAATTCAAATTCGTTGGAACACTATTATGTTTGTCAACATTTTAATGACTAGTTATTAAAATAACTTATTTACCACGTATTAGAAATAGTATAAGTTAGTTTACTTATGTAATAAAAATAACTAGTGGTAGGTCTCTAAATGCAAGAACCGGCTGAGTAAGGTACCACTGCAATGTCAGTTATTTTGCCGCCAAGCAGTAGTTGTCAAACTTTAGATATTACTGTGTTCCGGTTTGAAGGGCACTGCAGCTAGTGAAGTTACTAGGCAGACGAGGGAAAACGAAACTGTCTCGAGGTGACGAGTCCGTCCGTGTGGTGTCCGGATTTAGAATGTAGCACCACTCCATCTCCTCCCGTGGAGGTCGTAAAAGGCGACTAAGGGAATCTAAACCAGGATGGGCAGCAGCGTCCTTTATGTGGAACAGTAGCCATTCTGCGCTCACCAGCCCGCCTGCCAAGCGTGATGAGTACTGGCAAACTTCCCCAATATGATGACACAGTTACACATAGGAAATCCGTGGGGGAGGCCTTTGTTCAGTAGTGGACGTTGTATGGCCGGTATGATGAGGTGACGAGTGTAGTTGTGTACCACGCAGGACTAGACCAGCTAGTATCCGAACCGCATTACTTTTTTTTTTTTTACTGTGTTTTTTTTTACTATGTTTTCTCCCGTGTTGTGGTTGCGTTTACTTACATACGTTTTACAAATAATACACCCAGACCCGGAACTACCTGCAGATCATACAAATATTTGTTCCGTCCGAGTGATCCTATAAGGGTTCCGCTGTTTTTTCCTTCGGACATTTGGAACCCTAAAAATAAGCTCTCTTAGGGTGAGATTCAGAAACGAGTCTAAGCGTGAACTTGCGCTTCCATATGTCAAAATGCACTACTTACGCCCCTAATTTTGACAGATGGAAGCGTGAACTTAGCTTAGACTCGTTTCTGAATCTCACCGTTAGATTGCAGTGTAACTATTGTTACATCTTACAAAGTGGATATTATTTGTTAGTCTTGTTTGCTCATTACCTAATTCTAATAATCACGATTAATTCAATGTCATGTTTCTTTTCTTTTTCTTTCTTTAAAGAAAGAAAAGATTAAATGTAATCCCTCCGTCTTACTATCACAATCTTCATTTTGTATACACGTATTTAAATGGATCACGTTTTGAAATCACAGAACAACGTGACTTGATTAGTTTAGTCGATTATGATTGCATACAGAATTATTTATCATAATACATAGCAGTTCACAAGTCCCAAAATCATTTGTACTAATTTCATAAAGTCCTTTAGATCTAAATTCGCATGCATATTCTATTTAGATGTTCACATACTTACCGACATAACCCCAAATAAGAGTGGACACAAAAAACACTAAACGATTCCACATTTTGAGAATAAATT
This sequence comes from Diloba caeruleocephala, assembly GCA_947459985.1. Lineage (NCBI taxonomy): Eukaryota > Metazoa > Arthropoda > Insecta > Lepidoptera > Noctuidae > Diloba > Diloba caeruleocephala. The sequence goes on from OX381611.1 coordinate 20,508,391, forward strand.
CTTGGCTAATAAGTTCTTTTTACGAAAAGCTAAACACTGGCATCACTTGTAACGTTCGATATTATACTAAAATTGTGTTATTTTTGTAATAATATAAATAAATAAGTTAGTAGTAATGATGCGACCAGATCGCTATGGTCGGCTTCGCTATACTGGTTCTTGGAGGTCAAGTCCGTACATTAAATACAAACGATTACGTACTTTTGTTGTTCCTAGTAACGTTCGCATGGTAAACTATTGAGTATATACATCTTATTTATGACAATATATAAGTAATTCCCGTTGTAAATGTATGACGTCATTAATCCTTATTGTCAAAATGACATCCTGTGCATATTTTGGTCGATTTTCGGGTAGTTTTTCTGCTATCATCATCATCATTATTTCAGCCGAAAGACGTCCACTGCTGAACATACGGGTCCCCCAAAAATCGCCACAATGACCAGTCCTGCACTTCTCGCACTCAGCGGAGTCCCGCAACCTTCACCAGGTCGTCGGTCCATCTCGTGAGGGGTCTGAAATTCAAAATCATACATCTAAAGAGATGTAAGATTTTGAATTTCATCCGTTTTGGATTAGATTGATTATTAATGTCTGCCGTTAGTCGCCTTTTACAACATCAACGGGGGGAGATGAAGTGGTGAAATATTCTTAATCTTAATGTGGTGTCCCCACACGGAATAAATTGAAATATTTGTAATTGCGGAAATATTTTGTAATAAATAATTTTGCATTATGTATTTGAAAAGGCTAGTAAAGTGTTTATGGCCATTTATCTAAGACTATCTTTTACCCGTGACTTCATCCGCGAGGAAACCAACTAATACCCCTTAAGAAACTTGACAACGCAATACATCATATCTTATATCCTATTCAATGATATATCTAGCTCAGTGCCAAATTTCATAAGAATCCGTTCAGCCCTATGAGCGGGATGTAGCTTCAAAACATTCAAACATATAGATAAACTTCCAAATAAGACCGATACCTTAGGCCGATTGGGCCCGGATGTAACAAGATGAATTTAGTGTTAATCAATGATATTACATATTAAAAGAGGTAGATATGTTACATATGCGCCAAAAGTAAGAACCAAAACTCCCCCAATTGTAGCACTTTGCAATCAGTTCGCCCAAAACAGAACAACGAGCACACGCTGTCATCATAATCTCTATTTTTTATTAAATAAGTGATAACAATGCCGTCGTGCGTATTTAGAAAATGCACAAACTATCAAGCAAACATGAATAAAGAACTAGGGATATCATACCACACGTGGGTAGCAAATAAAATTAAATATTTGAATAAAAATACTATTCAAATTACATATAGAATAATATTCTCGAAGAAAACCCAGGTCAAGCAAGAAAAGAGACGACACATATATTCTATCGCAGGTGCGACAAAGACATCGAGAACACGTGTTGTCATTTTAGATAGCTATCTCTTTTATTCTCGTAGTTTTTGTATCTTCTTTCTTACAGCATAGGTAGATGTGCAGTTTTGTAGGGTTTATACATACAGTAAGACTGAATTTTGCGCGCCATTTAATATGGACGTAACATATCTATGGTATAATATCATCGGTGTTAATTAACAACTAACCTCATATCATCACTGAAAATACTGCGCATTTTGACAATCTAAGAACAGAATTACCTATATGAGAGTTAGTAAGTGAGGTTAGGTAACAACGGATAACAAAAACAACCTACATTTTGATAGCTGAATGTTGGAGTGCAATATATAGATTATCATGATTATAATTAATTTAGACAGCGAAGATGTTACGAAAATCACAAATCATAGATAATATCAAGATACCGAACAATTCATTTGACAAGATTGTAGCAAAACCAAGCTAGCGCCACACCTTGTTTCACCTGTTCGGCGCACGCTGTAATTCTTGATACCAAGAAAATGATGACATCTCATCAATTATATATTATATCAACGGAAAACGCACTCAAAACGCAAACGCACAAAACGAGTGATTTTTTTTTGTTCGTTCGCCCGTTTGGGCAGACTAAAGTCTATTGACCATACTGCCTGGTCTGTCGTTTATTATTTCTTCCGTTTTGTAAGTCTATTTAATGTCTTTCGTAGAATTGTATGTAAAATCCAATGTTATATTAGTCATATCCATATTTGTCATCTTCATATTAGTGTATCCATATTAATAATCTTCACATTAGTATAATTATTAATCTTATTAGTCATCTTCAAGTTTATCGATCTTCGTCAAAGATTTAATTTAAATCTTTGCACATCGTTGTTAAAACCTGTAATGTCTCATACAAACATTAAAACAAAGTATTATTATTATTCTATTTATCTTGAAAATAATAGAAGTGTCTATTTACAACCAAAGACTACAGTAGTTTAATAGATATTTACATTTACAACTGAATAATAACAAGTTAAGGGACACAGGAAAATCACTCCTATCCGCCACAGACTACTAATATCATATCAGATACCTTAGAAAGTATTTAGATTTCATTCACAGTATTTAATATAAAATTATACAAAAAGTTAAAAGTTGGGGCATTCATAAGTAACTCCTGTATGCATTGCGGCACCTGTTCAGGTTCAACATACAATTTTAGAAGCTCATCCGACAACGCCTTGGCGCTGAATTTGAAAGATGAACACTCGAAGAAGATATGATTTAGTGATTGAACCTTTTGTGATTGGCAACAATCACAATAGGGAGAATTGACCATTTTGAGGCGATGGAGCTGATAATTCAATCGACAGTGACCAAAGCGCATACGACATAGAGTAGAATTTTTTTATTTGTTTCTATATGTTTTAAACCTGCAAAACCAAGGTGTGTAATTTAACTGGGCATCAAAAGCATTATACCAAGTACCTTTACCATTGATATGTGTGCACTCATATGAATGTAAACCCCACGCTTGACACATCCGTTGTTTTAAAAGATTAACTACATCTGTGAAAGGTAATAAAATATTTGCATTACCTCTAGAATCAGGAATAACATCTGCAAACGTAGTTATAGTGCTGGCCAAATAATCAGCTTTCTCATTTCCTACAACACCTATATGTGATGGCACCCATGCAAAAGTATCTTGTATATTAGAGTCTGATAATACAACCCAAAGCTGTTTTATATGATAAATTAAATAATTAGTACAAGCATGTATATTATTATTAGCTAAGTTTTTCAAAACACTCATGCTATCACTAACCACAACCCATTTAGTATGACCTAGATTATTACTTTTAATGTTTCATTGCACTCAAGATAGCTACAGCTTCAGCTGTAAAGCATGTACTAGCATGTTTATCAATTTTATGTCCAACACCTATGTTCGAAGAAGGCTCATATATAGCAAAAGACACAGCTTTGTCATTCTTGGATCCATATGTATAAATAAATTTATGTTCAGACCATTCTGATAACATAGCATATACTTCTTCTTTAGAGTACAACTTCTTTTTATCTCTTATTACTATATCTATTGCTGGATATTTACTGATAAAAGATCCCTCAAAACAAGGCAAAATGCAATTCGATTGATAGATGTTTAATTTTTGAAGAAAACGAATGAAACATTGAAAATCCTGTAACAAATAAAAATGTTTTATTGCTGACAAATTTTGCGTGTTTAACAAATTAATTAAAAGGCTATTGCCTGAAACACTGTAAAGTTTTAGTAAAAACCTTTCTTTAAGGTAGTTAAATCGAATGCTAATTGGTGGAAGATTGCACTCAATTTGCATAGCATTAATTGGAGTACTTCTGAATGCCCAAGTTATCAAACGCAAACATTTATTTTGGATTATATCTAATCTATTTATATTCTTAGCATCTGCAGCAAAACAATAAAAGCCATATTCAAAGTGACTACGAACTAATGATTTGTACAATATTAACAATATTTTTGGGTCTGCCCCCCAGTAAGATCCGGCCAAGGATTTCAGTATATTATAAGCGTTATTTGCTTTATTTATTATATGTTTTATGTAATTATTCCAGGTTAGACTATGAGAGAAAATAACACCCAAAAATTTTACTTCATAGGAAAGGGTTAGAGGACAACTATTGTAAAATACAAGAGGCATGTTAAGATACCGTTTTCCAAAAACCACAACCTTCAATTTGGAGGGATTAACATCAAGATTAAGGTAAGAGAAATATTCATAAAGCTTGCCCAAGGCATTGTTAAAATTTTAACTACTTGAGATAGATTATTTCCAGATGCATATATAACTAAATCATCAGCAAACTGAAGATTTTTAACATCTGAACCTAAGATTAAATTTAAACGACGAATATATAATATAAAAATCAGGGGTGATAAGATCCCACCTTGACAAACACCTTTAGATGAAAGTCTTGGACCATACAGATGTCTATTATATTTGATGTACACTTCTCTACTACTCGGGAAGATTTCACCCAATTTAAAATCTTTTCAGGGATACCTATTAATAGCAATTCATGACAAAGAACATCTATATTGACACTATTAAAAGCACCTGCAACATCAAAAAAGACACCAACTAAATGACAATTTGCTACGAAAGATTTGTTTATATCAAGTTGTAATCGACAAATACTTTCCCTCACTGAATGATTTTTACGGAAGCCAAATTGATTCGAAGGTAATATATTATTTTGCTCTATATAAAACTCTAGACGTTGTTTCAGCAATTCTTCAAATACCTTTCCAATGCATGAAGAAAGCGCTATTGGTCGATAAGAATCTGGAGATAGTTTAGGTTTATTAGGTTTCAGAATTGGTATAAGGCAACCAATTTTCCAATCTTGAGGTATGATACTATTTTCCCACACCAAATTTAGAACTTGAAGGAATATTTTTAATTTATTATTGCTGAGATTTTTAAGAAGTTTATATGGTAATCCATCAAGACCAAAAGCAGTATCCCTTCGAGAAGAAATGGCAGCCCTTAACTCACTAATTACAAAAGAGTTGATGAGGAAACTATTGATAGAATTTACACCACAATTAGCAAAAATCATATTATTTGGAACAAAGTCTGGAGTGTATTTCCTGAGAAAATCTAAAATCCAACTGTCATTATAATAAAACACTTTTAAACGGATTCTATCGCGTATATTTTAGGTTTTTTGTTTTTCCTGACGTTTCGAACACTTTGCAGGGTTCGTGGTCGCAGGATGACTAAGGTGACAGGCGTCGTTACAGATTTTAAAAAGTTATTTTATTTTATCTACCGTACAATTATAATCAAAAATTATTTCGATGCACGCAGTAATCACTCACAGTGTCTTGATGTTTTTTAGTGTGGTATTTAGTTTGGGACTTTATTATTTTAATAACAGGATTCCAAACTGGTGGTACCTGCCAGCCATCTTCTCTATTAAAATTAGGATGTTTTTTAATTTCAATAGCCTCACGAAACATTCTTGGTACATATCGGTTCTCTTTCGCGAGGACTTGAGGTTGATCGAAACGAAGAAAATGGTTAGGTTTATCTAAGGCATGTTCGCACACTGCAGACTTTGTGGAGCGTCTATGCTTGACGTCAGCTATGTGTTCTTTTAACCTGGTGGCTATACTACGCTTTGTTTGCCCTATGTATGACAACCCACACTCACAGTCAATCTTGTAGACTCCTGCATCTTGTAAAGGTATGTGACATTTCACTGGTTTGAGAAGTTGGATGATCTTCTTATGCGGCTTGAAGTAGGTTTTAATAGAAGCACGCTTCAAGATATGACCAATTCTGTCCGTGACTCCCTTAATATATGGTAAAACAGCGGGTCGTCGATCAACCGTGGTGGGTTTCGGGCGGCTTCTGCGACGGGGATGTGGTGCTCTCAAATTGTTACGCTGGAGAACATCCTTCACATGGTGAAGTTCCCCTGCCAGATGGTCGGGGTCGCAGATGCCGTGTGCTCTCTGTAACAAAGATTTAGCCACGGTAGCTAACTGACAAGGATGGTGGTGAGATTCACCGTTAAGGTATCTGTCTGTATGGGTAGGCTTTCTATACACGGTGTGACTAACAGAATGATCAGGATTATGGATGAGAAGTATGTCAAGGAAGGCTAAGGATTTATTATCCTCCAATTCCATAGTAAACTGAATTTTACCATGTATTGAATTTAGGTGTTTTAAAAATGCAGTCACCCTATTGTGAGGCAAGATGGTAAAAGTGTCATCTACGTACCGTTTGAACATCTTCGGTATAGTCGGGGCTGTCATCAGTGCTCTCTCCTCAAAGTCCTCCATGAAAATATCGGCGACTACAGGAGAGACCGGTGAACCCATGGCCACACCGTCAGTTTGCAGGTAAAACTCATTGTCCCACAAAAGGTAGCCATTGGTAAGGCAGTGTTCAAGTAACTCTGCATATTGAAGAGGCATGTCATGCTCACTTAACCGTTTCTTAACAACATCCATGCAGTCCTTTACTGGTAAGTTGGTGAATAAGGACTGCACATCAAAACTGACCATCACTTCACTTTCAGCTAGTTCAAGGTCTTTTATATGGCTGACAAAGTGATAGGAATCCTTCACATATGTGTTAGTCTTTCCACGAAGTTGAGAGAGTATCTTCGCTAGATGTTGTGCCAGTTTGTAAGTTGGTGTATCAATCTGGCTTACTATGGGTCGCAGTGGAACATTGTCTTTGTGAATTTTCGGCAACCCATACAGTTTAGGAGGTTTCGCGCAAGATGGAATGAGCTTTTTCACGTCTAATTCTAAGGTGTCGGAGTGTTTACAAATTAACTCTGAGGTCTTTTTGAGAATTTTGTTGGTTGGATCTTTGTTAACCTTTTTATATGTGTTTACATCCGACAAAAGCTCTAGAATCTTTCGATTGTAATCGGACGTGTCCATTATGACCGTAGCATTACCCTTGTCAGCACGGAGGATAGTCAGGTCTGGGTCTTTGTTTACGTTTTTTAATGCAAGATATTCATCGCGAGATAGATTCGGTTTGGGCGGCTTGCTGCGACGTAATACTGCTGATATATCTTGTCGAATCGCCTCCAAATCTTCTTTTTTCACGTTGTTTTTCACAAGACAGTCCTCGACATTACATATTATATCCTCGTAAGGGATTTTTCTGGGTCCTAGCGCGAAATTTAAGCCCTTATTTAATACCTTAATAGTGTTTTCATCCAGAGATTTTTTAGACAAATTTACAACGGGATTTACTATTGATTTTGACAGATGGTCAGGAGTGTTTTCATTTTCAGGAATTTGGATACTAGTATTTTTGCCACATAGTTTTTCATACTTTATAATTTGTCTTTGCGTATATTCATTAAATTTTGCGGCGGCTCGTTTATTATTAATATTTGTACATTTTTGATAATCAGTTTCAGAAAATTTATTTTGAAGTTCTCTGGACAAAATCTCAACGTTATTATTTATTTTATGGGCATCTATACGGTGTTGACGTATCAGATTTTTCAATAACTTTAAACTTGCCTGATGTACGCCTGTCACCTTAGTCATCCTGCGACCACGAACCCTGCAAAGTGTTCGAAACGTCAGGAAAAACAAAAAACCTAAAATATACGCGATAGAATCCGTTTAAAAGTGTTTTATTATAATGTGTAATACTCGCGAAAACCTAAGACATTATTATGTGAACCAGTACGGACTGGATTTCGCCGAAAAAGTTCGCCGAGTGGAGTGCCTCATGACTAAGCGCGCCCGGCTTCTAACTTCGTTGAATTTTCTGAAGAGATGCCGGGATAACAACATCATTCCAGTATGTGTACGGATATCACCGAAGAAAGACATACTTGGAAGCGCAGGCATTCTACATCAGGCAAGTTTAAAGTTATTGAAAAATCTGATACGTCAACACCGTATAGATGCCCATAAAATAAATAATAACGTTGAGATTTTGTCCAGAGAACTTCAAAATAAATTTTCTGAAACTGATTATCAAAAATGTACAAATATTAATAATAAACGAGCCGCCGCAAAATTTAATGAATATACGCAAAGACAAATTATAAAGTATGAAAAACTATGTGGCAAAAATACTAGTATCCAAATTCCTGAAAATGAAAACACTCCTGACCATCTGTCAAAATCAATAGTAAATCCCGTTGTAAATTTGTCTAAAAAATCTCTGGATGAAAACACTATTAAGGTATTAAATAAGGGCTTAAATTTCGCGCTAGCACCCAGAAAAATCCCTTACGAGGATATAATATGTAATGTCGAGGACTGTCTTGTGAAAAACAACGTGAAAAAAGAAGATTTGGAGGCGATTCGACAAGATATATCAGCAGTATTACGTCGCAGCAAGCCGCCCAAACCGAATCTATCTCGCGATGAATATCTTGCATTAAAAAACGTAAACAAAGACCCAGACCTGACTATCCTCCGTGCTGACAAGGGTAATGCTACGGTCATAATGGACACGTCCGATTACAATCGAAAGATTCTAGAGCTTTTGTCGGATGTAAACACATATAAAAAGGTTAACAAAGATCCAACCAACAAAATTCTCAAAAAGACCTCAGAGTTAATTTGTAAACACTCCGACACCTTAGAATTAGACGTGAAAAAGCTCATTCCATCTTGCGCGAAACCTCCTAAACTGTATGGGTTGCCGAAAATTCACAAAGACAATGTTCCACTGCGACCCATAGTAAGCCAGATTGATACACCAACTTACAAACTGGCACAACATCTAGCGAAGATACTCTCTCAACTTCGTGGAAAGACTAACACATATGTGAAGGATTCCTATCACTTTGTCAGCCATATAAAAGACCTTGAACTAGCTGAAAGTGAAGTGATGGTCAGTTTTGATGTGCAGTCCTTATTCACCAACTTACCAGTAAAGGACTGCATGGATGTTGTTAAGAAACGGTTAAGTGAGCATGACATGCCTCTTCAATATGCAGAGTTACTTGAACACTGCCTTACCAATGGCTACCTTTTGTGGGACAATGAGTTTTACCTGCAAACTGACGGTGTGGCCATGGGTTCACCGGTCTCTCCTGTAGTCGCCGATATTTTCATGGAGGACTTTGAGGAGAGAGCACTGATGACAGCCCCGACTATACCGAAGATGTTCAAACGGTACGTAGATGACACTTTTACCATCTTGCCTCACAATAGGGTGACTGCATTTTTAAAACACCTAAATTCAATACATGGTAAAATTCAGTTTACTATGGAATTGGAGGATAATAAATCCTTAGCCTTCCTTGACATACTTCTCATCCATAATCCTGATCATTCTGTTAGTCACACCGTGTATAGAAAGCCTACCCATACAGACAGATACCTTAACGGTGAATCTCACCACCATCCTTGTCAGTTAGCTACCGTGGCTAAATCTTTGTTACAGAGAGCACACGGCATCTGCGACCCCGACCATCTGGCAGGGGAACTTCACCATGTGAAGGATGTTCTCCAGCGTAACAATTTGAGAGCACCACATCCCCGTCGCAGAAGCCGCCCGAAACCCACCACGGTTGATCGACGACCCGCTGTTTTACCATATATTAAGGGAGTCACGGACAGAATTGGTCATATCTTGAAGCGTGCTTCTATTAAAACCTACTTCAAGCCGCATAAGAAGATCAGCCAACTTCTCAAACCAGTGAAATGTCACATACCTTTACAAGATGCAGGAGTCTACAAGATTGACTGTGAGTGTGGGTTGTCATACATAGGGCAAACAAAGCGTAGTATAGCCACCAGGTTAAAAGAACACATAGCTGACGTCAAGCATAGACGCTCCACAAAGTCTGCAGTGTGCGAACATGCCTTAGATAAACCTAACCATTTTCTTCGTTTCGATCAACCTCAAGTCCTCGCGAAAGAGAACCGATATGTACCAAGAATGTTTCGTGAGGCTATTGAAATTAAAAAACATCCTAATTTTAATAGAGAAGATGGCTGGCAGGTACCACCAGTTTGGAATCCTGTTATTAAAATAATAAAGTCCCAAACTAAATACCACACTAAAAAACATCAAGACACTGTGAGTGATTACTGCGTGCATCGAAATAATTTTTGATTATAATTGTACGGTAGATAAAATAAAATAACTTTTTAAAATCTGTAACGACGCCTGTCACCTTAGTCATCCTGCGACCACGAACCCTGCAAAGTGTTCGAAACGTCAGGAAAAACAAAAAACCTAAAATATACGCGATAGAATCCGTTTAAAATTGTTTTATTATAATGTGTAATAATCGCGAAAACCTAAGACAATACTAAAGATTTAAGTATTGTCAGTTTATATAGTCCTTTAAATTGCAATCCAGCTTTCAACAAAGACAAACTTGATGCATTAGTGAAGTCTGTTCCTGGGCCCTTAATATTTGCAGGGGATTTTAATGCTCTTCACACCTCTTGGGGTTGTAGTTCAGACTCTCCTCGGGGCAGGAATGTTTTGGAAGTTATTGATGACAACAATTTGATTTTACTCAACAATGGTTTACGCAACAACTGTTGGCTCCTTAACATGGCGTCCAAACGCGCTAGATTTGACCTTGGTCTCACCCTCTTTAGCGCTGCAGTGTGAATGGTCAGTTAATGATAGTCCACTTGGTACTAGCTATAGAAAGAGAACCGATATGTACCAAGAATGTTTCGTGAGGCTATTGAAATTAAAAAACATCCTAATTTTAATAGAGAAGATGGCTGGCAGGTACCACCAGTTTGGAATCCTGTTATTAAAATAATAAAGTCCCAAACTAAATACCACACTAAAAAACATCAAGACACTGTGAGTGATTACTGCGTGCATCGAAATAATTTTTGATTATAATTGTACGGTAGATAAAATAAAATAACTTTTTAAAATCTGTAACGACGCCTGTCACCTTAGTCATCCTGCGACCACGAACCCTGCAAAGTGTTCGAAACGTCAGGAAAAACAAAAAACCTAAAATATACGCGATAGAATCCGTTTAAAATTGTTTTATTATAATGTGTAATAATCGCGAAAACCTAAGACAATACTAAAGATTTAAGTATTGTCAGTTTATATAGTCCTTTAAATTGCAATCCAGCTTTCAACAAAGACAAACTTGATGCATTAGTGAAGTCTGTTCCTGGGCCCTTAATATTTGCAGGGGATTTTAATGCTCTTCACACCTCTTGGGGTTGTAGTTCAGACTCTCCTCGGGGCAGGAATGTTTTGGAAGTTATTGATGACAACAATTTGATTTTACTCAACAATGGTTTACGCAACAACTGTTGGCTCCTTAACATGGCGTCCAAACGCGCTAGATTTGACCTTGGTCTCACCCTCTTTAGCGCTGCAGTGTGAATGGTCAGTTAATGATAGTCCACTTGGTACTAGCTATAGAAAGAGAACCGATATGTACCAAGAATGTTTCGTGAGGCTATTGAAATTAAAAAACATCCTAATTTTAATAGAGAAGATGGCTGGCAGGTACCACCAGTTTGGAATCCTGTTATTAAAATAATAAAGTCCCAAACTAAATACCACACTAAAAAACATCAAGACACTGTGAGTGATTACTGCGTGCATCGAAATAATTTTTGATTATAATTGTACGGTAGATAAAATAAAATAACTTTTTAAAATCTGTAACGACGCCTGTCACCTTAGTCATCCTGCGACCACGAACCCTGCAAAGTGTTCGAAACGTCAGGAAAAACAAAAAACCTAAAATATACGCGATAGAATCCGTTTAAAAGTGTTTTATTATAATGTGTAATACTCGCGAAAACCTAAGACATTATTATCCAACTGTCATTTTCATCACTATTGAAAATATATGTTTTGTTGAACTTCCTCATAAATTTCCATATAATTGATAGTGGTGTACATCTATTAAAATTTTCACAAAGAGACATCCAGCTTTTCTGTTTTTCATTTTTTAGAGTCAATTTTTTAACTGCTCTGAGTCTTTTAAAATTCAAATAAGCCTCTTCTGTTGGGTTATGTTTAAAATTTAAATATGCTTCTTTAAACTTAAGGACAGCCTCTGAACAGTTTCGGTTCCACCACGGTAGCCTAGGTTTTTGGAAACGACTTTCTTGGCGCAAGCGACTAGCACTTGCAGAACAAACTAATCTTTTAGGACAAGGGATAGAATTATCGGCTGCTGTGCGTAATATTTTACAGAAAAGCAAATATGTATCTACCGGTTTTATGACATCTATTTTAAAATTATCCAGCAATACGTCAACATGATTCCTGAACATATACCAATCCACCAGTTTGTAGTATGGATAGCTTGGCATATGCTTACTGTTATGTATTTATGTTTAAACCAATGTTGTTGCTAAACAAAACCTTAATCATTACAAGAAGATGATAGCTAGTACCAAGTGGACTATCATTAACTGACCATTCACACTGCAGCGCTAAAGAGGGTGAGACCAAGGTCAAATCTAGCGCGTTTGGACGCCATGTTAAGGAGCCAACAGTTGTTGCGTAAACCATTGTTGAGTAAAATCAAATTGTTGTCATCAATAACTTCCAAAACATTCCTGCCCCGAGGAGAGTCTGAACTACAACCCCAAGAGGTGTGAAGAGCATTAAAATCCCCTGCAAATATTAAGGGCCCAGGAACAGACTTCACTAATGCATCAAGTTTGTCTTTGTTGAAAGCTGGATTGCAATTTAAAGGACTATATAAACTGACAATACTTAAATCTTTAGTATTGTCTTAGGTTTTCGCGATTATTACACATTATAATAAAACAATTTTAAACGGATTAAATCGCGTGTAATATTGATTTTTGTTTTTCCTGACGTTTCGAACACTTTGCAGGCTTCGTGGTCACAGGATGACTAAGGTGACAAGCGTCGTTACAGATTTAAAAAGTTATTTTATCTACCGTACAAAACTAATCAAAAATTGTTTCGATGCACGCAGTAATCACTCACAGTGTCTTGATGTTTTTTAGTTTGGTGTGTTGTTTGGGATTTTATTAATTTAATAACCGGATTCCAAACAGGTGGTACCTGCCAACCATCTTCTCTATTAAAATTAGGAAACCCTGCAAAGTGTTCGAAACGTCAGGAAAAACAAAAATCAATATTACACGCGATTTAATCCGTTTAAAATTGTTTTATTATAACTTAAATCTTTATTATTTATTGTAGCTCTAATGCAAATGTTTTGTAAAGAATTATCAAAACATGTGTTGATTATAGTATATGTAATACTTTTATGAATTATAATAGCTACTCCATTGTGATTGTTGCCACAATCATTTCGCTCTATATTATAATTTCTTATTTTAAAATGTTGAAGTGTTTTAAACAAAGTTTCAGATATTATTGCTACATGGATATTGTGTGTATAAAGATAATGTGTAAAAATGCTCTTGTTACTGTTAAGACTTTGTGCGTTCCACTTAATAATGTTTAAGGTATCCATTAAGAAGGTGATTGGAATTTGTTATTGAGAGTATTTTTAAATACCTCTCGAATGGATGCTGAATTGACAGGAACATCCTTATTACTAATGATTTTTGTAATTGACTCAACTATAAGACTAATAAAGATATCAGATTTCATGAGGTTGTTTATTTGTACATCAATAGTTCGTGTTGCAAGTGCTGGAAAAGATTTTTCATCAAATAAATTTGAATAAGAAACATTTCGGGATTTTATCTTATTTTCTTCAATTTTTTCTTTTTTCTTTGGGCAAGCTGAAGCAATGGCTAGGTGATTGCCATTACAATTTACACATTTAGCGTGTTTTGAGTCTATTATACAATTCCTAAAATTATGATTAAGTGTGCTGATTGAGCAAACCTCTGCATTACGACAAAACTTGGCAATATGTCCATATCGTAAACATTTTAGACATTGCTTCACCGGTGGAATGTATGGTTTTACTTCATGTCGCCATGAGTCCAAAGATACATATTCTGGTAAATTTGGTGATGCGAAGGTCACAGCAACTGCCTGTGTGGGCACAAAGACAGCGCCGTCTTCTCCTCTAATTTTTCGCATAAATACGGCGCGTACCTGGATAACATTTTTGGAACTACCAATTAAGGAAAATATCTGTTTGTTTGACATCTCTATTGGTACTGAGGTGAGCACCCCAGTAACGTCAGTGTCTCCAGCTGGGATTGTAGCTTTTAACGACAGTTGGTCAAGCAGCTTTTTATTTTTTAGAAACATATTGGCGTTATTCGGTAGATCGAACGTGATATCAACCTTGTATTTATTGATGGTCTTCAGGTGCATGACACCTGAGAACCCATGTTCACGTAGTCCCTTAGAGAGCGCCATGCGATCCCTATCACTAAATAAACAATTGTCCGTAACATGACTAAGGAAAACGATGTATTCGCTTTTCTTGGAGTCCTCGGGATACTTACGAGAGTACCCAGAAACCTTAAATATGCTATACTTAGCTGCTCCTGATTGAACTGTTAGTTCCGAGTCCGCAGATTCGGAGTCTGATGACTCCAAATTATTCTGTGGATCCGAAGAGGGAGGAGGATCCTCTTTTTGCCGTCTTTTTTTCGCCATACTTAATACACCATTATTTGTTAAGTATTTATAGATTATTATAACAATTATATACAAGATACTGTACAATATTTCAGATAGATATTTATTGGTATTAAAATCGCGCCTTTTCGAAGTCACGGTTCCCGCCCTTTTCCAAAACGAGTGATATTTTACCGGGAGCTGTCAATTGACAGTAGCACAGACTAAAAATACTGTAACGATGAATACTAAATTAACGAATCGATTTGTAAACGTGTATCGATTTATATATACATATTTTTAAATAAATATATGCTTTATTTTTTAAGCTGTCAACAGTAATTCTGGGCTCACCAACCTGCCTGCCAAGCGTGGCAAGTACTGACAAATTCCCTTCAAAATGACGTAACTGTGGAAATCTATGGGAGAGGCCTTTGTTCAGCATTGGATGAACTTTTATTCATATAATGATGATGACTAAGATGTTTGATAATGACAGGTATTTTTGCATGTCAGGGTATTTGTGCATGTGAGATTTATGTATGTAAACTGTATCCACGACACATGAGAAACCTTAGTGGCTGATATGATAATTATATAATATACACTTATTTACTTACAATTACTAGGTATATAACATAAAATCTACAGGATGCTGCTATCTACTATTTGACATTGTAACTGAGCCATCGCATGCAGGAAGGAAACATGACCAAAGACATAAAGTTTGATCGCCAGATCTGTAAAATTGAGCTTGGGTCTTTCTGTTCTGAAATTATCAACTAAAGCCCGCCTTACGCCGGGAAAAATACGGTCACTATATTTAAGCTTTTATGACATGAGATAGAATACTGTATGCATTAATGTCCACTTTATTACATATTTAGCAAAATTCACTTAATTAAATTAATATAATATTGTATACATAGTAGCACCAAAATCATAATAATAGATAATTTATGTTTGTGCAGTATAAAGATCAACGCTATACACCTTCCGCAAAGTATATACTCTTTTTTTACCGCCGACTGTACATACCCCTAATTAACCTTACAGGAATTACGTGTGACAGCACGCGATTATATGTTACCATAGTTTAAATCTTAATTAAACCGATTTATTTCCCCAAAAGTACATACGAAATAAATTGACACCTATCTTGCTATCTGTACATATAACTGGATATACTTGTTTAGCAGTACATAACCCACACATATGAACATTTCTCAAGACCTGATCGCCTACCATGACTCACAGATTTACCAAATTAATATAATCGTGCCTAACTAACGATGCTAACGTATAATTTTTACAGATAAACTTGTTAAAATCAAGTTCTATCCTGTGAGTTTTTATTATGTGATTTCATTGATACTTATTATTTTCAATGTTTCAACCATATTTAGGCCATTAGGGACTTAATTAAGGGATCCTGCGCAGGCGCATATTCATCAAAAATTGATGGATCGAGTTTCTGGAAATGCTCTAAGCAGATCCACAACACACCCATATCGGTCGTTGTGGTGATCTTCGGGGGAGGCCTGTGTCTAGCAGTGGACTTCATTCAGCCGAAATGATGATAAACTGCATCTGCATGCATGCACAACTTTGACAAAACAAGATAGTCTACTAACCGAATGCGTAGATCGACACTAAGGTGGCTCCGTATTTTGTATAGTACTTTCAGGCGATAGAATCAGTTTCTTACCACCTCCGACACATGTCGCTCAAACTGTAACTAATTATATGATTGCTTATCTAACAAAATCTTATTCGTTTCAATCTAATGTTTCAATTGCCTATGACTATGACTTTTTCAAAATGTTTAGAAAGGTAAGGCAATATACTTATCGGGCGAAGTTCATTAATATCAGAGACGCTAGAGTTTTTCGGGATGGGTCTGACTATTGCCATTTTCCAACTACTAGGAAACTCAGATTTTGGTATCGATTTATTAATTAAAATTATATCCAGAGGTTTTAGAATAACATATTGATCATGTCCAATGTCAAACTATCAACCCCCGGTGCATTCGATTTTAAACTCTCAATTATTTTCATAACTTTTGATTGATCAACGGCGTTCAGATGAAAAATAGCACCACTATACCGATGGAATTCATAAAAGGTTTATTGTAATATTAAAGTAAAGGGTACCGAGGATAATCATCATGCTGCCACGACCGCTATTAAAGCTGCACTATACAACTACTGAATTGTTAAATGGTTAGAAAAAATAAATATCTACAAAATACGCGATGTGATAATCCGTTAAAAATAGTTTTTTTTTATAATAAGCAATAATCGCTTCATATCATCATATCTGCAGCGCAGATTGGCTATCCGGATCGCACGAGGATACCGAACAGTGTCCTACGAGGCGGCAACTCTCTTGGCGCGTTTTCCGCCTTTCGACATCTTGGCGGAGATGGATGCGTGGGGTAGACCCATAGATCAGACACGCTCCCTCCGCCAGAGCGGCGAAGGTGCGATTCCAAGGGCATTGAACGGGCTGAGGCGGCTAGCTCGGCGGCGCGCACTTGGAAAGTGGTGTCACCATCTGCGGATGCAGTATGCAACCAAGCGCATCGTGCAGGCTATCCTGCCACTCTTTGAAGCCTAGCTCAGAAGGAGCGAGCGCGTGACCTAACACCTGACGCAGGTGTTCACCGGGCACGGCTGTTTCAGTGCGTACCTGCACAAGATAGGGCGCGAGGCCATGGCACAATACTACCATTGTGGAAGCGACAAGGATACCGTACAGCAGATATTCGAGGAGTGCCCTGCGTGGGCTGCCGAATGGTGGATCCTAGTCGATCGAATCGGGCAAGATCTCTCTCTGCCAGTAGTAGTGTCGGCTATGTTGGCAGAGCATGGAAACTGAAATGCAGTGGTCTCCATCTGTGAGAGCGTCATGCTCCAGAAGGAGACTGCAGTGCGGGATCGGGAGAGAGCTGATGCTACTCGAAAAAAGAGGAGATGGCGCTGGGGTAACAACCGCCCCGGCGCCTAATTCCTATACGACTGAAACCCCCTGCCGACTCTGTAAGGCGGGGGTCCTCTGAGTTTGGGTGCGAAGTTTAGCCCATGAGAAGACGGTGGCAGGTGGTCACATGCCACTATGTGCACAGCACAGCGCACAGTGACGCTTCGGGGGATCATTTACAATCCCCCCGGGAGGGTGACCGCTTTACAGTCATCCTCTCTGGAATGTGCCGATGGATTTGGCACCAGTGGGTGGCTCTAGTGTGATCATACGAGGACCTGGAGCCCCCCTTAGGTGCTGAAGATGACCTCCCCAGTGGTTTGAGTCCGTCATGACCCTTCGTCCTTCCCCAGAGCGGAAGAAGTTCATGAAGAACTTCCACTGGGCCCTATGGGGAGCAAGGTGTTGTGATCCTCCATAGAAAAGGGAGGATCCTCCAGCCAGGGGGATGGTATGCCTGGCGGGCTGAATCCCAACGGTTGATATTGACACTGTATATATGCTGCGTTGCGCGAATACTTTAATGGCGTGATTCAGGATTCTTTGACGTCATCGGAGAGTTGCATTTAATAGTCAAGTAGATGTTGCTGTAAGTTGTAGTTATGCTGGCGATGTAGGTGTCGCCACAGCCCAATAAAAAAACGTACATTAATAACAATGATTGCTGTACCAACAAAGGTCCTTCGTTCAGCTATATGCTACAAAACAGCAAAGTGATCTTGTAGCGCTAGTTTTCAATGAGAGACCCAAGATAAGAGAAGAGCCAGCTAAGAAATGTATACGATTGAAACTGTATGGGGGACACAGTTTAGTGGTAAACAGACATGACGTAATTATGACGTTCCGTACTTGAACATTAACTGCGCTCACCAACCCAGCGCCAAGCGTGGTGGGTACTGGCAAATTACCCTCAAAATGATTACACGCGGCATATAACGGGTTGCTAAGGGGGAGGCGTTTCTTCAGCAGTAGACATTTTTCGGCTGATATGATGATGATAATTATGTACAGTGCTTAGACATAGTCAGTAAAGGTGGCTGATCATAAACGTATCGATGCGTTTGAGATGTGGTGGTGGAAACAGATGTTCAATATCTCGTAGACGGTGCGCAGGACAAAGGTTGCAATACTGAAGTGCTTAGAATTAAAACTAGAATATCATCCTCATGTGCACGTAGAATTTTCTAGTATTTCGGCCACATTTAACCGCACACTTCATGATGGTCTCTACTCCGCTGAAGGGCACGAAGGAGCGACATACAATCAAAGAAACAAAATTGTCATCGGGAAGCCCTTCTAAGAATAGCACAGCCCAATCTTATTCCGTGGGTATCGTAAAAGGCGACTATAAGATTAGCCGAAGTATGGGCAGCGTTCCTTTGAGTATATTCACAACTAAACTAGATTGCCAACGCGCCTGTCAAGCGTGGCAATTATGGCAGAACCTCCAATGAGCACACTACATAAACGCAGACGGGTCGTTGTGGCGATCTTTGCAGGACACCTATGTCCAGCAGTGGAAGTTTGTTGGCTGAAATAAAGAATGATGGGAAGCCACGATCTTCAGCAGTAAGGAACGACACATGAAGAAGAAGAAGAATCACGAATCAAGATATTGATTTATTTTACAGAATAAACCACGAACAATCGAGAAATCAGTTCGAAAGTACCTATGTATCGGCGACAAGGGTATTTCTCTCTATCAAAAAATAAAATAAACGTAAGATTCCTAACCGACCCAGTGCCCAATCAACCAAATTCTAACCCAAGTGGGACGCAATTTCCTTCTACCAATTCGCTTAGCGATTAACAACATTAACTTTCTAGTCTCGTCTGCTAATCGCGTTGGGTCCCCAGTTCCGTTCTACGACATTTGATTATACGCTCGTAATTCGGCGAAATAGTTCATTATTTGCTAAATATATGTTGTGACGACTTGATGGAAATGTATGAGTGGGAGAATGAGATAGGATTCAGATTTTAATTTCACTACCTTTATAAAATAATACATTTTATAATAGAAAAAGATTTTTTATGTAGTTTTGCAGATTTTGAAAATAAAATACCTTTTATATTTAAACAAATTTTAAAACGCTGTGATTAAAAGTCTGTTTCCAGCAGCAGTGATTAGTAATAGTAAGGAAAACCTCTAAGAAACCGTTTTGTGCTAGTTTACGAGTGAAGTCAATGGTGAGATTCAACGATGATATACAGGATAAATTTCTCAAATAAATAATCGTTTCTACAAAGTTGAAAAAACTCTACACTTATAACCACGTTTATATGCCGCAGATGTTTTAATACATAACATTTGTATGTATTTCGGCACATAAGTAGGTACTGGACAGCAAATCTTAGTATTGTAAGAGACGCACGTATTCAATTGAACGCTCAGACTGAACGCGATGGACTGGGGTGTATCCTTGAATCACGGGTAGCATTTATGTTTGGTCCTCTATATTTTATATTTATAGTTTGCTTTATAATTAAACTTTATGGGTTATATTTCTTTAAATTATTTTATACCTGATCATGTAGGAAGGTAACCTTGGTTAATACGAAGGTTAATTACCAGCGCTGCATCATTTCGCTGCTTTATAAAAACTCGTACAGCCGTTTCTGTTAAAAAAATAACCGTTAATTAACATATGATAATTATTAATTCAATCGTTCACGATATTTTGCATGCCGCTTAGTGCTATGCCCTCAATGCTAAACATGATGTCATAAACAAAAATTGATAATATAAATCCGTTTTTCTTTTGTTTGACGTCAACGTCGCCCGTATCGTTTGACGTTGCCGACTACCTGAATCGGTCAGCCGGCAGCGCCCGCTTTTTTCTTACTAGATGCATGTGGATATATTACAACTAGGAGAACCAGGGAGTAATGTAATGAAATGATTGTTTTTTTTTAAATATGATAAAAGAAAAATAAAGCAGATTATTTTGTGATAGCTACTTTGTCTAAATCATTCATGAAAATATTATATTACAAAATATCGCATTAAAGTAAGTCCTTTTATTTAATTGATGTGAAATAAACTAATCTGTTTTTGTCTTTCTATTGTATTTAACTTTCCCCGTAGGTCTTGTCGTAACGTGGTGACGTGTGGCGCCGGCTACGAATAGCACCAACCTATCTCATCCAGTGGGTGTCGTACAAGGCGACTATGGGATTAGCCGTTGGATGGACGACAGCGTCCTTCGAGTACATTTACAACTCACTGCGATCGCCAATCCGCTTGCCAAACATGCCAATTATGGCAAAAACCCCCCTATGAGCACACGACACTCACTGTCGGTCATGGAGGCGATCTTTGGGGGAGGCCTATGTACAACCGTGGACTTTATTTGGCTGGAATGATGATGAATGAATGAGCTTAAAAAAAAAACACAATGAATACTTAATGCTTAAATTAAAGCATAGAAGAAGATAGTCCTATGGACTCCATCTTTTGAAAAATCTCTCAAATAAGGCCCACAAAATTCATGAAAAGATGGTAAGCTATTTTTGTCAACTAGACAACCAAGGCGGAAACCATATGATCTAGTAGAATAAACGACACCTACATATTTGTGAACTGTTCTTTCATACCCATTCATTCTTCACTCTTACGATTCGCTAAACATTAAATTACACTCAGATGTAAGTAGGTACACACAAAATTCCTTTGCTGAATGAGTACCGAAAATGGTATTTCTAAGAATATCCCCCAAGCATTTGGAGTTCAGAGATGCCATGATAAATTGGCGATCGGGGCTCTGGAGATTGTGGCCTCTTCAACTGTCTCAAAAGCTTACGTAAATAATTCCCAAGACTAGACTGCTGGTCTTAGCGATAACGTTGTTTTTTGCTTGTACTAGGAAACTGGGATATGTGGTTTTAGGATGTCGAAATTTGAGTAGACTTTTACTTGGGCGACTTTAGAACAATATTTGACTTTAAAAAAAATTATGAATTGAGTGGACCGAGTCTTAGGGTGAGATTCAGAAACTAGTCTAAGTGTGAACTTACGCTTCCATCTGTCAAAATCCACAGATTGCGCTCATAATTATATTCAGAGACTTTTCTAACATGACTTAAACTTAACGTAAGCTAAGCCAAGTAGTGAAAATCCAATAGTTTAGGCGAAATTATTAGATTCTTCTTGGCATCTTGGATAAGTTATTATATCCCCTTGTTATTTCAATCCACAGCACCAATTTTCTTTTATTAAAGTCTGTGTCAGTTCTTTTATTTGAGTATTGTGGCATGTGGAGTAATTAATCATTTTAGGAGTTGTTTTCAAACGCTGATAAAGTGGGGTCTTCCGAGTACATAGTAATTTTCACTCACTTGTCAAATTATATTCCCGCAGTTCAGAAAGATGTTGCAAAATAATTAAATAGGTATGGCCAAGCCCGACGTAACTTTAAGCCAAGCTGTGGCTAAGCGCATTTTACAAATTCGTATTCCTATAAACAGTCCCTGTTAAAGCGTTCTTCGCCCGTCTTACTTTCATGCTTCTGAATCTCACCCTTACACTGTTGTCATACAAATACACAAATGATATGATATGATGATATAAATATTTTGTGAAACTCCACCCGACGGCACATTCCCGCACAAAACAAATATTTGTATGATCTACAGATAGTTATTTCGGGGCTGCGTGTTTGTGAATGTGAGATGTATGCATGTTTATGATGACGATGTCCAAAGTACGGGACATCGTTTAAAAAAACCGGTAAGGTGCGAGTTGAAGTCGCGTGGAGAGAGTTTTGAAATTGCTGAATATATTATATATTGTTGCATTTGGTCTTGTACCAATAACTTCTCAAGAACAAACTAATAGCGTAGTTGAACAACGTGTTTTCCCAAAAATTCCAACCGCAAACGTAAGTCTGCACGCACAATATTAAAAGCTTTACCATGTTATTTTAAGACCATAGACTTCTTATATCTTCCTGTAATCTGTAGGTAAAGAGCTCCTATCTATATATTTTTCAGAAATGTATGCTCAGTAGTTTCCGACATAAGGGGGGAATGGTAAATTTTCATTTATTTTCTATAATCACATTAAAACAATACATTTTCAAATTATAAAATAAATACATTTGAGACCCTCACAACAAGCCCTTCCATTGCGTATGTTACACGGTACAGTTTGGAAAACTTTATTCTTTAATTTTCTATATTGCCCCCCAAAAATCCCCCCATATTCAAAATCCATTTATTACGTAACACGTACGTATTTGGGTCGCAGAAGTCCATAAAAATGTGTGTCAAATTTCAACTTAATCGGTCCAGTAGATACGGAGCAAATTGGCTGTGTCAGACAGACAGACAGACAGACACACGAGTGATCCTATAAGGGTACCGCCGTTTTTTCCTTCGGACACTCGGAACACTAAACAGAATTAAAAGGAATTCATTCACTCCTGAGGTAATACAATAATTAAACAAGATGGTAACGTAAGCGAATGAGACACAATAATTATTATTAGGTATTTTGCAAAAGTATTGCATTTAGGATTGTCGACGATCCCAAGCTCACAAGCGACCTAGAACCCCTAAGTCTAAGGAGAGACTTTGCCTCCCTATGTGTGTTCTACCGCTTATACAACGGACAGTGTTCTGAGGAATTGTTCAATATGATGCCAACGGCTACTTTCTACCATCAGACCTCCCGCCATCGGCGGGGAGTTCATCCACATACCCTAGAGCCAAAATGGTCTCGTACCGTACGGTTTCAGAGGAACTGCCTCCCGCGCACGCTCCGGTTGTGTAATCAGGGGTGCAATTCCTTAAGCTCAAACATTCATACATCCTTGAATACAGAATAGAAATACGGTGTAAAATCAATTTGGTATTCGCTTGAGCTTAGAGAATTGCACCCCAGCTCCCTACCGATGTTTTCCCAAAAGATTATAGTATGGGGCCCTTCAAAAAGGGTGCGGTATTAATAGTAAATTATTTTTACGGGGTCGGCAACGCGCGAGTGATACTTCTGGTGTTGGAAGCTTTCATAGGTTACGGTAACCGCTTAACATCAGGTGGACCGTATGCTAATTTGTCACCTCAGCGATATAAAAACAAAATACAGACGTAGTAACTCACACACGCATACGCATCAGCCCGTAAAAGTCTACTGCTGAACAGAGGCCATAGGGGGGATATTGATATAATCACCATCCTCAGCAGGCGAATTGGTGATTGAGGCATGTTGTTATTAATACGATACATGGAAAATACATGTGAGGCATCATCAATAAAATACACTATTGGGATACGGATGTCAATTCGACATTAATGTCTTAGATTTTCGCGATTATTACAAATTTTATGAAACACTTTTAAACGGATTCTATCACGTATATTTTAGATTTTTGATTTTCCTGACGTTTCGAATACTTTGCAGCATTCGTGGTCGCAGGAGTCCCAAACAAGATACCATACTAAGAAACATCAAGACACTGTGAGTGATTACTGCGTGCATCGAAACAAATTTTTTGATTAAAATTGCACGGTAGATAAAATAATAAAACTTTTTAAAATCTGTAACGACGCCTGTCACCATAGTCATCCTGCGACCATGAATGCTGCAAAGTATTCGAAACGTCAGGAAAATCTAAAATATACGTGATAGAATCCGTTTAATAGTCATCATCATCATCAGCCTATCGCAGTCCACTGCTGGACATAGGCCTCTTCAAGTGCATGCCACTGATCGCGATCCTCGGCTACTCTCATCCAGCTACTGGCAGCCATCTTGCGCAGGTCATCACTCCACCGAGCTAGGGGGCGTCCTACCCTACGTTTACCAAGACGCGGTCTCCACTCAAGAACACGTTTTCCCCAACGGTTGTCGGTTCTACGACTAATATGGCCAGCCCACTGCCACTTCAGCTTACTAATCCTATGAGCTATGTCGATAACTTTGGTTCTCTGTCGGATCACTTCATTTCTGATTTTATCCTTCAGAGAGACTCCGAGCATAGCCCTCTCCATTGCTCGCTGAGCGACTTTAAACTTGTGGACCAGCCCTACCGTGAGTGTCCACGTCTCGGCACCGTATGTTATGACGGGTAGAACGCACTGGTTGAAGACTTTAGTCTTTAGGCTCTGTGGAATAGATGACGAGAATACTCGACATAATTTCCCAAATGCCGCCCAGCCCAGCTGTATTCTTCTATTGGCCTCCCTCTCGAAGCTGTTTCAACTGCAGGGTTTGCCCGAGGTAAACATATTCCTGAACTTCGAGAGTGTTGTCGTGTACCGCAATTGGCTCCGGAACCACATGTTGGTTAAACATGACCTTGGTTTTATCCAAGTTCATCCGGAGACCGATGCGTTGAGAAGAATCAGCTAGACTTTTTAGCATCTGGTTTAGATCCTGCAACGATTCGGCCATTATGACGATGTCGTCTGCAAATCTAAAGTGTGAGATGTACTTGCCGTTTATGTTTATGCCACGTCCTTTCAAGTCCAGCGTCTTAAACATATCCTCCAATGCATTTGAGAAAAATTTGGGGGAAATAACGTCCCCTTGTCTCACACCTCGATGCAGGGGGATATGCTCAGACAGCTGGTTCTGTACTTGGACGGCCATAGTGGCGGTATCGTACAGACATCTCAACACTTGGATATATCGCCAATCGACTTGGCATCGTTGCAGGGGTTCCAGAACGGACCAGGTCTCGATAGAGTCAAAGGCCTTCTCATAGTCCACAAACGCTAAGCACAGAGGCTGATTATACTCTTCAGACTTCTGTATAATCTGCCGCACTGTGTGAATGTGGTCTATGGTGCCATACCCTCCTCAAAAACCCGGCCTGTTCCGGCGGTTGAAATTCGTCGAGTCGTCGCGCAAGACGATTTGTGATGACTCTTGAAAACAGCTTGTAGACGTGGCTTAGGAGCGAAATAGGTCGATAGTTCTTCAAAAGGGTCTTGTCACCCTTTTTGAAGAACAAAACGACGACACTTCTACTCCACGCCTCTGGAGTTCTCCCATTAAAGAGAACAAAGTTGAAAATTTTCTGGAGCTCCTTTAGTACAGGTTTACCACCTGCTTTTAGGAGCTCCGTTATAACTCCGTCCTCCCCAGGGGCTTTTCCATTTTTAAGTTGTTTAAGAGCCGGCACAATTTCGTCTAGGCTGATCTCTGGCAGGTCCTCAGTGAAGTGGCGGATCAATGTGGCCCTGGAATCTTCATTTTCGGGGTCAGGTTGAGAAGCATGCGAAGCTTATAGCTGGCTGTAGAAGTCTTCAACTTCCGAAAGGACCTCCGGCCTTGAAACAACGACGTCCCCTCCTGTTGTAGTCAACATCGTCAGGTGGCTTCTCCCAAGACTCTGGACGAACACTTTTGACCCCCGGTTCTGCTCAATTGCCCTTTCTATAGAAAGGGTGTTGGAGCGCCTGAGGCCACTACCTGAGGTACCAGTTTATAAATTTTTCTATTGAGTGCCCAGTATTCTGACGAAGTGACTGGTGGGTTTTCACGTCGTTCCTTCATGAGCTTTATAGTCTCCTCCAAAAGTTTCGACTTCTTGCCTTTACGCTGCATTCTGCAAAATCTCGTACCTCCCTCCCTGAGGATTCCTACCACATTCTCGAGGGTCTGGTCAACGTCTTCTGTGGTTCCCACGGCAGCGAATCGGTCTTCCAGTTTTGACTGGAATGTTTCAGATCCCATCACGGTTTGGAGCAAGTCGGGTCGGAGCCTGGACTTCATCAAACGGACACGTTCAAGCTTATAGTCGATATTCAGAGTGCCTCGGACCAGTCGGTGATCACTTCCAGTGTTAAATCGGTTGATCACGGAGACATCTCTGAATATATGCTTCTTGTCCGTCATGATGAAGTCGATCTCATTTTTGGTCATAGTGTCGGGGCTTTGCCATGTCCACTTCCTTTGGGGCTGTTTCTTAAAGAACGAATTCATTAGGAAAAGCCCCTCTTTCTCGAGGAAGTTGACAAGCATTTGCCCCCTATGATTCCTGCTGCCAAAACCGTGGGATCCTACTACCAACTCGCTGCAATCCTGTACTCCCACTTTCGCGTTAAACTCCCCCATGACAACGTTGTAGTGGGCCTTTGTGGTAAAATGTAAGGCCTTATGTATTCATACATAGTTTCCACTTCCTCATCCGAGTATGTCGAAGTCGGTGCGTAAACCTGCACAACCTTGAGGCTGTACCTCTTGGTGAGCTTGATTACGAGGTACGCTACCCTGTTCGACACACTGGAGATTTCTACAACGTTGTCAGAAAGAGCTTTGTTTACCAGGAACCCTACGCCACCTTGGGATAGCTGGTCTCCCTCTCGGAAGTACATAAGGTGGCCTGACTCTAGGGTGACGGTGTCCTCTCCCTCTCTTCGGACTTCACACAACCCCAGAATATCCCACCTTATCCTTCCGAGTCTTCTTCTTCGAGCTGCGCCAGGTGCTCGTCGAGTCGTAGCGTGCGTCCGTTATACGTTGCTAAGGTCAGTTGGTGTTGGCGGCTGTGCGTAACCCGGGGATTCTTCGCACCCCGTACCCTGCCGTTACCATAACCGACACCGTGATCAGGGATAGCAGGGCGGCCGGGAACTAGGGGCCGTTTTCTGCTATGTACTGTCATTATGAAGGGTTTGCCCATAATCGCCACGCTGGGCAGGCGTGTTGGCGATCGCAGGGCGTAGCTAGTCGCACTGGTGACGCTGCTGTCCGTCACCAGTCTGTGGAATTTAACTGCTACGCAGGTTTTTAGATGGATATACCGCCATTAGTCGGTCCTCAGAGCCGCGTTCGTTGTTGAGCAGGATGTGCCGCGGGCAGGTGAGGTTGACTTGGACCACTGAGATGGATTTTTGCTCCCTTACATCCGTTTAATAGTGTTTTATTATAATTCGACATTATTTAAACATAAAATATATAAATAATAAGAAATATATAAATAGGACCTACAATACTATGTATCCGACAACTCAATTAAAGTCGTTCTTTCCCGTATTCGGGTAATTAAATTATTCACAATTCATGTGTATTTTGTCCATTTTATCTATGAGGTAATTTTCCTTCTCCGCTTATGGGATTCAATAATGTAATATTGCAATTAAGTAAATAATCATTACACTTTTTGCCGTTTCCAAGTATTTATCCAAAGAGTAGGTTGTGTTTCTAAAGGGGAATACACATCTGCCATACAATAAAATGCCTGAGATGAGCAATAATGAATTATACACCAAATTTTGCTTCAAATCGAAGGAAATCCATTACAATTTCATTTATGATCAAAAAACTAGGGGGAAGCCAGTTTAAGTGAAAGATGAAAGATGTCAAAATTATATAGTTAGGGATTAATAAGCAATAATTAAACAAATAAAAATCATTCACCAAAGGTAGTCCGTAATTCAAGTCGTAAATGTAAAACATTTATGAAATAATCATGTGAATGAATGAAAATATGAAAAGTAATATAGTAATGGCAAGTTGTCAGTAAGGCAAAGGATAATGTTATTCACACAGCCTAAAACATCATTAATCATTTGTAGGTTTTCAAAATAATTTCATTTTATTAATATTGGCATACTTAGATGAACAAATTTACAAAAGCCAGGCTAGGAAGTCATGCCCCCTGCCGTCACTACATAGTGGGGGGCCACGGAGGTCACGGGTACGCAGATTGGGGAGTCCGCGTGCTCACACCGTGCGACCCCCAGGAAGACGATGGTGCACATGTGGTCACGTGCCGCCGTGTGCACAGCACAGCGCACAGCGAGGCTAGGGGGATCCTTTACAATCCTCCCCGAGAAATGCCTGGGGGGGGCGACCTTTTTACAGTCGCCATCCCTCCGCTAGAGGGGGTGACGGCCTGACAGTCATCCCCTCCATGATGTGCCTAAAGGCGTGGCACCAATGGGCGGCTCTAGTGTGATCTTACGAGGACCTGGAGTCTCCCTTCGGTGCCAAAGATGACCGCTCTATTGGTTTTAGCCGGTAGGAGTCCGGCGGCATACCCCTTCGCCCCGGGGAAAGTTCCATGTAGAATTTCCACTGGGCATCAATAAAAAAAAGGCTAGGAAGTCATATCAAACATGAATTACTTATTATAAATCAATCATTCAAGACCCTTGATAACTTCATTAGATGACAATCGCATTAAAAAAGTACTAAAATAATAGTTTTACCCTAGTTAAACAAACTTGAGAATAATTTAATTATTCCTATTTTATTCTAAACTAAGTTTACGACTGTTGGTAGTTTTTGTTCATTTCGGGCATTTAATGAACATTCCCCTTTACAACTGGGTTTCCCAAATTTATAAAGAGTTAGAAAAATATTTTGCCTTAAATACTTTCCTTTGGATTTGATTTAACCTACACTGTTGTAAAATGACGACAAACGGTATGTTACCGGCCGTCTTATGGGGAATATTTTGTTCAGGAGTGGACTTTTTTGGCTGATAGGATGATAATAATAATAATACTTTCGGCCGAATGAAGTCCACTGCTGGACACAGGCCTCCCCCAAAGATCACCACAACGACCGATGTGGGGGGTTCTGCCATAATCGCCATGCTTGGCAGACGGGTTGGCGATCGCAGTTAAGTTGTTAATGTACGCGAAGGACGCTGCTGCCCATTCTCCGGCTAATCCCTTAGTCAACTTTTACGACACCCACGGGAGGAAATAGGGTGGTGGTATTCTGAGCCGGCACCATACGGCAGATATAGATAGATAATGTTGATTAAAATCCTCATTTTTAGTTACTGTTGCTTATTTTTATTATTTAAAAAGAAACCGTGTGGTTCCCGGCAAAGAATAGAAAACACCGGGATTCGTAAAAGGCGACTAAGAGTTGATATCAAGAGGGTGGGCGGCAGGCATCCTCCCGTTAGAGGAGGTGACCGTTTTACAGTCATCCCCGCCGAGATGTGCCTCAAGGCGTGGCATAAATTGGGGTAGAGCCCCCAATTTATATTATGTGTGATCTTACTAGGATCTAGAACCCCCCTCCGGTGCCGCAGCTGACCAGTGGTTTTACCCAGTAGGAGTCCAGTATGCCCCTTGATACTTCCCCGGGGGCGGAGGAAGTTCATGTAGAATTTCCACAGGATACCAATTTTTTTTAATACATCATCCGTGTGCTAATAACAACATACTGCGATCACCAATCCGGCTGCCGAGGGTGGTGATTATGGCAATATCTTCTATGACCGCTCATTGTCACTCATATATCATATCACTCGGAGGCTTATGTTCAGCAGTAGACGTTTACGAGCTGATGTGTGTGTGTGTGTGCAACGTCTGTCTATGCAATAACTTTTATTAATGTAGTAATAATTATTCACTTACGTTACCGTCTTGTTTAATTACTATGTTACGTCAAGAGCGATTCTTTTTTTTAAACGATATTAGTATTTCTCCTGTGTTATGACCGTACACGTACGATCTCACAAAAACCGAGACCCGAAATAAACTATCTGTAGGTCATACAAATATTTGTGCCGTGCGAGGATTGAAGCCGTGACACGTACAGTAGAAAGCCGATTGCTTAGCCACTGCCCCAACCGAGCCGTCATTTGGTTTTTACCTTTTTAAATAACAATTTAATCGCATGTCTCTCACTTCAGACAACAGGGGTTTTTTTTTATACAATTCAATAACGAGACCAACAACTCATTCGCACACATGTGGGACGCTTACCTTAGTGGTACATGTCCTTAACTTAAAATTAATGTTCAAAAATAATTTATTCAAAATAGACTATAAATTGTACTTTTTGAACGTCTACATAATATAAGACAGCCCCCAAAATGCCCACCGTTTCCTAGTATTGAAGGAGGGAAGAAGAAAAATCTCCGTCTGTCACGTTATTTTTAATATTGAATTATACATTATATAACATTAAAGAAAACTAAAAGCGTAGGTTACGCTGTAGGCTGGCATATTATTGCTACATGATATCAGCTTGCACTCATCATCATTTAAATAATGAAATGGTAAAAATAAATAAATAAATAAAAAAAACTAAAGCACTACAAATCTATATCTATACAAATAAATAAAATTCTAGTGTCTGTTTGTGTATATACGGTACCTAAAACAAAATTTTTTTTTTACTTTTTTGTCTGTCTGTCTGTCAGTCTCTTTGTTCACACTAATCTCCGAAATGGCTGGACCGATTTCTACTGGACTTTCACTGGCAGATAACTGATGTCATAAGCAATAACTTAGGCTACTTTTATTTTAGAAAAATAATTAAGGTTCCGCACAAAAAAATAAAACCCATGAAATCCAACATATATATACATACTCTATGTCAAGTGTCTATGCCAAAGTACTCTAAATTATTTATAAATAATTCAACTTATTTTCAATTAAACGGTGGGTGAAACCACGGGTCCCAGCTAGTTATTGAATAAAATCATTGTAGGCCTCTATATAAATCCGTCATTTAGGGCGCCGACCCGCCGACTCGTGCGTCAGCACAACGTCATCTGTCTGGGTTGATCAGAGGTCATGCAACGAGGACCTGAGCCACTCATCGTGTAGAAAATGAAGAATAATGAATAAACCATGGTCAGCGCGAGCAGCACCCATTCACGAGCATGACGCAAAGATCAGCCACCACATCCCCCGCCATTTTAGAGGGAAGGAGATGATTCGCCCCATAACGCCACAGCAAGCAGTGACATCTGAGGGAGCATGATGCATCTGCTGCCGAACACTTCATCATCATCATCATCATCATCATATCAGCCACAGGACGTCCACTGCTGAACAAAGGTCTCCCCCTTAGATTTCTACAACGAGCGGTCACATGCCGCTCTCATCCAACGACTCCCAGCGACCTTCACCAGGTCGTCTGTCCACCTCGTTGGAGGTCGGCCCACGCTGCGTTTTCCGGTGCGCGGTCTCCATTCGAGAACCTTTGTGCCCCAACGGCCATCAGTTCTACTAGAAATGTGCCCTGCCCATTGCCACTTCAGTTTGTTTACTAATCCTTTCAGCTATGTCGACAACTTTAGTTTTTCTACGGATCTCCTCATTTCTGATTCGATCTCGTAGAGAAATAGCAAGCATAGCTAGCTGAGTGACCTTGAGCTTTCTTATGAGGCCCATTGTGAGTGATCGCGTCTCTTCTCCATATATCATCACTGGTAACACACACTGGTTAAAGACTTTCGTCTTGAGGCATTGTGGTATTGCTGCCGAAAAGACGTTGCGAAGTTTCCCAAACGCTGAACACTTCCAAACCAATAACTATATCTCTAATTACCGTCAATACCGTTAATATCAATACGTCCTCAAACAAATACGTCAAAATTCACCTTTGGTAAATCCAGAAGGTAAGGCTTTTCCATAAATATATTGAGAAAATATTGAAATATAGAAGGAGATTGCGGCCATGCTTCAGCATCAACGGCCAGTGTCAGACGCGTTATCGATGGCCCCTAAATATTATTTATGATCGTCTCAACCGGCTACGCTCCTATTACTGAAGCTCCTTCTATTTGCGCAAACACTTACGAACATACTTGATTTATTGGAGCCTGGTATTTTTTACGAGATTCTTTACAAGTTTAAGACAAAAAAACTACAATGCTCTTCTTTCTTGTTCAGACTATATTTTTCAATAAAAAATCGATAGTTATACCGGTAATACCGTTTCCATAATATCGCAGCTACATCTTCATTTACTGATTGTATATTTTTATAATAATACCTAATCCACAGGGACACTACTTACGGCATTATTCTATGGGATAATGTTGTACCGACACTTAAGGTATTTATCGCCCAAAAGCAATTTACTGCTCTCTTTGTGATGTGCCACCATTAACTTCATGTAAGCCTCTTTAAGAAATTCACTAACTTAACTGTACCCTGCATGTACATATTTGAATTTTGTATGTTTGTTAAAATGCACCTTTACTTCTATCACCGTCTTGGAGACACAATCATTTCGGCCGAACGAAGTCCACTGCTGGACACAGGCCTCCCCCAAAGATCACCACAACCACCGATATGGATGTGTTGTGGGCTCATTGGGGGGTTTTGCCATAATCGCCACGCTTGGCAGGCGGGTTGGCGATCGTAGTTGAGTTGTTAATGTACTCGAAGGACACTGCTGCCCATCCTCCGGCTAATCCCTTAGTCGACTTTTACGACACCCATGGGAGGACATGGGGTGGTGGCATTCTGAGCCGGCACCACACTGCGTCTTGGAGACACGATGAAATACAATACCCGACATCCAAAAAAATTACTCCTTTCGACAACAATGAAATACACTTGTATCATAGAAGTTGCTATCCAAGCCTTATTAGGATCTACTACAGTAAGTTACCTACAATTCCAATTTATCTACAAATAATATATAATATCATTCTTAGCATTATTCAAATAGCTCTTTGACAAATACAGTAGACGAGTTTCTTAAATAAATAAAAAAATCCAACTTGCATTACTTTGTTATTCTTAATTTTATTTTAATTGCACGTTCTATAATTACAATAACAATGATGAACAAACAAGTATACCTAATCAATATATTGGTTTGAATTCCTATGTTTATCCTCGTTTAATATTCGTTATAATTATTTTTTTAATGTATAATTTAATTAAATCTGCCTGCTTCATTTAGCGAATTGTTTAAGAACTTCATACCTATAACCCATTCATCATTTCGGCCGAATAAAGTCCACTGCTGGACAAAGGCCCGCCCCAAAGTTCGCCACAACGAGCGATCTGGGTGTGTTGTGTGCTCATTTGGGGTTTACATAATCGCCACGCTTGGCAGGCGGGTTGGCGATCGCAGTTGAATTGTTAAGTACTCGAAGGAGGCTGCTGCCCATCCTCAGGCTAATCCCATAGTCACCTTTTACGACACCCACGGAATGAGATGGATTGGTACTATTCGTAGCCGGCACAACACGGCACATATAACTCAACCATCTGTAATGTACGAATACTATTGAAAATAATAATTTAATTTAATTCTATAATAAAACACTTTTATACAGAGTACATCGCGTCTATTATAGATCTATGTTTTTCCTGACGTATCTAAAATCTATAATATACGCGACAATAATGCGTATCGCGAAAACCTAGGTTCATTTCATTTCACAAAATAAACGGTATTTTTTTGTAATCGTGACTAAACTCGAATAAATATTTGCATTGGTTTCATTTTATTACAGCTAAAAAAGCCACAATATTTTGCGAACCGCGAACAAACTTTTAAATCACGGCAGAACTCCAAACTGTCATTATGAACTTTGCATCGAAACATTCATTATTACTGCGTTTACTTGGAATAACATTTTCGTTAAAAGCTTTTTTCTCCACATTGATATAAATGAGAGTCGTCTGCGCATCGAACGTTGGACATAAATCAAGGGTGGGAATGGGATGCATCGTTTGTTTAACGTCCGGTTTAATGAACGATGGATTGTTGGTCATTCTGATCGAGTCCATCTGGGATGCTGGACTAGGGAATAAAGGCGAAAGTCAATGTTGTATTGCACAGAAGCAGTTTCATAAGGGTCAAAATAAATGAAAGAAGAGAAGAAAGAAAACCTATAGCAGTTGTGGATAGGGATGCTCTTTAACAGACAGATAGTATTAGTGTTAGCTACATCCGCATACACTAAAACAAAATTATAAATTGGTGGTCTGGTGTCCGGACTAATAACATAGCACCAATCCGTCTCTTCCCGTGGATGTCGTAAACGGCGACTCAAGGACTCTAAGCTGCGCTGCTGTGAAACAATCACCAAACCGCGCTCACCAACCCGCCTGCCAAACGTGGCATTGGCAAATTCCTCCCAAAATGACGACACTATTGTGAAATCTATAGGGGAGACCTTTGTTCAGCAGCGGACGTCTAATGGCTGATATGATGTTGATGATGATGATGATGATGAAAATAGAAGAACGGTGTACAGCTTAATGCTACCTTCAGCTGTGTTTGTCGCTAACGCTGATATGTTCTCTCGATAAATTATGTCATAGGAGTAAAGGCCAACCAAAAAGTATTATTATGACGGCACGTTTGGCGCAGTGGCTGAGCCATTGGCTTTCTGCGCTACGTGCCACGGGTTCGATCCCCACACGGAACTCATATTTGTATGATCTACAGATAGTTGTTTCGTGTCTGGATCTTTGTGCATGTTAGATTTATGTCTGTTAATTGTACCCACGATACAGGAGAAATCACAGTGTGGGACATCGTTTAAAAAATATGTGTCTTGAACTGTATGATTATTATTTCAATATCGAGCCACAGAGTCCAGGTATTTCCAAATTCAGATTGCTAATGTTAGCATTTATATCAAAATATGGCGCACGTATTTTTACGCGTCCTAGCTCATTACCATCGATAAAATTACTTCAAATATGATTATCTCCGCAATTTATCCAGAGCAGACTGCAGACGACTGAGCGTAAGCCGTTTCTCCAGAGCATAAAGGAAGGATCTGAAATAAAACAAAAATATTTAATAATGTTTATAAAAATGTGAGCACGAATTAAGCCTTTCCCATGCGACTAGGTAACTTCCAAATTAGATATTTTTAAATCATCATATCTATACAAATAAATAAAATTGAAGTTTCTGTTTGTAATGTCAAAATAACAGCTTTTTACTAAATGCATGTGAAAGTATATACGGTACATACAACAAAAAAACTATTTTTACATTTTTTGTCTCTCTGTCTGTCTGTTTGTTCCAGATAATCTCCGAAACGGCTGGACCGATTTTGACGGGACTTTCACCGCCAGATAGCTGATGTTATAAGGAATAACTTAGGCTGCTTTTATTTTAGAAAAATAATTAGGGTTCCGCGCAAAAAATATAAAACCCTTGAAATCCAATATATATATTCTATGTCAAGTGTCTATGTAGAAGTACTCTAAATTTCTTTTAAATTAAACGCGGGTGAAACCGCGGGTCTCAGCTAGTAAATAATACATTCTTAAACGCTGCCTTGAATATACCTCTGCTTGTTTGTTTACACTTATTTGTTTAAGGTCTAGAGCAGGATACAGGAAAACTTAAATGGGCAATTCCCCAGTCAACTTGTTTTTAATTACTGTGATTTATAATCATTTGTAGTAGAACTGAGCAGCAGACGATGAATGCTAATACAATGTATATTCTAGAAAAATATCAAGCATCAAAATATCAATTCTTTCGCTCTAATACAGTTTAAAATATTAAAACGTTGCGAAAAGTATGTACTGTTTTGGAATTAAAACATGTTGAAGTAAGAGTTTGTGGTGAATGTAAGCCGTGTGGTGCCGGTTACGAGTAGCACCAAACCATCTAATCCCGTAGGTGTCGTAAAAAGCGACTATGGGATTAGCGAAAGGGAGGGCAGCAGCGGCCTTCGAGTACAACAACTTCACTGCGATTGCCAAGCATGGAATTTATGGCAAAACCGCCCAAAGAGCACACTCTGGTTGTGGCACGTGGTTGTGGCGATCTTTGGAAGAGGCTTGTGTCCAACAGTGGACTTTATTCAGCTGAAATGATGAAGTAAGAATTTCTGTAAAGTTTCTACTTCAGGTACTGACCGATATTTTTAATAGACTTATGGCCGAAATTAATAATGTAATCCAAAATCTTTGGATTTCGGATTGAGGATTTGTGTTAAGTAAATGTGATCGTTACACAAAAACAGATTAAGTTCAAAATCTTAAATTTAGCATTTGCATTAGATTGATTAATTACGGCCGATAGACAGGTAAACAATTGATCGACAAAATCGATTAAATCGATCAAATCTGGTTCTGTCTGGAACTTTAAGGAAATAAAATTTAAATGTATTTCGATAAATTATTCAAAACTAATATTCAACAGTAATAAATAAAATATTCACAAGGTACCAATAAAACTGTATCGCGAATCACTTAGCTCCGTGTCGCAAAGCAGCGGAACCAAAGGAAATAGGCATCATTATTTAACGTCAATGTTTAACTAGATTGCCTCCCGCAAATGGTCCGGTAATGATTCCTGCCGATTGCCGCCCGCAATGTAATGCTCACAAGTAAATTAACTTAGAGACTGCTATTTGATTTTATCGAAGAAACTTGTTTTATTATGTTTTATGTTTATATTGAATTTGTTTTGGTTAAAAATAACGACGGTATACAACGTTTGGTTAATTGGGTTGCAGATTGGATGAACGTTGTAATAGTAATAATAGATATCTATTTTGTTTTCATAAGGACTAGCATTTAAAGATGCATACATTTCTTGTATTTACTAGATATATATACTTGAGTTTTCTGAAACAGTCTGAACTATCAAGTTCTACATCGACTATGAAGTCAATGCTGTTCCAACCTTCTAACATAACATTTCGAATTTAAAACTGATGGCCAATTCAATTACTCCTCTTTGAGAATGGTACAAGATGTCTAAAAATTAAATAAACAAAAACTAGTAATTTTGTACTTATTACAGAAACGTGAAGTTTCCCGAGTGACACGGTAAGGTGGGGCTGCAGAACACAAGGCTGTCACTTTTTTTCCCCAGCAACACGGCGCAGAGCGGCATCGTCGTGCGTCGGCCTTGGAGATTTCAAGATTTTTTAATCATGGTTCATCATTTCGGCCGAATGGAGTCCACTGCTGGACACAGGCCTCCTCCAAAGATCACCACAACGACCGATATCGGTGTGTTGTGTGCTCATTGGGGGGTCTTGCTATAATCGCCACGCTTGACAGTTGGCGATCGCAGTTGAGTTGTTAATGTACTCGAAGGACGCTGCTGCCCATCCTCCGGTTAATCCCTTAGTCGACTTTTACGACACCCACGGGATGAAATGGGGTGGTGGCATTCTGAGCTGGCACCACACGGCAACGGTAATCATGGTTAGTACCATGTAAATATATGTGCGGACGGGGGACTCTCGTCAGGAACGAAGTACCATGCTTTCATTCAATAAATAATGACACAATATAAATCGCGTGTAAAAAAATAAGTTTAAATAATATTTACACGTGTTTCGAGGGGCACAGTCGGTTTACGTGTCGACATTGCATTGAACGTGAATTATACAGTAAATTGTCAGTCTATTATGTTGCATAAAAAAGGATTACCGAGTTATGCCTTGCTAGACTGCAGTTTCTCCGTGGTAAAGCAGACAAACACAAAGAAAATGAAAATATTATATACGGGGCTGTCATCTTCGGCGTCTAATGGAGATTCCAGGTCCTCGTATGAAATGAAATAATCATTTATTCAAAATAGACTAAATTATTAGTTATTCTTGAACGTCAACATTAGACAGCACCCATTAAGCCCACCCTTCACACTACAGCCATCCGCTGGTGCCACGCCTACAGGCACATCTCGGAGAGGGTGCCTGTAAAGCGGTCGGCCCTTTCCCGATCCCGCTCTGCGGTCTCCTTCCGAAGCATGACGCTCTCACAGAATGAGACCGCTGCATTCCAGTTTTCGTGCTCTGCCAACATAGCTGACACGACTGAAAATACCTACCTGCTATATTACTACTAATATTAGCATCACATTATTAAAAAAGCCGCCACCAGGCAGCTTGCAAAACTATAATTATACTCAAAGTCGAAACAGTGCGGTACATTCTCACCTGTTAGTATTATATTCATTAATCAAAATGTTCATTACCACTCCCTAATTGGAATTGCCAATGAAAACTAATGAGGCGATTTAAACCGCTTTCACAGGTCAATATCAATTCATTTACTGTCATTAATTTGTCGACGTACAATCTCTACATCAAAACAAACGTAGGTAACGTCTGTTTGAACCTTTATAACCTACCATGTGGTGCCGGCTAAGAATACCACCACCCCATCTCATCTCGTGGGTGTCTTAAAAGGCGACTATGGGATTAGCCGGAGGAGGGGCAGCAGCATACTTCGTGTACATTTGTAACTCAACTGAGATCGCCAATCCTTCTGCCAAGCGTGGCGATTGTAGCAAGAACTCCCCAGTGAGGCCACATCACAAATCAATACCGGTTGTTGAATCTTTAGGGGAGACTTGTGTCCAGCAGTGGACGTTTTTCGGCTGATATAATGGAACATTTGAACAGGGCAATGTTTAGATTTATGTAAAACAACTATATTATCGTATTGTATGATTTGTTAAGAGTAGCGACGCAGGGTTAACTTTTCAGTTAAACGATTTTAATTAATGTTGTGACGTAACTTAAACTTCTTGACTCTTAGGTACCATTAGGTGTTGATAAACTTAGAATAATATACATTCTTCTTACTTTTATACTACCATTTTATTATTTTTTATTGATGTCCAGTGGAAATTCTACATGGAACTTCCTTCACCCCGGGAGGGGCGAAGGGGTATGCCGGACTCCTACCAGCTAAAACCACTGGAGCGGTCATCTTCGGCACCGAAGGGGAGCTCCAGCTCCTCGTAAGATCACATTAGAGCCGCCCATTGGTGCCACGCCTTTAGGCACATCACGGAGGGGATGACTGTAAAGCGGTCACCCCCTCTAGCAGAGGGAAGGCGACTGTAAAAAGGTCGCCCCCCCAGGCACTTCTCGGGGAGGATTGTAAAGGGATCCCCTCAAGCCTCACTTTGCGCTGTGCGCGCCACCGTCTTCCCGGGGGTCGCTTGGTGTGAGCACGCAGACTCCCCAGTCAGCGCGCCCGCGACCCCCGAGGCCCCCCACCATGAAATGACAGCAGGGGGCTCAGGCGTGTTGGACCTGGGAGCCGGTACGGTTGTTGCCCCGGCGCCGTCTCGTCCTTCTCCGTGCGGGATCAGCCCTCTCCCGATCCCGCTCTGCAGTCTCCTTCTGCAGCATGACGCTCTCGCAGAAGGAGACCACTGCACTCCAATTTTCATACTCTGCCAACATAGCCATTGCCCGATCCGATCGACCAGGATCCACCGCTCGGCCGCCCACGCACGGCACTCCTCGAGCGCGTGCTGTGCGGTATCCTGCTCGCTTCCACAATGGTGGCACTGTGCCGTGACCTCGCGTCCTATTCTGTGCAGGTACGCACCGAAACAACCGTGACCGGTGAATACCTGCGTCAGACGGTAGGTGACGCGCTCACTCCTTCTGAGCCAGGCTCCGAAGAGTGGCAAGATGGCCTCAACGACGCGCTTGGTCGCGAACCTTAGGCGTTGTCGCCATATCTCGAGTGCTACTTTTATACTACCTGGGGACGAAACGAGCAAATCATTCGCCTGATGGAAAATGGAATGGATGGAAAGCGTCATACCTGCCCATTACAATTGCGATAGTATCTAGGACTAGAACTGCATGGCACCACACTGCACTCATCACTTCGGGTCATAAGTTATTACGTCTCACAGGCCCAGTGATTTGATAATTACTTATCGAGGATTAAATGTTTCAATTTCAGTTGGCTATACAAATAGGTTGGAGGGTGAATTGACTAGAATTAATTAATCTTAGGGAATAGAATCGATAAGTTAAAAGCAAATAATATTCATAAAGTATTGACTGTAATTTAATTACAGTTACATTGAGTTAACTATAGACAATTAATTCAATAATTTTATTCTCTATTACTTATCTTGCCATTTATTGAGAATCTGAATAGAGTTTCTAACAGTATTCTTACTATGATCATGTCGGCCGAATTAAGTCCACTGCTGGACATAGGCCTCCCCCAAAGATCACCACAATCACCGATATGGATGTGTTGTTGGCTTATTGAGGGGTTTTACCATAATCACCACGCTTGGCAGGCGGGTTGGTGATCGCAGTTGAGTTGTTAATGTACTCGAAGGACGCTGCTGCCCATCCTCCGGCTAATCCCTTAGTCGACTTTTACGACACCCATGGGAGGAGATGAGATGGTGGCATTCTGAGCCGTCCTGTATAAGCTAGAGGTACGTCCACTGTTGAACCAAAGCCACCCATAGATATCCACAATTGAGTTGTCATTTTGAAAGAAATTTGCCAGTACTCACCACGCTTGGCAGGCGGGCTGGTCAACGCTGTATGGCTACCATTTCACAGAAGCTACTGCCCATTTCTCTGATTTGGAGTCCTTTATCCACCGTTTACGACTTCCACGCGAGGAGTTGGAGCGGTTCTATATTCTTAACTCCGGCTTGTGGCCACGAGTTATTACAGTTTTGACGTGTGGTGTGGTGCCTAAGAATAGCACTTTCCCATCTTATCCCGTGGGTGTCGTAAAATGCGACTATGGCATTAGCCAGAGGCTGGGTAGCAGCGTCCTTCGAGTACCTTAATTACAAGTCAACTGCGATCGCCAACCAACTGCCAAGCGTGGTGATTATGGCAAAACCCCCAATGTTGTGTGCTACATCATAAACCCAGATCGGTCGTTGTAGCGATTTTTGGAAGAGGCCCATATCCAGCAGAGTATTTCAGCTGAAGACTCACTTCACTCTCAAAACACATAATTTTTCAGTTACAAATCCAGTTCCACACTTCTTATTAGGTATTCTTCTGTCTCTCTATATGTTTTCGTTCTAAACGATCGATTTCAATAACATTGCGTTTCGTTCAGTTTAATATTTTATTCGTACAGACATACATATCGCACATAAACTTGCAAAACAGACAATCTACATCCTAAAAACAAAAGCGAACCCAATTACTGATGGCATCAGGTGGCAAGTCGTGTGCAATTAAAACAAAATATCGCATTCAGGGGTAGCCTTTACCACCTACATCTTCTTTACTTTATAGTAACATAAAGAAAGCTAACGTTCTAAACTGCAACGTAAATCGCTTATACGGTCGTGTGTGCTCCCAGACATAAAAGGGAATTAATAAGGCCATTCCGTAGAGCGATTCACCAGACAGATACCCGATCTTAAAGTTGGAATAAAGCTCCCAAGATATATAAGGAGATATTGAAAGTTATCGATTTTAAAACTCTGGTTTCTGTGTAGTTCAATATAAGCTTTATTGAAAACAGTATTGAATAGGTTTTATTGTATCAGTTCTTAGAAATAATAGGAATTTATTAGTTTTATATCTATTAGGTTCGCGCTGGCTAGCAATTTTATTTAGTCTTTATCAGTTGTTATGAATAAAAAATCGAAGATACATGCCTGCTTTTGTCCGCGCCGACCCATATGGGAGGTAGTAACCGGTCTTGGAGGAGGCCTTTGTCAGCAGTGGACGTGCTCCGGCTGAAAGAGCCTTGCCCGAGCCGACCCGTGCCAAGCCTGTAGCTTTAATCATGTCCCTAAATAAAAATAATTATACCGATCCAGCTCCCAAGCTGTTCTCCCCAGCAACGCTCAACGGCTAAGCCGAGGTTCGAGCCCCGCAGCCCTAGCTGTTGTTGCTTAATTTTGATTTTAAACCTTGCTGGAGGCCAAATTCGCCCGGTTTAGCAACCACATTTCTCTGAAATGTCTGTAAAAGACCCACAAATAAGGCAATACACTTTACTCGCTCTATAGTCAGACTACCAGTATACAATTTCAAGGCGTTATCTTTATTTATCCGAGGTGAAAATGGTCTTAGGAAGACGAAATTCAAATGTGCCGTTTTATTGGCACTAACTGTAAAAAGAATGTAAAAACCCACCCTCGTTCAGAGCTCAGTAAATACGGACACTTAGATTTGCCCATCAAAGTTTCGGGTACTCAAAAATCCATTTGAAAAATACACTTTTTATACCTTTTTATACCTTTTACACATTATTTTATGTGCAGTACACAGATGCGTTTTTATTTGTAACAGTGTTTGTTTCCGTTTGTCCGTCTGATGTCTGGATTAAGAATATAACACGACTCCATCTTCTCCCGTGAATGTCGTAAAAGGTGACTAAGGGACTCCAAACCTGAGGGGTGAGCAGCACCACCCCTTCTGTAGAACTGAAACCATTCTGCGCTCACCAACCCGCCTGCCAAAAATTTCCCCCAATACGGCGATACACGGCATGAAACCGGTGGTTTATTGGAGAGGCTTTTGTTCAGAAGTGGATATCTTTTGGCTGATGTGATGATGATTGTTATACTGAAATACCTTGCAGTGTCTGATTATGAGATATTTCACGATTTTCTACTGGTGATAAGCAGCGAAACAAGATGGACAATTCTTTCTTGTAATTTTTTCTGATCTATTACGTTTATTTTGATGACATGGTTGACGTAGTAGCTCAGCAATTGACTTTTGCGCTACGTGTCACGGGTTCGATCCCGCACGGAATAAATATTTGTATTATCTACACAAATATTCGTTCTGAGCTAGGATGATAGTGCATGTGACATTTATTTCCATAAACTGTGATACAGTTTACAAAACAGGATAAAACCTTGAGACACCGATTCCTTGGTAAAAAATAAATAATATGATCACGAAACTTCGTGACAAAACTCTGTGGATATAGGTTTTACATTTCGACAACAAAATTTCCTTGCGCTGTAAGTACATAAATTTAAACAGTAGATAGTATATATATCTTAGAGTGACCGTATCATAACGAATATGAAGTGTACGCAATTTTAACATCACGGGACCATACATAGCGCTCAAACATGTAACAGGATAAAATTGCATTGAGCTGGACGCTGCACTACACTACCCTTTATCACAGTATGTCCACGCCCTTACCGTCTGCTACGAACAAAAGAGAATTGGCCATTCCAAAAGGGTGCGTTTATACTGCATCAATATCATCAGCGAATAGCGTTTATCGCACTTAAAATCTAAGGTAGCATTAGAATTACGACCAGGAGTGAGGGTTACTCTAATATTAACATTTCAACTTTAAGGATATTAGCTATAAAGCTGTGTTATTGTATAATGTCTGTGTAATTCTCATATTCCTCATATAACTGCTCTGAGGTTAGTTTTAATCGCTAGTCGTAACCGTTTACAGTTGCAATAATAATTTCATTTTGGTTATGCTCGCGACGACGATCAAAACACAGAATTAATGTTCTGCGTGAAATCTTGTTTGCAATTCACGTTAATGTGTTTGCTAACACGCTTACGCTGTTTTGATTTTAAAATCGAAAGCTTACACTGTATAGTGAGTGGTAACCTTTGTTTGGAATTTGATGTACCTTAGAGTATTCATTCTAATGAAGTTGTTTATTTTGTTGTGAATACGACATAATAGAGATGCGTACAGACGTACTGATATATAGCAACATGCATATTAGACTATTTAAATACGCAATCATCATCAACATATCTGCGAAAGTACATCCACTGCTAAACAAAGGCATTCCCAATAGATATCCACAAGGACCAGCTACATGCCGCCCGTATCCAACAACAAAACCTACTTAAATAAAATTTTGGAATTATGCCATAATTCCAAAATTTTCATTATTTTTATTAATTTCATTAATTTCATTATCATAATTGCAAGGATTTTGAAATTATTCGAATTCTATCGAGTAATATAGTACTCATCATCTCAGCCGAAAGACGTCCACTGTTGGGTAAAAGTCTCCGCCAAAAATCGCCACAATGATCCCGGTTACATGCCGCCTACATTCTACAACTAAACCTACATGGCAAAGGACTTACGACCGAAATTAATTATCAATCTATTCGGATATTGAGGATGTCTGTTTTTTGTGTCAAGTCAAATGTGATGTGTAACACAACAGCAAATTGTTATTAAAATCTTAAATATATATTGGATAAGATTTATTATCAATTTCGGCCGTATTGGCCGCTTTGCAATTCACC
The DNA here is from genome assembly GCA_947459985.1 of Diloba caeruleocephala. Classification (NCBI taxonomy): domain Eukaryota; kingdom Metazoa; phylum Arthropoda; class Insecta; order Lepidoptera; family Noctuidae; genus Diloba; species Diloba caeruleocephala. The sequence continues at coordinate 20,552,484 of OX381611.1, forward strand.
GGCTTTAAACAGATGCGCGAGGCCATAAAATAAAGTTTGGGAAATATGGTATGCAAGGATTTTGAAATTATTGCATTTCTATCAAGTCAAGTGCCCCTACTGCCTACTGTCTCCGCTAGACCAGAGGGATGGGCAGCAGACTCTCTGCAGTGAAACAGTAGCAATACTGCGCTCACCAACCCGCCTGCCAAGCGTGGTGAGTACTGGCGAATTCCCCCCATAATGACAACACAATTGAGTTTTTGAAGTGAAAACTTCTTTTAGCGCGGTACGCATATTTTTAGATGAGATAAAATCTCTGGACTCGCCTCACCGTTACGAGACGCAGCTATAGTGTGTGCATATATGCGTGTACGTATAGCAGACCGCGAACGCGTCTATGTAAACAGAAAAAAATAAGTTTTCACTTCTGTCGGCACTCCTGGAGTGCAACCCGTATTTTTTTTTAATCTTTCTTGTTATCTTTTTTGGAAAACCTTGCCCCACACTAGAATTTCTCCTGTGTTGTGGGTACGTTTTTCCACAATTGAGAAAATCTATGGGGGAGGCCTTTGTTTAGCAGTGGACGTCCTATGGCTGATATGATGATGAATGTCCGTACTACTCATAGACGTCCACTGCTGGCACATAGGCCTCCCCCAAAGAAAGATCCCCACAATGACCGTTCTGGGTTCATGTTGTGTGCTGATTGGGGAGTTTCTCCATACTTGGCAGTCGGGTGGGTGATCGCAATTGAGTTGTAAATATAATTCAACTAATACAATCATCGCCTTTTGCGACACCTACGTTATGAGATGAGATGTTTCTATTCTTAGCTACCACACGCTTTTAATGTACTACTGCTAATTAGGTATCACCTCCTGCAGACTTGTAACAATTACATTTTAATATGAAGTCATATATTGAACGTATTCATACGCATTTCCCTTGAGAATGAATGATTAACATATAATGTATCTCAAGGTTCCAATAACAATTATTTGCCAAACCTTGAAACAAATTCTTAATTAATCAAAGATTGAAATTCATAACGTCATTAATGCGGATATTCTATTTGTCACGGCAAAAGTGAGTAATTCACTTACGCCTGGCAGATACTGCGTAGCACCCAGCCACCTTACTACGGATGATGTCATACTGCAGGGGTTGGAAGATGACGTCATCTGAGTCCCCTACCGAGGAGGGTAGTAAGCTACCGGGTCACGCTCTACAAATATATATAAAATATTTTGTACGGAATTGTTATGCAATCTTGCAATAAATTTTATGGACTTACCTTAATTTTTCGATCTATTTTTATGTTTATCTTGTATATAGTGTTATTATAATAATAACATGTAATAACTATCTTAGTATCTGCAGTGTGGCCGCCGAAAGTATGCGATCCCGAAATCTGTTTGTTGGTCTAGTTTTTGTTATAGTAATGAATTAATTTAGCGCTAAACTAGATATTTCAGTTTATTGTAAATTTACTTTAGTACATTAAAGCTACTCGTATGTATTTAATTTTATCTTTATTATACAAGAAACCAGTCCAACTAAAGGTATCAGGAATGCATTTTCTCAGCAGCCGCACTTAAATTCAACTTTAAGCCATTTCTAGGGTTTTGAATTTTTTTAAATTACTCTCACATATCTTGTCAACAAGATTTGTGAGTGTAATTATAAAAATACTACGAGTAGTAAGTTTAAACTTACGAATAGACTTGTCTTAATTCTATATATCTAATAAGATGGGAAGCTTGAAATAAAGTATTTACGATTATTATAAAATAAACAATGAAACGCCTTTTCGAATAGAATTTTGGTTTTTTTTACGATTTGCTTATATTTGCAAATATTTATATAAGTATATGCTGGCCTGTACGAAATTGTTTTGCGCATTCTGCATGGCGCGACGACTTAGAAATGGTAAAAATAAAAGTTAAAATTTATTGATAACTTGACCACAGCGCAAAGCATCGGGTCCAAATTTCGTGATTTTCTTTTTGGACACTAAACCAACATACAATGTGAATATGACATATTTTATTATTAAAGAATTTGTTAATTACTTGACTACAGCGCCACCTATAGGATCATAGCTTGTAGCTTCATACCATCGTCTCGACAAAACAAATATTGTATAAACATGTAAAGATTCGGTCTAGTCGATAGTCGTTATAATAATATTTCGAATACGAAATATACCTACATGTCCTACATACCAACTCATCATTTTGGCAGAATAAAGTCCACCGCTGGACACAGGCCTCCACCAAAGATCGGCACAATGAGCTGTTATGTTGTGTGCTCTGGGGGGTTTTGCCATAATCACCACACTTGGCAGAAGGGTTGGTGATCGCAATTGAATTGTTAATGTACTCGAAGGACGCTGCTGTCTATCCTCCGGAATCCTGTAGTCACCTTTTACGACACGCGCAGTATGAGATAGGCTGGTGCCATTCATAGCCAACACCACACTTACGAATTAGAAATGAAAGAAAATTGTTTGCACAAAATACTATAAAAAAACATCTACACATTATATACTTAGGTATTACGTAAATTTAAAAGCTATTGAAATGCAATACTTACTTTATAATATTGATTGCACTTACAAAAGTTACATGTTGTATAAATAAAATTCTGCTATGAATAAAATCAAAGGCGTTAGCGACGCATTGAAAAAGTACCTACTAATGCTCCGTGGGGAGCTCAATCAGACAGATTAAAGGTTCTTTGAGAGCATCTGATAAGGTTGTCATTACCATTAAACAACTATTATACTTGTAAATATGTGTACTGATCTTTTGATAGCTTGATACTTTATATACTTGCAGATATTGCGAATAAAATATATTTATTGCTAGAGATATATCATGGCCAGGTTTTCAAATAAAGATATTTTTATTTTCATACAATTTCACAGTCATATCGATAGTATTAATACCAGGATCAAACACAATCTGGTTGTTCCTGCCAGTAGGCTGCAAAATGTAAGCAAATCACTACGTCAATGTGTACGTTTTTACAATAAAATCCCAAATCATATTCAAAAATTCTTATGTCTTAATACATTCAAGTCCATTATAAAACAGAACATGTGTAGAAAGGATTTTTATAACGTTACAGACTATGGGCCGAAAATAATAATCAATCTAACCCAAAATCTTCATATCTAAGGTTAAAAACTTGATCTGTGTTAAGATCACACTTAACCCAAAAACCGACAAATACTCAAACCCTAATCTAAAGATTTTGGATTCGAATAATCATTAGTTACGGCCTGTAGTGGATAACAAAAATGGTTGAGATTGAGATAATATGCTGATGCTCTAATGTGCATAGACATTAGAGCATCAGCATATTAGGTATATTCACATTCTTGGTATTGATGTGTCAAATATTTATAATTCGAAATTTAATTAAATTACATCATCATTTCTTATAATGGATTATATTAATTCATGTAATGACATTGTATTATGCTATATTTGTTATGACATAAATTTTACTTGTTTTTATTATAATTTATTATAATCACTTTATGCATTTAGATTTTATACCTTCTGTATTAGTGCGAGTACCATGTGGGTTTTTCATATGCCATGCTTACTCAAGTGTCCTGCATATGGAGGCGTCATGTATCGGTTCGGTGAGGCTCGCTATAAATATGGTTGAGCTCAGCGACGCTGATGTATGTGCTCGTGAACGAGTGCCGTCGGTTGGGATTGGCCCTCTTGCTGCCATGACTATATAATCATAAACTTTAATAAATACCGATAGCAATGTAGCAAAAGGCTTGTTTCGGCTCTTAAAATTTTAAGAAGTTTAGACTCTTTTCTACTGCATTGTCCTAACATTACCTTAATTTCGAGAACAATGTAGTCAAAAAGTATGCTGCGTGAATACCCTCGGCATCGGCGTAATCTGTTACGCCTCTGACACGTTGGTGACGGCACAGGGAACGAGTTTCCACCGCGTGGCAATGGTGGCACCGACGGAGTCTGCACTAGTCGTACAAGGATCCGGCAGTTGGATCTCGAGGTGGTTCTCACCAAGTCAGAGGCCCTTTATTTTCATGCGCCCTGGCGCGCGCTACCCTTGGGATCCCACATTGTTGTGCCTCCTGTGTTCGCATCGGCGTCGAGTTAACGATAAAGTACCTAGGATTCGTCCTCAGCCGCCGATGGAACTTCTTGCCTTATTTCAGGCAGCTGGCCCATAAACTAACGGCGGCCGCGGCTGCACTTCTGCGGCTGCTGCCCTATTAGAAAGAAGAAAGGAAGAAATTATTTATTTGACAGCAAAGTGAGACATCACAAATGGTAATAAAACTAAAAGAAAAACAATTAGGGGGTTGGCAATGCCTCCTACCGGAGGCTCTACATGGGGGACATGCGGTCCATGGCCCTTTACGAGGCCCCAGTGTTGGTGAACTCCCTGAGGGCAGCCAGAGTCGCCGTGCTGCGAAAACCGTAGCGAGCGATGACCCTCAGGGTGATACTGCATGGTCTCTTATGAGGCGGGGAGTCTCCTTGCCGGATCACCGCCCCTGGATCTGAAAGTGAGAGCCGTCACGTCGCTATATCAGTGGCGCGGGGAAGCGCTAAGTCGGGGCGAACGGTCAGTACCTCATCAGATCGAGGTACGACGGTCCGAGCTTTGGCGTATCCTGGTAACGGAGTGGAAGGAGTGACTGGAACAGCATACTGCAGGGCAAGCCGCAATAGCGGTGGTAAGACCTGTCATGGAGGAATTGCTAGAGAGGCGGCATAACGCCAGGATTATTTGTACTTTTCGTGCTCACTTCAAACAATATAATACAATAATCCACGACCCGACAAGTCTGCTGTCAACAGCCGAATCCTATTAACTCTGTCAATGCCATTATCTCATCTCATTATCTCCAAAATTCCAATAAAATACATTTATCTTGGCTGAATGGCTAGGATTTACACCAAAGAGTTTCATCCATATGGTTGTCTTTTAGTTGTTTACATTGTATGAAAATCCTACTATATCATTGTTCGCATATAATTTTAGAAGTCCATCTCTATTAAGTTTTATTCTCAACTGTGCTAGGCTCACTTTGCTATGGGAAATATTTTCACGCAAGGAAAGAGTTTATGACCCAATAATGTTACTGTTATTATATATCACGGATTTTGATGTAGTTTTACATGGAGGCAGATTATGTCATGGAATAGGCTGTAAGATATTTTTTATTATTATAAAATAATATCGCAACCTATATGTTAATTTACGTTAGCGGCCTGTATATAAAAGAAGAAACAGATTACGCAACATTATGCCCTAATGTTCACAGAAGTGAGGAAGTCCACAGAAGAACTATAGTTGCAGACGTAGCTGAAAGGATTTGTAAGCTTAAGTGGCAATGGGTAAGGCACATACTCGTAGCTGACGGCCGTTGGGGCAGAAAGGTTCTCGAGTCTCCACTCCCACGTATAACTCCAGAGAGATGGACAGACAGACCTGTCAAAGGTAGCTGGGAGTCGATAGATACGGGTGGCATGTAACCGGTCCTTGTAGAAAACTATAGGGATGGTCTTTGTTCAGCAGTAAACCAGCTTTGGTTGACGTGATGATGGTGTTTATTCCGTATATACCTGATACATCATATCAGCCACAGGATGTCCACTGCTGAACAAAGGCCTCCCCCTTAGATTTCCACAACGAGCGGTCATATGCCGCTCTCATTCAACGACTCCCAGCGACTCTCACCAGGTCGTCTGTCCACCTCGTTGGAGGTCGTCCCACGCTGCGTTTTCCGGTGCGCGGTCGCCATCCGAGAACCTTTGTACCCCAACGGCCATCAGTTCTACGAGCAATATACCTGATTACCACCGATTATTCTCGTTGGACAAACAAAACAGAAGGCATTTATCGCCTCATACAGCGGCACCATGAAATAGATACTCAGATGTTTCTAGTAGCATTTATTGATATTATGTTATCATCGTGACCATTTAGTCTAGGTAAACAGTATGAATAGTGAATACATAATTGTGTGTGTGTGTACAGAGTACATTATTGTATATATGACTGTCTGGCGATAAGATGTGTCACATTGAGGTAGGTCCTACATATTGCGTCGGATCGTTCAACGTACGTAAGTATGTGTAAATAGAAGTGGTAGAATGATAGTAGGCTCTAGATTTTACTATAAAAGCCGAAACTTTGATACAGTCTCTTTGATGATTTGGTTCACACTGAGCTACGGTATGATTGTTCCAGAATTCCTGGAGCCCCCTTCAGTGCCATAGATGACCGCACCGGCTGTTTTAGCCCAGCGCCTAATATAATTAGGCGAAATAAATTATATTGTAGCTGTGGCGGGCCAAAGGACATAAGGCTCATTGCTTTTTTTTTTTTAAGAACGGCGGGTTAACTTCTATCATTCTCGCGGGCCGTATTAGAAAGCGCTGCGCGCCATATATTGGACACCCCTATTTCAGCCAGTAGTAGTCTAGTATCTGTTGAGAGTCTTCAATCGATCGAAGAATTAAATGAAATGTAAAAGTAGAAAGAAATGACATATATATTTTACAAGACATTAGACAGAGTGACAATTAAATATTTCTTAAATATAGACAGCCAATACAATAAAGTTGTACTGATATTATGTTTCGTGTTAATCCTAAATGATTAAGTTTTATTTCATTACTGCTTTTCTTTTATTAGCCATTTGTAGATTATAATTGCTCATTACCCAATCAGAATAAATACTAAATGCCAAGTTGTAGTTTTGCTCTAGTACAATAGGTCCCAAAATATTCAAAAATAATAAATTAAGTATACTTACGGCTAAAATTAATCGAATCCAAAATATTTAGATTTAAGATTTGGAATTTCGTCCTTTTTAGTGTCATGATCAAATTTAACTAAAAAATAGACAAATCCTTGATCCCAAATCCAAAGATTTTGAATAAGATTGATTTTTAGCTTCGGCCGTTAGTTAATAAAAATATGTAGGTATCATTTCCATCGAAATTTTGAATGAAAATTGGAATCCTCTATGTAATTGATCGTCAAAAACGCTCAGAATATTCACTCGCTTCATTTGTCATACGCAATGCATTGCACTCTTACTAATTACTCGCACTAATCAAAAAGTTAATGGCCTTTAAGACGTATTTGTAATCTTATGATTTGTATTGAGTGTGTCGCTAATCGTTTTTTAATTGCATCCAAGTTTTCCATAAGTGATTTTCAAGTAGATATATTATTATGAGTTATTGTCGAAAATGAAACGGCCATGATACAGCCTCACTTTATATCATATAATTACATGGATATAATAATCATCGAGTAGTTCTCGGTACTTTTTTTCACTTGGAAATGCTCATGCATCGTCCAACGCATGGAGAGGGGCAAAGGCCATGACATCGACCAAAACCACTTGGGTGGTCATCTACGCCACCGAAGGTTCTCGAGAACGAATGCTCTGGAGGTGCTACTGGTGCCACGCCTATGGGCACATCTCAGACGGGGTGACTGTAAACAGAGCATCAGTTCTAGCGGAGGGAACTGTAAAAAAACGGCCCCTCAAGCTTAGGCTCTCGGGGGGTATTCCAAAACATCCCCCCGAAACCTCGCCATCAGAGGTATCCTAGGAGTTAAGTTATGAGTGTGGGTCCACAGGGTCTTTTCTTAAACAATGCACCGCACTAATATTTCTCCGGTGTCATAAGGTAGATATGTTTACAGGCATAAATCTGACGGGTACAACCACCTACACCCGCAATAGCTACCTGTAGGCCACACAAATATTTTTCCCGTGCGGTAATCGCATCCCCAACCCGTAGCCCCCATAGCTGGTTGATCGGTCATCCACTGCACCAACCGTACTTACTGTCAACAGGTTCCTCTTTAAACTAATACATATTACGATTCCGATATTTTATAACAACTGGAGTTTTCATGCCACAATTCTCGCATGTCTATTTCTCGTTATAAACATTTTCAGTAGTGGACTTTTACGTGTAGTGATGCGACAAACAATATGGTCTTTTGTTATGGGCTTCTCGCAGAAAGCTTAGGAAGCCGTTTCTACATTACCGGACAATGTGGCTGAATGCAGCCAGGTGGTCACTTTAATAGTAACGGCCGAAATTAATAACAATTTTTTTTCGGATTGCGGGTTTGTCTTAAAGTTAGATGTTATCTTAACACAAAAACGGATGAAGTTCCAAAATCTTAAATCTAAGGATTTTGAATTAGATGGAATTAATGTTCAGTTTAGATTATGAATTTTGACCATAAGAGACATAGAGCCATACATAGGCGTTGTTGGGAGGAAACCTTCCCAGGTTTCAAGCCAAGTTATTTTAATTTAGGCACATATAAAGCTGGCTCGGCACGGGCCGGCTCAAGCTAGCGTCGGGACTGGGCCAATATTTATATTCTGTGTTATTTTATAACTCCACTGAAACACTTCCATTTCGTATATGTTGATATTATTCTTACGTTGTTTTTAAAAAAAAATATATTTATACTAATATAATTATGTTTATCACGCTTTTGACGTGTAATTTTATACCAATTAATAGTAATGATTATTAAATCTTGAACTTAAACCGTGTGTTGCCGGCTAAGAATAGTACCACCCTATCTCATCCCGTGGGTGTCGCAAAAGGCAAATATGGAATTAGCCGGATGATGGGCAGCAGCGTCCTTCGAGTATATATACAACTGAACTGCGATCGCCAACCCGCCTGCCAAGCGTGGCGATTGTGGCAAAATCCCCGAAGGGGAACACAACACAAACCCAGACTGATCGTTGTGACGATCTTCTGCGGGATGCCTATGTCTAGCAGCGGACGTCTTTCGGCGAAAGAGATTATGATATTTATGCCCCAACCATGGTTCATGCAGACCAACGAGAAGTTATATTTTATAACCGGCCCCGCCCGACTTTATAAATAAAGTTATATTTCCTTTTCAGTGGTTTTAATATTTTTTATATCGTGTAGGGTTTTGAAGTCGGTATTTTTTTTTGGCAAAAAAGTTTTATCTATCGACAATCTTGTTTGAAAAACTACATAAAAAGAGTCCTAAGTGCAAATAAATAGTATACTCGCACAGTGTGGGAACACGTATCTAAAAGTTGGTAACTGGAGATTTTCACGTCCACTCCAACTGACAAACGTTGGAGACTCCAAGAAACTTGTTAGAAAACTAAAAAGAACTCGTTGCGAAGATGTTAAGAGAGTAACGATGGTAGAAAAATGCGCAAGGCAGAAGAACAACTTAGTTGCGTCAGTGGAATGTACTTAGCTTCTTCATATTTTAGTGGAAATCCTGACTTTCACCCTAGTTTGATCCTATATCACATTGCTCATCGACGGCGCGGCGTGTCTATTCCAGAGATACCGAACATTTTTACATACGCATGCCGTTCAAAAAATGTTTAATGTGGCCATGAGGTGCGACTGGCAATGTAAGGATTTTAATGGCAAAAATATGATTTAAAATTACATTAACATCCTTTATTAACGCCGAGTATAAACATAAACCGATACATTTTATAATGTAATAACTACCACAACTTTATCGGAAATTAGTTCAATAAATTCAATCATAGCCGACAACGAACATATTTTAATTATTTCGGTGTATATTGAACACGATTTACTGTCTTGTGCCATCTATGGCACGCGTGCCATTAGTTCGGCGTGCCTGACCTATTCTATCAACGTATATTTAAGGTAAGAGCTTCCTTATTGTTGTACCTACTTATTATGACTAACACCATAGCTCGCAATAGACCATAGCTAAAAGTGGGTCTCATCATTGATTGATAATGCACATTCACAGATCTGTAAACCGCATAGTGGTACTTATTTGAACTGAGCGGGTTCGAGCTTCATCGTATCAGCCAAAATACTCCTTAGATTTCCACAACGAGCGGTCACATGCCGCTCTCATCCAACGACTCCCAGCGACCTTCACCAGGTCGTCTGTCCACCTCGTTGGAGGTCGTCCCACGCTGCGTTTTCCGGTGCGCGGTCTCCATTCGAGAACCTTTGTGCCCCAAAGGCCATCAGTTCTACGAGCAATGTGCCCTGCCCATTGCCACTTCAGTTTGCTAATCCTTTCAGCTATGTCGACAACTTTAGTTCTTCTACGGATCTCCTCATTTCTGATTCTGATTTCATTCGATCTCGTAGAGAAATACCAAGCATAGCTCTCTCCATAGCTCGCTGAGTGACCTTGAGCTTTCGTATGAGGCCCATTGTGAGTGACCACGTCTCTGTTCCATATGTCATCACTGCTGGTGTTATTTAAGCTGCCTAAACGCCCCCGACTTGGCTTAACGACTTTTTTGATATGGGACAAGCCCGCCACACATTCCCAACCACTGCAACTCCTGTAATCCAGGATCTACAATGGCGACCACAGAAAAGAACACCGACCAATGAAGGTCGGTGTGTCCCAGAGAAATGAAGAACTGTCTTGGAACCCGCAACGAAATTAATCAGAAAAGAAAATGGAGGAGTAGGAAAGAATATACGTTCCACTTCCCTCCGTAGCAAGCAGGAGACAGAGAAAATACTATAGGCCATAGGCACAATAATTGGGAGTGTACAACTAGGATAAGCCTAGTTGCCAAGCACCACGGGTACAAAAATGTTTATAAATATTTAATTACGGGTCCTATGTTGTGAGCTATTGTCACTGATTCCAATAGTAGGTATGGCAAAAATGCCTGAACGCACGGAAATTCGTCCTTGTTGCAACAAGGTCTGTATAGTAAACAACTCCGGATGTAACTTGCAAGCTGTCAAACATAATATTGCGTTCATCTTGCCAAAGAATACACTCCCACAGGATATGATGTGCAGACTGTTCATATTCACAGTCCGGTGTTGAACATTTGCAGAATAGTGAGACAACAAGCTTGAAGCTAAATAATTTACTCTTAAAGTTACCATGACCAGCGAAAAATTGAGCCACGCAATGATCGACTTCCAACCATGCACTTGCCAGCTGCTCACGAACGGATGGAAAGAACTGGTATAAGTGACGGCCCTTAATAGATGTGTTCCACCTGCTTTGCCATTCGGCCAAGAGTTCTTCCCAAACACCAGCCTGTGGTTTAAACAATCTGCAGATCCTCACACGATCGCGTTGCAGTAGAAATTCCGCGTCCATGTTTTCTCGCGTCGAGTAGTACATGGCAGCACGTCGCTGTATCTCAAGATCGACTGGCAAAACACCTGCCAGCACAGGCAGAGCTTCAGTACTTACTGGCTTAACGACTGTCGTTTAATGACAACAACCAGGACCGACGATTTTACGTGCTCGGAAGCACAGAGACGCTCAGTTCTATGCTCACTATGCGGTCACCCATCCATAGGCTGACCGCGGTAGACGTTGCTTAACCTCGCCAATCATTAACCGATCAGCGAGTGCAACTGCCTATGAACGCCTCAAATCCTTAAAATCCCTACAATCCCTCGATTATCTGCTATAATACTAATAGTGTTTTGAAATATTAGACACATAGTTTTACCACCTGTACATTAAGTTGTACTTCTGCGAGAGTCAGTGCCCGGGCAGGGCCCAATCCCAGTCTGCGACAGCCACTCGATTTAATTTACATCTCCGCACCAATTGTTCCTAACTCCAGAGTTCGACGAACGGCTAGGCGCCGTCTCTGATTTATTTTCCCTCAACATCCCCTAAACGGATTTTAGTTCCTTAATAACAGAACTTTACAGAGTAGTTACTTTCCAGAGGTATGAGGAGGTTTTAATTTACTATGCTGATAGAGAACTTAGTTTGACAAGTTTGATACTGCACGAAAGGAAAATACCTAAGTTTACTTTTAGTTTCCGTTAGATTTTTTATTGCTGTTATCCAATTACAGGGACTTATGAATAGTCAAAATTTAAATATACCTTGTGGTTGGGCCTTAAGTTAAGTTGAGTACCCTAGAAACTCCATGGACACTCTTTGAAAATGATTCAATCCATCCAAGCATCCCTTCTATGCAACAGTAGCCATTCTGTGCTCACCAACCCGCCTGCCAAGGGTGGTGAGTATTGGCAAATTCTCCAAAAAATGACATTTTTTTTTCTTTTGTTTGATAAAACGTTGCCCCACACTAGGATTTCTCCTGTGTCGTGGGTGCCTTTACAGATATGAATTCCACCGATACACCCAGACCCGGAACAACTACCTGCAGATCATACAAATATTTGTTCGTGCGGGAATCGAACCCACGACCCGGAGCGCAGCATCCGATTGTATCAGCCACTGCACCAACCGTGCCGCCTCCCAGGCACTTCTCGGGGAGGATTGTAATGGATCCCCCCAAACCTCGCTTTGCGCTGTGTTACGCACTCGGTGGCACGTGACCACGTGCGCGCCACCGTCTTCCTGGGGTCACTCGGGGTAAGCACGCAGAATCCCCAATCTGCGCGCCCGCAACCCCCTAGGCCCCCCACCATGTAACGACGGCAGAGGGCTAAGGCGTGTTGACCTGGGTGCAGGGACGGTTGTTACCCCGGCGCTTTCTCGGTGCGGGATCGGCCCTCTCCCAATCCCGCTCTGCAGTCTCCTTCTGGACCATGACGCTCTCGCAGAAGGAAACCCGATTTTCATGCTCTGCCAATATAGCCGACACTACTGTCGGCAGAGAGAGATCTTGCCTGATCCGATCGACCAGGATCCGCCGCTCGGCAGTCCATGCAGGGCACTCCTCAAGCGTGTGTTGTGCGGTATCCTGGTCGTGTCCACAATAGTGGCACCGTGCCGAGTTGACGAAGAGACTGCGAAACAACCGTGACCGGTTAATACCTGCGTCAGACGGTAGGTGACGCGCTCGCTGCTACTTCTGAGGTAGGCTCCAAAGAGCGGCAGAATGGCCTCAACGACGCGTTTGGTCGCAAACTGCAACCGAAGGCGATTTCACCATGTCTCGAGTGTGCGCCGCTGAGTCAGCCGCCTTAGCCTGTCGAACGCTCCTGGCGGCCGCTCTGGCGGAGGGAGCGTGTCTGATTATAGACCCTCGCATCCGTCTCTCCGCCAAGATGTCGAAAGGCGGAAAGCGCGCTAAGACAGTTACCGCCTCGTAGTCTCAAAGCCGGGATGACCATACAGGTGCCCCGTACCATGGAACACACGACTCCCCCGTAGAGATGGCGAACTTCCTCGCTCGATCCCCCGAGATTGGGCAACACCCGGTGTAATGCACCCACTACCCTCTCGACTCGGGGGATGAGGTACGTGAAGTGCTCTTCGAAGCCCCAACGACTGTCCAGGGTGAGCCCCAGGTACTTCGTGTACTGGCCCACCCTGATTTGCGCGTCACCAACGCGTATCCACGAAGTGGGTGGTTCTCTGCTCCGGGGCAGTTTGTGGAACCATAGCGCCTTGGTTTTACGAGGCGCGATCTGCAGACCCAGAGCGTGGATTTTGCCACGACAATTGCCACCGCTTGCTCGGCATGGTTGCCGGATGGTTCCCTCGAAGGTCTCCCCGCTGGTCAACGCAAGAGTGTCGTCAGCGTAACAAACCAAGCTAACCCCGGCGGGGAGAGCGACACGCAGGACCGCGTCGTAGGCGAGGTTCCATAAGATGCGGCCAAGAACCCTCCCCTGCGGAACCCCGCACGTAATCTCCCTCCGCTTCACGCTACCGTCCCTGCCCACGTAGCGAATATGCCTTTCGCGCAGATAGGCCCCTATGATGCCCTGCAGGTAGGGGGGGTATTGATGATGGACTAGTGCTGCCCTAATCGCGCCCCACGGGATGGAGTTGAAGGCGTTGACGATGTCTTGACTGACAGCTAACGCCACCCCACCCCTCTGGGACACTGCCTGATTCGACAGCGAGCGGATGTGTAGAATCGCGTCGATGGTGCACCACCGCTGCCGGAAGTCATACTAATTTTCGGCCAGGTCGGGACCTACTCGCGACAGGTGCTCAACGAGTCTTCGGGTAATTATTCTCTCGAATAGCTGCGAAGCCTCGTCGAGCAGGCAAACCTTCTTCCTCGACGGAACCAATCCGGCTTGTTTCCAGCCAGATGGGAACATGCTTTGACGGCAGCTGGTGAACAGCCGCCTCAAGCGGTCCCCAAGAGACTGCAGTGCATACACCTACGCGCAGCCCGGAATGCCGTCCGGACCCGGTGTGGTGTTGCGACTTTTCAGGCGGCCAATGGCGTGGCCCAGCTCCCCGTCCGAAACCCCCAATACCTCGGCCCATACCGAGGCAATCGGGGGTTTCGAGGGACCAGGAATGAAGGACGGTCCCGGACCGCCGGAGATTAATGTACCTACCACACAAAAAAAAAAACATGCTAATATAAATCCGTTTATTTCTTTTGTGCGACTCCGACGTGCGATATGCATGCTGGGTGCTGTTGACGTTGCCGACTACCATAATCGGTCAGCTGGCCGCGTTCCCCTTTTGTTACTAGATACATGTGGATATTAACACTACTAAGAGAACTAGTAGGTAACCAATGAACTGATTTATTTATATATGAAATAATGACAAATATATAAATATATACTTTTGATTACTTTTTGTGATACCTACGTTATATTCAACATTTACTACAGCGCCATGCAAACATTTTATTCATTTAAACCATTTACAGGCACTTATGAATAGCTCGACTGTACTTTAGTGGCCGCGTTCCAAGATGAAGATTTCCTATGGAGAAGAACGAGCAAGAAACTCCATTACTCTTGTTAAATCATATTATGTTGCAATATTTATGTGTACTTTGTTGTCAAAATGCAGGATAGGTGAAGACAATGTTCCTCCATTAAACATAACAAAGTCTAGACTTTTTAAAAGATGTCAGTATCAAATCTTAATAAACCAGTTTAATATAAAAAACACGAGGGCATTAAATAAAGTTATATAATAATACATTTGGGTGTAAATTATTAACAATGTTAAATGTAAAAAATACTAAATAGATTTTGTCAGTAAAATTATACCAATTTATCTGAGTTGATGTCACAAAACATATCACGTGACGGCGGCATCCGGCATGTTACTAAGGCAACATAATGAAAAAATTTAATCATTTTGTTAAAGCGGAGCTAGACGACCAATCTGCCAAAGATTTAAAACTCATAGATAATCCTCTAATTTATAATGCTTGTTTGCATAGAGCTTTTTTACCAATATTTTAAATTTATTTTGTGGTAATTGCAACACGGTTTCTTGTATTTTATTATAAAACTTTATACTAAAACCCATAAAAGAAGGATATATACCATATACTTATGGACACTTAATGTCATCAAATGTATTATTCATTAAGTTATTTATTTAGACTGATCTTCTTTTAGTTCAATATTTACGTGAAACGTCTTTAGACAGCCATTAAATAAAAAGCTAGTCAAGCGCGAGTGGAAAGCCGCGAGCCTAATGTTCCGTAAACGATTTTTGCTGATCGCTCAAAACTGTAATAATTAAACAAAGTTTTCTTCATAACAATTGAAAACGAATACTGATTTAATAAAAGTTTTTATTGCATTAAAAAAGCTGTTGCATTCAATACCCTACTAGACCGTACTTGTAAATTTCAGTCCCATTGCGTGTAATAATAAAAATATTCCTGGATGTCCCTCACCTGCAATAGATGCCGGACAAAAGTTCTACAGTTACTAAAGCTTTACCTATTTTCAAGCCGATATAGCAGAGTAGTTCTCACTGAGAATTTTGAAAGACGGCTGTGAAAATATCCGGGTGGACGGATGGACAGGCGGGCAGACACCTGAATTATCCTAATAGGATTTATATTTTCTGCCTTTTTGGAACGGTACCCCAAAAAAAAATATTCGGAGTCCTTTTAAACATTCACATTGTCTGCTCCTGCATAAAGCACTTTACCTCAATTAATGTCTAGACGTTGCATAAAGCTTTGAAGGCAATTTATTATTGTGTATTTGTATTGGTTGTGTTACTTAAGCACTTGGAACTGATACGTCCTTGAAAGAAAACTTAGCAAATGAGTACTGCTAACGCAACGTAACGAACTTAGTTTCTAATGCAAATACAAGAAACTTAATCGACGTATCTCTAATAGATCGGAAAGAAAGAAGGAAAAAATATTTACTTTACACACCAGAAACAGATTAATATAAACATGAATACAATATCTCGTACAAAATTTGTATCAATAAATAATTTGACAATTACGAGTATATAGATATCGAAAGAGAAAAACTGTCAGTTATAAAAATAAACTTTCGACATCCAGGCGGAGATGGATGCCTGGGTCTATGACCAGACACGCTCCCTCCGCCAAAGTGGGGAAAGCGTGCCTTCAGGGGCGTTTGACAGAATGAGGCGGCTGGCTCGACGGCGCGCACTCGAGATATGGCGACAACGCCTACGGTTGCAGTTCGCGACCAAGCGTGTCGTCGAGGCCATCCTGCCACTCTTCGGAGCCTGGCTCAGGAGGAGCGAGCGCGTCACCTACCGTCTGACGCAGGTATTCGCCGGTCACGGTTGTTTCGGTGCGTACCTGCACAGAATAGGACGCGAGGTTACGGCACAGTGCCACCATTGTAGAAGCGACCATGATACCGCACAGCACACGCTCGAGGAGTGCCCTGCGTGGGCGGCCGAGCGGCGGATCCTGGTCGATCGGATCGGGCAAGATCTCTCTCTGCCTGCAGTAGTGTCGGCTATGTTGGCAGAGCATGAAAATTGGAGTGCAGTGGTCTCCTTCTGCGAGAGCGTCATGCTCCAGAAGGAGACTGCAGAGCGGGATCGGGAGAGGGCTGATCCCCCACGGAGAAGGACGAGACGGCGCCGGGGCAACAACCGTCCCGGCTCCCAAGTCCAACACGCCTGAGCCCCCTGCCGTCACTACATGGTGGGGGGCCTCGGGGGTCGCGGGCGCGCAGATTGGGGAGTCTGCGTTCTCACACCGAGCGACCCCCGGGAAGACGGTGGCGCATACGTGGTCACGTGCCGCGGTGTGCGCAGCACAGCGCAAAGCGAGGCTTGGAAGGATCCTTTACAATCCTCTCCGAGAAGTGCTTGGGGGGGCGACCTTTTTACAGTCGCTTTCCCTCCGCTAGAGGGGGTGACCGCTTTACAGTCATCCCCTCCGTGATGTGCCTAAAGGCGTGGCACCAATGGGCGGCTCTAGTGTGATCTTACGAGGACCTGGAGCCCCCCTTTGGTGCCGAAGATGACCGCTCCAGTGGTTTTAGCCGGTAGGAGTCCGGCATACCCCTTCGCCCTTCCCCGGGGTGAAGGAAGTTCCATGTAGAATTTCGACTGGACACCAATAAAAAAAATGTAGTTACAATTATACCATTAGTTGAGTTCACATATGTATATAGTGCGTGTCTCAAAGTAGCACCAAATGGCTGCACAGCTCAGCGTATGCCAGGCGGTGGTGTTCTGCTGGAACCCTGTTGTGACATATGGATGATAAGTAAACCGTGAAAATGTGGTTATGTTTTTCTAGATTTAATGTAAGTGTACTTATATATAAATAGAATAAACAGACATGATAATTAATTTGGTGATTACATATACATCAAATGTCATGAATTATATTGTTATAATAATTCATTATTTATTTATTTATTTATGATACAATTACAACACCATTACAGTACTTAAATGACTAATACGATGTTATAAGATATGGTAATTTAAATTAAATAGTTAATTAAAAATAGAAATAATTATAATATGGTATTTAAATCTTACAAATTGATTCCCCTTCCAACGCCCCTACCTGCCATTTCAATGGATTTGGGCAGACTGTGAAAAAAAATATCAATATCTCATAAAAGGCTATTAACTAACCGTATGGCGCGTGACATGGCGGCAAACCTGAGCAGGTTAGTCCTAGGCTGCCGCACACTTAGTAAAGCAGGCCGACGCACGCCCACGTACCCATCGGGTGCAAGCAATTGCAGCTCCTCCAGCACCTCGGGATGGTGCACCAGCCCTCTTAGTACCCCGAACATGTACTTGATGAGGCAGTGTAACATCGTTATATGTATAAAAACAAGTTGTAGAGGGTAGTTTCGCGTTGATACAGTTACAGAGGACATGGAGAAATAAGTGTATATTTTTGTATTCCGATCTCTGAGATTCACAATTAAAATAAAAAGTGCAATAAAATAAGAAGACAATATGCATAACCATGAACATTTCAATGACGTGCAAACTCTTCCTAGTTCCTATTATTACTAGTATATGGCCTTGTTTAGCACAAGCACATATGTAAAAAAAATATCTTAGATACCGATTTGTCTGGAATATTGCGAACAATTCCTTAATTACATGTATCGATACGTATAGGTATTATTTATAAACGATAGTAGCTATTGTATTATACCGCTATAATTAACCTCACTGTCACAGAAACGAGGATTTTACTTAAACGTAATAGAGAATAAAAAATAATAATATTGTAATTTAATACTCATGAAATCATATCACACCACAAGTTCTTAAATGTGACGACCACCACTATTCGGCGCCTAGCGTTGTATGGGCGATTGCCAGACTCCTTTCAGTATTTTTATTCGTTAAATAATTTATGTTACATTACCCGCCCGCATTAGCAAGAACCCGAATAAAATATTGTAATTAAATACTCATTAAATACCCCATCACACCACACCAAGTTCTTAAATGTGACGACTATTCGGCGCCTAGCGTTGTATGGGCGATTGCCAGTCTCCTTCCATATAGCTGACGACAGGCATAGACGCTCCACAAAGTCTGCAGTGTGTGCAGTGTGTGCAGGCAAACCTAACCATTATCTTCGTTTTGATCAACCTCAAGTCCTCGCGAAAGAGAACCGATATGAAATGAATGAAAAACAGTTTATTGGTAAAACAAGTGTAGGTATAAACAAAAGTTTTTAGATTGGATCCTCCTTTTAGGCGGGTAGTGCCTGTATTAGGAGAGTCCGCTCTTCCATAGCAAAACGTGTTATATTATGCTAAACGTCATACATTAACATTAACTTAAATTGAATCAAATGTGTGTATGAGAGAGTGTAAGTATGTGCGTGGGTGTAAGTATGTGTGTGAGTAGTGTAGTGTAAGTGAAAGTTTAGTCTGTAGGTGTGACTGAGAGTACATGAGTGTGAAGGTGAGTATGTGTCAGGGTTTCAGAAGTGTTTCGGTATCATTGTAGGTAAGCGTTTGAATCCATTCCATTATAATTTTTTTACTATCATAGTAGTTTTTGGGATAAATGTAGATGTATTTATTGATTTTATTATATAGCACAGCAGATCTTTTACTAAATTGCATACTGGCAAGCAAAGTCCTTGTCCTAGGGATATTTAATATAATATCTTTTCTTCTTTTTGTCAGTATGCCAGCATTATAGGAAAGAGACTTGTGTTTTTTAAGAATAATTTGTGTGATGTAAAGTTTCCTGACTGAGAGCAAGTTACTAAGTCGAAATAGGTCTTCAGTAGGGTGTCTCTTTTTTTTAAAGTACAGGCTTTTTATGTACCTAGAATGTTTCGTGAGGCTATTGAAATTAAAAAACATACTAGTTTTGATAGAAAAGATGGTTGGCAGGTACCACCTGATTGAAATCCAGTTATTAAAATTATAAAGTCCCAAACAACATACCGCACTAAAAAACATCAAGACACTGTGAGTGATTACTGCGTGCATCGAAACTAGTTTTTGATTAAAATTGTACGGTAGACAAAATAAAATAACTTTTTAAATCTGTAACGACGCTTGTCATCTTCGTCATCCTGCGACCATGAACCCTGCAAAGTGTTCGAAACGTCAGGAAAAACAAAAATCTATAATAAATGCGATGTATTCCGTTTAAAAGTGTTTTATTATAATCGCGAAAACCAAAGACATTGTATGTATCATTAATTATCATATTCAATTTGATTAGAATAGTGACCCGGTATATAAACTACCTATGATAAATTAAAAGAATAGTTACAATATAAAGTTATATGTATATAATTTCATTAAATAGCATAAATATTTATAATTAATTATTTTCTCTTCATCTAAAAGCCTAAGACAAAAGTAGTTCCGGCAGCAAGGCATCTTTCAACACTTTCCATGGCTATATTAACCCCAAAGCCTAAACATATTGGCAAAAAAAATCAACTAATGATGACGCATCGTTACAGTTCGGGAAGATTATACGAGTATATAGCATCATTAGACGCGGAATTTTCTGTTCCTTTTTCAACAATACTTATTTCATAAGAAAAAAACGCAGATGCATATAAACATGCATAAAAGTAGTAGTCTTGTGTAAGCTGTGCGGCCAAAATGAATGTTTAGGTATAGAACACGAGGCATTTTCTAGTTTTTTTATTTGTAGGTAAAAGAAAACTCCCGTCTCTAGTGTGATCATACGAGGACCTGGAGCCTCCCTTAGGTGCCGAAGATGACCGCTCCAGTGGTTTTAGCCGGTAGGAGTCCGGCACACCCCTTCGCCCTTCCCCGGGGTGAAGGAAGTTCACGAAGAATTTCCACTGGGCATCAATAAAAAAAAAAGTTAAAAGAAAACTCTAGTGTGATCTTACTAGGACCTGAGCCCCCCTTCAGTGCCGAAGATGACCGCTCCAGTGGTTTTAGCCGGTAGGAGACCGGCATACCCCTCCGCCCTTCCCGGGGCGAAGGAAGTTTATGTAGAAATTGCACTGGGCACCAATAAAAAAAAGGAGTCTGGCATTCCCCTTCGCCCTTCCCCTGGGGCGAGGGAAGTTCATGTAGAAATTGCACTGGACACCAATAAAAAATTAAAAAACGTCCTCCCATGGACGTAAAAGGCGACTAATGGCCGAATACTGAAACGCCACTTAATATTAAGTAACGCTTTAACTATTTGAGAAACCCGCTTTCGGTAGGAAGGGACTCTAATCCAGAGGGATTTGTATCAGCGCCCCTTCTGTGGAGCGTTAGCCAACCAAAGCTCACCAACCGCCTACCAAGCGTGGTAAGTACTGACAAATTCCCCCAAAATGGCGAAATATCTGTGAAAATCGATGGGGGAGACCTTTGTTCAGCAGTCCACTCAGACGTCCAGGTCTATAGACCTATACTGATAGTAGGTACTTAATGCACCCATCTCTGTAATACTGCACCGTTTCCTGCTGCTGTCATACACTTAAAGCGTGCCTATCAGTTTATTAATTCCATTTTCTAACAATCAGAACCATTAACACTTACTGCGTATAAATAAACAGCATATCTTGTCACTTCAATCCGAAGCAGTCATATCGTAACGGATTGTCATTTTTAATACCCAACACACGATTTCGGTGGCTCACAATCTTGATACATCGCTACAAAGCTGTGACTACAGATTTTCCTGCACGATCTCGACTTACAGATCTAAATGATAAAGCTTGGTTCGGTCCAAGACTTATACCAGCAACGACGGCACATGTTATCCCATTTTGTCGCCGTCGCTAAGATTTGTTGTTTAGAACAACGTATTGTCTAGACAAGCTTCATTGCGAAGGTAATTTGCGTTTTATATTTTGAAAGTACCTCATTGATAAATATTTGCCAGCCTTTTTTCATGAGGGGAAATTCTCTTGGACTTCCTCCACCTTGGGAAGGGTGGAGGGGCTCAAACCGGCTAAAACCCCATGGTGTCCTTCTTCTTACCTCTAGCCGGTGTACGCGTTATCTGCATTAAACCGCGCCCCCGGCAGATATCGGCCTTCAATGATTGACGGGCCCCTTCTCTGTGCGACCTTGTTGGCCGCGCCTCTCTGAAGGAAAGGCGCGGAATACGCGCGCCGCCATCTTGGGCCTGTTTCTGTTCGGGCGACGGACGATGGACTGAACCACGGCCGGAAGCGAGAGGTCACCCCCTTCGACTGCCGTGACGAGGTCACGGTGCTGTGTTGCCCAAGCTGGGCACTCTACAACGTACGCTGCACCGTGTCCTCCGGGCAGTCTCTGCAATGATGACAACCGGGCGTCCTTTCTCGGCCTAGTCCACGCAGATACTTCCCAAAACACCCATGGTTCGAGAGTACCTGCGTCATCCGGTAGGTGAGGGCGCCATAGGAGACGGCGCCGGGGTAACAACCGCCCTGGCGCCTAATTCCCATACGCCTGAAACCCTCTGCCGTTACTATAAGGCGGGGGACCTCTGGGTTCGCGGGTGCGTAGATTGGGGAATCTGCGTGCCTACACAAAGCGACCCAAGAGAAGACGGTAGCACGCATGTGGTCACGCGCTGCCGTGGGACGCTTTGGGGGATCCTTTACAATCCCCCCGGGGGGGTGACCGCTCTACAGTCACCCTCTCCAAGATGTGCCTATAGGCGTGGCATCAGTGGGCGGCTCTAGTGTGATCATACGAGGACCTGGAGCCTCCCTTAGGTGCCGAAGATGACCGCCCCAGTGGTTTTAGCCGGAGGAAGTTCATGATGAATTTCCACTGGGCACCAATAAAAGAAAATAAAAAAAGGGTAGATAAAAACGCTGTGAAAAAAACACAAATTATTTACTTAACAATGCAAAAAAGTCAAGGAAATGGACAACTTAATTAGTCCAAATGTTTATTAAAATGTGTACGGGACCAACTCAAAGCAACGGCGCAAGTACTTGACCAACACATCCAAGTTTTTTATGTTCACTGCACGTCCGCTTGACTGCACGAAAGGAAATGCCCTTCGCCCTTCCCCGGGGCGAAGTAAGTTCATGAAGAATTTCCACTGGGCACCAATAAAAAAAAAGGTGAGGGCGCCATTCCGCCTCTCCAGCCATTCCTCCAGTACTGGTCTTACCGCCGCTATCGCAGCATGCCCTGCAGTGGGCCGCTCCAGCCGCTCCTTCCACTCCACCACCAGGATCCACCGAAGCTGGAACCGTCGCACCTCGATCTCACGAGGTACTGGCGGTTCGCCCCGACTTAGCGCCTCCCCGCGCCACTGATACAGCGACGTGAGGGCTCTCGCTTCTAGATCCCAGAGCGGTGATACGGCAAGGACGCTACGGCACCGCGCAGCACCCAGTCGTATCCGATGTTCCACAGAAGCGGCCCCAAAACCAATCCCTGTGGAACACCGCATGTTGTCTCTCGCCGACCCACAACCTTCCCCGATCCGGGCAGATGACCGCTCTGTTTGCCAGGTAGGCCCCGACAATGCGACGGAGGTAGGTTGGCACCCGATGAAACGCGACTACCTCCCTAATGCAGCTCCAGTGCAAGGTGTTAAAGGCGTTCGCGATGTCGAGGGACACCGCCACCACCACCTCACCCTCGGACACTGCTTCCTCTGACAGAGCCCTCACGCGCATGATTTCGTCGACGATGGAGCACCTACGGCGGAAACCATACTGGTCGGCCGCCAGATCTGGCCCCACCACGATTAGGTACCGAACGAGGCGGTCTGTAATTACTCCCTCGAAGAGCTTGCCCACTTTGTCCAGCAGCACTATGGCGGCATGCTGACGCTGACTACGCCGGACGCCCTGGCTTCCTGAGCAGGACTAGCTTGCCAGTCTTCCACCGCAGTGGAATCTGGCCCCGCTCGAAGCAAGCGCTAAGGAGCCCTTCCAGTTGGGGCCGAGAACACCCACAGCCAGGACCCATGAACGGCCAGGTATGCCGTCGGGCCCTGGGGCGATGTTCTTGACCTGCAGCCGTCGCACCACCTCTTTCATCTCTGCTCGGGTCCCTTGGGGACGTTGTCGTTCTCGTCTTCCGCGTTGAGCGCCATGGAAGGCAGCACCATCTGCGGCGGAGTATGCTTAGCCCTTGAGGAAACAGAGTGCTCAACGCTCTCCAGCAGCTGAGGCTGGAGACTCTGAGACAGTGGGGAGGCCCACGGGCGAATCTTGCCTCTTACCATTAGGTAGGGGCGCCCCCGCAGATCGCCCGATGCCCAGGGTGCACCGGCCCGACAACTGCTCTTCCCCCCGGACGTATCAAGAGGGACCAGCAGCCACCGAGCGCGCGTGGAGGTTTCCTGACCTAGCACCCCAAACATTTGCCACCCTAAGATCTAAGATAAAGACACAAACAATCTCAAAATGGAAAGGTGCGCTCACCTAACGAACCATGCTTTTGAACAGATTCCACGAACTTTACCTACTCGTAATACATTCTGAACAAAATAAAGAATCGGTTCTGACTCTGAGTTTGGTTTTAAACGTTCACAATAAACAACGACCCATAAACTATGCCGGCTGACACACATATTTCTTATTTTTCTTTGAAATATCTCGGAATGATATTATCCTAGCGGGCCATAAGAGCCGCTCTATTAATTAGGGGCCGCGGTTAAGGCATTCTTAAATTCATGACATCATGCTCCCGCGATTTTCGACAAGACTCCTTTGTCTCCAAACTTGACAGTTTCAGCGTAAATCACGGTCGGTGACAGCCGTGGCAACACAAATCTGAGAAAATATTATTTTTTTACGATGGTGATACTCTTTGTCCTCAAGGAGTGATGGCGTATGATTGCGTCAGTGCCCATCTCGTATGCCGCTGACGACAATGTGCTGAATGATGAAATGGTTTCACGGCTACATTTGTTTGTACAGACTAAAGATAAATATCCACGCGTGAGAGCCGCTCGAAAGGCGGTTTGATTAAAAGGAACATAAATGTTGATCGCTCGCTTGTAATGATATTTACAGCTATTGAAATTTCGTCGTCAATCAACATAATTACAATGAAATATGAGATGATTGTTACAACTAAGGATGGGATCATATTTCAAACCAAGTCGTGAAAGAGAGAAATCAGAACTCTGAATGGTAACAAAAAACAACACAATCTGTTTGTGTCGTGTATTTAACATTCAAGTCCAAGTTTTACCGCTCCGACTAATCGAGACGATGACGTTAAAGTACAAGTGGAAATAATTACAACGCGTTACGTTGTCTGTAACAAAGACAAGTCGTGTCCTGGGGCGGTTGTGTCAAGAACAGGAATAGAACGTGCGGAGCCCCCGACTGAGCGTGAAGCCGAGGTGTTTCCAATTTACAGACGACGACATCTCTAATGCGCGACAAGATTTACAATCGGTATTAATTTAAAAACATCTCAGATGACGTAAGGAGCTATATTTAAAATCTGGTTTCAATCTCCTCGATACCTGCACGTGAATGCAACATGTCATGCACTTATTGTTTGCTGAAACCTCAAGTGCCGAAACTCTTGCGACGGCTCTATAAAAACGGCGTAAGAAACACATTATTCACTGCACAGAAGAATCACGTAGCCGAACTACCAAGAAGACGTTTAATTAGTATCAAACACGCGATCTTTGAGGTCTCAGAATACTGTTACTCGGTTATAAAAGAAGAGTGGCTCCCATCACCGATGCTCGTAAAGTGGCTGCAATGAAAAACCCGTAAAACAAGGGAGAGTGCTGAAGCGAAAATATGATTTTTGTGGGTAGGTTCCTCAAAAATAATGTCTGCATGTAAAAATATACACCTCCAACTTTGTGAAGCTTGATCCTTAAACGAAGAAAAGAAACACATTAAATTTACAACGAACAACGTCTAGGAAAAAATTTAAAGTAAGATGTGTGAAAAAAGCATAAATGAAAAGAAATAATAGATGGAAATTACAGAGAGACCTTGCGTTATCAAAGGCTTTTATGAATATACTTTATTAACCTAATTCCTTAGAGTTCAGAAAGTTCGCTAAGTCCAATATTGGCTTCTCCTTTTAAGGGACTTTTTGATGTGACATCAAAAGGAAAACTGATCCTTTTTCCGGTTCGATACCTGTAGTCATTGTCATTGCTTTAGATCATCGTACACTTCGACTTCCTCATTGTGATCAACCCTCATAACTTTTATGAATGAACAGATTTCTTTATAACACACGAATTCTTTTTCTAATTCAATCTCGTGATCCTTCAGTTCATTTATTCATTCGTTTCAAAGTAATTCGCTCGAGAGGCAATGGGATTTTTTTCTTATTAAAATAGTCAAAGAGGGAAGCCTCAAGGGACTCTATCGTATTGTTAGTCCACCTGTATTTCCTTTTGGTAAGTTCAAAATAAGTAAATCTTATTATGTTTCTCAATGGGCATCTGGTTACTTGAGGGACGCAGTTCATTTTATATTTATGACTATACTTTTATGAATATACAATGGTTTTTGAGGTTAGGTCATTCAATGCCAGTTACTCTACAATGTAGCTGAAACTGTAATATCGCTTTGTTTGTTTTGTTACATAAAATCTATAAATTTGCTAAGTCACCGTGGTAATTTGTTAAATACACAGTACCGACTACACTATCAATCAATTTTAATAGCTCAACAATTTTATTTGATTTATAACATAATCTTGGCCCTAGCGGAAGTTACGCACAAATCCATCATTTTATTTCTGATTGCACCCAACATAACCAACCGGTTTTTGTATGAAACGGTTCGAGTTATTTTTATGGCTGCTTTTGAAAGGCCTGGTTATCCATAACATATTATGTAGATATTAAAATGTGGAAACATCGTAAACGGCTGGCTGTTCGCGAACTGATTACGAGGTCCACTCCCCTCGCATGCTCACATAGATTTTTAAACACAGACGAACTGAAGGGGCCCTTTTATTCTTCCTGTTAAGTACACGTTTACGACAAACTCGTAAAACACGGATCACTGAAAATTTTTGATATGTAACTTTCCTATTCAAATGCGCGCTTTACGAGGCGGCCCATTATAATTTTACTGATGTCATATTTTTTCCTGTCGCAGTGATTATGAACGGTGGATCAAAGGGATTTACAATAAAAAAATGTTATATCTTTTTAATCACTTCCTATTTTCATTGCTCTACTTGAGGTACCTTTAATATTATTCACCGTAACGCTATAAAAATCTCATTTGCATTATGAAATTGCCAATGTTGATTTTAGCGAAGATATTTATTAGACCATTTTATTTCCTTATTTGCGCATACTAGCCGGTATTTTTTAAACAACCATGTAATTGCCCACGTCGCGTGACATTTAAAGCGTTCAACTTTTTGTTGTCTGTTTACTCAGAACAGAAATGTGACGTCGTAAAATTACTGCACTCGTTACAACAGATGACTATAAAGAGCTTAAAAATAAAATAAACAAATCCAATTATATTGCCAACACGAGTTGATTCAAAAATTGCTCCAATTTATGGTCACATGATGTCACAAAGAGGACTGTCCAATAAGAACAAAAATATACGCAATGAAAAACATGTGGCTTGGTACCGTGAGAAAGAATATAAACCGAATCCGATAAAAGAGACAAAGAAGCTTTATTTCATAAATATTTTGTATCAATTATTGTACTGCGTTGTTTTAATGTCCATTCACGAAATTGGCTTAATCTTGTAAACATAGATTAGACTATCAAACTTGTTTTAGATAAAAGCTTTACTAATTCCATGTGTAATCGGCATTATACACATCAGCGAACATTCAAATTAATATATGCATGTTATATGCGCATCAAGGCAATCAGGTTAAGTTATAATATGTAATTCCAATTTTGTTTTCCACAAACAAGAAGAAGCATATTTATGACATTGGAGCTATGTTAACTTGCTTTTGAATACCTACTTTTCTCGAACCATGGATTCTACGCGTTAAAAATACCACTTCGTCAAGTTTATGCAGTGTGGTGCCGGCTACGAATAGCACCAACCCATCTCGTCCTGTGGGTGTCGTAAAAGGTGACTATGGGATTAACCATACCATTTTACCATAATCGCCACGTTTGGCAGGCGGGTTGGCGATCGCAGTTGAGCTGTTAATGTACTCGAAGGACGCTGCTGCCCATTCTCCGGCTAATCCCATAGTCGCCTTTTACGACGCCAAAGCGTATGAGATGGGTTGGTGCTATTCGTAGCCGGCACCACACGGCCTATATCACATGGTCTTTGGACCATATGGAGGTTATTTTTGTATAGAATACACATAACAAGCCGTGTTTGACCACTATCTCACCTGATGCCGGGCGACGATGCGGTCGACGATGGTGCACGCTTGCATAGAAGAAACCTTTTCATTCGCGACATGAAGATTCCCATGTTATAATTTTGGTGAAACACAGACTCTACCAATGATTTCCACTCCTTAGCGGTACGCACGGAGGTCTCAGCTAACACAGATCGCATTTCTTACAAAAACAACACATTAATTCTCGAATCATTATCGGTAGTCTATATTCATCTTCATCATCATTTCGGCCGAATGAAGTCCACTGCTGGACACAGGCCTCCCTCAAAAATCACCACAACGACCGGTATAGGTGTGTTGTGGGCTCATTGGGGGGTTTTGCCATAATCGCCACGCTTGGCAGACGGGTTGGCGATCGCAGTTGAGTTGTTAATTTACTCGAAGGACGCTACTGCCCATCCTCCGGCTAATCTCTTAGTCGACTTTTACGACACCCACGAGAGGAGATGGGGTGGTGGCATTCTGAGCCGGCACCACACGGCAAATTCAATATTCATCTTAAACAAGTGTAAAACCAACCAACCAGCTACTTTTTACAACCAACCGACCCCGTAAACTTTACCAAACCCTTAATTGTGAAATCAGCAACTGTATTTAATTAAATAACGTTAATGAAATAAAACAAATTGATATTTCGATGCAATCGATAACAAGTTTCTGCAAACCGCTTCGACAACTAGTCCTTTATTATCATTATAACCGGACCTACGTTTGTTGTTCTCTTTTTAAATAAAACAACATGCGAGCACTTGATCGCATACACAACAAAGCCAATACAGTATCGATAGCGCTCAACATACCACGCACGTCTTACATATGGCACCTAATTTGCTACACATATTGTACCGTGGTCACGACAAAGAGTCTTCACAGTTTTCTGATCGACTATCCTTTGTTGAGAACATAAATAAAGTAAAAAATACTCATAAAGGCTAATAAAGAGATAACTAAATAGTTCGTTTCGACGAAAAAATTATTAAGGTCAGGTCAATAATCGTCTACAATGTGTGGCGTTGTTAGACCCACGGTTATGCAATCACGTTGAAACTTAGCAGTAAGATTGTTCCGAGAAACGTGCTTTGTAGAAAAACATTGGAGGTTTTATTGATTCGAACACGATATGGGAACATAGCCGGGATTCGGAGCATAGCTTCGAACGTTTAGCGGATTTAATTCGCTGATTAATCTTGATTATAATTTACTTTTGCATTCCGAAGCTGGGAGTTTATTGACATTGGTAGGGCTACGCTTTCTATTAGGTTGGCTACAATAGATGAATCATGCGCATGATTAACATTTTACTTATTGTGTTAGTCGGATTCAAGTGCTTTCGTTAGTTTTATTATCTATGGAGGACAAAGTAATAATGCGATTGACAATGACATGACTAAACTGTTAATATTGCTTTGTGTGATCGTCAAATAGGTACCTAATACCCATCAAATCGTAACCTGAATACAACAATTCATAATACGCCATCATAATACGAATCACTTTTTTATTTATAAACACTAATAAATTAATAATACAATCATAGTAATGTTAGGTTAGGTTTTCGCTATTATTACTCATTATAATAAAACACTTTTAAACGGATTACATCCCATATGTATACATTTTAGTTTTTCCCGACATTTAGCATAGACACTCCACAAAGCCTGCAATGTGTAAACATGCTTTAGGGAAACCTAACCATTTTATTCGAGATTATCATCCTCAAGACAGTGGTGCCGGCCATGCCGTGTGGTGCCGGCTCAGAATGCCACCACCCCATCTCCTCCCATGGGTGTCGTAAAAGTCGACTAAGGGATTAGCCGGAGGATGGGCAGCAGCGCCCTTCGAGTACATTAACAACTCAACTGCGATCGCCAACCCGCCTGCCAAGCGTGGCGATTATGGCAAAACCCCCCAATGAGCCCACAACACATCCATATCGGTGGTTGTGGTGATCTTTGGGGGAGGCCTGTGTCCAGCAGTGGACTTCATTCGGCCGAAATGATGAAGACATCGCGAAAGAGAACCGATAAATTATCTATGTACCAAGAATGTCCCGTGAGGCTTTTGTAATTAAAAATTCTAGTTAGCAAGTACCACCGGCTTAGAATCCAGTTATTAAAATAACAAAGTCTAAACTTCATACCACACTAAAAAACATCAGGACACTGTGAGTGTTTACTGCGGACATCGAAACCATTTTTGATTTAAATTGTACGGTAGATACAATTAATAACTTTTTAAATCTGTAGAGACACCTGTCACCTTAGTCATCCAGCGACCACGAACACTGCAAAGTGTTCGAAACGGAAGTAAAAACAAAGATCTATAATATGTGTGTGGAATTTGTGTTCGTAAACGCACCTACGACACAGGAGAAAACATAGAGTGGGGCAACGTTTCTTAAAAAAATAATTGGTACGCGATATAATTAAAAAGTGTTTATTATAAAACAATCATACTTGTCTCCAGTTTCCCTACGAATTACCAGCAAGAATTGTACCTGTACCAACAAATGTATTCAGTATTACCGAAGTATCTGGTAACCAATTTCTTTGAGTGAACAAACAACACAGTAAAGTTGGGGGATGCATGCTACCGTGATGACAGCGTCGAGTTAACACAAAGCAAGTATACAACGGCAGCAATAACACATCTCAATCGTGCGGATAGCTGTATGGATGTAGTTGAGTGAGTACTAAGTGTAGCACATTTCTGGGTGACCGAAAACGAACGAAATGTTATCGAAAACACCGCAGCTGTAGCTAATATTTCGCGGCGAACTCGAACGCCCATTATTCCGCACCATAAATAATACACTACACAAAAAACGCTAACCCTTCATTGCCTCTTCCTTTTACGATTCAAAGAAAACAAATAAAATATGTGCGAGCCAAAACAAAGGGTATAAAACCGAAATGACAGGGCCACACGCTTTTTCAAGGAGACTGTATACAAAAATGAAAAAAAAAAACTATAATTTTGCATTATGTAATACTCGGAAGGAGTCGTCGGACAGGGTTTGTATGCAGCCAGCGTGGTTTAAAAATAACCCAAGGTTAGCGCGCAGATCGAGGGGTCCCTTTGTGTTATCAAGGTCGACTGGTTTTGCAGGATGCCTTTAACGAACACATACATATTTGTGTGTGGATCTGGCGATGCGTAGTTTGCGTTCGACCGAAGAATTTCTCTTGCACTTACGATATAAGAAACATTTAAATGCATAGCCAATAAAGGACTGTTTATAATTGTCGACTCAAATTATATTACTTGATCTGTGTTGAATGGAATATCAATACCTACTGCTTAACAATAAATAATGGCTAGTAATTGATTAACAACGGCTGTTATGGCTTCTTTTTATTTATGTTGTTGTTATTTTTGCCTGTTATAATATGCATGTATATTTTTGTAACATTATCTTCCATTAGAAGTCTTACTGTGATTTTTTATGGAGAAACCAATTGATCAACAATTGATACGTTTAAAACTATTTATCATCATCATTTGAGGCAAAGAATGTCCAGTGCTGGACAAAGGCGTCCCCATCGATTTCCACAATTGTGTCGACATTTTGTAGAGAATTTGCCAATACTTACCACGCTTGGCAGTCTGGTTGGTGACTCGATGGTCGCGGGTGCGCAGATTGGGGAGTCTGCGTGCTCACACCGAGCGACCCCCGGGAAGACGGTGGCGCGCACGTCGTCACGTGCCATCATGTGCGCAGCACAGCGCAAAGCGAGGCTTGGGGGGATCCTTTACAATCCTCCCCGAGAAGTGCCTGGGGGGGCGACCTTTTTACAGTCGCCTTCCCTCCGCCAGAGGGGGTGACCGCTTTACAGTCATCCCTTCCGAGATGTGCCTAAAAGCGTGGCACCAATGGGCGGTTCTAGTGTGATCTTACGAGGACCTGGAGCCTCCCTTCGGTGCCGAAGATAACCGCTCCAGTGGTTTTAGCCGGTAGGAGTCCGGCATACCCCTTCGCCCTTCCCCGGGGTGAAGGAAGTTCCATGTAGAATTTCCACTGGACATCAATAAAAAAAATTAAAAAAGGCTGGTTGGTGAGCGCAGTATGGCTACTGTTCCACAGAAGCGGCGCTGCTGCCTATCCTTCTAGTTTAAAGGCCCTTAGTCGCCTTTTACGAATTCCACGGGAGAAGACATATGTTAAGTAATTTCATTTTATTTCCTCGTAAGAATAATAATTATTACATCACATAAAATACGGAATATAATAACAACACAGGTATAAATGAAGCAATCATTTTACTGAGTAAATCTACGAGTTCTGTAAAGGAGGCACTTTTGGTAGATGCTGGCCTGTAAAAAAACTTGGAGTGAAGATAATATGATAAATAGACATAGCATTTCGTAATTAATCTTATATCTACGGTACAGATTTTCTTAGATAAATCCCATTTTTGCCACTAATCGGATTTCACTTTAATTCCTCCAAGGCCTCGCTACACAGAATACTGGCCGGTTATGGGCCGAAAGCGATATAATGTAGATAGTAATGTACAATATAATTTCCGTTTGGTGTCCGGATTTAGAATATAGCACCACTTCAACTCCTCCCGTGGATTTCGTAGAAGGCGACTAAGGGACATCAAACCAAAGGTATGGGCAGCAGTGACCCTTCTGTGGAACAGGCTACTGTGCGGTATAGCTATTTACCGCACTTACCCACCCGCCCGCCAAGGCTGGTGAGTACTGGCCAATTCCCCCCACAATGTTGAAACAATTGTGAAAATCTATGGGGGTGACTTTTGTTCAGAAGTGGGCGTTCCTTAACTGATAGGATGATGATATGGGATCAAATAAAAATAGTGAGCTTTATTTTAAGGGATAATAAATAAGTTACATGAATAGCGTTGATAATATTAAAAATAGTTATTTTCATATTTTATGCAATAATTAATGGTGCCGGTTCCGAATAGCACTAACCCATCTCATCCCGTGGGTTTCGTAAAAGGCGACTATAGGATTAGCCGGAGAATGGGCAGCAGCTTCCTTCGAGTACATTAACAACTCAACTGCGATGGACAACCCGCCTGCCAAGCGTGGCGATTATGGCAAAACCCCTCTGTAAGCACACAACACACCCATATTGGTCGTTGTGGTGATCTTTGGGGGAGGCCTGTGTCCAGCAGTGAAGTTTATTCGGCTGATATGATGATGATGAATGAGTAAATATATTTAGTATATATAGGCGGATACATAACCTTTATATATTTCTTTTACTTACAACATATCACTACGTTAGTATCCGTAAACTCGATTGGCGACGGAAGTTGATTGACGATGGCGTATAAATTCTTTTTTAGCAGTTATCTAGCAAAAAGTCTAACCTCTCTGTAGAGGCCACCAGTGCGCTTCACTAGAAAGCCAGTTTCCTTTAATTTATACAACTTGCTGCTTCTGAAGCTCAAATGGCTACCAATTCGTCTTCGCCGGAATACTAACATTCTTTCACTTATATATAGTGTCCAATATATAGTGTTGAATCCATCTACTCCCTTATACCTCAAGCACCGTTTTGAATACGTTGGTGGCACTCACACGCGATTCCTAAGGTCATCAGAAAACTTAAAGCTGAAAATGCCAATGCATTCCACTTTTTTTTCCAATAAATTCTTTAAATTCTTGCAGCTCGTTTGTAGAATGCACTACCGGCGAAATAATAAGACGTGCTCAGTCATTGTCAGGCTTTAAGAAACTGGTACAGGATCATTATTTGTAGCCCTAAATAGGTACTACTATTCCGTTTTGACTTGCTTTAGCTCTAAACATTAAATATATTTTGTTTTTATTATATTTGTAAGTATTTATATAGTTTCAATAGTTATAATTTATTTAGTTGTCATGCATTTAGTATGGTATATAATAGACGAAATTCTTTATGAACTTCCTCCACCCTGGGGAAGAGCGAAGGGGCATGGCGGACTCCTACCGGCTAAACCACTGGGGCGGTCATCTGCGGCGCCTAAGGAGAAGCCCAGGTCTAGGACCTCATATGATCACACTAGAGCCGCCAACTGGTGCCACGCCTATAACCACGTCTCGAGGAGGGTCATCCCTCCCTCGGGAAATTGTAGAGGATCCCCCGAAGCCTCACTGTGCACTGTGCTATGTTGCACACACGGCGGTGCGTGACCATATGCGCGCTACTGTCTCCTGGTTGATCACTCGGTGTGGGCCCGCAGATTGGCTGTCAGACTGTAGAGTGGGATCGTCCCTCTCCCGATCCCGCTCTACAGTCTCCTTCTGGAGCATGAAGCTCTCACAGATGTAGACCACAGCACTCCAATTTTCACGATCTGCCAGCATGGCCGACACTACTACTGGCAGAGAGATCTTGCCCGATCCGATCGACCAGACGACGGTGAGACGGTGGATCCCCAGAACAGACCAAGCTGTCGCCAGCATAGAGAATGACTCACAGGACCGCGTCGTAGGCCCTCGCCTCCATAACAGGGGGCTGGGAATTGACCCCTGCGGAACCCCACACGTGATTTCTCTCCGCTTTACGCTATCGTTCCTGGCCACGTAGTGAATGTGCCTATCGCGCAGATAGGTCCCTATGATGCCCTGCAGGTGGGGGCACCGATGCGGTGGTATCTAGCCGATCTATTGTATCAGAATATGTGCTGAATGTAATGAAGTGAGATGTGCCTAAAGGCGTGATACCAATATACGGCTCTAGTCTTATTGCAGTCAAGATACTGAAACTCTCTTCAGAACCATCTTCATTCTTCGTCCTTCCCTGGGGCGGAAAAAGTAAATGGTGTACAGGATGAAATAAAAAGGTATGTGCTGAAGACGGTGCGTGTTTTAGCACATAATAGTCCAACACACGCTTCGGTGTTTCCAGGGCGAACGGAGACTATATTTAAAAATATTGTACGGACACGATGATTGCTGGTAATTTTTTTTACCTACCAAAATCTGGAAATAGACATAAATACTCTCGTAATTCACCACACATGAACCTCAAAAGGTATGTGCTCAAAACATTAAATCCAAATAATTAAAATACTAATTGATAGAATCAGTGGCTGACTGTTTACTAAAACAAAATTTTACTTCTTGTATAATCTCTGTGAGCGCCATCGCTACATAATTGTACTATAGCTAACTACGCGTTCGAAAAACAAAACAACACACGCATAAAGTTATTTCTGGAACAAAGTTAATAAGTACATTTTCATTATAAACTCAAGAGCTAACAACCAAGTATGTACGTTCGTGAAGCACCGACGTAAGTACATAGTTGAGACGCATTTTGCCCAGACCTTGAATTAGCCCCGCAGGTGCATCCAAGCATGCACCTGCTAACATTATGCACTGACCTATAAAAGCAATAATTAAATAATTTATTCCACAACAATTATCCCTTAGATGTGGGTCAAACAAAAAGGGAATTTAAGGACCAGTAGAGTAAACGTTTAACTCAATTAAGTTATTGTTGAGTAATTTATATTTAGTTCATAGCATTGTGTGTTATGTAATATACAAATACATGCAAACTTTTTAAATGTATTTTCTTTGAAAACCTGTTATGGATTCATGTTTATTGCAGTAAAATCATCACTTTACATGTTATCTGATCTGCTAAATAAATACTTATACAACTCGAATTAAATTTACCAAGATGCTTCCGGCCGAATACTGAAACATCAGTTAATATTAAGTCCCGCTTTAACTATTCGAGAAGCCTGTTTTCAGTAGGGATCCGGGTAGCTCAACAGTTAAAGTGGGACTTAATATTAACTAGAGTTTCACTATTCGGCCGTTAGTTACTCTTATCTCTGTTGAGTTAGATACTTAACAGTTTTCGTCAGAGAAACCTCAAACATACATAAAACTATGTTTATGGTCAGTAACACCAATCTTAATACCTTAAATAATCAGCCCATTACTAGCCCACTGCTGGGCACGGGCCTCTTCTCACGATGAGAAAGGTTAGGCCTTAGTCCACCACGCTGGCCTAGTGCGGGTTGGCGGACTACACACACCATTGAGAACATACATTTTGGAGCCCTCTCAGGTGAGTAGGTTTCCTTACGGTGTTTTTCTTCGCAGTTAACGCAAGTGATAGTTAAATTCTGATCTGCACATGAATCCGAAAAGCCAGAGGTGCGAGCCGGGATCAAATTCAGACCCTCTTCTATGGAAGGCAAGCGTTCAACCACTAGGCTATTACTGTATAATAAACGTTCTGCGTAATAGTAAACACCTTACATCATCATTACGTTTCCCGCTAAGAGCGAAGTCTGGTTAGATCAAGAATTTCTCCCAGAGCGGGAGGGAGACGGTGCCGGAGTAACAATCGCCCCGGGCGTAAATCTCCCACACACCTGAACCCATTGCCGTTACTTTAGGTACCGTCCATGCTGAATGTAACCACCTAGGTGGTTATAGCCGGTAAGAGTCCCCATTCCCTTCGCCCCTCTCTCCAGCTTTGGACGGTGCGTAAGGACTTCCAACGCTCACAAGCTCACAAGCGATCTAGAACCCCTGAGGTGAGATTTTACCTCCCTTTGTTTGTCCAACCGCTTGTAGAACGGACAGTGTTCTGAGGAATTGTTCGATATGTCGCCAACGGCTACTTTGTACCATCGCACCTCCCGCCATCGGCGGGGAGTTCATCCACATACCCTAGAGCCAAAATGGTCTCGTCGCGAACGGTTTCAGTGGAAACTTCACCCGAGCACGCTCAGGTTATGGAATCAGCTCCCTACCGAGGTTTTCCCAAGAGACTACAGCATGAGGCTCTTCAAAAAGGGCGTCAAAACATTTTCACAGGGTCGGAAACGCGCAAGCGATACCTCTGGTATTGCAAGCGTTCATAAATTTCGGTAACCTTACCATCAGGTAGGCCGCATGGTTGTTTGCCACCTTAGGGGTAGATAAAAACGCTGTGAAAAAAACACAAATTATTTACTTAACAATGCAAAAAAGTCAAGGAAATGGACAACTTAATGAGTCCAAATGTTTATTAAAATGTGTACGGAACCAACCCCGCTCCTCAAAGCAACGGCGCAAGTACTTGACCAACACACCCAAGTTTTTTATGTTCACTGCACGTCCGCTTGACTGCACGAAAGGAAATGGGGGTTCTATGTAAAATTTAACAACTGCTGTCGTTTTTACACCTACATACGTATTAACCAGTATTAAACTTCGAGTGAATGGCATGTACAACACACACATTTTTTAGTGAAAAGGTCATTAGTTATTACAATAACAATCACAATAACATATGCATAAATTGCGTAATATCTGTATATTTTAGTCGAATTTGGCAACAATAATTATTTTTTAATTCCATATTTATTGTTACCTGCGAACCGAAAACACAAAGCCGTTGAATTTTAATGACGCATGTGGCAACCCATTATATTACTGAAATAATATTTATTGTATTCAATTCATAACCAAAAGACGCTCATTCAATTGCAATTTTTTTTTTTTTAATTATAATCTATGTGGTGTTCGGATTAAGAATATAGCATCCATCCTCCATCTCCTCCCGTCGATGTTGATAAACGCGACTAAGGTATTCTAAACCTGAGGATAGGGCAGCAGTGACACTTCCGTGGAACAGCAGGCTTAACATGTATAATCATAACGAATCAGTTAAGGTCTTCAATTGACTATTTCTTTCTGTTTTTTTTTTAAACGTTGCCCCGCACTATCATTTCTCTTGTGGCGTGGGTGCTTTTACAGACATGAATATTCCATATTCCACATACATTGACTCGTATTAAGAGCTCATGGTAAGCCTCCAGCAGTCATTCTGCGCTTACCAACTCGCCTGCCAAGCGTAGTGAGTACTGGCTTATTCTTTCCAAATGAAGATACACGGCATGTAATCGGTCGTTTATGGGGTAGACTTTGTCAGCAGTGGACTTATTTTAGCTGTAAGATGATGACGACAAGTTTTTATTTGACATTTTCTGGTAAAATATGTGGCCCGTAATTAGAATACATGCATTAATATACCGTCTATACAAAGTATAAGACCAGATGCAGAGTAGGTACATACTTATCTTTATTTACGTACTTATTTATGAATAAATAATATTGAATGGCTATTCAGAGGTCACACAGATGGCGGGTCCCACAGACAAAAGCGTCGTAATAATATTGCTGAAACTCGTTTGTTTGCAACGCAGTTCCTTCGCTAATATATATAATGTTACATGAAAATATAATTCGTTGTCCAATATGCTTTAATCCAACGATATAAGGCACATATTTCCGATATTTGATGTTACATGATACGCGAAAGAAAGTTTGTAAGGGCATTCAGTGGTTCGATACACGTGTTCCTGCGAGTCCCCCTCACAGTGAAATGCACCTATCACCTGGCTTAAGGAAGGCAAGTTGGAATGAAATTGGGTCACACGTTATGCCACTAGTTCTTTATTCCCTCTGACTGAAGCACTCGGGCCCTCTAGCCTTGGACCGGTTACTCGGAACAAGGCGGCTCTTTTCTTTAGCTCCTTTTATAAAACGTCCCCTATCAACACGTGCGCGCTTTGAGAATCAGTCACACATTACATCGATTCACATTATTGAAGGATTATAGTAATTCACATGCTTAGATTTCAGAACATAATGAAAATGTGAATAAAGGTGCTGACAATGATCTTTTTACTGCATATTCCCTCTCTCGAATGTACAAACAAGGAGGTAGACATGCAAATTTTATGATGGATTAGAGATTATGTAAGTATTTAAGTATAGAAAGTCGGCTGCTGCGCTCCGGATCGTGGGTCCGATTCCCGTACGGAACAAATATTTGTATGATCTGCAGGTAATTGTTCCGGGTCTGGGTGGAGAGTGTTTGGGATTTATGTCTGTAAACGCACCCACGACACAAGAGAAATCCTAGTGCGGGGCAACGAATTCCTTAAAAAAAAAAATATGACGACAGAAAACAATTGTTAAATCGAATCAATCGCCAAATTTTATATCGTAACATTTTTTGATTAGTATTGTACGGTAGCTAAAATAACTTTTTTAATCTTTAATGACGCTTGTCACCTTAGGGATCCTTTTTTTTTGTCGCGGTGAAAGCCGCATGGTCTTCCTCCGCCTTGGGATGGGCGGAGGGGCATGCCGTGCTCTTACCGGCTGAAACCCCACGGTGTCCTTCCACTTACCTCTCGTCGGGGGTGAGGTGTTCGCTTTATCTGCATTAGCCGCACCGACCGGTCCGTCATAGCCATCAGTCTACCAACCTATTACCTCATCATATCAGCGAAAAGACATCGACCGCTGAACAAAGGCCTCCCCTATAGATTTTCACAACTGTGTCGTCATTTTGGAGTAATTTGCAAGTACTCACCGCGCTTGATAAGTACGTTGGTGAGCGCAATAGCCAGTATGGCTACCGTACCATAGAAGGGACGCTGCTGCCCATCCCGTTGGTTTAGAGGCCTTTAGTATTTGGTCGAAGCCCTAAAAGAAGTGACTGAACGCTTTTTCGCGTCCTTCTTAACGAAACTTGATATCCTACGTCCTATTCTACGAGATAATCTACGTCTATGTACCTACAATTTATTTAGAATCTAGTCAATCATTTGAGCGTGATGGAGCCTCAAATATTCAAACAAACAAACTATCACATTTATAATCATCATCATCATCATCATTTTAGCCGAGTAAAGTCCACTGCTGCACATAGCCTTTCCCCAAAGATCACCACAATAACCGGTCTCGGTGTGTTGGCGATCGCAAGTTGATTTGTTAATGTACACTATGTGTAATGTGCACTACACACACTACATATCAAGCTACAACTTTCCAGTATAAGCGGATCTCGCATTGTATAGTCTTTCCCTACAATAAGAGGTCAGGCTATACTGGATATGTTTTACTTGATAATATGTAGCTGTGTGTACTCGAAGGACGCTGCTGCCCATCCTCCAGCTAATCCCATAGTTGCCTTTTACGACACCTATGAGATGGGTTGGTTCTATTCGTAGCCGGCACCATACATTTATATCCTAATGATACAGAACGATCTTCGTCATTAATGCCATTATTCATGTTAGTTAATATGTTTATGTATTTTATTGTATATATTTTTTTATTATTAATTACAATTTTATCGACTCTGTTTAGCTTAATTTGCGATTTATTTTGAAGTCAATTTAACTTTATTTATTGGGTTGCTCTATTTTTTTACCTCTCTCGATTTGCTTTTCTTTAACACAAAGGTTGACTGATATAGTGGTTGTGTATCACCAATGCACATAGAAGTTTAAATAAATAAACAAATAATAGTAATAATATATTACCGGTATGAACAAAATTTTGCAAGTTCAGTGTTTAGTTCGGACAAGAGTCGAATGCGATCAATGTTGTGTATGTAAGTGTGTTTATAAATTTAACAGCGATAAGAATGTTTTATTGATAAATGTTTTACATTGGATTTGTTTGAAATATATGGATTTAGATTCATTAAATTACATTGGGAAAATACCCATTTTACAAAGACAAAGGTAAATCTAAAGAAGCCATAGAGAAGCCGACCGAAAACCATGCGGCTCGCAAGTTCAATTCCACGTTTAAAGCATTTGTATGACTTACATGTTTATTTTACCCTGCTAACCAGTAGATACTCAACCACAAACTCTATGGAGGAATTAGAGGCGCATTTTTACCTATTAAAATATCACCCGTGTGAATCCTGTATAAATAAGTATGTTATCATCATCATATCAATTGATGTATGTCTTATCAATCATGTAATCTTATTTTTCTCAGACAAATGAATGTTATATTCTTATGAGAAATAAATGTCTTAAACCAGATATCAGCCGAAGGATATCCACGGCTCACCGACAGATTTCCACTACAAACAGTTACAGGTTCAGCAGTGGACGTCCTTTAGCTGATATGATGATGATGTACGTGTAATGTAGAAGTAATGAATTAAGTAATTTTTTTCAACATCAGCAACAACCGTGTGGATTGCAATACTGTCTACTCGTACTGTACGGTCCTCGTGTATAATTTGTATAACAAGGACTCCAAACCGATAATATTGACGATAGTCTGCATGAACAGACGAGACTCCTTCATCACAAACACCAGCATAGCATCGGCCCTCGCCTCATCAGTATCCTTAACCATAATGTATCCAAATGTTTAAACATAGAGTAAAGAGAGAGATTTAGTAATACGTACAATAAGCGGTCTTATATCTATTAGGGATTTCTACAGAAAACCTTTGGATGGATCAGAAAAAGACAAAGGGTAAAGAATAAGACAAAGTAGTCCATGGTGTACTTATTATATTAATATAATTAGCAATTAGCGTATCTAGGCAATTAAATACAGGAATAGCTATATATTCCATAAAATACTTAAATAATATAGACACATATATAATACTTTATACCCTACAAAATAAATGATCCATATGGAGGTATTACACCCCCTTTCAGAAGCTCTGTCGTGATTCCGTGACCACCCGGCCTTGCAATTTTTAAGCTGTTTCAAGGCCATCCCAATCATACAGGCTGATATCCGGGATTATCAAATCTACCATTGATATTATTATAGATCGATCACTGTGTACACAGTCACTTTATCACATTTGTTTTCACTAATTACAATAGTTTATGTATTTTCGTTGGATGAGCCCATTAGGAAATGGCTAGAAGTTTCGTTTTCCTGTAATAGGAACTTCCAATTGCTCATGATCATCATCATTTCAGCCGAATTAAGCCTACTGCTGCACACAGGCCTCCCCCAAAGATCGCCACAGCGCCCGGTCTGGGTGTGTTGTGTGCTCATCGGGGTGTTTTGCTATAATCACCACACTTGGCAGGTGGGATGGCGATCGTAGTTTAGTTGTTAATGTACTCGAAGGACGCTGCTGCCTATCCTCCGGTCGCCTTTTACGACACCCACGAGATGAGATGGGTTGGTGCCGTATTGATTCATTCATCCTGCTATGTGATGTTTTTTAGTAGCATGAAAATTAAAGTGCAGTGGAGTAATGATACAAATGTTAAAATAATTAAATAACAAGTTTTCAAGTTTTCCATATGATATCAATTATAAACATTATGAAATGCATTGCAAACCTAAAAAGTAATTCCCTGTTTAATTAAAAAAGGTAGTCACATGTCTGGGTAAGTTCTACCTTATCAGAGGCAAGCCTAAGACGGTGGCGCATCGTTTTCCGAACGCGCCACTGCTGAAGATGCGGCTGGTTAGGTGGCCGCACAGGAGAATAGGGTCCGCCAAAATGAGTGACGGATCAAGAGTGAAGACCTGCTGAGTGTGCGTTGAATACGAGAGCGAATTCCGCGCCCCAGCGCAGGTTAGGTCGAAGGATTTCCGTGGTGGTTTTAGCTGGTAAGAGGCTGGCACACCCTGGGTAGACGATCTTCAAGAGCATTTCCCCATGATAAAAAGGTAAGTTCTACCTTTAAATCATGTTTAGCAATTATTGCAAGATTTTCCGTGTGGTGTCCTGATTAAGAATATAGCACCACTCCATCTCCTCCGGTGGGTTTCGTAAAAGGTGACTTAGGGACTCTTAATCAGAGGTATGGGCATCAGCGTCTCTTTTGTAAAACAGTGGCTATACTGCGCTCACCAACCCGCCTATCAAGCATAGAGTAGAGACAAATCCCCTAAAATTACGACACAATTGTGGGAGTCTGTTCAGTAGTGGCCGTCCTTCGGCTGATGTGATAATGATGATGACTGCAATGACTATATTCTACTTATTCACGAACGGTATAGCATTTAAAAGTTATCCCGCACCGTATCTATGAGTCATAAAGTTCTCGTCACCGAATCCGTTGACACGGCTTCTTGTCTGTCGGCAGAAATATAAATCCGGGAGGCGGCATTCATTTGCGATTCATCCATGCCTCGGGACGTGTTGGCGCTTCAGATAGCCGTCAGCGAAGCGAAGGCTCGGTCCTGGAGCGAGCTCCTGGAGGGACTGGATTTGTCTCTTGCTCGTTCCGGCCCGTGCCGTGCCTGCAGTATTAAATGTCCCTTAATACATTCTTAATAATACCGATCCAGCTGTCCCCAGCCGGCCTTAGTGTGATCATACGACGACCTGGAGCCCCCCTTCGGTGCCGAAGATGACCGCTCCAGTGGTGTTAGCCGATAGGAGTCCGGCATACCCCTTCGCCCTTTCCCAGGGTGAAGGAAGTTCCATGTAGAATTAACACTGGATACCAATAAAAAAAGGTAAAAGTGTCTGCTATGACCTAATTACTGAATAAACGCTTGTATCCTATTTGTTTCTATCATATAACTCTGAATGGTTATTCACTATTTAAGACGAAAACGTAAGTTTTACGGTTATTTTATATTTACCCAATTCATGCGTTTTATTTCTTTGAAGGAAAGGCATTACGAGACGGATGAGTCGCGTACCTCATTAAGTTTCGTATCTATGGGATCGTATCTGTCGCCAGAAGCAGGCATGCCGCTTGCGCTGAGTAGTGTTACGTATGTAGCTAATTAGTTATTTTATCTTATCAGGGGTCCTATTATAAACTTTTTAAAAACCATGCACGTTCCAGGCAGTTCAGTTTACGGGCTTAAGCTGACAGGTTCTATTTCGTATTATGACATACATCATTCTGACTGACTTCACGCTGGATAATTTGTCTATGTCTGACTTGTAATTTTATACTGTACCGTTCAGTAATATGACTAAATACCTATCGGTCAGTTACAGTTTTAATTTCATTACATTTTTATTATAATCACGTACAAAAGTAACGAGAAAATAATAAAACAGTGTATTTTGCTACGCAACTAATTAATATTTTAATTTTCTGCTTTTGTGAATGTTGGTTACACGAAATAAAGTTTCCGAACGAAAGCATTGCTTTAGTTTAGCGGAAAATACATCCACACACTACAGAAATAAGTTTTTGTTAAGTACCTAGTTTGTATATTTATTTGATAGTTACACTTACACTTTTCTAAATAAATTATTAGTTTGAAATATTTATTATCCCTGTTTTAGGTATATCTTCGTATTCCATGATTCTTTTACTATAAAAACTTAGATCATAAGAAACTGACGCGCTTTACCTTCTGTTTCAGGCTTCATGCATACAAAA
Organism: Diloba caeruleocephala; assembly: GCA_947459985.1. Classification (NCBI taxonomy): domain Eukaryota; kingdom Metazoa; phylum Arthropoda; class Insecta; order Lepidoptera; family Noctuidae; genus Diloba; species Diloba caeruleocephala. The sequence continues at coordinate 20,596,546 of OX381611.1, forward strand.
TCATCGTGACTGTGTTAATTTTATTTAGCTAAGAATTTATTATACTTAGTACATAAATCAATTTTTTTTTTGTTATTTACTGCGTCACAAAAATGGCGTGTGTATTTCATTTCGTACATCAACCATGATACATTTCTGGTATAAAAATGTAGCTACTAAAATATATCGCCAAATAAACTAAAAACAATCCAATAAAAGCTATACAAAAGTAGCGTAAACTGAAGGTGACTTTTTGACAGCGACAACATGAAAGTAATGTCAAATGCTAGTTCATAATACCAAATTGCCAGACAAATTCCAGGCAGAAGGCACCGTAGTATCACGTGACGGCTTACTGACTGGTATTAAGAGTTCATAGTATGAAATTGCAAGGCAGTTCAGTTTACGGTGTAAACTGCCTTTTTTTTTATTATACGTGGAGCAATCCTTTTGGACTTCCTCCGCCTTGGGAAGGGCGGAGGGGCATGCCGGGATCAAACCGACTAAAACCACTAATTATCTAAAAAATTAGGGAAAATTCTACTTTAAATCATTGAGCTATTATGTACTACTATAATATGATATGTTTTCTCTTCTACGTAAATTGGCAAATGTAGGCAGAAATTATGAATGAATATAATATGTCGCAGTTTTAAATGTGGCTCTGGACGACGGAGCGTGGATACAAGCCCCACTTCCTATTCGCTTGGGCGGCCTCGGCGTCCGCAAAATTTCCAGTATAAGTCTATTCCTGTCCTCAGTCCACAGTACTGATAAAATAACCAGGAAAATCTTAGCATCCACACTGGTTGATTTGGGGTACCGTGCTTGACTGATGCTGTGAATGCTTGGAAAATGACTTGCCCGAATACGGTTTTGCCCGGCAATCCTTCTTCCCAAAAACAATGGGACGAGCCGCTATGTATTTGGTACGGAATCAATTAATCAATATGCCCACTAATGCTGTAGAGCGTGCTCGTCTACTTGCTTTGGCTTCAGGCACTTCCGTCGCCCAACATAGGCTCTATGTTGGATGACAACACTTTTCGGCTCGATCCATGCTTACGTTTAGGTGCTCCTTGTTTTGCTCCTCATCGGTGTCACTGCAGTGAAGCTGTCGACTGCCCCGGACACCATGGCTTGTCTTGCAGTAAAAATGCAGATCGCATAGCACGGCATGCCAATGTTAACGACATTATTCGTCGTGCTTTTGTCACTGCGGGCGTGCCAGCTGTTTTGGAACTCAATGGCTTGGCACGTAACGATGGTAAAAGACCGGACGTATTACTGCCATGGAAAATGGGTAGGCCTCTGGTGAGGGATGCAACTTGTGTCGACACCCTTGCTCCATCCCATCTTCCAATCACGGCAGGCTGTGCTGGCGCTGCCGCTTCTGCACCAGAAGCCCTCAAACGGCGCAAATACAATAACCTTTTTCGCAATGATTGTTTGGAGCCGTTTGCGGTCGAAATGCTTGGGTCATGGGGTCCAAGTGCACGTCAGCTTTTCAAAGATATAGATAGACGGTTGGTCGACACTTCGCGTGATCAGAGGGCTGGCCTTTTCTTTGGCCAAAGAATAAGCATTGCCATTCAACGTGGCAATACTGCCAGCCTTCTAGGAACATTATCAGCTGACAGCTATGAGGAGGTATACTTTGACGCCTAAGTACATATTATACTTTTATATATATATTATGCCGTGTGGTCCGTGTGGGCCATGTGATGCCGGCCCAGAATGCCACCACCCCATTTCCTCCCGTGGGTGTCGTAAAAGTCCACTAAGGGATTAGCCGGAGGATGGGCTGCAGCGTCTTTCGAGTATATTTATAACTCAAGCCTGCCAAGCGTGGTGATTATGGCAAAACCCCCCAATGAGCCCACAACACATCCGTATCGATCGTTGTGGTAATCTTTGGGGGAGGCCTGTGTCCAGCAGTGGACTTCATTCGGCCGAAATGAATGAATGAATATATGATATATAAATAGTTATTTTTTATGTTTAGTGTAATCATAAATAGTGTATATTTAGTTTTAATGTAAATAAAAGCATGGATATTAATTTAAATCTTAATAAAAATATTAGGATTCAAATGTCGCATTTGTTCTTCTACTCTCTCTCTCTTATATTTATTCTTTTTCAACCGTCCGCGCTCCTCCGCCCCGCGTGTAGTGCGTGGCATTTGTTTGTCACAACGCTCCTAGTACGTACGAGTAGTACATAATAGCTCAATTTACCTGTAAGTAATAATAAAACTTTATTTTTTCAGAAAGACACTATGGAGGAAATGGACATATATATATACAAGGGACCAGTACCTCTACTATGAGTTAACACGGCCAAAACTCGCTAGCGTCTCCGTAAATGATTTATATGAAATATTGTAAAGCGCCCCTAGCGGTCACAGAAAGAATTAAAATTCGTACCATGAGCAACATAGATTTCGATAGGTAAGAAACCTAACGTAATCTACTCTATAGTCACTAACGTTTTCAACTGTCACCATATAAAATAAATATACGCTTGCGATAGTAGTTACGTAGCTCACTAGCATTTTGAGGTGTGAAACGGAACCGTACGACGTTGCCGACATATTTTTTAGAATTTTTTTCATTTTTGAGAAATATTTTATCAATATGTAAAGATTTATTCATCTAAATACCGTACGACGTTGCCTTAAACTTGACATTGGCGAAATTGTGGAAGATAACCTACAGAAGCCATAATCTAAGAGAAGAAGAAGAAGAGGTGTGAAACATTTGTTTACATTATAATTGAATACGTTTTTGAGTCTATTAAAGTATAAATAATGTCTGGGAGAGCTTATTTAACATTGAATATGTTAGTGGCTGTTGAATTTAATGACTAACGACGTGAACAGCGTGAATTTCAAGCCTAAATAAGAATTTATGTTGGATACCAATTGTAAAATATAACTGAAAGAAAGTATATTAAACTTTAAGGTCATTCCGGTTACCCTCAGACGGCCTGGTTGATGTCATGATGCTCTCACAGAAGGAGACCACAGCATTCCAGATTTCGTGCTCTGCCAACATAGCCGACACTCCTGCTGGCAGAGACAGATCTTGCCCGTTCCGATCAACCAGGATCCGCCGCTCGGCTGCCCACGTAGGGCGCGTCTCGAGCGTGTGCTGTGCGGTATCCTGGTCGCTATCATAATGGTGGCACTATGCCGTGGCCTCGCGTCGTATCCTGGCAGGTACGCACCGAAACAACCGTGCCCAGTGAATACTTGCGTCAGGGGGTAGGTGACGCGCTTGCTCCTTGTGAGCCAGTCTCTGAAGAGCGGCAGGACAGCCTCGACGACGCTTTGGTCGCAAAATGCGTTCGCAGGCGGTGATGATACTTTCCAAGTGCGCACCGCCTAGCTAGCCGCCTGCAACCGGCACCCACTACCCTCTCGACTGGAGGGGCGAGGCGCGCGAAGTGATCTTCGAAGCCCCAAGGACTGTCCAGGGTGAGCCCCTACTTACTCCTTACACTTACTACTACGAAAAAAAGAAGGTTTCAAAAAATTCAGGTTGAATAAAAATTACAGAAATTAAAAGCGCTAAAAGCTTGCGTACCTACCTACTATTTTTTATTCGATAGAAATATATAGTATTTCTATAAAAATCTGGAAGGGTTGAGAATGTTGAGATGACTGGCCAATGATATTATATATTAAAAGTAGATATGTTACATGTGCGCCAAAAGTAAGAACCAAAACTCCCCCAATTGTAGCACCTCGCAATCAGTTCTCCCAAGACAGGACAACGAGCACACACTGTCACAACCTGTAGTGTTTTATTATCTAAGTAATAACAATGCCGCACAACGTAAAGAAAATGCACAAACTATCAAGCAAAAATAAATAAAGAACGAAGGATCTCATACCACACGTGAGTAACAAACTATCTATTTTTTTTAATAAAAATACTATTGAATTTAAAAATAATATTCTCGAACAAAACACAGGCCAAGCAAAGAAAAGAGCCCACACATATATTCTATCATGGGTACGACAAAGACATTGAGTAAACGTGTTGTCATTTTAGATAGCTATCTCTTTTACTCTCGTAGTTTTTATATCTTCTTTCTTACATCATATGTGTGTAGTTTTATAGCTTTATACCTATATACGGCGAAACTGAGTTTTGCGCGCCATTTAATATGGACGCAATGATATTATATATTAAAAGAAGTAGATATGTTGCATGCGCGCCAAAGCAAACTCCCCCAATTGTAGCACCTCGCAATCAGTTCGCCCAAGACAGGATAACGAGCACACACTGTTACAATCTGTATTGTTTTATTAATTAAGTAATAACAATGCCGTCGTGCGTATAGAAAATGCACAAACTATCAAGTAAATGTAAATAAAGAACAAGGGATCTCAAACCACACGTGAATAACAAACTATATAAAATATTTTCACCATCTCATCGAACCTCAATCAAATAAATAAAACGAGATGACGAGATTTTTTTTATAAATAGAAGACTAGGTGTCGATTCTGTTATTTGGGGAGTAACAATCTAGGTTTTCTTGTCAATATTTTTATCAGGCTGTTCCTCATTGAAGCCTTACATGTGTAACATTTTATAACAAAATAACAATAAGGGTCTGACAATATTGACGCTAGTCTGCAGTAGAAATAAAGAAGTTTATTGAATAGTTGTCAACATCAGCCTCAACAGCGCGGCTGCGCCCACTGCAGTGCAGACTAATCAGCTCAGCAGCCTCAGCCGCTCCCGCGTCCGCTACCGCGCGAAAGTGAAAATTCGCTAGGCACTTTCTCCCCACCGCCGCCGCCGGCGTGTCGGCCGCATCGCATCGGCCCGCCCCTCGGTGCACCCCCCCGCATCCCGCCGCGCGCCGCAAGGTCAGCCCCGCGTGCAGGCGGGTGGCGCGGCGGCGGCGCGGCGACGCGCTGCGCTCTTGAAATTTCGCTTTCGTTCACTCGCTGTTATTAGTCGGCCGCGCGCGCTCCGGCAAGCATGTGTCTCGTGTGACGCGCTCTACTACTTCCGCGCGGCACGTTCGATTTCGTTGGCATTTCATTTGGCAAGTCGTTCGCGGCATGGCCCCGCGACGACAAGGCGCCACCGGCGTGCGCGATGCGGAGGAGGCTCGCGGGTGCTGCGTGCCCGGCGAGTGCCTTCGCCCCCGGGAATCGGTGCGCATCGAAGACGCCGTGCGCGTGCTATGCAACAATGACACGTGTGCCACCGGCCGGTATATGCACCGAGAGTGCTTCGAGCAATGGGAGGCCGGGGTGCTCGCTTATCTCAAGTCGTGCGGCAGGGCACGCTCGTGGTCCGAACGCCAGAGGCATCAGAATTTATGGACCAAAAAAGGGTACGATCTGGCGTTTAAGGCTTGCAGTTGCCGCTGTGGCCGAGGGCACTTGAAGAAAGATCTGGACTGGGCGCCTCCAGGGGCCGCGATTCGCGCTGAGGAAGACAAGAAGCGTCGCCGGCGCACGCGGTCGGGTCGCACGCCTGCGGCTCCGGACGGACGCTCGCGCACATTCAGTTTGTCTAGCTCTGGCTCGTGTTCCCCGCCGTCGGCCCCCTCAGAGCCTTCAGCCAGTCCCACTCACGCTCCAACGCACGCCGTCACACCCGCGAAGAAGATATCCAAACCTGATATAATAATTTCCGACCGGATCAGGTAAGATATTTTGAGCTTATTCCTTATTGACTTTTCAGTTATTCGTTATAAACACCTATACATTTCTGTAGAATCCAGTATCTACTTAATGGTATCCGAAGCTCGAGCTCTAAATTTGAGAAAAAATTATCTACTAGTCGTAAAAAATAGTGACCTGAAGAATGCATTAAATTTATTTGTGTAGGTAGGTGGGCTCACCAACTGCGTCGTATATAAGCGTAGTGTGTATTGAATGCATTTCTTGCCAGTTGTTTATATCGTATCGAATAGCAGCCCCACATAATTGGCGTAGAACTGGTTGGAGCGGCGTTCGGAGGCGGCGGGGGCTCGGAAACCGGCCGGCGCGACCCTAGCCCGCTATTGAATTAAGATAAGATGCAACTTGCAGTCTATGGTACACCTACCTACTTTGCATTAAACCCTTCAAAGATAAAAGCCTGTCACCACTGCTTAAGGAGGGGCCTAATGAGCTTGTGTGTACTTAATAGTTGTGGAATACCTTTAAGCAACCTATAGGCTTACCGGGCATTTGCTTGAGCAATGTAAAGCTAATGGGGAATTGGATATTTTTTTTCTAATATTACATATGTTAAATGTATCCGTAGGTACAAGATGATTTGTTTAGTTAGGTACTAAATTGAATGTAAACAAACTTTGTATTCTTAGATAATTTCATTGTTATGGGTTATCGACTTACCAATTACACAAGAGACAAGTAATAATTTAAAAAAACGCGTAGTACCCGCCTAGTTTGTTAACATTTTGTTACATAAATAAATTAATAAGTAGGAAGGTAGGCACATAATGCTTACGTAGTTTAAAAACACAATTTATCTAAACTTAATAGTTCGATACATAATATGAATCATTCAAAGAAACCTCTATTAGTAAACAAACCATTACAATATTTTGTTACACAGATAACGCTGACGAACATCCACTCACTTCCTGATCCCAATGGTATTCGTGTGATATTGTTTGTTATACCTACAACCTTGCACAACTTTTTTATATGTGGGTAATGAATAAAAAAAACAATAGACACGTAACCAATAAAAAGGCTCGTGAAGTTAATCCCATTTAAATTAAGGCCAAATGTAAACAAAACGAGCTGGCAGTAGGTACAAGTTATAAATTTCCTACTTAAAATATCAATCACTAGTTGAATGATGCCATCTAAAAAGGTGTTGTGAAATGAATGAATGATATTTTCATTGTCATGTGATACCTAGGTAGAAAACCATAACTTCCAGCATCATAATTATGTTGTCAACGTTCTGCCTGCACGTAATCTGCAAGCATCATTTTTTGTAAACTTTTGACTGTCACAGCCTTTTTTGTGAACATATGTCGATTTGTTAATTCACACCAAAATTAGCGGAGCCCTAAAAATGCAATTTCTCCGGCTTAATACATTAATCGCGCTTCGCTACACAGATGGTTTCCGCTTCCTGGCAAGAGCGCGTTTTTCCCGAAATTACGGCAGCTGTCCCTTCGAATAATTGTTGTTGCCGTGCAGTGTTTTAAGAAAAGGAAACACCTGACTTGTACACACTTGTACTAACGCACTTTCGCATTTGATTATTTGAATAACAAGCAATGTCAGGCGAAATAAATGAAATTAATACATATCCATGTATTTGATACTCGTGAACTATTTGACAAATGAGTACGTATTTAAATAGTTTAGTATTTTATTGGGGCGCATTTTTTAACAATGAAAATAATGCGTTATTTCGTCGTGCTTTTGGAATTGACTTCGAACAAAATAATATTATTCTAAATTAAAAAAGGACCCATTTATTGTTAATTAAATCGATTCAATGTTCTGTTTATAAATTTACCGTCGGTGCCTATTGAAATACGGGATAAACTATAAAAATGTAGCTGATAGTTGACTAAACTCTCATAATCATCATTTTTATTTAATAAAATATCCTACCTATTTCGATATTTACAGATAATGTAAACCATCTGGTGTCATGGTGGTAATCTTATCTTGTTGATGTACGTAAGTTGTATTTCTGATATAATAAGCGCACCTGAAACGAAATATATCTAACGGTATGTCGGTATGTATTTATAAATCCATTCGGTTGTATTTTTGTCCTTTTTCTAATCAATTTTAAGCACATATCTGTAAGTTCTATTTTTAAATGCACAATTAATTATTACGAAACATAAATGATTATGCCGCAAAGCAATTTTGTATCATTTATTACTATAAAGTAAATTAAGTTTTAATAGATTCGGGTCTATGAATTATATTCTGTATAAAATCATCATCATATCAGCCGAATAAAGTCCACTACTGGACACAATCCTCCCTCAAAGATAACCACAGCGACCGGTCTGGGTGTGTTGTGTGCTCATTGGGGGGTCTAGCCAGTATATAATACAGAAACAAAAATTAAATTTAATGTAATTAATCAGTGAAAACTTCATTGTTTCATTGAAATATTTTTGTTATCTATTACTTCGGCTGTGTATGAGCAGGACGTCAACGAAAAAGCAGCCACGGCAACTGCTTAATTCAATACATGAATGAATAATAAGTAAAGTACCACCTAGGATAGCTCGATTTACTTATTAAATAATGTTGTCTTACGAAGTACCTTGGTAAACTTGTACTTATTTTTAATGTCTGTTTACACACAAATCAGAAAAAAAGCAATCGGAAATTTCATCAAAAATAGCGCCCTAAAATTCCTTAAATTGCATAGGTAATTTATTCTTGAAATTAATTTATTATTATATATTTAGTACAGCGATGATACATTAACACAAAAGTTAAAACAAAAGCGATACTATTACTTCCCTCAGTCCTGTAACAAAACTGCAAACATTTCATCATTAATGTCTTTCATTCATCAGCAAACAAATCCAATCCTGGCCTGTCTCCACGATCACGTAAAGCATGGTCAACGTGCGTGGATACTGGATACTGTTCGACTAAATAGGACACAATATAATTTATGCTTTCGGGAGCGATGGTAATTTAGGCACAAATGATTAACACAGCTCCTCATGCATATCCGACGTATCAGTATATTCGTGAATACTTCTACAGGCAGTTGTCATTTCGTCAACTACTCGCCTTGAAGCTAAACTGAAACTAAACTTGAAGCGAATTAAAATTCGTAGGTACATCGTACATAAATAATGATACTAAGATCCTATGAAATTTCCTATGCATTTTATTACCCCTTTTTGACGACAATATCTTACAGCTAAGCAAAAATACAATCGGGCGGTATCAGATACAAAAAAGTTTTACTGGCTATGAAAAGAAAGATGTAGTAAAATAAGTGCCTGTGTTGACAAATTATCCTCACACTTTATAAGCATGCGCATCTACGTGTGTAGTTCCTAATCGAGTGTAGGTGATCGTAGGTAGGTATCTGCTTTATTAAATCGTGGGCGAACTCCGGCACGTCCAACCACTCTTTATTTATTCGTTATTTTAACTTGACCTAATAAAGATGATACGTAATAACCTCGACGATTTTATACTTGTTATCTACATGTTTGTGCACTGTGAAACCTGTATTTTTAACCGATTTCAAAAAGGAGGTTCTCAATTCATTGCGTATTTAAAAAAAATTGTAATTAATATCATGTTTTTAAGACCAAACATGATTTGGGTATTTTTTTTTGTTTTAAAAGGGATCGATTCATGTATACCTACCGAATCAGCTAGATATAAGATGTCGCATCAAAATTTTACCGTTCATAAAAAGGTGATTGATCGCTTAAGAGTGCTTTATTAATATTGACGTAAAGAAGATATTTTTTTAACAATAGACAAGTTACATTACTACCTCGAACATTTATTAACAAAAAACGTAAAAATGAATCACAGACAGACCCGTCATAATAAATCTTATGTCATTAGGCGAGGCAGCAAGTTCTACCAATAAGATGTTTCAAATCTATTCGAAACCGAACAAATGAAGCAGTTAGTATGCGCTGGCGCATGGTTTTGTTTTCAATTATGTTACTAACGCATAAATAGCAGTCTGTTACGTTACCTCCCGAGTCCTGAGTCTGTTAAATTAATTGTATAAGCACTCTATTTTTAAATTACTGCGATTAAATTATTGTGGGTTGTATTTTAATTAAGATATAGTTTTATTCCAATCTTAAAAAAGTTAAAGAATATTGCCTTTTAATTTTTTAATTACCATATGTAATAAAATGTTTTATTCATGCTATTGTGAAAGTCATATCAGAATAATAATATGCGTCCATGTTAAAAACTATGTTTATAACACTGCGTTTACTTATGTTGTTGATGATAAAACTTGAGGAAATTGCTCTTTTAAAATAAAGCCATTTGCATGCCATCCCCGTAGGAGGCACGTCGCATATACGTTAACACTACACACACTTGAAACATCTTGCGTGAATTGATTGAGTATGAAATCCAGCGGTCGTATAGAATAATGTAATTATTTGATTTGAAATGTGATGTGTGAATGTAAAACCAATTTAGTGTTAACATTAAATTGAACTGAGAGATATAGTTGAAGTTACTCTTCATTTTGTTCCATTTGAAGTCACGTATGATTCGCAAATTTTAACAGATATTTGCAGTCGATACCAACTGCTTCCCGCAGTCTATTCCGGGGCATAAATCTGTCTCCTAACAATATTAGGTACCTACCTATTTTAAAGTTGTAAACAAAGTTGGGATTCGTTTTAATGCTGTTTTAAGGTATTCTCTCTTACATAGATAGTAGTAGAAATCTGTTCTTGACAGCGTGATATTATTAACTACTGTTTAATATGTAGGCGGTATAACTGCTCACCAAATATAATCAAAATTGACGCACAAAAAGATACATGCTTTTTACCAAAAAATAGTAAATATTCACGATAATTAAAACGCTTCGTTATTCTTTTATAGTACACTAGATGTTTGACCGAGCTTTGCTCGGTATTTTTTTATTTTTAAATTGTGTTTTCTGGAAATTATATTTAAGTACGAATTACTAATAAAATAATGAAATATGAATAATATTTTCGATCTTACCGATAGAATAATAAAAAATATGAACTGGTTATTTAAAGAAAAAAATCATGAGTGCAATTAGTTTAATCTTATATTAGAAACAAATACTTAATTTTTTACAGTTTATCAATCAATTACGTAAGTATATATATATAGTATTATTATTCGCCAATAGATGTCTGGAAGAGTCATATTTTTCAGTTGAGACTACTCAAATTTAAAGATATAAGATTAAGAAAACTTGAACTTCAATATTTTGAGTTTAGCGCCATCTATGCGGCAGTAGTGGTACCACTAAGCACTCCATTGTCTCAAAATTAGACTACATAGCTAACCTCATAAAATAGTTCTTAGAGTATGTAACAGATGCTACTTCTCCAAATTAATTTTTTTGGACAAAGTATTTAATATTGAATGTCAGTGGTACCTAAACAAAATTATAATACTTCCATTATAATTAACTTTTATACTATAATGTGAAATAATACTTGACATTATAGTATAAAATGAACATGGTGTTATGCTCGATTATTAATATACCTGGATGACCGAGCTTTGCTCGGTATTTTCGTGTTACTTAACAACGCCATCTGCTGTTGTGTCGTTAAAGCAATTAGTTGCTCACAAAAAATAGTATTATTATTCGCCAATAGATGTCAGGAAGAGTCATATTTTTCAGTTGAGACTACTCAAACGCCTATAAAATCAAACGCCTATAAAATGACATTTTCTAAAAATGATTCCTAGCTAGATCGATTTATCGCCCCCGAAACCCCCTATATACAAAATTTTATGAAAATCGTTGGAGCCGATTCCGAGATTCTAATTACAAGAATTGCTCATTTAAAGAGATAAGATAGGTGACCCTAAAAACATTGTGTTCCAAAAAATTGTTAGTGTACACTAAAAATTTACTTACAACGCACAGCCAAACCGCTCTAAAAACATGATATTTTCCACAGAAGTTGCTTATATAAACTTATATGACGTAGGTGAACATTAAAAGGATTTTTGGAAATTCATTTCGTTACCACTTACGGGGTCCCCCTTTAAAAAGGGCACACGGCTAGTTCTATCTTTACCTGAAATACATAAAATTTTACCTAAATAAGTAAATACTAAACTAACGTTTTGTTACTCTAATTAGATATACGACTTTAAAATAACTGGTGTATTCTCTCTGTGTTGTCCGGATTACGAATATAGCACTACTTCAACTCCTCTCGTGGATGTTATAAAAGGCGACTAAGGGACTATAATCCCTTCTGTGGAACAGTAGCCATACTGCGCTCACGAACCCGCCTACCAAGCGTGGCGAGTACTGGGAAATTCAGCTCAAAATGACAACAATTGACTCAGTTGTAGAAATCAATGGGGGAGGCCTTTGTTCAACAGTAGATATCCTTTAGCTGATTTTATGATGATGATGAAAATAACTTGGTTTGCGGCACAGAGGTGGCCGGGGTGCCACCCAAACTGCACCTTAACCTACTATGACAGTGTTTCTGTCGTTTTTGGCAACGACGAGGTTGTAGTTAAAAGCGCGTAAACTTGGTTTCATTGTATGTATTTTGTGAAAATTAACAAAATGTTGCCCACTGATACATTTTAGGTGTCAGTGTGGTGTCCGGATTAAGAATCTAGCACCACTCCATCTCTTCCCGTGGATATCGTAAAAGGCGACTAAGGGAATCTAAACCAGAGAGATGGGCAGCAGCGTCCCTTCTGTGAAACGGTAGCCATACTGCGTATTGCCGTATTGTCAAATTCCCCCCAAAATGATGCCACAGTTGTGAAAATCTATGGGGGAGGCCTTTGTTCAGCAGTGGACGTATAAATAGCCGATAAAATGATGATGACATTTTAACGTCATCAAAAAACAGTTCAAAAATAGTAATATTTGTGATACAAAAGAACTACGATTATCTTTTGTAAATTGGTACTTACTGTTTTGGTGTTCATTATTGTTTATTCGGAAAAGTGTCCAGGGTCTCAGTATTTATTATTTAGGCGAACATTATAATTATTGGATCCTAAAAAATATTAAAAAAATCAAGCAATACAGCCGTATAGCCGTACAAACATACAAACGATGCGTGTTGTAGTAAAAATCGACCAACACTCTTTTAAGTAAGGAAGAGCCTTTCCCCAATTATTATAGAAAAAAAATTGCATAACGTAGGATGACTTGGAAACAAAGTGATTGGTTCTATGGACAGAATAAGCCTAATAAATAATAAAATATATTTTTACATTTGTGATGCAGCTTACGTCGGTTATATAGTTTTTATCAGAAACCGGTTCTAAGTATACCGGTTCTCATATCTACTGAGAAGTGGGCGCGGTTTTGTGGCTTTGCGGTTTAGATTTGTGACAGCCTATTATTAAGTTTTTAAGGTATTATCTATTTAATTATTATCAAGCTTAATAATATATTAATTACGATAAACATTTATCAAATATGTACTATTTTCAATGAAATTACCCAAGGCTACGTTTTTTAACATATTGGTATACTTACAATTACTTTTTTTTATAACGCCTGTGAATACGGAAAGTATTTCTAAAAAGTGTTTAGTTCAAAAACACATTGAAATTATGTTTTTTTTTGCATAAATGGAACTTAACTTCGCTTATTTTTCATTTACAATAGATCTTATGTTAAGATATTTATGCTATCATGGTCTTTTACAATTTTTCCATGTATTGTTTCAGTAAGAATTTATTTATTTGGGACAGACAAACAGTTGCACAAACAGTTACAAAAAAAAAACCTGCAACTCACACCGTTATCCACAGTTTATGCAGAGCAAATTATTAAATCTTAAGAACTACTACTACTACGCAAGTGAGTGGAACCAATGCACTAAATATGTATATAAAAAAAGTCGCAATTGAAAAATCCTGATTGTCTCAATCAAGGCTTTTCAGTTGTCAGTATAGAAAACAGAATAACCCGGAAATTTCCTATTGTATCTGAGTTATAGAGAAGATTATCATCATCATCATATCATATCAGCCAAAATACTGTTTTTTGATGGCTTTAAAATGTATCAGTGGGCTAATTTTTGTTAATTTTCACCAAATACATACAATGAAACCAAGTTTACGCGCTTTTAACTACAACCTCGTCGTTGCCAAAAACTACAGAAAATCTATCATAGTAGGTTAAGGTGCGGCTTGGGTGGCACCCCGGCCACCTCTGTGCCGCGAACCAAGCTATTTTCATCATCATCATAAAATCAGCTAAAGGATATCCACTGCTGAACAAAGGCTTCGCTCACAAGACGACCGAACACACCCTGTTTCATCATTTAGGGGCAATTTGCCATTACCACGCTTGGCAGGCGGGTTAGAGAATGCAGAATTGCTACTGATCTGCAGAAGGGACGCTGCTGCCCGTCCCTTTGGTTTAGAGTCCCTTAGTTATCTTTTACTACATCCACGGGGGGATGGAGTGGTGCTTTTATTCTTAATCCGGTTACACGGATAACATTATAGCAATCTGAAAACTAAACGCTAATAATGGTGACTTTTACGCTAATCGGATCAGTAGCTTTGTGTAAATCTCTAAAAAAACAAACTAAAATTTCTTCTCATCATAATCAACATCATTTCAGCCGCCGTGTAAGTCCACTGCTGGGCACAAACAAGCCTCCCCCTAAGATCGCCCACAATGATCGGTCTGGGTATGTTGTGTGCTTACTGGGGGATTTTGACATAATCGCCACGCTTGGCAGAAGGCGATCGCAGTTGATTGTTAATGTACTCGAAGGACGCTGCTGCTGATCCTCCGGTTAATCCCGCAGTTGCCTTTTACGACACCCACGTGCTGCGATAGGTTTTTAAATATATGACACATGAGACGCGTATGATTTACGTTGTAAGCACAGTTCTTCAAACGGCCGAAGCCCTTTTGGCTTCGCCAGAAATGTTCGGTTAAGCAACCATATTTCCAGGAAATGTTTGCGAAAAGCCCAAAAAAAGTCTTCAAGCTGTTGATAGCGTGGCACGTGGCATGCCAAATCAATTTAAATTATCCTGAATCCCATATTTAATTTTCTTTCCACCTTTCGCAGCCGCGTTGGCTTTCAGTCCAACCCCCTGGTTGACATGATTGAAGCTATTCAAGGACACGTTGCAGGGGGTAAGCCATGAGGATCAGTCCTAGCGAATACCAAATTGGGTTCATCATATCAGCCGCAGGACGTCCACTGCTGAACAAAGGCCTCCCCCTTAGATCTCTCAACGAGCGGTTACATGCCGCCCTCATCCAACGACTCCCAGCGACCTTCACCAGGTCGTCTGTCCACCTCGTTGGAGGTCGTCCCACGCTGCATTTTCTGGTGCGCGGTCTCCATTCTAGAACCTTTGTGCCCCAGCGGCCATCAGTTCTACGAGCAATGTGCCCTGCCCATTGCCACTTCAGTTTACTAATCCTTTCAGCTATGTCGACAACTTTAGTTCTTCTACGGATCTCCTCATTTCTGATTCGATCTCGTAGAGAAATACCAAGCATTGCTCTCTCCATAGCTTGCTGAGTGACCTTGAGCTTTCTTATGAGGCCTATTGTGAGTGACCACGTCTGTTCCATATGTCATCACTGGTATTTCAATACTGTATTGAAGGATGTACGGATGTTTGAGCTAGGAAATTACCCATTACCCAGGTACCGCTGAAAATCAGTGTTGACGCTGAACGACCGCTGTCTCGCTTGCGCAATACAATTACGGGAGTATACAGACAGTCGACACCCTTACTTAAAAAACCGGTCTAAAAAAATAGGACTACTCTTCCCCTAACGACTATAGATTTTTGTATAATAGCCGGAGTCGACAGGTGGTGGTGATGTAGAAACAATGATCACGCAACTAAATGTTCATGCATTCAAATGATCACCAAACAACGTCTGGCCGTTGCAAGTGCAGCTTAACTAGGCAGATCGACTGTTCTGTCTCTCTGTAGACATTTAGCAACACTATAAAAAGTAGTCCTTAATACATATCATAAGATACTATGATTACAAATATTTGTATGATCTGCAGGTAGTTGTTCCGGGTCTCGGTGTATTGTGTGTGGAATTTATGTCTGTAAACGCATCCACGACACAGTAGAAATCATGGTGTGGGGCAAAGTAAAAAAAAAATGGTTCAACTTATAAATATGAATGGTGAATATCTACTTGATAAGATATCACGATGTTTTAGTCACATAAAACGCATTAGCCCTGAACCAAGGCCGACATTAACTAACCACGAAATATGATCCTGCTTTCGTTGTAAGGTTAAAAACGTCACCAAGCACATTTGAAACAGTACATAGTAGATAATTAGTTATAATTCTCCTATCTCTTGTGTTTTGTGGGCACAATTATATAATATCTAGTAGATAAGGCAGTAGTCATGTCTGCACTTTTTTTTTTTATACGTTTAAAGTAACTCGATTTAGTACCTAAATACTGTTGATTTAAAAATCAGATAATATATAGCGAAAAAGAAACGCAATGAATTACTAGTAAAGTATGTCATTGGTTCTATATCTCAAACCCGTCACACCAACCGCCACTAGTACCTATGATTTAAAATGACAAAAATCCAGTTGCGATAAAAATGCCTATTTCGGATACTTAGCTTACTATAATTCGCAATGTAAATAGCTAACATTGCCAAATGCTTGTCAAACTGTGCTACAAAGTAAAGCTGGTGTGTACTTATTTAAATTACATTTAAGTACAGTCGTTAGTATGTCTGAGGCGCGACCACTGCAGTGACTCAGTCCTCCAGTCGCGCGTGAAGCTGACTTAAGGCGGGGAGGCCTCTAAAGGATATCATTGCACCGCATTTACTACGTCTTGAAGTTTGTGTCAGGTTTTATGGAAACTCCTCCATCCAATTGAGACTCGTCTTGCAGGAACCTTGTGTACGTGTGCGCAGCTATAATGTAAAACTCGTTTTTAAGTGGTGAATTTAAAAAAAGACAATTCAAGTAAAAAGGCAGGTATTTGCGTAAAAAGTATTTTCCATCTCCTGGCTAACAGTAGCTTTTATAATGCTCAATTTCTATTTGAGATTAGACTTAAATCGAACTGCTCCAATTTGGTACTGGCCAAAATCTGAATACAAGTCGAAAGCACAGTTCGAAAAAAACAGCCACTTTAGTAGGCAGGGTAGGTTAGCTGAATGAAATATTAATTTGTGTTACAGACACAAGCAACTTTACTGCTTGTATATTTTCATTCCCAAATTACATTTATCTAATAATTCTTGACACACTCACTGCTGTTATTTCAAGCTGGGCTCGTGCACAAGGGCGCATGATTTACAACGCTGACATGAATAAATAATACCTTTATTTTTGATTGTGAAAGCAGTTATTGTTTAATCTAAACATTTCTAATGCATTACTATTCGCTACTGACCCATTCTACCTATTGTTAATTTTCCGCGAAATGCGTAAATACCCCGAGCCACAGATTTTATGTACCAATTTGTAGTTCCAATGCTGCATTTGGTTGTCTGGTTAAATTTTTTATGATACCGGCTGTTACCGGTAACAATCGACTGTATAAGATAATGGTATTACTAGATTTAAGAACGTTTTTTCTTGGTTGTAGTAGTGGTCATAATTGTCTGAAGTGTCTGTCTGGATTTCCCGCCAGTAAGAGGCGTTGATTTCCGTTCCCATGCCAACAGCGCGCGATGCGACGCGCCGGTAGCCGGCACGGCTCGTTAGCATCGTTTTTAGGGCGTGATCGACGCAACAGCGCATGCCTGCATAAATTGCATCGAAACAGAAAATCCACCCGAACCCCTTCTGCGTGCATCTTTAATATTCAACTGTCACGCACCTATTGGTCATGGGTCGACCTTGTATCAGATTTTTGGAACACGATACTCGTCTTCATCGACCGAAATTCTGTTTAGCTGACACAATGCTGTGTTTTTACATTTGCAAAGCTTAAAAAGTGCCGTGTCTCGTCATTTAACTTGCAAATTCTCGTGATTATGCATAGTGGAGTCGGGCGAAGATGTATTTACGTGTGCATTGTATGCATTGTGTGATGAGTACGTGTGTGGGGACGCACCAATATGCCCCACTACACAATATTTCGTACATACACAGATGTAAGTTCCCCTCTGCATTCGGTTTCTCGCTACTACGTCTGAGTAAATTGATCGACGCAACTCTAGGATGCACTTTGCTGCTCGAAAATTATTAATGGCCCTTAATGTGTGTCGTGTTCGCAGTTTTAAATTCGTCCTGTTATCAACTTCATTCTATTTAACAATTTGTTTAAATGGTACTGAGGTTCCACGCTTTCGTCACAAGTGTTCATTATTACCAATTTGTACTCTGCGACTGGTTTCTGGTTCGATTACAAATGTTTATGAAATGTGGTATTTTATCATCGCCCCACGTCACTCAAACGGACGCCTATCCACCCTTAAAGTTGCATTTTGTATATCAAGATGCATTGAAGAAACCCCGCCAACATGGTTCTTTGTTTTCGTCCACCAATAGAGTTACCCAAATGTTACCGTTCTTTTGAGCTTCACTGCAGTCAGGTAAAAACTTCGATCAACAACTAGATTTCCGATGAAGAACAGGATGGTTATTTTTAAGCGATTTTCGTTTTAGAAATAAACTCAAGGTTAATATTCATCGGTTTAGTTATTTAATAATGTATAAAACTAATTATCGTCTAATTAATACACGGTGTTATTTATTAATCAAGTTAAAATAACCGTTAACAGTTTTATAAACAAAGTACTACTTTTTAAATCAGTCAAGATTAAAATTTATATGTTTATGCAGTCGTGGGCACTTACTTGAGCGATGGGTTTTTGTTTCTGATCCTTAACGCAAATGTTACTAGCGTTCTTATAAAAGGTCTGCACTTAAAACGAATGGGCTTCGCGCCGAAATTTCTGAGAAAAGTGGTCACAATTTCTGGGGAAGCCAAAAGAGGCATCTAGCCGGTCAAACAAAATTGTGTTATTGATTTAGGTAATGTAAATAATATTTAATTATGGCTTTTGAAAGTTGGTAATTAGTGCAATATAAGAGTTGAGAATGAACTAATGCAATATTATGACTGAGATTTTGAATATTTGTTTTATATACCGATCCAGCTGTCCCCAAAACAATAGCTTGTTATCCCCAGCAACTCCCTAAGAAGAGGTCCGTGTCCCGCAGGGGCCGCCCTTAGCGCAAGTTGCTTAGATTTTAAATATTAATTTTAAGCCTGGCTGGCCTCTTTTGGCTTCGCCAGAAACGACAGGTTAGATAAACCCAATAAAAAATAAATGTTTTATCTTATATTTATCATATTAGGCCAGTTATAAACAGTTTCAAATTTTTGAAACTGGAAAGGCCGTTGCTGATTGTACATGGTCAGGTACTGCAGTTAAGTTCATTACGTAGTCGAGCGTCGGACTGGCGACAATTGAGAGCGAACTATGCATAACTTACCTATTAATTTTCAAAATGACTCTTGGAAGTTCTGCTCTCCCCAGACGAGGATGACCATCCTCATAATATGTAAGCGTCTGCTTTGCTTTAAACTTTGAAGGGTTCTTACACCGATTTGGATGCAATAAATATAATTTCAGAACATTATACTACTTAGCATAGGAACGAGGCAAAAGTGGGATGTGTCCTCTTCTTGAAATGCGTCGGTGCACTTAGTTCGATAGTTGCATGTGTGTCTGAGCTTTAAAAACAAACTACAAGATATGTTCACAGCGATCGCTGTGCAGCGAGCGGGAGAAAGTTCGGGTAGGTTCAGGGACGAGTTGTGGCTATTTGCGTCTCATGGCGGGCGATCGTCGATGCAATTAAATTTGTAAGCGAAGCTTTATGTTCACGGGGCTAAAAATAAGGCCAGGCGCTCACCGATGGGACGGCATGGCAAATATTTTATAGAATATTAAACCTTATTGACTGAATATAGAAACTGAGGCATGCAGCATGCATCAAGAGACAGGTTGAATTTACGTGTAGTTAGCTAAAAAAGTCGTTGCCGTTCCGTTCTGTTGGTGAGGGCTGCGCCGAGCGCCACCGCGCGTCGGGCCTACGGATCGCGCGACGTTGCCGTGCCGACCGGCTGCAAGGCAATCACTATCGTTGCATTCCCTTCGGAGACCCTGCAACCAATTGTTCCCCGATGCTTTGCAACCCTTGTGGTTTCCGGCTTGTAGTTTGACTAAGGGCCGATTTTTCAATTATTGTCAGATAAGACGTCTAATAACTACCTTGGCTATTTATCTGTTTGATAACTGGTTGTCTATTTTCTTGTCAATTGTCTTGACCATCGCTAACTTCAGGGAGGTGAAACAAACATAGTGCATAAACAGATGTTAGAGCAGGACAGACTATTCCATGTTCTGTGACAAAATAAGTCACAGTTATTTTAAGTTCGAGGTTATGTTTGCTTATAATAAAACACTTTTAAACGGATTCTATCGCGTATATTTTAGGTTTTTTGTTTTTCCTGACGTTTCGAACACTTTGCAGGGTTCGTGGTCGCAGGATGACTAAGGTGACAGGCGTCGTTACAGATTTTAAAAAGTTATTTTATTTTATCTACCGTACAATTATAATCAAAAATTATTTCGATGCACGCAGTAATCACTCACAGTGTCTTGATGTTTTTTAGTGTGGTATTTAGTTTGGGACTTTATTATTTTAATAACAGGATTCCAAACTGGTGGTACCTGCCAGCCATCTTCTCTATTAAAATTAGGATGTTTTTTAATTTCAATAGCCTCACGAAACATTCTTGGTACATATCGGTTCTCTTTCGCGAGGACTTGAGGTTGATCGAAACGAAGAAAATGGTTAGGTTTATCTAAGGCATGTTCGCACACTGCAGACTTTGTGGAGCGTCTATGCTTGACGTCAGCTATGTGTTCTTTTAACCTGGTGGCTATACTACGCTTTGTTTGCCCTATGTATGACAACCCACACTCACAGTCAATCTTGTAGACTCCTGCATCTTGTAAAGGTATGTGACATTTCACTGGTTTGAGAAGTTGGCTGATCTTCTTATGCGGCTTGAAATAGGTTTTAATAGAAGCACGCTTCAAGATATGACCAATTCTGTCCGTGACTCCCTTAATACATGGTAAAACAGCGGGTCGTCGATCAACCGTGGTGGGTTTCGGGCGGCTTCTGCGACGGGGATGTGGTGCTCTCAAATTGTTACGCTGGAGAACATCCTTCACATGGTGAAGTTCCCCTGCCAGATGGTCGGGGTCGCAGATGCCGTGTGCTCTCTGTAACAAAGATTTATCCGATCCGACCATCTGGCAGGGGAACTTCACCATGTGAAGGATGTTCTCCAGCGTAACAATTTGAGAGCACCACATCCCCGTCGCAGAAGCCGCCCGAAACCCACCACGGTTGATCGACGACCCGCTGTTTTACCATATATTAAGGGAGTCACGGACAGAATTGGTCATATCTTGAAGCGTGCTTCTATTAAAACCTACTTCAAGCCGCATAAGAAGATCAGCCAACTTCTCAAACCAGTGAAATGTCACATACCTTTACAAGATGCAGGAGTCTACAAGATTGACTGTGAGTGTGGGTTGTCATACATAGGGCAAACAAAGCGTAGTATAGCCACCAGGTTAAAAGAACACATAGCTGACGTCAAGCATAGACGCTCCACAAAGTCTGCAGTGTGCGAACATGCCTTAGATAAACCTAACCATTTTCTTCGTTTCGATCAACCTCAAGTCCTCGCGAAAGAGAACCGATATGTACCAAGAATGTTTCGTGAGGCTATTGAAATTAAAAAACATCCTAATTTTAATAGAGAAGATGGCTGGCAGGTACCACCAGTTTGGAATCCTGTTATTAAAATAATAAAGTCCCAAACTAAATACCACACTAAAAAACATCAAGACACTGTGAGTGATTACTGCGTGCATCGAAATAATTTTTGATTATAATTGTACGGTAGATAAAATAAAATAACTTTTTAAAATCTGTAACGACGCCTGTCACCTTAGTCATCCTGCGACCACGAACCCTGCAAAGTGTTCGAAACGTCAGGAAAAACAAAAAACCTAAAATATACGCGATAGAATCCGTTTAAAAGTGTTTTATTATAATGTGTAATACTCGCGAAAACCTAAGACATTATTATGTTTGCTGTTTGTGATTGTTTACTTTTAGTTAGTTTAAGGCTCCCCTTATTTTGTACGTAAAATAATAATTTCCAATGGAATGGAAGAAATAAGAACGTTCGGCGAATTTCTTTTCGAGAATTCTTTTGAATTCCTCGAATGGTCGGCGTCGTATATGCCATGTGCTCTCTGTAACAAAGATTTGGCCACGGTAGCTAACTGGCAAGGATAGTGGTGAGATTCACCGTTAGATACATGTCTGTATGGGTAGGCTTTCTATACACGGTCTGACTCAGTCAGTCAGTTGCAGGTAACACCCACAACAGCCGTTGGTAAGGTAGTGTTCTACTTAGTAACTCTGCATATTGTAGAGGCATGCTAAGATCACTTAACAATCTTTATTTTTAACAAGCTGTTTTACCATCTATTTAGGGTGTCACTGACAGAATTGGTCATATCTTGAAGCGTGCTTCCAGCAAAACTTACTTCAAGCCGTATAAGAATGTCTGCTAACTTCTCAAACCGGTGAAGTATCACATTCCATTACGAGATGCATGGGTCCACAAGATACTGATTGTTGGCAAACAACGCGTAGTATAGCCACCCGAATAAAATGACACATAGCTGACGTCAAGCATGGACGCTCCACAAAGCCTGCAGTGTGTGAACATGCTTTAGGCAAATCTATTCATCTTCTTCGATTTGATCATCCTCAAGTCCTCCCGAAAGACAAACGATAAACCAATAATGTTTCGTGAGCCTATTGAAATTTAAAAAAAAAACATCCTATTTTTAATAGAGAAGATCCTTGGCAGGTACCACCAATTTGTATGTGTATGTCGGATGGGAGGATGGCAGTCGCGAGCTCACTCGCGAAATTTATCTTGATATTATATATGTAATGTACGACACGCGACTTAAAGCCCTAACTTAACTGACAAAATGAGCAATGTCGCTATAATGAGTGATTGGGCTGTTAATACTGGGGGGAAAAAGGCAAGATACATTTTATGAAAGTTATTGATGACGACACCCAGTGCCATGTGGGAAGCGTTTCCAAACAAAAGACAAGAGCGCATGGTTTTGGCACTCGGCTGGCTGGGCTGGATGCAATATGCGGCAGGTCTATGGGTCGTGTCATTCGGAAGTAGGTATATCATGATCCCACTAAACCTACACAAGTTTCTAATAAAAGTTCAGGTCATCATTGCATGTTTTTAATAACATGATGTACATTTCTAAATTCAACGCGTGCGAAGCCGCGGGCCAAAGCTAGCTAGTTAAAATAATAAAGTCCCAAACTTTATACCACACTAAAAACATCAAGACATTGTGAGTAATTATTGCGTGCATCGAAAGAATTTTTGATTACAAATATTCTGTAGATAGATAGTTCTGTAGACAGATAATGTAGAATGTAGATAAAATGTTGTGTAGATAAAATTAATAATCTTTGAAAAACTGCAATAACGTCTGCCACCTTAGTCATCCTGCGACCACAAACACTGCAAGTGTTCGAAACGTCAGTAAAAACCAAATTCAATAACATACGCGATGTAATCCGTTTAAAAGTGTTTTATCATAAATATTTAAATAAGTATTGCCTGATGTGCAGGAAAACATATTTACATTTAAATTCACTTAAAACAATTTAAACATTATTGCAAAATTGCCATTGAAAATCGAATTTCACATTTTACAGTGGATTGAGGTGTAATATTTTGATGACTAATGTTAGTCTTATTACACTGACCTCTGTCATTTAAATTTGAATATTGGACTACTGTGGGTATATTAGTACAAGAGAATGTCATTAATGAAGGGAGCGTGAGTTGGATGGAGCAATCGGCAGCCTAGGCAAAGTTCAGTAGTTCAATGCGCTCGAACACCTATCGCGTTCATTGTCCCTTCATAAAGGTCAAATCTACTGTTGCAGTCGCCTATCTGTATTGCCTTGAGCTTAGGATTTAACCGATACTATGTCTAGGCAAAGATATAAACCTTAATGGATCTAGAAAAAAATAGGCGCAGGTATGGTAAATATTTTGTCTTCTTCACTCTGTCACGTAGCTTGTACGGTGTAACACTCGCACGGAAATTCTGAGCCATGATGTAGTTAAAATAATTCAGTTTCAATTCAAACCAGATGAGATGTCAAATAAAAACTATATAACATTATCTATTATTCAACCAAATTAAAACGTTAATGTGCATATGCATGTCATAGTGAAATTAGAACAGTAATCAATTCCAGTTTTGTTTTTGCTAATTCTATCTAAACAGGTACTCCATTTTTATTCGCAACATTTAAATGTTTATTCGTATCGTGTAAAAATAATTAACAACGTGCATACCAAGACTTCGTCTGACACAAAATATACATCTTTTATTATTAAATATATTGAAAAATGTATTCAGATAAGAATATTTTATTTTATATCGAATTGATAGAATTTTCTTATCATTATATGAATAGAAAAAAAAAACTATCTGCCCATTGTACAATTACTGTTCATATAATTATTCCTAGTAGTTGTTTTTGTAATGGTGTACAATAAAGAATGCTCTATATATATTGTTTTAGCAAGGTTTTACTCGACATATCCAAGGAGAATGTTTGAATACTATGTAATTATACATCTTAGCGAACCCCGTCTGACTTTGACTCTAAAAGTAGAAATATTTAACCATAATTATGATCGTAGATAAAATTAATTACCTTAATGCCTTGGAAAGCTTAATTATGTAACGGTTAATTATTATGCTGCGTTGGATATAGCTCTTTAAAAACTTGCCGATATAAATGTAGATTTTCTTTATTTACATCATGATATAACTTGCCGTGTGGTGCCGGCTCAGAATACCACCACCCCATCTCCTCCCGTGGGTGTCGTACAAGTCGACGAAGGGATTAGCCGGAGGATGGGCAACAGCGTTTCATTTCACTTTTCTAAAATAAATGTAGCCTAAGTTACTCCTTATAACATCAGCTATCTGCCGGTGAAAGTCCCGTCAAAAATCGTCCAGTCGTTTCAGAGATTAGCTGGGATACAGAGAAAAAGAGAAAGACAGCATAATTTTTTTTTACAATTTTATTATATACTTTCATATGCATTTAGTAAAAAGCTGTTTGACATTATAAACAGACACTTCTATTTTATTTATTTGTACAGATAGCTGATAGCTGATAGATAGCTGTGTGGTGCCGGCTACGAATAGCACCAACCCATCTCATCCCTTGGGTGTCGTGAAAGGCGACTATGGGATTAGCCGGAGGATGGGCAGCAGCGTCCTTCGAGTACATGAACAACTCAACTGCGATCGCCAACCCGTCTGCCAAGCGTGGCGATTACGGCAAAACCCCCCAATGAGCACACAACACACCCATATCGGTCGTTGTGGTTATCTTTGGGGGAGGCCTGTGTCCAGCAGTGGACTTCATTTGGCTGAAATGATGGTGAAAAATGATATAATTTTGTTCATTATAGAATTATTTCATTAATTGAAAATAAATATTCCACAGTAGCAAAGCTTTGAATCGGGGTCGTTAAGTCCATTAATTAATAATAAAATTATAGCTCATAACGAACGATCACACGATTTTAATGAATATGGACTAAAACGCACAAAATATTTTTTTATGTAAAAGAAACGTGGGGTTCTCTCTACTTATAATATACTAGCGACTCGCCCCGGCTTAGTACGGGCACCACTAATTATCTATAGCCAAATGACTCGTGACAAAAACAATTATAAAAAATTACTGGTGATCCGATCGCTACCAAACTTAACGGGATCGGTGCTGGGCTAATCTGAAGCTTGCCTAAAAATTTCATCAAATTCGGTCCAGCCGTTTTGGAGTCCATATGGAATTAGGAAACATACACACATCAATTTTTTATGTATATGGTTTTTTTTATTAGCCTCTGTCCGTCTGTCTGTCTCTCCCGTGTTAGACACAATAGATTTTTAATTGTGTCTCGTTTTGCGGCACTCAATGAGTTACGCTTCTCGCATACATTTGTGGGAAATGTAGTTGCTTAACCGGTCGTTTCTGGTGTAGCTAAAAGAGCCCTCCAGCCAGGGTTAATCCGTCCATCCAACGGTGTTGTTAATTTTTTTGCAAGAACCAAATGTTTTGCCGCAGCACTGAGTTTTCAGTAAGAGTAGAGGCGTGACAACACAAAAGAAAAAGTGAACAATTGAAAGAGTTATTGCAACGCAGGCTAGTATTAGCTAGTGGGTAGCTTATAAATTCTTAGTCAACTAAAAAACGTCCATACAACGAAGTTTTACATTTATTGCAAGAACAAAATGTCTTGCTGCTGCACTGAGTTTTCAGTAAGACTAGAGGCGTGACAACACAAGAGAAAAAGTGAACAATTGAAAGAGGCAATGCAACGCTGGCTAGCATTAGCTAGTGGTAACTCATAAATTCTAAGTCAACTGAAAAACGCCCATACAACGGTGATATTTAAAATGTTGCTAGAACAAAATGTCTTGCCGCAGTACTGAGTTTTCAGTAAGAGTAGAGGCGTGACAACACACATGTAATACACAGTGACAAACGCAGCGCGCTATAAATTCTAAGTTTGTTCCCTGTCTCATTGGCCAGTCAGTTGGTCGTGCCATGATTGTTTGCAATATATTCTCTGCAAATTGCTGGCTGCACCACGAGAATGACGTTCACAGCAAATTTATAGTTGCGTTGACTCGTTAACTTGATATCGCATCAAGTGCACATAGCTATTATTAACAGCTATGTCGACTGTTTGTATTAAGTGCAATCTAATAGTCTGGGTATTTGTTTCACCAGACATTTCAATATCAGTTGTTGAATTCATTAATTTGATACGATCTGGTTGGAAAAATGTGTGATGGTGACAGTTTATGTTAATGTAATTGTATTATCATATCAGCAATAGAACGTCCACTGAACTAAGGCTGAGGGATAGAGATGATGAGGGAGCTAATAGATTTCCGCGATTGTGTCGTCATTTATGGGGAAATTTATCAGTACTCACCACGCATTTAAAGTGGGTTAGTGAGCGCAGAATGGCTGCTGTTCCGCAGAAAGGACGCTGCTGCCCATCTTGTCTTTATATTTTGGTTAGAAGTCCGTAACGGCTCAAATTAACAATCAATTTAATCCAAAAAGTACTTTGGATTCGGGAATGAGATATTTCTGTTTGTGTTTTAAGTGTGATCTCAACAGAAACCGATCAAGTTCAAAAACTTAAATCTAAATATTTTGAATCTGATTGTTAACTTCGGCCGTTAGTCGCCCTTTACGAAATCCACGGGAGGAAATGGAGTGGTGCTATATACTAGCCCGGACACTACACTTTAGTTTTGGAACTTATTTGTATAGTAATAGAATAATTACCGAAATTAAATGCAGTAAAACATTCTCTTCCCAATGATTACGTGTTTTTAGAACACATTTATACGCGATTTTTACTCGTAATAATTTACATAATGAGTATAAAAATCCTTTAGATACGTGCATGATTATTATGCTAGCGCTTTGAATAAACTACAGCACAGTTTACAGCACGTTTGACGTGCAATAAATAAAAAATATTACCTACCAATTTTATGTGAGTCAACACTAACCATACTCAACTAATACATCGTTGAGAAGGTCAATGTGTTACACATAAAAGCATTTGTCCATAAAACAATTGAAGCCACAGTATTGCTTGTACATATAACTTTACCTACACTTTTCTGTAGGTACGAGTGGAAATACAATATTGTAGGTATGTAATTTATTGATGAATAATGCAGGTCAAAGTGTTTATTTTAAATAAATCGACTCACGGTTTGCTCTTTCATTTAAAGTGTTTTAGATTGCGATTTCGTCAGGGTACGTGGCCTAATGGACCATGTTAATCGGCTCAGTGTTTGACTCAAAATGGACAACCTAAGAGCAGTGAGCACCACAAAAACGGAACATTTTTCTCATAAAATTAAGACATTTCGCTCCTCGCACGTCCTCGTCAAACTTCACAATCACACTTCTGGTATATTTTTATATTGTTTTTCTTAATATAAATTACCATATGTGATAACTTCATATCAGTCACAGGTGTCCACACCACAAAGGCCTCCCCCTTAGATTTCCACAACGAGCGGTCACATGCCGCTCTCATCCAACGACCCTCAGCGGCCTTCACCCGGTCATCTGTCCACCTCGTTGAAGGTCGTCCCACGCTGCGTTTTCCGGTGCGCAGTCTCCATTCGAAAACCTTTTTGCCCCAACTTCCATCAGTTCTACAAGCAATGTGCCCCGCCCATTGCCAAGTTTACTAATCCTTTCAGCTATGTCGACAACTTTAGTTCTTCTAAAGAACTCCTCATTTCTGATTCGATCTCGTAGAGAAATACTAAGCTACAAGCAATGTGCCCCGCTCATTGGCCACTTTAGTTTACTAATCCTTTCAGCTATGTCGACAACTTTAGTTCTTCTACGGATCTCCTCATTTCTGATTCGATCTCGTAAAGAAATACCAAGCATAGCTCTCTCCATAGCTCGCTGAGTGACCTTGAGCTTTCTTATAAGGCCTATTGTAAGTGACCACGTCTCTGTTCCATATGTCATCACTGGTAACACACACTGGTTAAAGACTTTCGTGTTGAGGCATTGCGGTATGGTTGGCGAAAAGACGTTGCGAGGTTTCCCAAAAGCTGCCCAGCCGAGACGGATTCGACGATTGACCTCTTTCTTGAAGTTGGACCTACCTAACTGGACAGTTGGTCCTAGTATACTCGTCAACAACTTCGAGAACAGAGCTCCCAACGGATATTGCGATGGGCACGACATGGCCCGTGCTCGTGCTCATATGTGAAATGTATGTTATTAAACACATTTATCTTACAAAAGATTCACATTAAAACTCGGGACTAAGTTACATAATGTTAAATGCAAGAACCGGTTCATTGGGGAAACTAATTAGTAATCACTCGCTAATAATATAATAGCAATTGTCAGTAAACTTAATAATTATGACCATCTGTAAAAGCACGGTGATGACATATGGAAAAGAGACGTGGTCACTCACAATAGGCCTCATAAGAAAGCTCAAGGTCACTCAGCGAGCTATGGAGAGAGCTATGCTTGGTACTTCTCTACGAGATCCAATCAGAAATGAGGAGATCCGTAGAAGAACTAAAGTAGTCTACATAGCTTAAAGGATTAGTAAACTGAAGTGGCAATGGGCAGGGCACATTGCTCGAACTGATGGCCGTTGGGGAAAAAAGTTTCTCGAATGGAGACCGCGCACCGGAAAACGCACGTAAAGATGAAACGATGTAAAAGCACGGTATGAAAGACTAGTTAGTTCAGTAAGTTCAATTAAATTGAATAAAAATATTGAAACAGATTTGTGCTGCATATTTACATACATTTGAGTTGCCCATGAATAGCTGAGGTAAAAGATTGAATTGAAAAAGTAAATCCTTTTTTCTTCGTTCTTTAATATATTATTCTTATGCCAAGCATAAGCCTCTGCGAAGAGGAACACGGTCTTGTGATAGGCTTACGCGGGGACATTGGTCCAACATGCAGAGGCCCTTTAGAGAATTTTAATCTAATGTCACAAATGTAGGACATACACCGGGGACTCTATACCTGCTTTATATTATTATTTTTTTAAATAAATTTATATATATATATATTCTATAGAATAAATAAACAACTATAACAAGAGAAAAATAACTATAATCGATAAAAAAATATTTAAAGCAACGTCAGTACCTAACACTTAGACCCATTACGTAATGTTTATATCACTCGCTTGAAATTTGAATGGGAAACAGATGTCGATTTGTTTTACATTCGAGTAAGCATTTTGAACCACGGATGGGCAGCAGCGTCCCTTCTGTGGAACACCTATACTGCGCTCACCAACCCGCCTGCCAAGCGTGGTGAATACTGGCAAATTCCCCCCAGAATGACCAGGTAGTTGTAAAAATCTATGGGGGAGGCTTTTGTTCAGCAGTGGACATCCTTTGGCTGATATGATGATGATGATGAAGCATTTTGAATATGACTGTTCCAACGTTAATCTTATAGATACTATCCACCACAACAAAACTAGATTCCTTCATAGTTTCTTGACCATGCTGATACTTCGGATCTTTTGAAGCTTAGTTTAATCACTATACACAATTGTGTAATCCACTAACAAATGGCATACCTATTTAAGTAACATAAATTCAAAGAAAATAGAGATTCATAAAATGGGTGTTTTTTCTTTATAATTCAAACAAATCTAATTTCTATCTATATAAATAAATAAAATGGACGTGTCTGTTTGTAATGCCAAAATAACAGCTTTTTACTAAATGCATATACGGTACTTAACCACAAAATAACAATTTTTGATATTTTTGTCTGTTCTTTCTGTCTGTTCCGGCTAATTTCCGAAATAGCTGGATCGATTTTAACGATACTTTCACTGGCAGATAGCTGATGTTATAAGGAGTAACTTAGGCTAGATTTATTATACAAAATAAGAACTAGGGATATGCAAACAAAAGAAATATCCCATGAAATCTCATATGTATACTAATTTGTTTTCAATTAAACGGCGGGTGAAACCGCGGGATACAGCTAGTCTATAATAAAAATATCAACTTTTATAATAATTCGTCCATGAAGTCGCTGACATAAACAATAATTCGCGATGACCGTGATTGTGAAAATATAAATGTAATGAACCCACTGTTGTATTTGTGCTGTGTCGTAATAATTACGTAACGTTTCCCACGCTGCTACAGGTTTTGTGATTTAAGCGTTTGCGTTTGCGCAGCCTTAATATGAAAATTATTATTGTTGATTTGTGTGTTGCTCGCTAATAGAATAACATAATTGACTGTTATCTACAGCTCAATATAACTAAAGATCCTGTAGATATGGGTCCTGTTGGGGATCGAAACAGCATGCCTACGCGCCGGTGGAGACGCGCGAATTGACAAGTGCATGCGACATCACGACATTCGACGCCGCGACATTCGTCGAACCTATGGCCACTCGCGCTTTCGCAAATCGCCGATATCGGACGACACTCGATAGTTTGTCCGGGAACATTTTTATTACGATAATTAATGAGATAGCGTATCAGCCCTATTTTTATACAGGCCGCTTTCATTTAATAGGACCCTAACAGGTTGTCTGCATCATGTTTAAAATGCCATTATAAGTTTTAAAGCTCCAACTAAATTCCTAACTATAAGTGATAGTTACCTAATAGGGAATAGATAAAAATACGTTTAGATAAATTCATTTGGACACATCATTGAAGTTTAAAAAGTTAAATGAAGTAGGTATCCTTCACCGTCTTGGTAAGGTTTCAGTATCTTATAAGATTATCATGAGGCAGATACTCCGTACCTTTTACGTATTAAAAGCAAAAAACATCATGTAAAAATAAGTTTTTAATAGGGTTGGCTGTTGAAAAATAATTTAATAAAACATTGGCGACAACCGACATGTTCCATCGCACAATCGACAACCTTGCGTAGTTTACACTGCACAAATAACTTTTATCTCATTATGTTGGTAATGTGGGACCTTTGGCATTTAGGATCCACTTCGTGTATTAAAGAGCTACATTTAACATCAACACACGAGTAGGTATAGTCTGTTGTTGTTAAGAACATTCCACATCCTTATTATTATGACATTTAGCTCGCAAAATAGACTATATACAGACGCTACCTGTTTCGCATTTGTTAAGGCACTTCGGCGTTTTCGAATAAATATTCTCATTGTTTAAACTGTATCGATTTTCTTGACATCGAAATGATTGTAACCTCCACTCAGGATTATAAAAAGTGTGCGTTTTAAAGCAAAAACGTAACTATATTCCTTTGTAGCTAATAACAATTATTATGATTAATTGATGTTTGGGTAGATATTAATCATATTTATAATTTGTTTTATAAATCGCTTCTTGCCAAAGGAGTTATAACGTTATTGTTTATTGCACACTAATATAATAATATCAAAATTTACCAGAAGTTGCTACACTGAAAGCGGAGCGGGCTCGCGTCGGTTGTTTGTGTATGAACTAATCAACAGTCACAGGTTAACCAATATAATAAAATTGAAGTGTCTGTCTGTGATATTAAAGTAAATGCCAAAATTTTAATGAAAATGGTATTTATACGATGCCTTATCATAAAAGACCGCTGTCGAATTATTTTTGTCTGACTGAAAGTTTGTCTCGAATAGCGGCTCAACAGTTTTAAATGAAAATTTTAGGGATATAAATATAAATATAATTGATGCTAACGAGGCGAACCGGGCGGGTAACGGCTAGTTTCAACTAAACCCATTACTGGCACTTATGATATCACTTACACGTCAGAATTTAAAATGCACGGCTCCAATTTGTTGGTTCTATGGAGAAGAGCCAGCAAAAAGCTCGTTAGACATTAGACACTCTTTTAAAGTAATTGAGATTACTCTACTCTACTCTCTTAGATAAGATAAGATAAAAATATTTTTATTCATGTAAAACCATATACAGGCACTTATGAATAGTCAAGGCTTTAGTTGCCGCGTTCCAAGATGTTGATTTCCTATGGAGAAGAACGGGCAAGAAACTCCATGGTTACTCTTTTTAAATCATAATAATTGTTACAGTATTTTTGGTTACATTGTTCTCAAAATAAATAATGTGAGGACAATGTAGCAGAAAAAAGTAAACTTCGTTAAAAGTCCACACTAAACAAGCCTGATATTTATGTTAAATTTAGATTAAATTTTCATGGCAGCATTAAGCTGACCAATCCCAACAGACAGCACTCGTTCACGAGCATGACGCTCTTACGCTTACCTATTGTATGTCGATTGATACACATTATGGTAAGATATAATGTATAGGTATTACCTACATTGTCTTCTAAACTTACCTACTAGGTAAGTATAGGAAGGAACATACGTTATATAGTTATAGTCTATTTTCCTCGGAAGTTAATAATAGTTAAGTCCAGCCCCGACACGCATGGCACCCCTTCACAAGCATGCCTCGTGCATTCGCAATTAGCATCGCTCAGCCCGACTATCATCACACTGAAAGCGGGCAGAGGCCCGCACGCCTTTCGCTCCGCTTCCAATGCGATGTCTCTAGTACATGTCACATTACAAAGTTGCCCGGGTCCAAACCGCTCCCGCCCGACTACTGGCTAAAGCCGCTAATAGTTATTATATTTTAAACGTAGCAATAAACCAAGGCAACATGAATTTTAAGAGTTATTCATATCATTTGCATTATTTTACCACAAGCACCGTTAATCAACAAAAATTACATTGGTCCAAAATAATTTGACTCATTGTGAAAAGTATCTATAGCCGTAAAAAGAGCTGATTTGATAACTTAAACGATTATTTTTGATTATTCGTTTAAATTTTCCAGTATGTAATCATATTAAAGGTACGTCATAATATATTTAACAATTTAACGATTAATCACCGCAGACCTGATTGGTAGTTATAAGAACTAATAGATACATCGTAAAACTATAATTATTTAAGAAAAAACTAGCTAGATAAGAAATATTATGTTAATTCCCTATGAAGTAGTTATTATACGTGTAAATGCAATAAAATCGTTATTTTCGGCGTTAATGCTAAATAAAAGTACTCGATATCAAAGGTAGATTAATTATAAAAATATAAGTAGAGATTACTCCTGTCTCGTGGGTACATTAATTAACACACATAAATGTCATTCATATGCAGATACACCTAAACCCGGAGCAACTATCTCTAGGCCGGAGAAATTATTATTATATTTGACCCGGTGAATATACATCATCTACTTTACTACATTATGAGGGGCATGCCAGACTGTTATCGGCTAAAACCACCGGAGCGGTCATCACCGCGACCGGCACCGCAGGGAGGCTCATGGTCCACATTAAGGTCATACTAGACCTAACTCCCGACACCTATGACCTAACGCAGAAAGTGAACCGAATACTCTTGCCGATTTTGTCGTCGAATTGCTTCCATCCCATATGAAAATAAACAAAAAATTAAGTGTGAAATATTATCAGTATTTTAAGTACCTATTTTTTAGGAGAATAACGTCAGAGTATTATTTTATATTATAAAAAATAAACATTATTTATAAAAGATAAACTTAATCGTTACACTGTTAATAATTAGTAAGATAACTCTACATAAGTCAGTTAATTAATTTTGTAATTTACTCTTGAAATATATCCTCTATGCGATTTAAAATATTGTTTTCTAATAATTATCCCTCTTAACGCGTAAACACAATTATTGGAAGTCCATAACGATAACATGGTGGCAGAAATAAACTGCACCAATAATATTATGTTCGACGCTTTATATTTATTCTTATTTACAATTGATGAATCAATACGATCCTAAAAATAAAACTGGTGCACATCGTTGCGGCCGATTGAGTGAGTCAGCTAACTTTTTACATACTAACGAGTAACAGGGCTGCTTTATCGCCATTTCATTGGAAAATATTACTTACGCGTTTGTTCTCAGTTTACAATTGAATGAATATGAAACTTTATTTTTTATTGGAACTCGTTTTGTGCGACTGTTGGCAACATTAGCCACGTGTGAGTTGTATGTTCATATATTTAAAACATTTCGATGAATTGAAATCGGCTTAATTCTCTCCAGCAGAAAAGCTTGATTATGTAATCTTTGAATGTGAAATCACTGCAACAGATAATGACATTATTGAATATGAAAATAATTTGTGATCCCATTAGGCAACCCTGTACGTAATGAAGACAGCAGCAGATCGATCGCCACACCCTCTCGCTCAATTGAACTAACTGCCTAATTATTTTTATTACCCGTTTGTTTGGCCCAAAACATCACTCATCCAATTTTTCAATTAAACTCTTCAACGCAAGAGAAACTTATAAATAAATAAAACAGTCCTCTACACAACAGCTATGACCGATAAAATATTACATTTGTTTGTCAATTAAAGTCCATTCTTTATTTCTATCTCTTCGCCCACGGAATTTTCACCATATTTTGTATTCAAGAGATATTTGATTTAATTGGAATATTTTGGTGATTTAAACAGTATCTTAAAGTTTATTTCTAAACGGACTGCTTCCTGGAATTGTAACGAATTTATTTTTAACATTACCAAAACTTCGATTGTTTCAAAAGTCCGATAACAAATAAAACAAACAATGCATCTATCAGCCGTAGGTAATGACCGGCTATAATAATTATCATACATTTCTCATCTGTTGTTTTAGTGACCTTGATTTCTATTACGTTAGATCGCTCGTGAGTCGTGACTGAACATAATATTATATTTGGTATTTTTTGTAAACGTATCTAGTTACTGTTTTTGCTGGGCTTAAATAGCCTATAATATGTATTATAATTATATAGGCAACGGCGCGGCGTAGTCAGCTTTTATGGCAAAAATCGTGAGCGAAATAGCCGAGACTGTTAGGTAATCGAATTTGTCGAAGTGGGGCCGTCGGGCCCTATTGTTCTGTCGAGGCCAAGGTCTGCGGTGTTTACATCGCACGTTTCGATGATGCGTCATTGCAACCGCTAAAATTCACACCTTGATGCGTTTTTTATGTGTTACGTATGTTAAAACGAAACGTGTAGAGGTGTGTCTTTTAAGCATTTTAGGTTATGAAACTTACTTGCAGAAATATATTTTTGATAGCGCTATATATAGTTTTGTTTTAAATAAACGTATTTTCTTACTTTCTATGAGCTAATTGCTTTTGACTGGCTCGTAACTGAGTGGAAAAAGAATAACTGTAATTCTAACAAGATCTTCAAGGAAAATAATTCATACTTGTACTTACATACCATAGATAACTTAATAGTTTTCCGATGCTTCAATGCTTTGTATTTCATTTTCAGAATACAGCTGAAAAATGTAACTGATTAAAAAGCACCTTTTTATTCTTCATTCAAAACAATGTCACACTAGGATTTTGATAGATAGATATAGATTGTCATGTATCGTGGGTATAGTTTACAGACATAAATCTCATATGCACAAACACCCAAACCCGGAACAAGTACCTATTACGCCATACAAATATTTGTTCCGTGCGGAGATCAAAACCGCTACTGACATTAATCTAGATATTTTATTAGGTATCGCCATTGGCCTTGGTTAGCAAATTCATAATAACAATTGTTTGAAACAGCCGTAAAACTCATTATGTTTCTGTATACAGCTGTAAAGTGTGATTACGATCTCTTATTTACAACGATTTAAATTTTAGTACAACCTTATTGTTGTGGAACTTGTTAATAAATGTTACTATAGTCTTGAATTAACATTTTATTATTTTAATTAAAGTGTTTTGGTAAATTATATAATAGATTATGGACAATAACTCCCACGTATTTCTGGCTTGTTGCTCAAGATTAATATAGTTGTTACGTAGGTACGCAAGTGATGTATTATGTTTATAGTGCGGGGGCGAAGGCACATTGATATACACACAAGACATCGTAATGTCCATGTTGTACTACGAGATACAACGAAGATTGGTCGGACAGTTTGTCAGTCCAACCGCGTCTGTCCGCCGTCTCGACTGGTCCCAGTAGCTAAGCCCACGCTCGTTGCAAAGATTATAATAGTCACAAGCGTTCAATTGGTCGCCGGCGCGTAGCACTTATTGAAATTCAGTGAATCGTTACATTCAAAGCCTTTAGCCTACCTAGTAACCGTGTAAGCGGGTCGTTGACGTGCCTAAGATGCGTTCAAGTATTTCTTCGACTTTGAGTTACTGGATATCTTGACTGTGAGCATGTCTGCTCGCTAAGCAACACAACGATAAATCAATAGACGTATTTGCTTGCACATTGCATGTAAATCGTTCTTTAGGTACCAATAATTACGTAAGCAAGTCGTCTTAAGAAATTTCGAAGCACGTTCGCTTCACGCATATTTGAGTGGCGCCCAATGACACCTTGGAGTGTCTTTGTTGTGAAGCGTCAGTTTCCTTTGTCAGTATGCTTTAATTGTTCCGTCTCAAGGTCTGCTAACTGTGGGAGTCCGTAGGGTGGAAATATCTGGACCGTGACCAAAATAAATGTGCTTAAATGGATCGCTGGTATACACGCATGGTTTAATGTAGTGTTAGTGAATATTTTGTATGGTATGAGAAACTCGACATAGTGAAGAATGTACTAGGGGCATTGTTAGTGGACAAAATTAACATATCAACATTCGGAGCCTGTACTTGTAGAGGTCATCTAATGTAAACTATAGAATGGTATATACGCTCCGTATAGACCATTTTGATCGTATCAGATACAGCAAACAATACCCAATTTATGGCACAATTTAAAGCCAAATATGCGTCGGTATGCATAAAATATTAATTTATGTAATGTTTTTATTATTCTAGTCTCGAGCTTAATTTGTAGGACGCAATAGCGAGTAGCTTTGGCATGACTTTGCCATTTGCGGTAAAAAAGTAGTTCCATTTTATATTCAGCCTGTAGACTTCTTTGTTACGATTACGGGCCTGTATTGGCAGGGTTAAATCATTGTTTCCTCATGCGCGTACAAAAACTCCGTGGCGAAGCACATCAATTTGCACCAGACAATGCTAGCTTGTACTTACGTGATTCTAATCTAATAATAAGGTGGGTAGTTACAAGAAAATGTTTCATTACATTTTGGTTCGTGTTAGTAAAGCCGGTCGGTGTACGTGGGCCGCATGAATGAGAAAGTCTTGAACCGGTTCACAGTCAGCTTCCAGCGAGGTGTCTACTTTCAAATCACAATGGACATTCGACCTATCTCAGTGCTAAACCGAACAAACAGCTCCTGTACTACAAAATATCCCGATGTAAATTGGTCTTATGAATTTTAAATGGGGTTAGGCAATTAAAATTGTTTTCATTACGTAACTAAACAAATCAAAATGTATAATATAACAAGCAGTGTAGCTTCGGATGATTCAGTTGGTGTCAGATTTTTCGCAACCAACGTCCACGCAATGAATACACCGAATATCTCTGTGTACCGGTTGCCCTTGCGACGGCAGTGTTTGTTAAATACAAATATTAACATAAGACGTCTTGATAAACAAAATGCGGCTTAAAAGACAGGTCTTGTCTGCCAACTGCAAGTGCTTTTAGCACTTGAGTAATAGTCTTGGGAGACTGAAATTGTTTATTATCGTGAAGTTACCATTGGCTTTTACGACTCTATGGTCTATGGATCCTAATCCTAAATAAACATTGTGCATGGAAAGGTGCGCGAGCGCAGGCGTGTCGGGTATTTTGGTCGAATGCACACACGGAGCGTGCGTCCGCCCGCACTTCTGATATAAAATCAACTCGACAAAAACAAAGTTATTTTTATTCAACAGCCAAGGCCAATGCCGCCATATTGTATTCACTATATCAACCCGACAGTGCTGGTCCTGTAAACAAGGTCTTTTATATGATTATCATTCGAATGTATAGATGGTGCACTTAGTACCTACCTAGAATAGGTAGTTCATAGAGTTTTGATCGGTCTCGAGTGTGTTCGGAGTTGGATATCAATACTAATCTGTTTGTTTTACTTATCGTCAGATTAATTCTTAATATTTACTTCTTCGTCTAATATATACGAGGCAAATAACTTAAAGACAGCGGAACGTAAATAAGACGAGTTTTTATTTTCCTCCCAAAATATTGTGAGGCGCCAAAGCTAATCAGATTCACGCTGACTAACATGTGTTTGGGTGACGAGCAGTGCAACATGCAATACCCGTTTTTGCTACAATCATACAGTATCGTTGATCTGCTATTTTCTTTATCTCAATTTTCGTAATACCGATTTTTTTGGATGACTGGTTTAGAGCGTTCAATCTAGAGATGGCATGGAAGACCACGAGGATCACCCACATGGTGAAAAAAAAGAAAGGTACTTGAAACTGTTATCAGCCGAAATGCCTTAACCGTTTCCCGTTGCGATGTTTACAATTTCGGCTTGCCTTATCATTTTATGTGCTAATTTAACTTACACGTGCAGGCATTAAGGGGCACTAAAGCGATCGCATTACGTAACTGGGGCGACGTCTGCTGTCGGCGTTTTTTGTTGATGAAATTTAACTTACCATTGTACGCCCAAGGTTACCCATATTAAGTCGAGCGCGCTTCCGTTCAGACGCAAGTCGACGCGTCTGCTAACTTAAGTCTTTGAATTCAAATGACTACCAACAGTTCTTACTACAAAGGAATAGAGTTCAAAATGCATCAAACATGCACATTATTTACTGGTGCTTACTTAAATTTGACTAGTGTTTTAATCATTAGTGCATTACTACTCGTACAAACAACATTGATAACTAGGGTTACCATATTTCCCTGTATATCTGGATGTACTCTTGCTTGCTTAGTGAGCAGAATTTTAATAGTGCTGTATTTTGTAGTTTGTCATTATCATATCAGCCAAAAGACGTCCACTGCTGAACAAACGCCACCCAGATAAATGTCGTAATTTGGGGAGGAATTCGCTTGATACGCGGGTTGGTAACTGCTGTTCCACAAAAGAGACGCTACTGCCCGCCCCTCCCCCTGTTTTACAGTCCCTCAGTCGCCTTTTACGACACGGGAGATGGAGCAGTACTATATTCTTAATCCGGACACCACACGGGTTTAGATATTTTTTTATCGGGACATATAGAGGTTTTCTCGGGAGTTCGGGACGTGCGTCGTCGGAACCCAGGCCTCGACAACGGTGACAGGCCCGATATATCCGGACAGATGCCAACCCTATTGACTGACATATAGATAGTGCTCAGCCAGAATCTTCAGGATATTTTAAAATAGTCCACCAAAACAACCACGTCAACATTTTAATCACCGTTTTTATCTATCCGCGATTGTAAACATACTGTGTTGACACGCCCGCACCCGCTCGAGATACGAAAGCCGGTATCTGTTGGCCTTGACAATGAAAAAACAAGTTTTTTGCATTACCTTGAGGTTGCTTTTTGTTTTGCGATGGACGGCAAATAAATGATGCATATTGTACTATATAAATTGCAAAGTTTATTAACTAAACGCGGAATATTTATTTCACCATTTTTATTGTATATGTACTATACTTAGTTTATAGGTAAGTTTTTATGTAGATTTTTGTCCTCAAAGGTACCGACAGACATGCTAATTATTAGTACAAAAACATGCTATCATTGAGCAATAAATTGCTGTGTGAAAACATTGCTAATACTAAATGCGAGTATGCGCTCATTTCGGGTGTACTCAAAAATCAACAGTGGTTCGGTTTTCGAACATGCTACCTGAGGCGCATGTGGAACCCCGGGCGTGCTCGGAAAGCGTCTGACTGAACAGGTTTGCTTATAAGTATGCTAGTACTATCTATTCTATCTCAGATACGCTCACCTGGAGAGTCCTACAAAAAAACGAAAACGGTGCGAGTGGGAGAGTTAGGGTGAGATTCAGAAACGAGTCTAAGCGTGAACTTACGCTTCCATCTGTCAAAATTAGGGGCGTAAGTAATGCATT
Organism: Diloba caeruleocephala; assembly: GCA_947459985.1. NCBI lineage: Eukaryota > Metazoa > Arthropoda > Insecta > Lepidoptera > Noctuidae > Diloba > Diloba caeruleocephala. Next base: position 20,636,885 of record OX381611.1, read on the forward strand.
TTGACAGATGGAAGCGTAAGTTCACGCTTAGACTCGTTTCTGAATCTCACCCTAAGATACCTTGCTTTTCGTGACTCATTTTATCGAAGTCGCGAATTTCTATGGAACTAATCACCGCCGCGGGAACCACCGCTTTGATTCATCCGTATTCACGATTCACTTGTATTTTGTCTAAAGAGCATATGCCCAATTGTCTGCTTTGAGCATGCTCATCATTTAGGAGCATGCTTAAAACCAGCAAGCTAGCAAATGTGTACAGCTGAAGAGCATGCTAGTTTTAAACATGCTTTTTTATGAGCATGTGTGTCAGTACCTTATATGATCTTGATTTCTTGATGGTCTTAAAATATGTTAAGAGGGTTTTAAGCGGCAAACGGGTTTGTGTTTTTTTTCGTTAGCTTTGTTGTTCGGTTTTCTTAACAAAGGCGTCGTTTTATATTATAATGATCCGCTTCAAGGACTTCCTATATACGAACGGCGTTGTTGGTGATACCTACCTACTTTTATCCACACTTACTCGCCTTTTACGTTACCCATGTGTGGAGAGGGGGGGTCTATTCTTTGCCGAGGACCACACGGAACATCAGTCCATCAGTAAAATCGCATTGCATTCTCATCTGCCGCATTACAGCGTGTTCACTGTAAATCCGGTTAACGTGATTAGGCGTAAACCATTTCCATTCTGACGCAAAGGGCAAAAATTGGATTTCGATTCATCACCAGCGGAGAAAGGGTTGAAATATGGAAGACTCCGCGGAATTCGAGGTACAGAAATTACATTAGTTGCTCATACAGCAAATCGGAATGGGGTAAACGTGCTGTCTGGCGTAGTTTTATTCGAGATTACGTATTGTTAAGAACGGTAATGGCTTTACTTGCAGGCTTCGTTGAAATGTTCTACCAAAAAAAAGAGCTCTTTAGTGTTCATTTTTTAAATGTATTTCTTTTTCTCTGCAGAGCCGGCGCTGGTGCTAACGGAATATTCTCCCGAAGACTGGACTTTTCTACCTTCAATCTTTTGCCCAAGCACAAGGTCAACTCGTACCAAATTAAGGTATGTGATATATGAGTATATACTCTTTTAAAGGAAATAGGTATTGCAATACAAAACAGAAAATAACATCTTAACAACATAATATCGATTTCTCTGCTATTACGTAAACTTTTTTCATTACTCATCTCTCTCATCTCATCAGCTCGTGGACGTCTACTGCTGGACACGGCCCTACAATTAACCGCTATACACGCTATGATGAACGCCCTAGGGGATATTTCACCACGTTTGCCAGGTGCATAAGTGATCGCAGTATGTTGTTAACCGTCTGGTGCCGACTAAGAAAAGCACCTACCCGTCTCTTCCGGTGGGTATCGTAAAAGACTACCATGAAATTAGCCGAAGGATGGGCAGCAGCGTCCTCAGAGTAAATTTCCAACTCAACTGCGACCGCCAGCCCGCCTGCCAAGCGTGGCGATTATAAGCACACAACACAACACACACCGGTTGTAGAGGCGATCTTTTGGGGAGGCCTGTATCCAGAAGTGCACGGTTTCAGCTGAAACGATGATGATTGATTGCATGCTGATAAGTACATGCGAACCCGACACCCAGGGGGTGGGTACTCAAACATACATAAAACATTCATCAAAATCGGTCCAGCCGTTTAGGAGGTGTTTATTTTCCACATAATACTAAGTATCTGTGTTCATTGTAAAGATTGAAAAGAAGAAACCTAAAACAAGGTGGATAGATGTACCTACGACTGAAATTAATCAATAATCAATCTAATTCAAAACCTTTAGATTTAAGATTGTATACTTGATTGAAGAGTCGTGCGGTCCGGGGCGTCTCTATGGGGTGCCTGTATGGTCAGCTCGACTGACAGGCGTCCAGCGCTGCCGACCCAAACTTCACTGTCTGCAGCGCAGAGTGGCTATCCGGATCGCACGAGGATACCGAACAGTATCCTACGAGGCGGCAATTCTCCTGGTGCGCTTTCCGCCTTTCGACATCCTGGCGGAGACGCATGCGTGGGTCTATAATCAGACACGCTCCCTCCGCCAGAGCGACGAAAGTGCTCCTCCTGGGCCGTTCGGCAGGTTGAGGTCACTGGCTCGGCGCCGCGCACTTGAGAAGTGGCGTCACCGCCTGAGGATGCATTGCGAGACCATGCGCGTTGTCGAGGCCATCCTATCGCCTAACGCAGGTATTTACCGGGCATGGTTGTTTCGGTGCGTACTTGCACAGGATAGAACGCGAGGTCACGGCACAGTGCCACCACTAATAGCGACCAGGATACCACACAGCACACGCTCGAGGCGTGCACTGCACGGGCGGCCAAGCCGCGGATCTGGGTCGATTGGATCGGGCAAGATCTCTCTCTGCTAGCAGTAGTGTCGACTATGCTGGCAGAACATGAAAATTGGATGCTTTGGTTTCCTTCTGTGAGAGCGTCATGCTTCAGAAGGAGACGCAGAGCGGGATCGGAATAAGGCAATCCCGCACGGAGAAGGACGAGAGGGCGCCTGGGTATCATCCGTCTCGGCGCCCAGGTCCAACACACCTGAGCTCATGTCGTCGCTATATAGCGGGGAGCCTTGGGGGTACATATAACATAGCACAGCGTACAGTGAGGCTTCCTTTACAATCGCCCGGAGGGAGGGGAGGGGGGGGATGACTGTTTGACTGACGCCAGTCACCCTCTCCGCGATGTGCCTATAGGCTTGGCACCAGTGGTCGGTTCTAGTGTGATCATACGAGGTCCTGGAGCCCCCCGTAGGTGCCGAAGATGACCGCCCCAGTAGTTTTAGCCGGTAGGAGACCGGCATGCCCCTTCGCTCTTCCCCAGGGCGGAGGAAGATCATGAAGAATTTCAACTGGGACTAATAAAAAAGGCAGGTACCAACGCAGTGCCAGTTATTCTGTTTTGCCAAGTGAAATTGAGTGCATAGGAGACTAAATAACTTATGTATCGAGGTGACTATCACTACAATTGTAATGGGACAGGCATAACGCTTATCACCAAGCGAATAGATAGACAGTTCCGTCTCTAGTATGATCTTACGAGGATCTGGAGCCCCCCTTCGGTGCCGAAGATGACCGCTCCAGTGGTTTTAGCCGGTAGGAGGCCGGCATACTCCTTCGCCCTTCCCCGGAGCGAAGGAAGTTCCATGTAGAATTTCCACTGGACATAAATAAAAATAAAATAAAAAGGTAGACAGTTCCGTAACCAAGCCGTATATAAAACTATTCGAGTACATTTGACGGCAAAAGTGGCACCCACCACACGCCAGGAATTTTCTAATTCTGTAATTGTCGACGAACTTGAGGTTTTATGAAATAAATAATTGTTTTTGCCCAACGAGATGTTACCTTCTGACTGGACGCAGAACGCCAATAAAATATTTTTATTGCAGAAAAAGGTTTGTGGAGGTGAAAGTTTGCTTTTGTTGTCGCCGGCCATAAAAACACAGGTGACACTTTTCGCGATAGAACGCTGTCATGGGTGGCGCCGCACCGGGGCCGGGGGTGGTCGGCACTTTTTCTACAAAATAAACGTAGCTTTTCTGTAATTTAATCGTAGAACTGGGTGGTTTATTAGACACGCCTCTCTCCAGGCGAAAGTAAAACGGCTTTAGTGTTTAAAATGAATATTGTTGGGTTTTAACGTGGTTTTATAACAACACCCAAGAAAAATTTCAGCCGAACAAGTCCACTGCTGGACAGGAGCCTCCCACATAGATGCCAAAACGACCTATATGGTATTGTGTTGTGGGTCCATTGCAGGGTTTTGCCACACCTAATCGCCACGCTTGGCAGACGGGTTGGCAATCGCAGTTGAGTTATAAACGTACTCTAAGGGCGCTGCTGCCCATCCTCTGATTAATAGTACCGATAAATTAAAATGATTATAATTATTAAAGTTTTTTTTTTGTTTGTTGTACGTGACCATGACGGCGTAATACTTTTATAGTAAATGAATCATCATCATTCGACGCACGTTCGCTACTGAATCCTCGAAGGCCTCTCCCATAGTTTTCCACTTTTCCACAATTGTGTTGTAATTTGCCAGTACTCAGCACGCTTGGCAGCTGGGTTGGTGAGCGCAGTATGGCTACTGTTCTCCAGAAGAGACGCCGCTGCCCATCCCTCTGGATTATAGTCCCTTAATCGCCTTTAAGAAGATTTTTCCTACGGCAGGAGATGGAATGGTGCTATATTTTTGATCCGGACGCCATGCGGAATATTTAATTTGGTAAATATGTGACCAAAAATAGTTTTTATCAACAAGCTATCAACAGACGATATTATTTATTAAATTTAAGGTACCTACATTTCCTTTGGCCTTGATCCAAACAAAGTAAAGAAAATGAATGCAGCCAAACGTGTATTACTTCGTCGCAATAATCCGACTTCGCATAATTTTGCACCTACTCAAGCCACTGTTTAAAATTAATGAAATTTTTGTTGGTATTTGTATGGTAATGTATTGCATTAACCGTTATAATACGATGTAACATTGGTAAAATTCTTTGCTAGTTTTTATTACGTGAAATAATTATACGAAAATCACTGATTCATAAACGCACCAATTATTTCGTCGACGGATAAAAAAGATGGGTGCTACCTTGTGAAAAATGTCCAGACTGAAAACACGGTGGAATATCGCAAACATTCCTTTGATTTTGAATGCTTGTTGAATCGAGATCAGATGTTTAATTTGTGGATTTGATTGATCGGCTTTTACTATTTTGGCGTGTACCTTTTATTTTAATTGGTCCTTTTTTTTTTTTTTATTGATGTCCAGTGGAAATTCTACATGGAACTTCCTTCACCCCGGGGAAGGGCGAAGGGGTGTGCCGGACTCCTACCGGCTAAAACCACTGGAGCGGTCATCTTCGGCACCGAAGGGGGGCTCCAGGTCCTCGTAAGATCACACTAGAGCCGCCCATTGGTGCCACGCCTTTAGGCACATCTTGGATTTTAATTGGTCCTAGGGAAAATTCATGAACTTCCTTCGCTCTGGGAAAGGGCGAATGTGCATGCCACCGGACTCCTACCGGCTAAAACCACCGGGGCGGTCATCTACGGCACCTAAGATCTGCGAGGGTCTGGGCGGTAGATCATGTGAGATATGTCTTTAAACTCGACCAAGGATAGCTACGTTTATTTCTTCGCAACGGAAATAAAACATTGTCTACATACTGGCAATTTAAATTTTAGTTGATTTATGTATTTAAACGAATTAACAAAATAGGTTTTTATCTATACAAATAAATAAAATTGAAGTGTCTGTTTGTAATGTCAAAATAACAGCCTTTTACTAAATGCACATGAAAGTATGTACGTTACATATAACAAAAAAACAATTTTTAATTTTTTCGTCTATCAGACAGACGTCTGTCTGTTAGTTCCGGGTAATCTCCGAAACGGCTGGACCGATTTTGACGGGACCTTCACTAGAAGATAGCTGATGTTATAAGGAATAACATAGGCTACTTTTATTTTAGAAAAATAATTAGGGTTCCGCGTAAAAAAAGAAACCTTGATATCCAATATATATTCTATGTGGAAGTAGTCTAAATTTCTTTTAAACTAAACGCGGGTGAAACCGCGGGTCCCCGCTAGTATACAATAAATGGAATCCACGTTAGTGGCATCATCTGTAATGTCTTATTGTATGAAATGCTGTATTCATTTCTTATTTACATTAACTTTATCCATAAAATTGCCATTATGCAGTACTGGCCATTTTAAATAAAAATATTTTTTGTTTGGCAATGAATTCTAATTTCAAATTAATATATTATTATTTAATAAACATGGTTTTCATTATTCAAAATCAGTCTTATGTGTATTGATTAGTATTATGTTTTCATCACGTTTGAATATTTTTCGTCGTCACGGATACGTTGAAAATTCGTGTAATTATAGAATATCATGTACCGTCGTGGCAGCAGCGCGGCACAAGCGGCATGCAACATCAACGACGTTTACGGAGCGAACACTACAATCGAACGCACAACGAACAACTCGTGATTGGTTGGCTCGCTTTCGTTCTGAAAAATGAACCCCGTGCTCGTCCCAAAAATATGGTCGACAATGACGAATTAAAGGTGAGCGTGGAAGGCACGGCTGAATTAGCAGCACCTTTCGACGTTAGCATGGAAACAATATTGGTCCATTTGCATCAAATTGACTAGGTAAAAAATCTTGACAAATGGGTGCCCCACGTTAGGTCCGTTAATTGAAATTTCTCACAATATGTCAGAGGACCGTTTGTATTGTGAGGTTCTTTCACACTCGAAACGTAATTTCACCAGAGGCCAGACTCGTAATTTAAAAAATAAACTAACAAACAATGTCAAACGTGAACTTACATTCTCTGTACACCTGAAACTTCGGCTAAGTTGAGATTTTATGAACGCCAACATTTTGAGATTTGTATTCTAATATTTACGGCGGAAACTAGGATTTCTCCAGGTCCAGATTACAGACGGAACCAGAGCAGACCTGGGGAACCAACTTTAGATCATACAAATATTTACTCCGTGTCGGAATCGACCTGCGACAAGGGTTACCATTTCGAAATTTGAAAAATACTGACAAAATGCTACACATTTTTTAAAACGGCCGCACGTTGCAAAATACATCCGCATTTGAGTCATAAAAGTTAGTATGTATGTAAATTATTGCTAGAATTAAACATTCATTCATTATTTTCCATCTAAGTTAAAAATCCGGCCCAATAAAAAAAGCGGACAAACTGCAGATGGAAGGCCGAATGTCACATGACCGAATGGACAGGTCTAGTGTCCGGACGATTGTTAACCCGTGTATGTGCGCAGTGCAGAAAACTAATACAACCAAAAAAACTATCTATTAATTTTAATGAATAATTAAATATTGTGTGATTTAGCTTCAAGCTTACCACCTTGAACCGAAGGATAAAAATAATAAATAGGTATACATTCCCACATACAATATAGAGCCACTTAGGCGTTATTTACTAGTACTGTTATATTTACTCAGATGAGCCTACTGCGTTCTACGCTGCCAAGAACGCGAGGTACTGGGTACAATTTTCAGTTCACTTAATGCCATTATAGTCATCATCATAATTTCAGCCGCTGGATTCTGGATGCACTGTTACTAATTAGTTAAAGTAACTTTCCTAGAAGCCCAGGGTGTTGCGTTTTTTATATATATTATATACAAAATAGGCAAGTCATTCGCCTGGTGATAAGCGTAGCGCCTGCTCATAACAATTGTAATGTTACCCAAGACCAGTGCTGTGTCGCACCACACCGCGTTGATTACTTCGTGGCATTAGTTATTTAGTCTCTTATGCTCAGTAATTTTATTAATTTCGAAAATATTAACGTTTAACCATTGCTTGGTGCCAGAATATCTGGCACTGTGGTGGTTCTTACCTAGTCGGACTCTTGCAATGAAGGACGTGCCTCTAAAAATGCAACAGACCCTCTAAACTAGCGATTTCTGTGGACTAACGTGCGGCAAGAGAATGCGTTCCTGACATCTGTTAATTGGTCTAGTTTCTCTTATACGAGGGCGGCACTGAAAATTACGGGAATCAAGGAAGTGACACAACATTACTATTTAAAAATGTATTTATTGCTTTTCGAAGTATTCTCCGCGAAATTTGACACATTTTTCCATACGTTGGAACCAATCATTGAAGCAACCATTCCATTCGGAAGTTGGGGTCTCCAAAATGGCCGTTTTGTAGGCGTCCACAGCTTCTTTAGGTGATGAAAATCTCTGTCCACGTAATTTATTCTTTATTTTAGGGAAAGTATAGAAATCATTAGGGCTTAGGTCGGGGCTGTACGGCGGATGGTCTAATAAATAATTCTATGTTTTCTTGCTCTAAAAACTCTTTTGCTCTGTGCGCGGTGTGAGAACTCGCATTGTCGTGATGGAGGATGATGCGGCGGTTGCAGTTCTCTCTACGGAGTTCAGAAACGACCTGTGGCAAACAAATGCTAGCATACCATTCTGCATTAACCGTTCTTTGTCCCTCAAGAGGAATAGTCGTAACATGACCGGTTTTGGAGACAAACGTGGCCACCATTTTTTTTGCAACACTCCGTGAACGAACAATTTTTGTTGGCTTTAACTCATTTTCGAACACCCAAACTCGTGACTGGTTTTTTGTTTCGGGTTCGTACGCATATATCCAGGATTCGTCACCTGATACGATGTTGTATACAGCATTTGAGGATCCTGCGTGGAATCTTTCGAGAGTTCTGACGCACCAAGTAACGCGAGCCGCTTTTTGCTCTTCACATAGCAAATGCGGTATCCATCGGGAAAACAACTTTTTTACACCTAATTGTTCATGCAAGATTATTTGTATTTGACTCATGCCAATGTCTAAAGTTGCCTGAATTTCGCGGTATGTCACATGTCGATCTTCCTCAATCAGCTTACGCACAGCATCAACGTTTTCTTGGGTGACTGCAGTTTTTGGACGACCTTGACGAGGATCATCACTGAGCTTGACACGTCCACGTTGAAATTCAGCAAACCAGCGATAAATTGTGGTTTTGGATGGGGCTTCATCACCAAATGCAGAAATCATCCGGTCAACACACTGTTTTTGTGTTAAACCACTTCGAAAGTCATAATAAATCATCGCTCTTGAATTTTCTCGAGTCAATTCCATTTTCTCAACGACTAAACAAGTTTGACAAAACCTTGTGACAAGACCGTGAATCTTTTTTTAAATAAATAAATGGTATTCGATTTGTAAAACCAAGGAGTTTTCAATTAAAAAGATTTTAATATGACAGGAACAGTGGAAATATTCCATTCCCGATACTTTTAGTGCAGCCTATGTATTAAAGATTAAACGTTATATATAATATATAGTAACGTCAACACACAATAAACATAAATAGTTTAACGCTAAATTAAATCTTTAATATATCAGAAACCAGACCAATTAACAGACGTCAGGAACGCATTCTCTCGGCGGCCGCACTGTAAGTACAAACAGTACACTTCTACTTTATTATGACCCATAAGACGTCCACTGCCTAACATAGGCCTCCCCCATAAACGACCAGACTTATGCCGTATGTCGTCGTCGTATTTTGGGAGGAATTTGCCAGTAATCACCACGCTTGGTAGGCGGGTTGATGAGCGCAGAATGTATGCAGTTCCACAGAAGGGAAGCTGCTCCCTATCCCTCTGGTTTAGACCCTTAGTCGCTTTTTACGTCATCCACGGGTGGAGATGGAGTGGTGCTATATACTTAATCCGGACACCACACAGATAACTTCTACTTAACCCTGTCAATATATACGTGTTGTATAAACAAAAAAAAAAACAACATCAAACAAAAAATATATATAAACTAACAATGTATTCTAGCGTACCATGCCTTGCTTTTCTGTACACGGATTATTTTGCAATTGTCATTTGTTATGTGTATTTGTTATGCGTCTCTGGTATCTAATCTCCGCAGGCCTTGAGCCAGTTGTGTGTCAACCGACGGTCATTCCCCCCCGCTCGTCGTGCCCGCTTCTATTTTTGCCCGACGTTGTTTGTTATTTATTACAACACTCAACACATACAGTACGCACTTACTGAGTATTTTTACTGACACGACGACGAGTAAATCTATCCCATCTTAGCGCTGTAGCATTACTGCTGCAATTTTGGCTGAGCGGCTTTTTATTAATAGAATTTATTTGTTATATTCAAATTATTATTAATTTGTTATTTTTTATTTTTCATTTAGGGGCATCAAATAAGGATACACAGAAAAGTTCTTAACTTGTGGTGGCTGCTTCCATGTGGTGCCGGCTAAGAAAAGTAACAACCCCTTCTCTTCCCGTGGGTGTCGTAAAATGCGACGATGGGCTTAGCCGGAGTATGGGCAGCAACGTACTTCGTGAACGTACAACTCGACTGCGATCGCCAACCCGCCAAGCGTGGCGATTATGGCTATAAAAATAAATATATCTTGAACCCAGGCCGGTTGTTGTGGCTATCTTTGGGGGAGGCCTATATCCAGCAGTAGACGTTTTCCGGCTGAAATTTAGATGGTGAGAAGTTTTTGAACTCATCACCATATCAGCCATAAGACATCCACTAAAGACCAGCCTTGTCTACGGACTGCATGTGCTTTGCTTTTTCCTGGGCGACTGAAAATATATGTTACGATGAAGCTACCGTAAGACACCAACATATTAACGTCTCGAATGTTATTGGTCTATAATCGCGTGATTAATCAATGTTGGGTAATAAAAACAACACCGAAACCTAATTAAGCTATTAAATTGTATATGAATGTGTAACTAACGTTGTTAAACTTTGAATTCTATTCGCGGTACTGAAATTTTATTAGACAATAACTCGCTTGGCTATCGAGATTTTTTCTATTGAATATAAAATATTTTATAATATACTAGCTGTGCCCCGCGGTTTCACCCCCGTTTAATTTAAAAGAAAATTATGTAAATCAATTTAGATTACTTCGGCATAGACAGTTACATATATTAAGAGTATTATGTATATATCGCATTGCTTGGGTAACATTTTTTTTGCTCGAACCCTATTTCGTTTTATTTTTCTAAAATAAATGTAGCCTAAGTTAGTCCTTATAACATCAGCTATCTGCCATCTCTTAATCGCCACTAAAAGACCAAACCATAGGGATGGTTGGACAGCGTCCTTTCTGTGGAATAGTAGCCGTCGCTGACCAACCCGCTTGTCAAGCGTGGTGAGTACTAAAAGTTCCCCCAAAATGATGATTGTTTAAAGATATGGAAAGGCCTTTGTTCAGCTGTGGGCGTCCTTTGACTGACACCGGTATAATATATTTTATTTTATGTAATTATTAAGTCTGATGTCAAAGTAAACATATTCTTCGGCCACGATTTTTTTACCCAGACTGATATTCAACGTAATTTAGATAGTATTTTAGCGTAGATAATCAACGACGGTAATTTAAATGCTATTTCGTGGTATTCTGACGCGCGAAGTGCTACTATTGTGCTGCTAATGTCCGCTCGTGCACCGACTGTGGCACGCGAGATAATTTAAAACATTTTCTTCACTTATCTATCGCGTAAATAACGAAGCCGGTATTGTCTTGTAGTCGACTCGTTTCGCGTGAGAACACCCCGTTTACTCGACAGGGGAAACTTCATAATTCTCCGCACCCCGCCTTATTACCCCCAGTGTGCCACCACCGTTTACATGATCTTTTACTTTAACTCTTACCAAGTCGGTCTGTACCTTTAAAACATAAATCGCGGTAGTTCGACTCGGGCAATAAAATTTAAAAGGCGCGCTATAAAATAAGTATCGGTGTTCTCCTACTGGAATCTAATAATCAAGTGAAGCGATATAGAGATACTGGGGCTGAGCTGTAAACATGATTGATAACGGAGACAACCGGGGCACGTTTTCGCGGAGCGGCATCATTAAATCCGAGTCCACTTCTTCTATTTATGGTGGCCCGCTGTCTGCGGCATATTGATTGCGCCGGCCGGTTGTATTGCTCGTAAGACCTAAAGCCGGGTACACGAATTTATCGCAGTGGTAATTTTCACGTCAACCATGCATGTATACGTACTTATATCGCATCCATGATCAAACGTGGTCTAACAAGCTGAACGACTTCATAAAATGTTTTGCATGTTTTAATTTGCTTGTGACTCCTCAAATGTGATGGATGACCATTATCTTTTAAATCAATAGGCTGGTGAAAATTAGGACTTAATTATATGGAGTAATGTGTGTTATTCGAAGAGCACGATTCAAAGATGCGGCGCCCGCGCGGTCGTCCATGTAACTAAAGCCGACGGAGGCGCGGGCGCAACCTGACACCGAGCTCAAGGCTTCCCATGTGGATTAACACCGCGTTTTTCTTTCAATCGTCTTGCTCGGCGAGCGCAACAGTCGCTTAATTTTTTTTTGCGTCTCTGTTATGTTTTTTGTCTAAGTTTAGTAACATGAATACCCCTATAGCCTTTGAAAAATAAATTATGCGCGAAACGTTAAATAACTCAGCTCGACCGTGAGTGGGCCTAAGTTATGCTGTTATTCCGTCTCTTCATCATGCGCTGATATACTGCAAAATGCATCTCGATTTTCTCAACGAACCGTAAATGGCAAGAAATGAGAAAGTAGCCGGTTAATAGATACAATAGGGCTGGATAGGTCCGACGGTGCAACTTTCCATCGTTGCAAAAAGTTGTAGAATGATAGCACGAAGTGCAATAAGTTCTTACCAGTTCGAATATCGGTCGTTTCGTAAGAACTCGATAAACGTAATTACTCCATTACATAGATGCTTGATAAATAATTGCTATTTAAGTATGACGAACGAATCTCTTTAAATCAGCTGGAATTGACGGACACGCAGAGATGGTATGGTGCAACAGATAGTGTATCTTGCATTTTCTGCGTGTTTCAGCTTTCAACATAACTTGGATAGGCTAACAGAGCTATAAAAGGTAGCAACCGTGCGAACTTTATACACCAACCTGCGACTTGCGCGACCATTTCGTGTAGTTCTGATCAAGTTTTTATAAAGTTATCGCAAGTATCCACTTGCAGGACACTATTGCCATATATGGTAGGGCTTTGGAGCCGGTTTTTGCTGGCATCGTACTGTTGAATTTAATCTTGATAAACATGCGCCTTATTTGCGTATATTTAGGATTCGTTCAGTTTAATATTTCGCAGTAGCCCCTATACCTATATAAGTGCTGATGTTGTAAAGTGTAGAGCTATTATAAAACTTTCGTGATAGTTCGTTATTGATTTCGTTTACGGTGTTAAATGCGTGAGTAATCCGATGAGTAGTAAACAGAATGCGTATCGCTGAGAGTTGAATATCTGTGGATAATGCACGTAAATCACGCGGGTGCTCGCTCGCCGTGCCTCGCGTAGCTTCTCCCCGCTCCGTACCACTTCGCCCACGTCCAACTCGTCGCAGATTCGACGTGTGCGCCACCCAGATATGATTGACGAACTACACGCATTTTATTACGAAAAGTTACATCACTTAAAATACATTTCAGTATGTATTTTAGCATTGTTTTTATTTATTCCCTCTACTAATTCTATATCAAGCTGTTATAGAGGGTTGTTAACACGATAATCGTAATAGTCCATTTAAATTAGTGACCAAAATTATTGAAGAAATAATACTTGACCAGTTTATAAACATAGTTTTGATATTCTCCGTGTGTTTATCTTCACGCTTGATTTGTAAGCTAAAGATTATCATGAACTCATCCAAGTTTATTTCACCATCAATCAGTTTAACATCAGTGCTAACAAATGTTACTAAGTTAAAAATGATGCCTCTTGTGCACTCATACTTGATGCTTTTGAATTTTTAATCAGCATACTTGATCCTAAAGACCTCGACAGTGAAGTATGCAATAAATTGAGCGCGTTTCCAATCCCAAAGGAAACTGAAAAATGCAGAAATAAAGAAAATTAAGCAAACGGTAAATCTAGGCACTTGAAAGTAAACTAGCTGTTCATAAAATTTTACTGGCTTGGTTTGAATATGTTTTACCTGTAACATATTTTTCAAATGTCATAATTTTCTGCCATGTTGCGTATACAGTTCAAACTTCAGTGTATGAAATGAAAATTCATAGAAACAAAGTTGTAACGCTAGTTGTATGTAACTAGAATAGAACTGGAGCGGTCATTGAACTCGCGCTCGCTATTATTATCGCGATAACTACGGCAATAATGTTTGGAAAACACGGGCTTGATTTCAGGCCAAAACGCTGGCTTCTTAGCGAATTAATAATGTTTGTAATCATAATCAAATTTATCGTATATTTACAAGCTTGTAGATACGTTACATAACGTGCATGTACTAGGCGTGCAGAGGTTGGTGACAAGTCACAAGATCGTGTCGTGAGTAGGTTGGCTTTGCCAGCGCTCGGACCAGGACTCTTAATTAAGTTCTGACAGTAATGTTTGCACCGCCTGCTGGTCTATGCGATTTAATGATGGCTTATATGTTCAGTACACTCGGGTTAAACTTTCCGTCAGCCTTGAACTGATATAACCACAATTATCAATATACATCAGTAGATAGGAATATTTCAAACGATCAAATTGTCGGACAAGCAAGGACATTTATGTTTATTTCAATTATTTGCGGGATGAATATTTCAAATAAATGATTTTGGATTGATAATAAATTGTTCTGAATAGCAAATAATCATTTTAAACGGATTACATTCCGTATATTATAGATTTTTGTTTATCCTGACGTTTCGAACCAGCAATTGTGCTATATAAATAATTATTGAAGTGAAAACTTCTTTTAGCGCGGTACGCATATTTTTAGCCGAGATAAAATCTTTGGACTTGCGACACCGTTACGAGACGCAGCTATAGTGTGTGCATATATGCATGTACATATAGCAGACCGCGAACGCGTCTAGCTAGATAAATAAAAATAAAAACATTTATTGCCATAAATTGCCCTTGTAGTCATTATTTTTCTTTGTGTAAATTTTGCACGCCATTAGTCTGGGAATATATGTATGTCGAACCATTCTGCCATTATTATCACAAGATTTTTATCCCTGGTCCAGCTGGCAACACTACTTGCAAGCAATTGGCGTTAACCCTGAAGTCAGGCGCGGGGTCGACGCACGCGCACGACCTACTTACAGTGCACGTCGCCGCGCGCCGCTTGCAAATCTCTAGCGCATAGAATCGCAGCGACTAATGCCGCCATATTGTGTGATTTGATTTGTTACGTTATGCTAGTACGTATACCTGTTGGCTCTGGCTCAAATGCTTTGGTTTTTTGCTAACCTCTATTCACGTGTTATGATGTCCTGGTAATTTCGTAATGCAATTATGAGATGGGGGTGATATTTATCACAATTTATTGCAACGTTACTTTTTTCGTCACTGGCAGCGTTGGATTATCTTCTATTCATATTTTTATGCGAGGCCACTTATGGAAATTCTGATATTAGAAACCATTTTCATCCTCTTCAACTATTAAAGTCTATTAGTGTAGGAACATCATAGGCAACAAATCCCTACAATTGCAATGTACCTGAATTCAGAAGCATTGGCCACGAGTATCAGGCGTTACAGAAGCTCTGAGGTTATTAAATTGAACGACTATTTATTTCGTAAATAACATATTTCTGATGGTTAATTACAATTAAGTTTAAAACTATAATAGTGCACATACGGATAAGGTTTTTGTTACACCTATCACGCAGACTGTCTTAACGAGCTGCTCCTGTTGGATGACTAATATAATAGATACTGCTATCCTCCTAAAATCTATTCCCTCCTCTAACAGCACCACAAATTACGCCCACGTATTCAAAACACGATCGAAATATAATTAAAAAACAAACGTCAAGATTCAAGATGGATCCTAAGACTCCTACCATCAACAACGTATTTATCTCCGTGTTTCCTTATACAGTATGTTTTATGTGTTGCTTTAATAACTTCACTCCATAATCTATTCACATAATCAAGACCTAATTGCGAGGTGTGGTCTAGATACGTTATTGCTCCAACTAATTATTATAACTCTGCGAGATAAACTTGCGTGATCGCCCCGACTATGAATGGTCACGCTCGACCAACTACAATCTTATGGTACTAGTTTTATGGATAAAGTGATCGCCAGACTAGCGATTAATCTACGCGATTATGTTCTTAGTTTCACGAAGCTCGTGTGGAAAAGTAGAGCAACTGGCCCTTACGCGTTGGCCTTTTGAAAGTACATTTTCGGACTATTTTGGTGCCAGTGTACTTCGTTTGACTATTGTTTTATGCAACATAAAATTTGGAAAACTTAAATTACTAGTATTACTATGACTGCTGTGTGGTGCCGGCTACGACTAGCACCAACCCATCTCATCCCGTGGGTGTCGTAACAGGCGACTATGGGATTAACCGGAGAATGGGCAGCAGTGTCCTTCGAGTATATTAACAACTCAACTGCGATCGGCAACCCGCCTGCCAGGCGTGGCGATTATGGCAAAACTCCCCAATGAGCACACAACTCACCCAGACCGGTCGTAGTGGCGATCTTTGGGGAGGCTTGTGTCCAGCAGTGGATTTTATTTGGCTGAAACGAACGAATTAATGAACTATGACTAAATGTCGTCTTGTAAATTGCACAGCTATGTTTTATAAACACGCCTACCTATTTATGATCTCCGTCTACAAAATGTTCTATAATTATAGTCGTATTTAAAGGAGGCGCTTGATTTAGTCGCGCAGTTATTTGATTATAGCTACGCCTACGTATGCTGTAACACCAAGCTAATTTAGATGTTAAATATTACGTTTCGTTACGATTATCGTATTAATTAAACTCGAAAATTGTTGTGCCGTGTGGTGCCGGCTACGAATAGCACCAAGCCATCTCATACCGAGGGTATGGTACGGTATTAGCCGTAGGATGGGCAGCAGCGTCCTTCGAGTACACTAACTACTGCGATCTCCACTTGCCAAGCGTGGCGATTATGGCAAAAACCCGCCTATGAGCACACAACATACCCTGACCCGTCATGGAGGCGATCTTTGGAGGAGGCCTATGTCTAGGACTTTATTCGGCTGAAATGATGATGATGACGAAAATTGTTTTGTTTGTTCATACGCATTAATGCATCGTTTAAATTTCAAACATAAACGTAATTTTATTTGATTTTTATTATTTAGCGTTAGCCATATGCAACATAGTAGCTTCACTACACTAAGTTGTTTTGGTATAAAATAAAACGAAATCAAACGAACACTATGCTTGTTATCAGCAACACGGGTTTATCTGCTGCAACAGGCGGTTTATACAGAAATACACGATGAAAAAAAACAAATGAAACATGAATGGCTTACGTGACCTAGGAACACGTCGCCAGAGTTATGACAAGCTCTCCTCAATTAGGTCACGATTTACTTCTAAGAATATAAAACTTCGTAGCTGTCTACTATACGGCACAATACCTGAACAATAACAATTATACACGATAATCAACATACTTGTACACCTCCTTGAGCGATTACAATGACACGTTATTACTCAACAATGCCTCATAATTGATGCTATTCTATAATATTAATGCAAAAATAGCAGCTATAAATAATGCAAAGATTGTTAAGCTAATAATAGAAAACGGTATAATCGTACTATCAAAACAAGCAACTAGCGATTGCTAGGGATTTGTTAGTTGCAAAGAGGGATTTTTTTGTGGAAGCGGGAATTGAGACGACCGACAGGGCCATTAGCCGTATTGTTATTGCCGACATTGCCTGTAATGAACCGCTCGTTTTCGTACTTTAATACCATCGCTTCTACTCAGTGTAATAGCACTCCAGCCCGATTTCACTTCATCTCATCGGTTTTGTATCTCTCTAATTAATTCCTTTACTTTCTGAGCGCACCGTATTTTTGCTAGATTTCAATTTACCATCCTTAAATATTACGAGTTTCAGTTTCGTCTGTATGCATGCTGATGAGGTATCAAGCTCGGCGATATTGGCTTTTCGAGTGCCTTTACAGTCTAGGTAGAAAATTCACCGCAGTTGTTTTTCCAATTCGAGCTCCCTGACATTTTTCCAGCGGTTTCCTCGCGCCATCGACGCCAGTAGATACTTGACAAAGGGCTATTTACATGGAAACTTAGTAAAATATTCGCATCAGTTGCCGATTGTCACGTTATATTGAGATATTCAAACTTTCTCTTCGCCGGGGATTGTGCATTTCATTTGCATAATGATCTCAATGCCCAAATGCCCGGCTTTGTGTTACAGCTGCAATGGCTTATCATCGCTCCTATAGAGATTATTCATTTAAAAAAGAAAATAGTTCTTTAGGGTAAAGAGTAGCTCTTTAATCTAGGTAGGTGCAACACGCCCGCCCTCGTGACGTAACTAAAGATATTTCCACACTTTCGCCCACGAATCTCGGCGGCGGCCGAGGTGAAGTTCAAGACTATTTATAAAACGAGCCGAGCCTTACTTGGCGCCTATTGATCGTACAGAGCACGCACCCCGGCGTATTACGGTAGGTTAGTGAGCCCGCGGCTAGCGACGTTCGTAGCTCCCGGAACGCGCCGGAACCAGCCGAAATTTTTGTTACCCCGGCCGTATTGATCGGTCTTGACATTGAAATCGTAATAAAAGCAAACAGCTGGGAAGTGAGGGTGCGTGCCGGGACTCTGGGCCCTTCTCACGTAAGCCAGTCTTGCCAACCGCACTCCGATGTAGATTTTCGACGTTTATTATCCGAACAAAATATGAAAATGCATGACCAAGTTCTCTGTCTAAATTTCAATTTCCATTAAAGTTATTCATCGGTTTTCAAATGTAACTGAACGTTTGTACATCTAGTAATTATGCACGGGAACGCTAAGATGGGCGCTGCGGCTTCCTAAAATCTCATTTATATTCAGTGCGGTCGAAGTTTGAATGTTATCTAAAATCCGTGTTTAGGTGTTGGTCGGGATCGCTCTAATCTCGAAACTAAACACATTGTTCAGTGAGCTTTGTTCTCTCTGCGACGGCTCTGCGAGTCTAAATGGAATCGTACGCAAAATGAATCTTCGAAGTTGGTGGTTGGGAGAGTAAAGTTTGCAAAGTTTTCAGTCGCGCAAATAAGTTATTTTTATATTGTTTGCGTCTTCTATATAAATATATATCTGTATAATTGCACAGGCATGTTTTTAAACAATTCACTGGATAAGATTGAAGTGAACCTCAGGCGATATCGATAGATATTTTGTCACGTGTCCTAGTTTTTCATTACAATGTATCTAAACTAAACATAGCTGTATCGTTAAGACTACATAAGGAACTGTCTATATACGCTTATGTTATCCTTTGGTGTTTTCTTATCATTTCACATAATATGTTCATGTACTTCCTGGGCGACAAGTTGCACCGCTTGCCTGCGTTTCCTGCAACGAGGTATCTTGCTACCTAAGCTACACTTATGCAGTCGTTGACGGCGACATTAAACTTTCTTTTCTGATAACAGGCTAATTGCAAGTTTTTTCCTAGTTTCTACACTTATCACCTTAGGCCGGTTTCATTGATAGCATTTTTGATAGAAGAAATGTTGCTTCGGTATTTAAAGGAAGGCTAGATCTTTTATTAAACAGTCAGACACTATTGTTCAACTAAATACAATGGACCGTTAGAAATTCCAGAATTCTGTAAGACACGGCCAATTTCTTTGAGAGCCTTCTAAGAGCTTTGGCAAAAGAATGAAAATCTAAAGAATCTGATCTCGCCTTTCAAAAGAGAACAAATAGATGAATTTTGAGGATTAAAAGTAAGACAGCTCGAAGATCAGGGGGTTGTGTTTGATTCCGGTCTTCCAATTTGTTTCGAGGCAGTAACAATTTCCAAATTCAATCACGCTTTTATCTGCGGACGGATGGCAAAGCCGATCTGGGTGCGGAGTTGAAGACACACCGAGACATTTTTGCTGAATACTGATCAGTTCCACTGGAATTATTCCATTACCGCAGCTGTTCCAATAGAAAATTTCATAAATAAAAAATGCGCGCGGTGTCTGCTCCGTTGCGATTCTATGGAATCACGGCAGCTCCAAGTTAAATAAGTGATCACCGGGCGACGGCGACGTGAGTTGAACCCCAATTGCTTTGGTACCTAAGTTTAGATAAGTAATAGACCTGCCTGCATTACAATTTTGTAAGCATTTTGTTTCCATTAAATCCTTGAGGGTAAAAAAAGCATGTGCACTACTGTACTGCGGTCATAAATCCTTCAGCCAAGCGTTGTGATCATGGCAGTATGACCTTTATGACAGTACCTCATTGTAGTGATAATTGCGAGGTCCATGTTGAGCAGTCAGGCTGACAATAGAATATCAGCCTGTAACTATCACGTTGCAAAGTAAAAGCCTCTTACACAGGGAAGAACCCAACGTTGAACATTACTTGCTCGCTGTGTAGGCGATTTCAGACCATTATAATAGATACAGTTTCCTCACGATGTTCTTCACCTAAAGTCAGATTTAATCAGAGTCATCATCATCATTTCAGCCGAATAAGGCCCACTGCTGGACACAAGCCTCCCCAAAGATCGCCACAACGACCGGGATTTTGCCATGTTAGCCACGCTTGGCAGGCAGGCGGGCTGGCGATCGCAGTTGAGTTTTTAATGAACTCGAATGACGATGTTGCCCACCATCCCACCATTTCCATAGTCTCCATTTACGACATCCAAGGGATGAAATGGGTTCGTCCTACTCGTAGCCGACAACACACGGCAACCGATTGAAAATCTTTGATTACAAAGAAAGTACATAGGTAATATGACATTGAAAATTTCACATTGGTACGTACCAGGTTTTAAACAAGCAACCTTGTGCTCAATAAGCATGTCCGTAAACTGCCAGGCCACCAGAACACAGATTGAAATGTTCCATGTTTTCTGTGCATAATAAAAATTGGGTGGACTACGCGCCCAGCCACGTCAACGTTAAAAAAATATAATAATAAGGATGGAAACAAAACCGGCAGACAAATTATTAATACATACTTACTAATTATCATGTATGTAATTTGGCAGTTACATATTTTAAGTGGAATAAACAGTCGATAGATTGGCTGTGACGCAGCGGGCGGGCCGCTAATCGATCGATGTCCTGTGTGCAATGCTTCTGGCTGCTGCACCCGCGGCCGATCATTTGTCTCGCTCCATTCCGCGACCATTCCTGATACACCATCCTTGTCGCTTAGTTATTCATCGTCCCTAACCACCCGGTAGTCGGTTGCCTCCCGGTGTTCTCCCGTATTTAGACACTGCACTATCTAATTTATGTTTTAAATTGTCCGCTTTTAAGTCCTTCGGGTATACGACGGTAACGATTATATCTATGGTTATCGTTATGACTTTGCGAGAGGTAATGGGGTATCTCATTATAAATTTGTCTGGGTTCTAAGTTTCCTTCGGTCCAGACGCGGCACCTGTTACGAATATGGCACAATTTAGCTCTTTAAACAGCTTAAACTTTGATCTTGTTTGTATATTGTTTTCTATTGATTATTTTGTTCCTATTACTCCAGTATTGTTTCGAAAGGTTACAGTATTGGACATCTACTTTCAATTGTTGCGGGGCCTTGGCACGAGCTCGCCGCTAGTCGGCCAGCATAGGAATAGCGCAGTGGCATTTGGTATCACAAGCGTGCGCCTGCGGTGCAGGCCGCTTACATAACGCACCTGCCATATCGGGCCGAGCACCGCACCTCACGTTCACTCGCTCATTCTATGAATTACTTATAGGTCATAGACCTCATCCATTATTTAATTCTGCCTTGCACACTATGGTATTAATGATTGATTTGTGTTTCTGCGTCTGAGTGCAATACGTTACAATTTAAATCCTTTGAACCGCTCACTTTATGCGAGACTTTGTAAGACAAAATAAATAGTGTATGAGATTATTTTATCTTCGCTGAATTTGTCGCCAGAAATCTTAGCTTTTCTCCGTAACCCTAGTTTTTTCCTGCTTTTTTGTTCGTCCGTAAATGCGCCAAATCCTCAACATCCCCAAGGAGTTGGCGGCTGCGGATAAAACGGGTATTGACTGCTTAAACACTACGAGTACTCTCGAGAAAGAGTGTGGCAACAGAATTTTAAACTGGGTTAAGTCTTAACTACTTTCAAGTCTTTTACCACGAACTTTTAACGCCATGTGGTAGGTCTCTTATTGCTAGTAGGTACCAGTGTCAGATATTCGCTGCTTAGCAGTGATGTTTCACAACTTTAGACATTACTGTGTTCCGGTTAGAAGAGTACTGAAGCTAGTGAAATTACTGGGCATAAGAGACGAAATAACTCGTGTCCCAAGGTGACGAGCGCAGTGGGATGCCACGCAGGACTTGTCCTGCTACCATTACAATTGTTGCGGGCTGGCATGACGTGCTCGTCTCGGCAATCAGTAGTATAAAAAGAAAACTGATTAATCTTTGAACATCATTGTCTTTACAGTTTAGTATACAGGATCTCCAGTAAATAGCACGACATACTGCAGGGGGTGAGAGCTTGGGTCAATACCTACCAAAAAAATACTATATGTTCTGCAAAATCTTACGGTTTTTTTTTTCACCACTGTAGATTAAAGTTAAGCGATAAGAAAATTGTACTGTGAAAATTTAAATTTAAATTGTATTTCTTGAAAACATTTTAGTTTTTAATAGAATAAAGACTTATCAATGAGTAAAGTAACTGTTCACAAATAATTTTAGGCAAAAAAAAACTAGAAAAGGAATTTTTCATTACGAGATGCTTAAAAATCTGTGTCAAGGTAGAGATTTTTCGATATTTCGGAAAATTTTGTACTACTGTAAATCCGTAAGATTTGCTGTGTGGTGCCGGCTCAGAATACCACCACCTCATCTCTCGTGGTTGTCGTAAAAGTCGACTAAGAGATTAGTCGGAGGATGGGCAGCAGCGTCCTTCGGGTACATTAACAACTCAACTGCGATCGCCAACCCGTCTGCCAAGCGTGGCGATTATGGCAAACCCCCCAATGAGCCCACAACACACCCATATCGGTCGTTGTGGTGATTTTTGGGGGAGGCCTGTGTCCAGCAGTGGACTTCATTCGGCCGAAATGATGAAGATTTTGCTGAACATATATTGTGTTTTTTTGGTAGGTACTGTCCCAAGCTCTCACCCCCTGCAGTATGTCGTGATATTTACTGGACAGCCTGTATAACTGACATTTGCAAGTAGAAGATAATTCATGTGTTCGCTTCACATAACTCAAGTTACGTGACTGGTGTTATACAAAGTATTACAATAATACATCTCGAGCTGCAGAAAAATACAAAATGAGCTATCAGGTTGCAGGGTACGACGCACAACAGTGTTAGTTGTTGGTTGGCCCCGCCTAGTCGTGGCTCGGGCTATAAATCGTGGCGGTCGGCGGTCGGTGCCTCCGGTTAATACTTAGGATTAAGAGCGTCGAGCATCGCCGTAAACTGCGATATACATCATTCTGGTACATGCTTCGCCAACACCTATATTATTTTAATAGTATAAATTAATAACAGCAAAACCCATTTTAGAGTAAATGACAGCTTTATAGTTTTATTGCTAGCGACACGCCCAGTTACAGATTTCTCGTCTATTTCCTTTTCACAAACAGTATAAACTCATTTCGAATTGGTTTTGTTATAGTCTGTAGTTGTATGCATTCCATATTTTACGATTACTCTGATCTCTTCAGAACTTTCGACCGAGTCTAATTTATCCCGGGGTATTAATTTTATGAATGAAGTGAAAACCTCTTTTTGCGACTTGCATTTAGTATTGTATTCTACTTACGTAGTAGTGTTAGAAAATTAAGTTATTTATAATGAACGCAATGAGATAAAACAATTTTAAACGGATTAGATCGCGTATATTATAAGATGTTTGTTTTTCCTGACGTTTCGAATAATGCTGCAAAGTATTCGAAACGTCAGGAAAAACAAACATCTATAATATACGCGATCTAATCCGTTTAAAATTGTTTGTTAGAGGAAACAACTTGATAGAATAATATACACGAAGAACGAGGAAATGGAAATATTTCGCTTGGCACAAATTATGAAAGAGCAATATTGTACTTCTGGGCTGGAGGCCTGGTGACCTGAAATACTGGCTTCAGCCTAGTTTAGGCACTAGTCTCCCACAATGAATTTGAATAATACTATAACTTTTTCATTATTGTGGTGAGAAAATAAATAACTTAATAGTAATGGCTTACGTTTTCGCGATGATTACACATTATAATAAAACAATTTTAAACGGATTAGATCGCGTATATTATAAGATGTTTGTTTTTCCTGACGTTTCGAATAATGCTGCAAAGTATTCGAAACGTCAGGAAAAGCCTAAACCTGCCTAAACTAGGCTGAAGCCAGTATTTCAGGTCACCAGGCCTCCAGCCCAGAAGTACAATATTGCTCTTTCATAATTTGTGCCAAGCGAAATATTTCCATTTCCTCGTTCTTCGTGTATATTATTCTATCAAGTTGTTTCCTCTTGTTAAAGTCCTCTCCATGAATACTCTTCAATACGTTGATATAGCTTTATCAGGCTCCGATACTGGTAGATGTAAAATATTAGTGAAGGTCTTTCTTTTTCGGTTGTTAGTGGTCAACCTTGTGTCAAGAGTTGTTCAAGTCGCCCAAAGGCCTCCGACTTGTTTTAACGACGCGTCTTATGACAACAACCGAGACCGACAATTTTACGTGCTTTCCGAAACACGGAGATGCTCAGTTAAAATACCACTATGCGGTCATCCATCCATGGACTAATCGCGCCGAGCGTTGTTTTACCTCATCGATCGGTTACCGATCATCATTATCATCGTATTAGCCAAAGAACGTCTTGTGCTGAATACAGGACTCGCCATAGATTTTCACAAATATGTCGCCATTTAGAAGGGAATTCGGCAGGACTTACAATGCTTGGAGCCTACCAACTTGGGTCTGTTAGCTCAGAACGGATGTTGTTCCACAGAAGGGACACTGCTTTCTTCTTCCTGGTTAAGTGTCCATTAGTCGCCTTTAGAACCTCCACGGGAAAATATGGAGTGATGCTACATTTTTAATCCGGACACTACGCCATTATACCAGTAAGGAAACCATTAACCATTTTTCCATTAAGGAAACAGTAACTTAAAATAACCGATCAGTAACTGTAATTCCGCAGGCCGTGTGGTGCCGGCTACGAATAGCACCAACCCATCTCATCTCGTGGGTGTCGTAAAAGGCGACTATGGGTTAACCGAAGGATGGGCAGCAGCGTCCTTCGAGTACATTAACTCAACTACGATCGCCAACCCGCCTGTCAAGCGTGGCAATTATGGCAATCCCCCCAAATGAGCATACAACACACCCATATCGGTAGTTACGGTGATCTTTGGGGGTTAGGTTTTTCTAAGTATAACCAATTCGTGCTTATACGACGCAAACCCAATTTAACTTTATCCTAAATCCTTTAAGAGTACAATTTGTTGCATCTATTTGCATATCAATGTAATAGTGGATACATTATTATGGGAACTGAATGCAAATACTCTCTTTAATTCGAAGGCTAACTGCTTCGGGTTAAATGTGCTTAGAATTGATGTAAATACCATCGTAAGGACTCCTTAAATGTCTGACTAATTTGACTTCACACGAGAGGTTTGGCTTTACTGTCACCAGAAGAAGTCGATTTCCTGTGCTTACAGCATCTCTACAATTTCACACAGCACTCACATGGTGTGGTGTTCGGAATAGGAATATAGCACCACTCCATCTCCTTCCGTGAATGTCGCAATGAGGGATGGATAAATGGATGGGCAGCAGCGTTGTTTCTGTGGAACAGTAGCCATACTGCGCTCAATAACCCGCCTGCCAAGAGTGGTGAGAACTGACAAACCCCCCTAAAACGACGACACATTTGTAAAAATCTATAGGGGGGCTTTGTTGAGCAGTGGTCGTCCTGCGGCTGATATGATGATGATGATGACTCACATGGCAAAAAAACACTAAGATACATACAAAAGGACATTTTCATTAACATTTCTGATTAAGATTACCATAAAAATAATTGGAAACATATTTATATGAATATCAATTGGTCTCTACATATGTAAACAGGATGTTTCTAAAATCTAAATGGATTGAGTTCTTTTTTTAATCGTTCTGTTTGTGATAGATAAATAAAACCTCGATTTTCACAACGGTGATCCTTTTTCTTTTGTAACCGTGAGAAAGTTTGTTAACCTTTTCAGTAATTTTATTGAATCTCGATAAAATTATCTTGAAATATAAATTTTTTGAAAAGTTTCAATATCTTCGCGAGTTTTACTAAAGCCCATCTTGTTACATATTTTCCATTTAGTAACAAATTAACTTTCAAATGTGCACCTACGGGTTTTTTTATTTTGATTCTTATTAAAAGTCTATTGAAGCATCCAGTTGGCAATAAGTTTAAAAAAGTAAAATCTCACGCGAATTTTATTAACGTACCTACATCACATTATTATACCCATAATAAACATGACATCCATGAATAAGACTTATTCTAGATTTGAGCCGCCTCTTGTGCTGATATACGTATATGATAGGGGCGCTAGAAACGCTTTTCGTCATTACACAAATTAGCACCATCATATCAGCCACAGCACGTCCACTGCTGAACAAAGGGGGGAAGGGGGGGCTTAGATTTCCACAACGAGCGTGGTGCGTGGTGAGTATTGGCAAATTCCCCCCAAAATTATGACATATTGTGGTAATTTATAAAGCCTCCCTGCTTTTGTTTAGTAGCGAACGTCCTTGGGTTGAAATGATGAGTCCACAGGCAAATAGTGGCAACAGATTAACAAAGCAAAAGTAAACTCATAAACTTCTTAAGAATAATACCCGTTAACGTAAATAAAACTTAGGTATTACTTCGGAACAAACATCTAAACTTAGCATACGCACTTATTCAACCTACAAGGCAACGCATACAATGATGCATCAAATAAATAAATCCTACGCATTTGCGCGTTAAAATGTAGATAAGATTGCACCGTGTATTGACAAACATCCCTATTACTATCTCGTCAAAAAGAGGAGGAACGATCTCGTGTCTGTACGAACGAAAAGAATAGCGAATATTAACTGCGGGTCAGTTATTTAGCGATAGCACTCAAAATTAATGCGCTAAAGTGAGATAACGCTATACGACGCCGATGCGCTAAGCAGAGTAAAGATTACGACACCGTCATAAGTGTAGCGTTGCCAGATGGTCGTGATTTGTCTGAATTCTGCCGACATGAAATGTGATGTGTGATGTCCCGAAAAATACAAAATCCCCCGACAAACGGCTTATCGTAAAGTTTTATGCACAATTTATAAGTCAAATGTTTAAATTTAAGTATTTTCTTACTCCTCCTTCCAAATTGGTGGACTCTGTGAAACATTAATGCGAAGTAAGTACATCTGACAATGTAAAAAATTCACTCATTGCTAAATACGATTTTCGATTGGCCTTAAAATTCATCATCATCATCATATCAGCCAATGGACGTCCACTGCTGAACCAAGGCCTCCCGCATAGATTTCCACAACGAGCGGTTACATGCCGCCCTCATCCAACGTCCAAGTGACCTTCACCAGGTCGTCTGTCCACTTCGCTGCAGGTCGTCCCACGCTGCATTTTCCGGTGTGCGGTCTCCGCTCGAGAACCTTTTTGCCCCAGCGGCATCAGCAGCAGCAGCTTTATGAGGCCTTAAAATTATTAGAACCTAATTATTAAATAATGTAAAGTCTGACATAACATTATTCAATAACTAAGTCTGATGCATGACGCAGGTAGTCGATTTAAAAACAAGTACATTTTGGTTTCCTATCTGGCAGCCCTTCATAGGTGCCGCCGCTAAATAAACTGCCTGTAGTATCCATTACTATTACCCTGGGACTAGTTTTAATACTAACGTGGGTTGAAGACAAACGGAAAGATTATACTTTTATTTAGCTCCAAATGATTTATTTTTAACGTTTCATAGATAAAAGCAATCTATGCGTGGGCAACGTCTGATATGATTGTTCGCGATAGTTCCACCTCTATTTTCTATTAATATTGTTATAAGTATTTGATAAGTACGCCGATTATACTCGAAGGAGTCTCAATCGACGTGGTATCACGAAATATTGGTGAGTGTTCCAATAAAATACTGTTACATAACAACTCTATGGTACAATGACCGATAGAGACTAGGCGTCTGTTGCCTTGTAACATCTGTTAACTAGTATACTTGCGAGTTCTGCATTATATTATTTAGCTATTAAGGTCGCCGGATGTATGTGTTAAGTAGAACACATTTGAATGGTTGGATTGAGGTGTCGGACCTTTTAATGGGTTTGTATACCTACTCATTTTAGTCTTAAACACTTCAATGAAATTTGACCGTGTATATGTTCATTTAAGTATGTTAATTAAAGATTACAGCGCAAAAGAGAAGCGTGCCTTAGAAGACAATCTGAAACAATTTGTCGTCGAGTTTGTAAATTTCTTTGTATAAATTAAACACTTAATAATGTCAGCAGTAACTGCTTTAATATCTTAATAAAGTAAGGTTCAAAGTGGTCCAATTAAAGTTGAACCGTGCACTTATTTTGTACATAAACACAACTCTAGCGTAAACAATCATCCTATTACGAAATAAAATTATCTTAAATGTTCTACAATTCATCACAAACAACTAAAAATGTTCATAATAAAAAGTCTATGCATTGAACGAGCACATCGCCAAATCCTACTATCGCACGTTTGCAATCACTATGTAGCTTCAAACGTTCTCCGTAACAATGTAGACAATTCGTAGCTGGCTGTAATACCGCGTAGCACAACATTTAGCATGTTATGTAAGGGTGACATGTTTATTGTTGGTATACGTTCGCCTTGGAGCGGTCGTTATCCTCTGCGACCGCGATACTGGGCCGCGGCTTATCGCGCGACGCAATAGGTAGGTATGTAACTACGACACGCATAGCTCAACACATAGTATAGAAATATGCGGCTAGAACAGCGGACCGCGTACGCTTATGGCGTTATAGTATGTCGCGTTTTTGTCAGTACGCTTATGTCATTTTTATCCAAACGAACTTACCTGCCACGCGATATTAGTAGTTAAATGATTATGGATAAAGAAAATTCAACCTTTATTATCAAAAAATATCAAATTAATCAGTTAGTATCTATAAAGGTGCATCTCAAAAATCAATCATAAAAAGCTACCTATTCTTGTATTAAGATAAAGCTTACCTGTTAACAGTTTTAGTTTGAAAATAACTTTGTTTTTTGTTTACTTACGATACAGTCATAGTTTCAAGTATGAACAGCTTTCTTGACAAACATCCGGACATTACCGCTTATCATCATCAGTCGTGTGTTCACAACCTTATGCCTGTTTGCTTAAATGCGTTTGTGTGCATTCAATAACTGCGATAAAAAGCCTATTTCAAACGCTTGACACATACTGTTTTATTTTTATCGGAGTCTAAAGGTACTTCTAGAATTTTCTTTATTTGAGTTGATTATAATATGTAGGTATATTTAAATAGGATGTAGGTCCTCTCTTTTCTAGAAGAATCGATTACTATGTAAATTATATTTTTCGAGTAAAAATAATTAAGTTTCGATAAAGTATTTACCATAATCATAATCCTTTTTTTAAGTCTATGCGAAGTCCTTTACGCAATACCAGTATTTTTGTCTCTCTTCACGACTTATCTTCCTCTGCAAGGAGCACATGGGTCCAACACGCAGAGGCCCTGTGGAGAATTTTAATTTAAAATGTAATGGGACGCTAACCGGACCTCTCCATGGGATGCACTATTAAGTACAGTCTCTAATTGTCCCCGGAGACAAAAGACTTGCATGAGACGGAAACCTTAACCTTGTGAGTCAAATACTTCCCAGTGTTTTTGTTAAACCTTTCGAATAAGCTTAATTGCTTATTAGGAGCGGGTTTACGTGAATAGTACAATGATTTATGAGTGGGGATCGAACTCGCAATCTTCAGATTGGAAATCCAACGCCGTACTCATTGGGCTCTTGCCGCATAAATCATTCTTTAATTAATTCTCTAATAATACTCAATATGTCCGTGTGGTGTCCGTATTAAGAATTAGCACCCCTCCATCTCCTCCCGAGGATGTCGTAAAAGACAACTAAGGGACTCTAAACTAGAGTGATGGGCAGCAGCGTCTATCTGTGGGAAAGTAGCTATACTGCGCTCACAAACCCGCCTGCCAAGCGTGGTGAGTACTGGAAAGTTCCCCACAAAATGGCGACACTATTGTGGAAATCTCTGGGGGAAGCCTTTGTTCAGCAGCGGACTGGAAACTTGGGCTGAGTAGCAATGCAGCAGCATCCTTCTAAAGCTCTTCTAATAACAACCTGGTCATCTGTTCGTTGGCCAAATGTGGTGGTAATGGCAATATTTTCACATGTCTATTGATTGGCCCATGTTAAGCAGGATTCGGTGTGGTGTCCATGTTAAGAATAAACAAACACCTGTACATCTTCTCCCGTGGATCTTGTAAAAGGGGATTAAGAGACTATAAAGCAGAGGGATGGGCAGCAGCATCCCTATTATGGTACAGCAGTCATATTACGCTCACCAACCAGCCTGCAAAGTGTGATGAATTTGCCAATGCAAATTCTCCCCAAAGTCACGATACAATTGTGAAAATGTACTGGGGCGGCCTTTGTTCAGCAGTGGACGTCCTCCAGCCAATATAAGGAAAACTGTCGAATGTCGTGGTGGCCTGGAGGTTTACGGACTCGCGCTTCTGTAGTACAAGGTTGCGGGGTCAAAACCTAGCATGTTCCAACGTGACTTTTTCAATGTCATACTCGCTAAGTTAATCTGAAACACCAGTGACTTTAGGTGAAGGAAAACATCTTTAGAATACCTGGATCTAATGAACTGAAATCACCAACATGCAGTCAGCAAGCGTGGTGATCAATGCTCGCTCGTTCTTCGATGAAAAAAGGCCTTTTGCCCAACAGTGGGACAGTTACAGGATGGTATTAACTAATGCTGAAGAGTTCTGAGCGCTGTAGTCCAGAATTTAAATACCACATTCTGGTAGTTGTTTGCGTTGTCTTTACTGGTAGTTTAGTACATACGAGGGCGGCACTGTTTCGGCACACAATTTCGGGAGTCAAGGAAGTGACACAACATTACTATTTAAAAATGTATTTATTGCTTTTCGAAGTATTCTCCGCGAAATTTGACACATTTTTCCATACGATGGAACCAATCATTGAAGCAACCATTCCATTCGGAAGTTGGGGTCTCCAAAATGGCCGTTTTGTAGGCGTCCACAGCTTCTTTAGGTGATGAAAATCTCTGTCCACGCAATTTATTCTTTATTTTAGGGAAAGTATAGAAATCATTAGGGCTTAAGTCGGGGCTGTACGGCGGATGGTCTAATAATTCTATGTTTTCTTGCTCTAAAAACTCTTTTGTTCTGTGCGCGGTGTGAGAACTGGCATTGTCGTGATGGAGGATGATGCGGCGGTTGCAGTTCTCTCTACGGAGTTCAGAAACGACCTGTGGCAAACAAATGCTAGCATACCATTCTGCATTAACCGTTCTTTGTCCCTCAAGAGGAATAGTCGTAACATGGCCGGTTTTGGAGACAAACGTGGCCACGCAATGCAGAAATCATCCGGTCAACACACTGTTTTTGTGTTAAACCACTTCGAAAGTCATAATAAATCATCGCTCTTGAATTTTCTCGAGTCAATTCCATTTTCTCAACGACTAAACAAGTTTGACAAAACCTTGTGAGAAGACCGTGAATCTTTTTTTAAATAAATAAATGGTATTCGATTTGTAAAACCAAGGAGTTTTCAATTAAAAAGATTTTAATATGACAGGAACAATGGAAATATTCCATTCCCGATACTTTTAGTGCAGCCTATGTAGACGCCTTACACAACAGTATTTTAATTAAAACTGCATTTTTTTGTTTAGCGATTATAACAATCGCATTCACAGTCGCACACACACACATACACACATACACACACTCATACACAAACAAATACATTTGTTCCAGTTAATAAATAATTAAATATTATGCATTGTTTGCACGATGAACTCGTAATAATTACGTTACGTGACTTGCTTATGCAAGTATTGTTATTAGATAATTCTTACGCTATTTGAACACTACAATTATTGGGAACGACTTCTAATGGACGTACCATTAAGCCTCATATCTTTATGTACATGTCCTATGTTACGCGAGAATAATCATATTTAAAATAGAACCGATAATTCTCTCCTTATAATCACACAGCGCAGAAACCAATTTATCATGTAGCAGTTTTATGAACATTAAAAAGGCGGTCGTTGACGGCACTACAAATGCAACTAAGCGGATAAGATTCAGTTCATGCGATGCAAATACAGGGTAGTGAGGGTAGCAGTTGTTTCTTCTTTCTTCTCTCTTTTAGTTTGCTTCGTTGAATTCACGATTAAAGTTGCCGTCGCACACGCTTTACGTTTGCGTTTCAGAACTTTATTTTACTCAAGATATCTTCTCTAAAATGTAAGGAATGCGGGAAAGTTGTTTTGCAACTTAACGAGGAGAACATTATGTGAGTATACATTAAATTAAATGATTAATAATAAATACAGATACTAAATTACTAACGGAATGTTGATACGTCGTACCTACCTAAATGTTGAAATATATCCATACGGCAAAAGGTTCACATCAGTGGTACAACGGATGAGATTCCAACTCACGACTTCGCTTACCAGTCTGAGCCTTAGAGAGCTAGAACGCTGCCAACTCTTTGTCGGCCGATAATATCTGTAGCTGAATTGAGTATTGGCCGACTCTACGACAATATATGGGAGTACGCACAACCCGACTCTATTTCCACGGAAATATAAAATCGGGCAAGTATCAACCGATCGTTTAGTCTTTTTAACCACGATTAAATATATCAGACTACATTAGTCATCACTAATGTTATCCGATATATGTAACTTAATTCTGATAACGATACAGCGATTAAGGTTAACTTCACATCTGTTTATAGCTGATCTAACTGTACTTTAAGACATACTTAAATTAATATCTCAAGGAAAGTTGTTATTGTATTTGATTACTTACTTTACATTTTTGATTATACTGTTTAACTTGAATGATAACAGTACCTAAGCATTTTTCCTGTTTAATTATCAGTGTTTATATTTACAAAAGGACCTAATATTATTAGTTAAAATGGAAACTTATCGGAATACTAATTACCAATTTAAATTTGTTTCATTTGAATAATTATATTATTTACTAATTAGTATAAAAATAACTTTTTCTTAATCAAATAGGTTCAAGAACTCGTCAATAAATCTAGATGAAACATTAAAAAAACACGGGCTCGCATCGCGTGACTTATACGCACAGGCAGGCATAGGAAAGGGTATGTTGAAATTCAAGGGATTGACGAGTTTTGGTTAATTGAAACAACTATATAATATTATTTAAGAAAAATACAGAGCAGCGGCTGGAATGGTCTTTTGAACAAGTTCTATAGCAGTTTTGAGTCGGCAAGCATGAGTCATGGTGTATATCTGTCAAATTTTAGGGTACTCAACGATCTGACGCAAAGGAATAGGTACAACTTGCAGGTCAGTTGAGTAGGCCACATTTTATAATACATACAAAGATATCGAGCGGCCAGTGTAGGTGCACGACACTAAACACTCAGATTTACGACTTTCTCACTATCATATCAGTGAAATGGTAATTTGGTTGAGTTATTTATTAATTTTCACTTTATCTATATAATTGTCACTCTTATTCTCGTTTTGTGATAACACTTACAAGGCTGTTGTTGGCAACTTTGCAAAATAGATAATGTTTGCTCCGAGGTGACACAGAATTAAGTGTAGGGTTATCAGTGCAAGCCAAATGGTTGGTTATACTCGTATCATAGCAACTGATAATATAATCGTGGTTTGTTTTTGTTCAGTAGAAATGTACCTACGAGAAATTTATCAGTTTAAAAATGTACTTCGTTCGGTGGTGGTTCTTATCCGACGTTTATACAAAGTCGAGATTGTGGTGTGTTTGTACGCATATTTGGTTGTTACCGAGTCTTTTTGATAAGAAATGAGTAAATCCTAACTACTTAAACCATAGACCAACCCGAAGACATAAAAAATTAAGCAATGACTAAGTATGTAAGTACTAAAACTTAAAAGTATCAATAACGTGTACCGTAGATTAAGTAAATATAAACAAAACAGAACCTATCTATAGTCTATACTTTTTATTTTTTGGCTTGGTAAAATGCTTATGTACTTCCTCCGCCTTGGGAAGGGCAGAGGGGCATGCCGAACTCTTACGGGCTAAAAACCCGCGGTGTCGTTCCACTTACCTCTGGCTGGGGGTGAGTCGTACGCTTTGTCAGGTCCCTGCTTGACAGGCCCCGTCTCTGTGCGACCTATCTTCAGAGGCGCGCACAGAACACACGCGCCGCGCCGTCTTGGGATTTCTGTACCCTAAACGACTCCTCCGAAAAAATAAACTTTACCACTACTCCACCTCCTCCCCTGGACGTCGTAAAAGGCGACTAAGGGACTCTAAATCAGAGAAATGGGCAGCAGCGTCTCTTCTGTGGAACAGCAGCCATTCTGCGCTCAGCAAGCGTGGTGAGTACTGGCAAATCCCTCCAAATGATGACGCAATAGCGGAAGTCTGTGGGGAGGCCTTTGTTCAGCAGCGGACTTCCTTTGGCTGATGTAATGATGATGATCTTATTCGAGAACTAAAAAGAAATATTAATTCCTTATTTTAAAGTTGCATGCTTAATTGCACAATGATTTTTCTTTTTATCGTTTAGCATATTTATTAATAAATTATTGCAACCTGTACACCTGAGAGGGCTCCCAAAATGATCTCAATGGTGTGTGTAGTCTGCCGACCCGCACTAGGCCAGCGTGGTGGACTGTGGCTTTTACCTTTCGCATTCTGAGAAAAGCCCGTGCCCAGTAGCTGGACGCGATCCTTATAACATGCTATGAAGTAAAGTTCACTATTTATTCGGTGTGGCGAACGAACTTGCTAAACGCAGCTCAGGGGCCTAAAAAGGCCGCTTTAGGTCAATCATATTACGGTTCACAATATAAATCAGAAAATGGTGACGTTAATGGTCAGTTATGATTGAGTGGACATTTTATGATTTCTAATGAGATAATTCGTATTGAGATTGCACCAAAAAAAAAACATATAGATCGGCCGTTTTAGGCCTGGACCATTTTATGATTTCTAATGTGAATCGTATTATGATTCACCTAAAGTGGCCTTTATAGGCTCCCAGAATGGTAAGCGACTAGCTGCTGCGCCAAACGTGCCTAATACCTACTACCTATATACTGCTACCCAAAGCGTATGAAATTAATAAGCCATTACAATTTCTCCTCGATAAAATTGTTAAGATATAGTAATAGATAGGGAGATACATATTATCAAAATGTTTCAGTATCAGAAGACCTTAGAAAATAACACGTAAAAGGATAGTCGGCACACGCAATTCGTAACCATTTGAACGGTGATGGATATGACACCATTTGCCGGGTCGCCCGTTAGTGTTCTGTGATAATATTGCGAACGCTTCTTCCGAAACAGAAAGCAATTTTCGATATGAATAAAATTGGCAACTATAACAACATCATTATTCGTTTGTGTGCGTGACAACCAAAACAAAAACACGCTGTTTACGTACACATGAATAAAGTTTAGGTTACGAGTTTGCGACGAGCTAGACACGCACACGACCGAGATAAGAGCCTAGCCTAGCCCTAGCATGTTGAGGTAGGCTTAAATTCTAACCATACTTGTTACTCAATAACGCCGTAATGGCTGAACAGATTTGAATAAAATTTGGTACAGATATGGAACGTGTCATGGGTTACACTATAGGGTACTTTAAAAAAAACAAATTTCTTCGCAGCTATTTACAAAGCTAGTGGTTGCCCAGAGGTTGCGAAATTTGACCTTAATTAATTAAATTTTAAGTATCTACACTCCTCCTCCACACGAACTTAACTCTACCAAATCACATACACTCCTCGGTACGTGCAGTGTGCTTAGAAGGGGTACAAAGTATTTTCTACACGTATTAATTTATGGCTAAATGTTAAGATTGTAACCATTTTTCTAAGCAACAAAACCTGTTGTTGTTGCTAATATCATATTGGAACAGCAAATAAAATAACAGTCCAGTTTGTTAACCCGTTAGCAAGGGCCTTCGTCCCGTTCAGTGGCGCTGGCGCTTGCCTATCGGAATGTAAACTCGCGTCTATTCATTACAAATTATTCATACTACAAACTACAAATAGGAATAGGTACTTATCTAGACGGATTTATGTTAGCTATAAACAACGCTTTATTACAATGTCTATGCAATATTTACGGCTTCAGTTAGATGGTTAATAATTATATGTTTTGCGTGTCAATATGTATCTGGGTCTGGTTGAACTTTCAACTGTATCCGGCCGTATATGGCACTGAACTTTTTGTTCAATGTCTCCTTGCTTGGTTTTCTGACGTATCGTGGGTCAGTTCACTTATAGTAGACACAAATCTGACACCGAGACATGGACCTTATCTCAAGACCATACAAATATTTTGTGCGATGATTAAACTCAGTTGTTGACTGCCGCACGAATGATGCCTTTGCATTTCTTTGAATGGTGCCGATATGACTGCTCATTGAGGCGATTCTCTTAACCGCTGAACTGGCTCGTTATAATACAAAACCAACCCACTTCGGCTGCGTGATCATGTAAGCTCATAGCCAGTTGCACTCACTGACCGTAAACGACCGGCGAGGCTAAGCAACGATCGGCGAGGCTAAGCAACGATCGGCGAGGCTAAGCAACGATCGGCGCGGCTAAGCAACGATCGGCGCGGCTAAGTAACGCTCGGCGCGGTCAGTCTTTGAATGGGTGACCGCATAGTGGTATTTGAACTAAGCGTCTCCGTGCTTCAGAGAATACGTAAAATCGTCTGTCCTGGTTATTGTCATTAGACGGCAGTCGTTAAACCAAGTCGGAGGCCTTTGGGCGGCTTAAACTACTCTGACACTGTTGACCACTAACCTACAGGAGTCGGCCGGTAAAAAGCGTGTTTAAAAAAGGAACATGAATATTCGAATTATAGAGATGCAGGTATTTATATGATTTTTTTTTATCATGTACACATGATCGGCTACACATCGAGCTTTACAAAACCAGTATAAGCTGATCTCGCATTGCTTTCGGCTTTCGGTATGATGAGAGATCAGCGTAAACTGGTTTTATATAGCTTGATGTGTAGCCGTGTGTACCTAGTCTAATTTCGCGCGTATTTTTTTTATCCTAAATGAGTTTCACAATTTTAAATTAAGATTATCCGTTCGTATTTGGTTACACTATTAATACGTTATAACAAAATGTCGAGCAGGCGTAAAATACACGCGAAGCATTAGTCAGTGCTTATTGGAGTAAGTGAAATGCTCATAAAACCAACGCTTCTGAAAATTACTCTATTTTCTTGGACACTTACCAAATTAAAAAATATTATTGTTGGCCAAGCTGCAGCTGTGATTATTTTATTGTTCGTAATGTATACTCGAATGAAGTATCTGTGGATACTTTCATCTCTCATAAGTCATAATTATACTATAAACACGAAATATAATTTTATTTAAAGATGTAACATAAATTATGACTTTGATACAATTTGTCGAGATTGATCAAATTTACGAATAGTTAGTTCTTTGAATTACGTCATAAGTAATGCTCTATTTTTCTTCGTTTGATTACTGTTCGGGCGACCGTCAAAACATGAGTCAGACTCTAAAACAAGTCATAAAAATACAATTTACGGGTAATACGATTGCAGTTGGTAATAATAAAGATGTTTACTAGTTGTGCTAACGATTGGTAGGTACTACATATCGCTCATATATATATATTTGCTGAGCAAGTTGTAAATAAATCCTAGAGCTTTATGATATGCCCCAGGAATCATGTAGGGAAAAACACGCGCGTCGTGGGCGAAAATCTGAACTAAACATAGTTTCCAATTTTAAAATACAGCTGTATTGTAAAAAAATAGAATTGTTTCTAAAATGGCCGTGTTTTCTACCGGCTTTTTGTGTTAAATGATCATAGAAATGTTTGCCTTGTGTAAATCATTAACGGTGACGCCAACGTTTCAGAATGATTCCATATTAAGAATAAGATCAAATTCGTCAATATATTTACTCAAATAGACCAACAGCCAGCCATTTCTACCTACACATGATAAATGTGTTGACTCAGCTGTCGGCGCAAGCGCACGTGGTCGACCACGCTGACGGAATTATCGCAACAACAGTTACACTACTTTGCTCAACGTAAATATTTTTTTATGGTGAAACGATTCCGGTTGCCGGACGGTCTTACTTAATCGACTTCTTGTAATAAATTTTGCTCCACAAATGGTTCAAAACGTTTAGTGTATATGTAGTGTGCGGCGTCTGCCTGCAGAAAAGCTGTATTTTGAGTCAACAAGATTTGATTTTCCTTCGATTCGCGAAGACCAAGACTACTTTTTTTGGAGCGGGTCTATTGGGATTTTAAAAAGCCGGTCCAGCCAGGCTAAACGTGAATAAGGATTTAGTGATGCTGATTTTATGAAAATCAAGCTCAAATATTTAAACGAAATGGACAAAGGCCGAATACGAAGCCAAATTTTCACTTTCAATATTAATATCTCCTGAGATTTCGTGATTCGATTGCTTCATTTCAGAGGTAGCTAGACTGTTTTTTGGGTTTGTTAAACATAGAAATGATCTTCATGGAGTATTCATGAACGTTGCATGTTAACGTATGTTGGAACAAACTAGCAGAGCAAACGCTCGCAAGTGATATTTGCTGAGCGAATGAGTTTGGGGCTGCTCGAAATACCTACGATGATGGATAGTGGTGGCATACATGTACGTGTTGTGAGAACATAAAGGTTGTACTCATCTATAAACGCGCACGTAATTTGTAAAGAGACGTAGAAGAGCGAGCCGATCTTCGTTCAAAATGGGTAATTTTTTGCTCACTCTTCTTACTTTTTCAGGCTACCGAACTTTCGTTTTTGTATTTCCTTATAATGTAAACAGAGCCCCATAGGGGTCAGTGGCCTTAATATGAACTCTTATTGATACTCAGGGCCAGCCGTAAGCTGCCATGTTTTCATAAAAAATACAATTTGACCAGCAATTAGAGTTCATATTGCGCCTTCCGACCAGCCGATCCTTATTAAACAATTTAATTAATTTACAATTAATAAGTGGAAGGACGTAAACAGACGTTTGCCTGGAGGGTTTCGAATTGAACATAAGAAAAAGTTTGTACGTTTGGTTATATCGAATATCATTAACTAGACCTTTTTTTATTGGTGTCCAGTGGAAATTCTTCATGAACTTCCTTCGCCTTGGGGACGGGCGAAGGGGTATGCCGGACTCCTACCGGCTAAAACCACTGGTGCGGTCATCTTCGGCACCTAAGGGAGGCTCCAGGTCCTCGTATGATCACACTAGAGCCGCCCACTGGTGCCACGCCTATAGGCACATCTCTGAGAGGGTGACTGTAAAGCGGTCATCCCCTCGGGGGGATTGTAAAGGATCCCCCAAAGCGTCCCACGGCAGCGCGTGACCACATTTGCGCTACCGATTTCTCGTGGGTCGCTCGGTGTGCTACGCACCCGCGAACCCAGAGGTCCCCCGCCTTATAGTAACGGCAGGGGGTTTCAGACGTATGGGAATTAGGCGCCAGGGCGGTTGTTACCCCGGCGCCGTCTCCTTCTTCGAGTGGGATCGGCCCTCAGCCGATCCCGCTCTGCGGTCTCATTCTGGAGCATGACGCTCTCATAGAAGAAGACCACTGAATTCCAGTTTTCGTGCTCTGCCAACATAGCTGACACTACTGCTGGCAGAGAGAGATCTTGCCCGATGCGATCGACCAGGATCCGCCGCTCGGCGGCCCACGCAGGGCACGTCTCTGTGCTGTGCGGTGTCCTGGTCGCTTTCACAATGATGGCATTGTGCCGTGGCTTCACATCCTATCCTATGCATCATTAACTAGACCTACCTATACTTTCCTATAGATGACTCGAGTTGTGACAGTGACAACGGATAACAACATAGAAAATTATTCCATAAAACTGATTTTATATTAACAAAACATATTTACGTGACGAAACCTGCATCAATTGATCTGCAATGGTCGTTTCTTCTCTGTGCCATGTACCTACTTAGTGGGGCCCGGTGCACTATCAATATTATCATACGATACGCGCTATCGCGATCCTGTATCGAGGAAATATTTGTAGTATTGACACTTTGATAGTATCGCAATAATATTGACATGAATCCGGATGTTCTTAAAAATCGAATCCTAGGGGCGTGACTTTTAATAATATTGACAGTGCGAACGCGCTGTATCGTGATACCGTCAGTCAGTACGTACCCGAACGTACAGGACGACGGATTTTGGAATAAATCCGGCGGATCTCCGTCTACTTACGACTCCTCGCAGTCCTCGCACGATGGGGAAGTGGGCTTAAAAATGTTCCCAATGCTCTTTTATTCGATAAACGCAATCACACGTATTATAGTGAAAGCTGCTTTTTTCAGTAATCCATTTAATTATGTGACAAAAATTATATACGAACTCAGTACTGGTGTCAATTCTGCCATGATGATAATATCGCGATACTAGGGTCACGATACGGTATGGATAGTCTTGAGGGTGAGATTCAGAAACGAGTCGTAAGCGTGAACTTACGCTTCCATCTGTCAAAATTAGGGGCGTAAGTAGTGCATTTTGACAGATGGAAGCGTAAGTTCACGCTTAGACTCGTTTCTGAATCTCACCCTAAGATACCTTGCTTTTCGTGACTCATTTTATCGAAGTCGCGAATTTCTATGGAACTAATCACCGCCGCGGGAACCACCGCTTTGATTCATCCGTATTCACGATTCACTTGTATTTTGTCGAAAGAGCATATGCCCAATTGTCTGCTTTGAGCATGCTTATGATTTAGGAGCATGCTTAAAACTAGCAAGCTAGCAAGTGTAAAAAATTAGGGGCGTAAGCAGTGCATTTTGACAGATGGAAGCGTAAGTTCATGCTTAGACTTTCTGAATCTCACCCTAACAAGCCCCAGGGGAGCAGTAACAGTATATTATCATATCTTAGCAGTGTCCCACGATTTCACCCGCCGTTAAATTTAAAAGAAATCGCGTCATTTATAAACAAAATAATTTGTAGGTATACCTATATTTTTTATTTTTCCTATAATAAAAGTAGCACAAGTTACTTCTCATAACATCAGCTAGTGAAAGTCCCGTCAAAATTGGTCAAGCCGTTTCGGAGATTAGAACAAAAAAACAGACAGACACAGACAAAAACATTATTTTTTTGTTATAAGTACCGTATATATACTTTTATATGCATTTAGTAAAAGGGTGTTATTTTGACATTATATACAGGCACTTCAATTTTATTTATTTGTATAAATTGCATTAACAGATTACTAACTGCACTATTGCGTGTATAATTCCTAAGAAATAAAGAAAAGTTTTTTCACAATTTAAGTTTTATTGTTTGGTATACTTATTCAATTAATATCTCGAATTTTAATTAACCATAACCATCGGATAGACAATGGTTTCTACAGGTCACAAATAACAATTGAAAGATGTTTTTAAATAAAATCGCTAACTACAAAAACACGAAGGCACATTATCCAGGCACTAATGTCGCGTTAGTAGAATGGGTAGTAACTGACATAACAATACAGCTAACGATAAAACGACGTTAGGATAAGTAGTTTTTCATGTACCATGAACAGAACGTCTCGTCTGCGGCAGAGCTCAAACATCGCAATGTTCAGATTCTTTTAGCAATATGGCGCTTTTTCAATTCGATTGCAACATTCAAACAAGTCCGTTATTTCGGACAGGGCGGCAATCAATTACGTCCACCGAATTTACGACATCTCGTTCATCGAACATCGTTTTATTGGCAGGCACCATTTTAATAAAAATGTCACCGTTCAGTCTCGGTCGGTATCCGACGGGGAACCTCATCAAAATCGCATCAAAACACCCCGAACACCCACTTGGTTCGTTCGAACATTTTTAACACCCATTTGAATCTAAATTTTACTTAACTTTGTGACGAGACGAGGTCCTTCAGACACTTCATATCCTCCGGAGACGGAGCAATAAAATAATAACGACTTTGTTGCATAGTTTACCTTCAAGACATAATATATCTTAAGATATATGTACTGCATGTACGAGTTTTCTCGTAGCGTTGAATTAAGATGCCTTTTGTCACTTCACAATTTCTCGACATTCATACGCGCGAGCATCGCCGCGTAAAGTGGTATGTCGGGACGCGCGACTAATTCACGCGAGAAAATATCTTTCAAGACATTTGAATTTTTGCGAAATATTTACATTTATAACGCATGTATAGACAACATTTCACGAATATCCGTGCGCGAGATGCTTTCAATACCGGTCTTAGCGCTCCTCTTGAGGTATTTCTCTTTGCGAAGATTAACAAATTTGTTCGCTTCATGAATTTCCTGCGGTTACCTCGAGTATCGACGTTTACAGAGTTGCAACCGTAATAAATGCTCGTGATTTACATAAACCGCTTCGTCCTTTGACAGTCGAATACTGATGAGCAGACAAGTTACGGTTGAGAATAACTGCCGTGATGGAATTAAACCATAATTTCCTTTAGAAAGTTGTAATCGACGTTGCCCTGTGCACTGGAGCTAGGCAACTATGATTCAGATAGCATTCAGTGTTATTCTCATTTATCTTACGAGATAAAACTTTCTGTAGAAACTCATTCGTTGAATACACCCATTTGATGACTTGGATGCTTATTTTCTAAACATTTAATGAGGAAAACAAATACATAGTTAGGAGAGTACGAATCCGCAGCAAATTTGTACAAAATCTAACGATTGCATTACTATACAATGCATTTTCTGATACAAAGACCAAAGTATTAACGTAAAGCTTTCAGACAATGGCAAACACGAGGCGGAACGCAACGCAGCCGTCATGATAAATATATCGAGCACCACAAATACCATTCACCATCCGCTCTCAGACTTATTGTTTCTGATGGCACTGGTGAAAAATTGGTTCTCTCGCCCTACCATCACTCCAAATACTTCAATGCTCGAATAGCTTTCGAAGATATAATCTCTAACCGTTATTACCACTACAGGATACAATCGAGCCGTTTAAAAATTCAATTAAATAATTTCACCGCTATCAAGATTCCATAGTATTGGATATCTTGTTGAGGCTAATTGGATTGCGACGAGGTTTTACATTTTTCCTCGGCCTTTCAGCGCTTTCTCCGGCTAAGCAACGTTTCGCATTGTATTTAATTTTCATCTTTACTGGCTATATTTAAGTGTTCAAAGCCGACAACAGCGAAATATAATAGGAAAAGTTTCATTTGGCTAATTAAAAATAAGCCACCCCTGAGAACAATCCAGATTTATCGTCGTTATTCAACCTTAGGTCGGCTATGTCTGCTGTTTTATAATAAAAGCTCGTTTGCGAACGTTTTACTGAGTAGGTACATAGATACCAAGAACAATGGCAAACGATGTTGACAATGTAGCGTGAATGCCTTTCCAACTGTTTATTAAGAGAAAATACAAATGGAAGGTGATGTCTGTACTTCTTTCTCTATATTTGTATTTT
The DNA here is from genome assembly GCA_947459985.1 of Diloba caeruleocephala. NCBI lineage: Eukaryota > Metazoa > Arthropoda > Insecta > Lepidoptera > Noctuidae > Diloba > Diloba caeruleocephala. Next base: position 20,680,239 of record OX381611.1, read on the forward strand.
TGAAGTCAACATGAAAAATATGTTAATATTTGACTGCAATTTATGTTTGAGAACAATTGTTTTCAATATTATCTGCTGCTGTAGTAATAAAAACATGATCGTTTATCTGATTTAGTTGTTGTTTTCCATTCTCCGTGTACAGTGAAAGCGCTATGCCGCAAGATAGTGAAGTGCCACCCCGTGCAACTCTTTAATTATTGCGTCACCTTCAATTCGGAAAGTTTTAATGTGTGTACATTCGTTCTGCGGGACGTGGAGTACTAACAACGTTTCAAGCACTCTCTATACCTCTCGTCTATTGAAAAGACCTCTTGTCGCTCTTGTTGTTTAAACATCGAAACAAACGAACAGAACTTCGATTAAATTTCTGTGACAACGAATCCCAACTTTACGCATTATTTCCACTGCTAAATTCCTTGTTTCAGTTTTTGTTTTATTTTAAAGCTACAATTACGGAAGTGGCTTCGAGGATGCGGCGGTCGGGACGTTCCGACACCATTGAGACCGCAAAGTTTACTGGCTGCCAAGTTTCTCTGCACTATGTAAATTCAGTAGAAGTAATTAGAGGAAGCTACGATCGTCTTCGCCAGTCGAATGACTCGGTTCGCTCTTGTTAACTGACTCCATACAAGTCGAAATCGCTTTCAGTTTTACTGGTATATTTGCGGTTGCGGCGACTAGTTTTGCCTACCCAGAAGATATGCAGTTATCTAAACTCTGCTGAAAGTTTTATGTGTCAGTTTACTGCCACGCCGAGTCATCGCAGACAACTATAAAAGGCGACGATTGCGAGACAAAGCGTGATCGGATTTAGTAAATAAATAGTCTGCGGAGTGCTCATCAATCTTGCAGAACTAAAGTAAATTGTGTAAGTTTGCAGCACTCACCGCGGGTTCGTCGCCCGAGACCTGCAACCTCACTAAACTGCCCTGTGCACGACACTTAACAATTTAATTGACGCTCATTAGTCCTAAGGCGACGAGTCTAGCGCCGCTTTAATTAACACAATAATTAATTTACATTTCATTAGCCACTAGCGGACTACTAGCTGCTAATATCGCGGGTTCCTCCCACCCAACAAAGTGGTTTTACGATTCGCTGTTATCAATCATAAAGCAGAGGTTCTGTCGTGAGAGCAGCTGCTCACTTGAATCAATCACGCGAGTCTCGCGCAGGCGGCATCGGCACTCGCGGCCAGTTATTTATCACGTTCAAACACCAACATGAGGCTGACGATTGCAATTTACAAATGGAGAGGAGCATTAACATTTGGTGCCGAATGTTATGATCGCCAGTTAAATAACAAAATGTTCGACACGACCGGAATAGCTGGCGCTCATGTTGGAGTTGGGAAGCAAGATATCGCGGCGGTGTTTGCTATGCCGGATGGCCCGCCCCCGCCCGCTCGTCTCTTGGCAAACTACACTGCACTATACTGCAAATCATACTGAGTTTGTTTGCGTAGGTCAACGCTCTCGCCGGGTACGTTTTATGTGTTCCTGGTGTCACGACGTCACTCTAATAATAGATAGGAATGCCTAGCATCAATATATGCACGCTGGAATGTAAGAAGAGTTCCTTACTTATGCGTCTCGCATTCTGTTTCATGTGTAGTCAGCGTGTAGACCATTAACTGCTCGATAATATTATTTTAGATCGTAAACGAGTCTGGCTGACTAACGCCTGACGAGCTTGTACCCAAACGAGGAACAATGCTTTGTTAATCAATACGTCTAGTAGTAATGGGAATGGATGTACTACGCTTTGACACCTCATAATATTATGTTTAATTAAGGCGTACCGCTGTGCCTACGCTGCAACAGTTACTCGTTAAACTTTCATTATTATTCGCTCTCACAAATTGCTCGTACGTGAACGAATTGTGCTTCACAATCGATCTCCGTGGCTCGTGAGTCTTTGTTTGACTTCGACTCCGAATTCAGCGTAATTGCCTTTCAGCCTTTCATTATTCAACTTTATGCAGTCATTTACTTGTGTTATTATGAAGGGAGAGTTGCTGCGGTAAGTATCGTGGGTGGATGCATTAATCGTAATATGTAAATGTGGGGGATATGAAATATTGAAATTGCGAGCGTGGATTTACAATAACGTCTGCGCTCTGGGCGAATGGGGTCGTAGAAGTCTATTGTTTTTAGTACAAATTAAGCTTATTAACATCATCATTATACATTATTGTGGTATATCTACACTTAACTTTTTGTACTGCAGTGGAAATGCGTCTGCATCGTCCACCGACCCTCGGAAGAAAGGTGAAGGATATATTCCGCTCTCCACGGCGTTTACCGGCTCAAAACCATCTGGGCAGTCATTTTCGACAGCGAAGGAGGCTCCGGGATCTCTAGAAGAATTGGTCTGAGACCTACACGAACCTGTGATTATTATATGTTGTTTCTGTTGTTATAGATCGAGGACGAGGGTAACCATGGCAACGACGACACGCGACTGTTCATCCTGTCGACGCTGGCTGGGCAGCACAAGCCTCGGGTTTCCTGCGCGCTTTGCGAGGACACCTTGCATGTGTTCGACCGCTATCCGCTCGTTGACGGCACCTTCTTCTTGAGCCCACGCCAACACACCAGCAGCGCTGTTGAGGTAATTAAGCTGTTTTCACTCTCCTATACTAATAGGAATCCTGTAATTTATGGGAAATCTGAAAAGTCGACGGAATCATGTCAGCCCAAATCGTCCACCGTAAAAAATATGCTTCCTTAGACAGCTACAATAATTAATATTAAAAATATCTTGAGAAAATATTGCTACAATTAAGACGATTGGCAAAACGTCTGTTACCGCACAATGATAGCCATTCTGCCTAAATTAGCGAAATCCGGTAAGCAAGGGAATGCCATAATCTTGGATGGGAATCACTCGGTAAAGCAGCTATTCTTGGTATTCATTGCCATATTCACCTACTGTGGCTGGCTGTCTCTGAACGGTCTTGCCCAGTACATTTTTGGGGCAAAGATGTTGGTCATGAAAATGCTACTTAAAGTACTTTAAATGAACTTCCAAAAGCCATTCGATTCAAATTTGAGAAAAGTTTTGTTGCAAACTTGAAAATACTAACATCGCTATGAAAGTCGTAACTTATCCAGCCATTTTAAACAAAAACACCATTAAACCAACGGTTTTAAAAGTTGAATTCAAAACAGAAAACTTAAATAAGATCCCGCGAAAAGTTTATTTAAGAGACAAACGCAGTCATACAGGAGTTGTAGAGTTGTTTGTTCTTTGGATTAGACTCGACTTGCCTTCTCGCTTTTATTTGGCGTTAGAATTAGCATGGAAGCTATACTGTTTTTCTGCACAATACACGAACTGTTTATCTTTATCATAACATCCTGTATGCACTGTAACAGAATGTGTTTAGGGCTTCTAAATAATATGATTGCATTTTCAGATAACAATCTGACATTATGTATTTATATCACTTACGTGGTCACTCAATATGGGCCTCATAAGAAGGTGCAAGGTCAGCCAGCGAGCTATGGAGGGAGCTATGCTTGGTATTTCTATACGACATCAATTCAGAAATGAGGAGATCCGTAGAAGAACTTAAGTTGCCGACATAGCTAAAAGATTAGTTAACTGAAGTGGCAATGAGCGGGGCACATTGCTCGTAGAACTGAAGGCCGTTGGCGCAAAAAGGTTCCCGAGTGGAGACCTCGCATCGGAAAACGCAGCGTGGGACGACCTCCAGCGAGGTGGTTATGGAAATCTATAGGGGGGGCCTTTGTTCAGCAGTGCACGTCCTTTGGCATATATAATGATGATGATGATCACTGTTCAGTGATAGTTATCAGTTGCCTGGACCTTCCATGTAGGCTTTACAGATTTTATGAATGGTGATGGTGACATAGCCTGTGTGTATATAATAACCTCACGTTTCAAATGACTTGGAATATTATTTTATTTATGCTGTCCGAAAATCCTTGAGGAATCTCATGCAAATAAAATTAATTTTATATTCTGAATATTTTGAAACTTTTAGGCAACATTTTTGTATACAGACTAAGAAAGAAATGTGGGTTCCTCCCGACTTTGCGTATTTCTTAAGTATGTGAGTATTTTTATTAAAATCTGTTAAACTTTGGACCTTCGGATTGAAGTTCACGTAATAACTTGGGCATTTAAGGACCTACTAATATTATGGTGGGCATACAAATATCTCTGAGTTGAATTAGAGAAACGTTCTGACGTCAGTAGGTAGTCTTATTATGCTTATAAGCGAATTTCAAATGACCGTTTTTCAGCCAGTAACTGTCCCATTGCAGGACAAAGGCCTCTTCTAATACAGAAAAGGAACGAGCATCGATCACCAAGCTTGCTTACTGCATGCTGGCCATTTACAACCATTTCATCCAGGTTTCCTCATGATGTTTTTCTTCACCGTTAAAGTCAGTGGTGTCTTAGATTTACAAAGAAAGTAGATACATTATATTGAGGAAATCATAATTGTCACAACGGTGCATGCCATGTTTTGAACTTGCAACCTTGGACGACATTTAAATACGTAACAAGTTTACGTCTGATCGATTATATATGTGGATGATATAATTTATCATGTGTGGACGATATGATACGATATGATGATCAGAATAATTTATCACAAGAGTAATAAGGTCAGGTTCTTCTGTACACTAATAGCAAAACCATGAGACCACCAATCTGTGTGATAAAGGTGATTATTGTAATGTTTCATCAGCAATTTGAACCCATTAACGCCTACTGCTCAACTTGTTCCAACACGACCACTACATGAACAATCATAGAGGTCTCAGTATGTTGTCTATAAGCACTCAAAAGAGCGCTGCGGCTCATCCGCTGGACAGACCCTTAGTCGCCTTGAAGGAAACCCGCGCATTAAGAGGGGTTGGCCTATTCATGTCAGGTACACGGCCATCATCACGAATATTCCTTTGTGAGCGTTCATTGTAGCGGTCTACTAGAGAGCACACTTTATGCTTATATAATGATGAAACGGAGACGTGGTCACTCACTATAAGCCTCGTAAGAAAGCTCAAGGTCACTCAGCGAGCTATGGAGAGAGTTATGCTTGGTATTTCTCTACAAGAGCGAATCAGGAATAAAGAGATCCGTAGAACTAAAGTTGCCGACATAGCTGAAAGGATAAGTAAGCTGATGTGGCAATGGCCAGGGCACATTTCTCGTAGAACTGATGGCCGTTGGGACAAAAGGGTTCTCGAGTGGGAGACTGCGCACCGTAAAACGCAGTGTGGGACTTGCTCCAACGAGATGGACGGACGACATGGTGAAGATCGCTGGGAGTTGTCGGATGCGGGCGGCTTGTGACCGCGCATTGTGGAGATCTATGGGGGACGCTTTTGTTCAGCAGTGGACGTCCTTTGGCTGATATGATGATGATGAATTATGAACTAACAGTTCACGTTTGACGTCTCAGATTTGGATTGGGCTTAGATCGGTTATTCATTTTTTCTTTTATAGGTACCACTGTTATAATCGGTGTTTTCGTTCACCAACAGATCGCTAATGACAATATAACAGAGGGCCGGGCGCTGTCCTAAGCCCCGAGTGTTAGCTAAGAAAGAGAATATACTATAATTTAACTTTATCCTGACCTGAATATTGAATCATCTTGTTCTGCAGGCGCATTTACGGCCATCTAGACAATGAGGCTTCTTCTACGTATGGCACTGAGACGACAGGCAATTACAATGTCGATAGATACAGATTATGGTAAACGATATAATGAGAAAAATGTAGGTTTAATATGTAAAGAAAGAACATATTACATTATTCATTTATTTGCCATGGGATAAGATGGACAACGAGATTATCCAGAGAACAACCCCAGTCACCAACATAGCTCGCAGAGTCAGCAAGCGGTGGCGGCAGTAAGCCAGCCATGTTCATGGAGTCCTTGAATGACGACCACAAATCCACAATTGCAGCGAGAGACGTCCCCCAGTTGGACTAGCAAAATGAAGCAGGTACCTGGTAAAAAGTGTAGGGGCCCAATTTAGGAGAGGCTTTTGGCAAGCAGTGGACATGCTGAGTGGAGTTGAAAACTAATAAGGCTCTCCTTTTAAATTTTGCAATGTATTGTTGTGCAGGTGAAAGTTGAAGGTCGTACGCAGTACCTGACGTGCGTCTGCATGGGCTGCCTGGAGCGATGTGACCCCGAGCGTACCATCCGTTGCCGATTCTGCGGACAGAAGTGGGACGGCTCATCGCTTGTGCTGGGCACCATGTACTCCTACGACATCTTCATGGCCACTCCGTGCTGTGCTGAGAGACTGAAGGTGAGATTAAGCGGCGTGTCATATGCATTATTCTTGTTTGAGCCTATACTGGTGCAACTAGTTCTTTAATATTTCCAACCCGGTCTAACTAGAAATCTCTACCAATACTGCGCTCGGGCAAAATCATTTTGTTCTGGCGCATCTTAGGAGAGGATTTAACCTAGTCCAGCAGTGGATGCGATAGGCCGAGTTCATTAATTGATTCATGATGATGACTAAGTACTATTAGCAGATTTGAATACAAAAATATAATTTTGATAAACTTGATACAAAATCCTTTTCATAAACTTAGCTCAATACTAAAACTTTTTTGATATGTTTTGCCTACAGTGCAACAACTGCTACAAGCCGCTCCTTCACCCGCAACAGCGGTTGAACTACTCTGACTACTCGCACCCGGTGACGTGCCCGCACTGCCGCGTGCTGGATACGCACTTCGTCAAGTCGCTGAGTTACTGCTTCTCAAAGCGAGTTTTTTCGCTGTACCAGCAGTGGCCATAACAGTCGGCGGTGCCGGGAGGCTCTCCCGGCACCCCCCCTGCTTCCGACGTGTGGGGCCTGGCGCCGTCACCTCCGCGCCGCTCGACCCCGCCCGCGCTGCGTCCCGTCGTTAACACCAGCATGGCTTCCCGCGTGCCTGACCTCCCCGCTGAAGAACCCGCTACCAAGTACCTCACGTCCGCTCTTGCGACCCTCACCGAGTCGTTGTCGCTGCATAGCCTGAGCCCCGTTACGCTGGCCATGAGCTTGGGCGAGTCGCTGGCCGAGCGCTATCTGGCCGGACTTCGCCCCAAGCCGGCAGAGCGGCCTTTAGAGCGGCCGGCTGGCGTCTGTGGCGTGCCACGCCACCCGCCGCCCGTCGAGCCCGGCCTGCAGCTTTTATCCAACGACTTCATCGACTACTTGAATATGATAGCATAATCTCGCGGTGTGCTGTACGTGACGGATATGATGCGGTGACTATTAGACTTTCTGTGTTGCGAGGTTGTTCTCTTGAACTTTTTTACTAGAAATAATTTCTGTTAAATTAAGTTGGTATTATTGAAAATAATTTTATGTGTCAGTTTAGATCGTATTATTGATTTTATTTTTATTTTATTCTGCACTTTGTTGATTAGAAGTTGATTTTTTTGAAAATAATAATTAGCGGTGTAGTGATGCCAGAAATTGCATTTTTTGTTTCGGATCTATCTTAAATTGGGGAGTATTTTCCCTTTGAAGGTGTTAAAGGCGTGAGTTTTAAATTATTGATTACCTTGTATTTCAGTGATACTGATTCCCTATTTGGTAGGGAAGTTTGAGTGGAGTGTTGTTTAGTTCAATTTAGTTTATTAGTTATGTTTTATTTTAGCAAAATTTTAAACCTAACTTAAGTGTTATACAATATTTTCGTAGGTTTATTGTGAACTTTTTTTTCCTCCCACCAAATGGCACTTTGATAGTGTAAGGGAAGTCTACTTCTACTGAAGATGCCATGTTAGGTTATCGTCTTTAGTATCAGTTTCATTTATACTTACTATATTTTCACATACATACCCAATTTAAACAATATTAATGGTAGAGGATTTTAATTGTAAGTACATAATTGCTGTGTCACCAATAATATGATTAGCATGTCTATATCTATTGTAAGATTACTTGATGTCGAGTCGTTGTTTTACTTGATTCCATATACTTATATCTCAGTGATTATCGGACTGCATGGAAAATTATAAAAAATAAAATGAAATATAACTTTTTGGAATAGTGCCATATCAGCTTAAAAAAGGCGGGAGACACATTTAAAATAAAAAATATTAAAGGAATACCGCTAATCATTGAGAGGACAGTTTTAAGTTTTTTTATATTATCGACTACGTTTCGCTATCTGAATAGTTTAGGTTAAGGGTTTTCTTATTATCATGGATGTCTATTTATTTGTAAGTGAATAGCGCTTCAAATGTTTACTAAGCGTATAAGTGACGTGCACTTTACTCACTAACTGTTTAACGTTAATGTTTTAGGTAAGGTTTTTATACATTTGATACTTATTACTCGCAAAGTGATTACAAGTGATAATTCTTAATAATAGTGCGTGTTAGTGGTTAATGAAGAAAAAGATAACAACTTAAAAGTGGTGCGGATAGCTAGGCGATAAGCGCGTATACAGGTAACGAAATATATCCTCGGGAATATCCGTTGGTTTAGGCAATAATTCTAATGAAGACTTGACACTTTTTATAGGTAAATTTTTTTGCATTCTCCTTCATGAATATTGGTACTGCCATTTACATTTTACTAATCTAATCAAGACATTACAGAGTTCTTTTTCGATTTTAAAATTCGAATGAGACTGGTACTGTGTTCGTTCTTCGTTGGGACTGACTTACTAGTGGTATCTGTTGCGTAGTTGTAGTTTGCTATCACATCACGCCATCATCCGCATCACTGCACCTCATTACGTCATTGTCATCACGGCACGGTTTGAGTGGACGGCAGACTGGCCTCTATGTCTTCGGAATAAGAGATAGATTTAAGTAATACTGACCCGGCGCTTCGCGATCATCTGCTTAAGTATTTATTGAAGGCGTTAGATTATCACTTTTAGCTTGTAATTACGATTAGTTGACATCTGCTTTTACACTTTAAAATCGCCAAATAATTGTAATCCGACGAAAAATAATAAGTACACTAATTTGAGCTTTCATGAAATATTTAACAATGTTCTTATTGTACCCGGCGCATGCGCATATCTCGTCAGACCATAGTCGCCAGTCGCCTTGTGTGGTTGTAATACCTCTAACATAATTTTAAATTAGTATCCTCCGCTTAAAAGTTACTCTAGGAATAGTATATCAAAAACAATACCTATGTCAGCATGGTGAAATGTTTGTAAAAATGCCCTTTTTCAGCTACATACAGAGGCTTTTCAAACAAATATTTAATGAAATATTATTGCATATTCTACTTTAGCAGTAAATCGATAGTACATAATTTCAATAATATCAAAGATCCCTAATTATTTTAAATCGTTCCGGCTGCGAAGCGATCACACTTCATATGTTATTCAATTTTAATTTTATCGAAGTTAGCTCGTTCGAATATAGAATTAGATATATTTAAAAGTATAAATATACATTTTAACTAAATGTATCCAATAAAGTTTTTGAAAAAAAAAAGATTACTGACGAGCTGTTGTTGGTATATTTAGAAAAATATTTAAAAAAAGAACCAGATCATCTGATGGTGGCCATGTACAAATGAAGTAAGTGAAGTGTGTTCGGGTCGCGAGCACGCATAGTAAAAGCTAAACAAAGTATAAATCATATTGTTTAATAGTCAATACAGAGCCATCTATGTAGATGTATAATCATAGTACGTGTTTACGATGAGTAATCGAATGTATCAAGTCAAGGACCCCTCTATCCTGTACAAAATCAAAACAATTTCGAAACGCTATATTCAAAACAAATTCCAATAAGTCGTTTATACTAAAGTTCTCCGATTCAACAATAAGGCTGTATGTTTCATATTTTATAGATATTACAATATTGATCTTTGACAAACATTACCTCTTTAGATACAAAAAATTAAAATATTAGTGGATTATAGTAAAACCTATATGGCTCAGATACATTGACAGTTGTTGAGAGCATATTTACAGTTATGAGTCGAAGAGTATAGCACGATGGCAAAATTGTGTACCTACTCGGAACTCGAGTTATACTATACAATCCAAAGTACAGGTATATCGTAACCTCTAAAATGAAATTAAGTTTCAGCTCATAAGTCGAAACTCCATTACGGGGAGAAGTTGGACATGGACAGTATATGCCACATTTTATTTATGTAATATCTTGATTTCAAGGCTCCTCTACAAATTGAGCTCTTTTAGAGTATGTTTATTATTTTGAAGATTTTATCAACACTTCAAAGGTTGTATAGGTAATTTAATAATAAACAGATATATCTGTACCATAGTTGGGATCTGCCCAACTCTCATACAGAAATAATACATAATCTGAATATGTTTGGTTTTCATATTTTAGACACTTAGTTACTTGTTCAGTTTTAATGATAAATGTAATTAACAGAAACGTTGCCAACTTTCTTAGTTTATTTGCAAATATTTGTTAAATTATGTAATTAATAACAATTTATTTAGACACCAACATTCAAATTTTTCATGTTGAATTTTAATGTGGTGTAATTTAGTGAAATGCTTAAAAGTACAAAGAAACGATTTGTTACTTTTGCAAATTTTATAAAGTAAATCAAATACATATTAAAAGTAACACACGTCTAATATAAACTTTAAGAAATAGTTGCTGTAAATCCTAATATAACCGCAATTATATTTTTGTTTGACAGAATTAGGTATCAGTTTTATTGGTTTTGGAAATGTACTTTGTTTTTACGTTCGTTAATATTTAGGAGCAAAAATTGTTACTTATTATAAAGGCTATATCTTATACTAATTTGATTTTCATTAATTTATGACACGTATTTTATCGAATACTATATTTAGGCTTAAGCACACATGATCCTTTAGCATCGACAATCGGCAATTTTGCGGCTGCATTGAGTTTCAGCGATTTTATCGATGCTTAATCGGTTGGTGGAGAGTTGAAGTAAGGGAAAGAGGGGGTGGGGAAGAAGCACGCGCTCACGCTGACCGTTTATTTGAACGTAGATCGTTATTGATAATGTTTTGTCCTGCTCTCCAGCAGAGTGAAACGTACAGGCAGTTGCTGCATCTTTCATCCGAAACTAACGATCGAAGAGTTATGCGCAGCACAGAATTTCCGAAAAGCAATCAAATCGCCGATGCGTATCGTGTGTGCTATGGCTCTTAGAAATCGTATATTGTACCTAGCACTCTGTAAGTAGGACTAAAACATCGGCATAATATTCGTTGATTTATAGGTAGTGTCTCGCTTTCGAATATAGGTTAATCAAATCTATTTTCCCACTATAGTTCTTATTTAGGGTCTTAGGGTTTTCTTTAAGGATAATTCGTGTGAATGTGGAAGGACAGATGTGGTCACTTAACATTAACTTTAGTCATCGCCGCGTTTTCTTCATTATAATGATTATGGATAATGTATCTCGTGCCAAGCGAGTATTGTTATGAATCGTGTACATTCTGGTCATAGGCGGTGCGCTCGCGCCACTCCTAAGTATATGAAATTAACTTCAAATCTTCCCGTGATATGTAACGTAGATTTACGCACTCAGATACGCCTATCATCGACACTACCGGCTTTGACATTTAATGTTTAACGGTAAACGAAGTCCTACACATATTATTCTGTTGTACCATCTAAATAAAAATGAAATGAAATTGTATGTTTATGGCTCTATAATGCGAATAATATGCTGTTGAAAAAATATTTGTTCCAGTATAAACCAGAAAACGGTTATGACTTTAGCAAATAACAATCCGATTATATTGTTATTTGCTAAAGTTGTGCGTTGTGCAACAGAATTTTATGCGTACACTAGTGTTGCGTTGCATCACGTAGATATTTTTATAGGATGTTCGCTTTAATATCTAACGTTACGGGGCGGACCTGTGTCCGAGACAGGTTGTCAATGTGACATTCAGCATCCGAATGATACCCAGCGTCCATAAGCTCAAAAAATCCCCAAATGCATTGGCTGATTATAGTATACGGCTGTTATTGGTTAGTGAAAAATATGCAAATCAAAAACATGTTAATTATATTTTGATACTCGATGTTTTCTACACTAATGTAGTAAGTTTGTATTAATCTTTTGTATGAACTTGTATAGGTAAGGTAAATGTTGCGCTCGTTCGCATTTAGTAGTTTAGACGGACCATAAAGTGTAATCAGTTGCAGCTAATGCGTCTGTTTTGAGACCGAAGCGTTTCTTCAGATCAAGCTAATAGCTCTCAAACTATCAAATGCGATACGATTGCGAAAGGTGATATGACATCACAGTCATTAGCTACACTCGCAGACAGAGCAAGGCTGACACCGCGGCGCACGAGTACGATGTAAGTTAATACAAGTGTTTGTACCGGCACATAACTCTTGTGAATCGGGCTCCGATGTAAACGCCGATAAATTTTTGTACGCACATTTATAAAATTGGTGATAAACTTACGAATTGGTTAATGATAATAAATTAGTAATTGCGTAGCAACTAGAGTTACGGTTTTTTACTATGTAATGCGCGGGGTGCACCAGGGTATGAGTGTCATAATTTGTACTAACTTTAAAAACTTTTGTACTTTCGTAACGGTAAAAAGTAATTTAGCGATAAATTTTTTCTACTAATATATAAATAATGCATAAATTTAACATCAAGTAATATACGTTTTTTTACTGGAAATGTAGACGTAGTATTTTTGTAAAACATTATGAGACTCGATCTCTTACGTGTATCACAGCGATAATAGGTATTGTATAAGATCGATTGTGTGTCCAATTTTAAAAAACTAATCTCGATGGGACTTGTTTGATATATTCCAGAAGATTCCTGGAAAACGTAGTTGAAGATTATTTTTTGAAATTAGACGTACAACGCTAAGATCATCGTGTAATTAGGCCTGTAAGTCTTAAACTATCTATTTTCTATTTGATCAGATGCTTTTTAAAAGTTACCTACACTAATTGGAGATACATTTTTGTTAATAGGAATAAAAAATGAAATGCATGCATTTTAATGTAACCGCAGACATGCTTCACTGATCTGGTTACAGAGAAATGCCAGTAAAATATTTCAGTCAATTTGCGCGTAACAAAGTAATTACCGTAGCGAACGATAGATCGCTTATCTAATAGCTAAAAATTTAAAAGCGCTCGTTCTCGGCCCGAATTAAATGGCAAATTAACTGAACATAATTGACTTTTGGAAGCATCATAACACTAATGAAGCATTTTTATAATTATGTGTATCTTTAATGTGTTTGTATGAATGAATAACTTTGATATTTTATTAAACTTCCGTTGTTCCTGTGTAGGAACGATCGGTAGCTACGTAATAATGATTAATATTGAGTGTGGTCTCGTGTCCTGTAAGTGTTCTTCTATTATGATCTCTTGTTTACTTACAATTTTAACTGAAATAAGGTTAGAGAGGAACAGTAACGTGGAACGATGCTGGGATGCTCAGATGGAAACGCCAATTGATTAATTTTAAGTAAAGTATAAGTGCTTGATTATAATAAGGGTCGTTTTATAATTAAACTATCAAATACGCCTATACCATTGAAAATTGATATTATTAAAATCTTTGATACGTCTCAACGTATATTTTTGTATATTCGAAGTCGATGCGTAAGGAATTGGCACAAATAAAAAATATAAGAGTACTAAGATTATTCTGATAAAAGTTAAGATGATAAAGTTCCATTTTTGTAACAATTTAAATATTGATGAAAAGCTATTAATTTTTTGTAACGATAGTGAGCGTTGTATTGTCTATATTGTAAAGTTGGTGAAGCGAGAAGTTAGTTATAGGGTTGTTTCAGAAAATTGTAACGAAACTGGAGAAGCAAAAAAAAACGTTATATTTTATACGGTCCTTAATATTTTTCCGTCGTTCGAGCGGAACATGTGTTACTTTACGAATCTAGTTTGTAAAACTAAGCTCTTTAAAAGAGTTTTACAAGAAGTAGGTTTTAGTAGGCTTAGTGTTTTTTATACCGGCTTGATGTTGTGACATTTATTAATATGATATCGATAAAGCGCAGTATATGATATCGATAAAACGCAGTACTACCGAACAAGCGGCCAACACTGATCAATAGCAGATTGTGTAGTGGGTCAGTACCCACCTGAGTGTGGAGTGCATTATGTTGCTTTTCTTTACGTGGACGACGAGCGAGCAGCATTCCTGCATTTGTGATCTTTACCAAAGTGTTGCTGTTCGCAGGCATATCATTTTAATACGACGCTATATGCATATTTCGGTACAAAATCTTAGCAAAGTTTTAATTCTATTCGATTTATAATATATTGTTAGACAATTCTGTGTTGCCAGTATTGTTGTGGACGGCTTGCGGATCGCGCGTTCTCTTTGAAAGCCGATTCTAGTCGGTTCCGTCGGCTTCAACATCTTTACTTGCCCGCGGTTCAAACTATCCTTGCACGTCGGTCCAGTACAAATCTGGCGATTGACCTGAATTATTTCAGTTATTTAGCTGAATTATATTATTGTCTAGTATTCCCGATTATGTTACGTTTTATATTGCTTATATTATATATTATGGATACAATGTTTATTAAGTATTTAATATTCATTTTGATGAGGACCTAGTCGATTCTCTATATATCACATCTCCCAAAGTACAAATTCCTTGTTGTTTAGTCCAATTTTGTTTGACTGTTATTGAATGAAAATTATTTTAGCGAGCGTTCGTTGGCTGGACGTCGACACGTAGGGTGCGGTCGGCGATTTCATTCCCTAGATGAACCCTGCCTGCATTTTGGCTAAACCGTACCAATTTTTATTGGCAACCTTACGTCTCGTCACACATATAGCCGGCGAAGGGCGTAAATATTTGTATTAACATAATACAATACAAACCTATTCGAAGTAAATCCATATTACATGAAATGTATACCGTGCCGCTTTAAGCACGTTATTGAAATCTATGTTTAGCAGCTTTTAACTTAAGTTAGAATATTTTTAATCATTTACCTTAATAATTTACCTACTTGAGTTAATGCACGATTAATAACACAATAAGTTACTTTTCATTTTCTTTATTAATAATGTAAACAAGTTTCCAAGCCATGTAAGCTCGTGTTCGATTGTCAACATATTTTTCATTACTTTACCATTGTTTTTAGTTATACCTATGTAATTGCCTACTACACATTATTAAATTGGAAAGCTAGTTTAGCTATGAAACATGTTTCAAATGACACTATACCTACAATAAATACAAAACCTTTATAAAAATAAAATCTTTAAAAATATGAGTTTGTGTTTTATTTAAACTGTCCTGGTTATGTATGTTATTAAACTTGATTAACGGCCGAAAAACTAAATGCCACTTAAGTCCTGCTTTAACTATTTGAGCCGCCTGGTTTCCTACCGAAAACGGGGTGCTCCAATAATTAAAGCGGGAATTGCACGTCAGTTCATGACTACTACGATTGAGGTAGAAGACTAATCTTAGTTGGAACAAAATGTTGCAAGGTCATAACATTTTGTCAAAGCATTTTCAGTACACTGTGTATAATTTCTTAGGTTTTTGCGATTATTACACATTGTAATAAAACCCAGATTTCTGATTTTCCTAACGATTTTCGAACACTGCAGCATTCTTGGTCGCAGGACGACTAAAGTGACCGCGTCTTTATAGATTTAAAAAATGTTATTTATTTTACCTACGGTACAATTCTATAAAAAAGTGTTTCGATGCACGCAATACTCACTCAATGTCTAGACGTTTTTCAGTGTGGTGTGAAATTTCAGACTATCATTTTATTAACAGGGTTCCAAACTGGTAGGTAGGTACCGGCCAACCCCGAGTCGAGAGGGTAATGGTGCATTACACCGGGTGCTGCCCAATCTCGGGGGACCGAGCGATGAAGTTCGCCGTCTACGGGGAGGTCGTGCGGTTCGTGGCTGTCTACGAGGATACCGAACAGTATCCTACGACGAGGCGGCAACTCTCCTGGCGCGCTATCCGCCTTTCGACATCCAGGCGAAGACGGATGCGTGATCAAGATCAGACACGCTCCCTCCGCCAGAGTGGCGAAAACGTGCCTCCTGAGGCGTTCGACAGGCTGAGGCGGCTGGCTCGACAGCGCGCACTCAAAAGCGGTGACATCCGCCAAGGTTCACTGCAGTTCACAATTAAGCGCATCGTTTACGCCATCCTGACGCAGGTGTTCACTGGTCGGATACGCGTTGGTGACGCGCGAATCTGGGTGAGTCAGTACATGAAGTACCTGGGGCTCACCTGGAAAGTCGGGGGGGCTTCGTAGCGCAGTGTATCGTCCCCCGAGTCGAGAGGGAAGTGGGTGCACTACACCGGGTGCTGCCCAATCTCGGGGGACCATGTGAGGAAGTTCGCTGTCTTTACGGGGGGTCGTGCGATCCGTAATCCTCTACGGGGCGCTTGTATGGTCAGCTGTCTGCTACTGAACAGTGTCCTACGAGGCGGCAACTCTCCTGGCATGTTTTCCTCCTTTCGACACCTTGGCGGAGATGGATGCGTGGGTTTACGATCAGGCACACTCCAACTCCTGCCATGTGGTGCCGGCTCAGAATGCCACCACCCCATCTCCTCCCATGGGTGTCGTAAAAGTCGACTAAGGGATTAGCCGGAGGATGGGCAGCGGCGTCCTTCGAGTACATTAACAACTCAACTGCGATCGCCAACCCGCTTGCCAAGCGTGGCGATTATGGCAAAACCCCCCAATGAGCCCGCAACACATCCATATCGGTGGCTGTGGTGATCTTTGGGGAGGCCTGTGTCCAGCAGTGGACTTCATTCGGCCGAAATGATGACACTCCTTCCGCCAGAGCGACGAAGGCGCGCCTTAAGGGGCGTTCGACAGGCGGAGCCTGGAGCCACCCTTCGGTGCTGATGATGACCGATCCCGTGGTTTTAGCCGGTAGGTACCCCTTCGCCCGTCCCAGAGCGAAGAAAGTTCATGTAGAATTTCCACTGGAGACCAATAAAAAAGGCCAAAAATCTTCTGTATTACGGATTTTAAAATTTTAATGGCTTTCCGAATCATTCTCGGTACATATCGGTTCTCTTTCGGTCTAACAAAACGTAAAAAATGGTTTGACTGGAGGCTTTGTGGAGCGTCTGTTCTTGACATCAGCTATGTGTTCTTTAATCCTGATGGATATACTACGTTTTGTTTGCCCTATGTATGACAAGTGAAACCCAGTCATGCTCACTCAAGTGTCCTGCTTATGGTGGCGTTGCGTGTCGGGTCGCTAAGTTTCCCTACAATATGGTTGAGCTGAGCGACGCTGATGCATGCGTCATGCTCGTGAACGAGTGCCGTCTGTTGGGATTGGTCATCTTAATGCTGTCATGACAATAGAATCTAAAATTCGGGTGAATATTAAAATCAAGCTTGTTTAGTGTAGACTTTTTAAGAAGTTTAGACTCTTTCTTCCTGCATTGTCCTCACATTACCATAATTTCGAGAACATTGTACCAATATGATTTAAAAAGAGTAACCATGGAGTTTCTTGCCCGTTCTTCTCCATAGGAAATCTACACCTTGGAACGAGGCAACTAAATTCTTGACTATTCATAAGTGCCTATAAATGGTTTTACATGAATAAAAAATATTTTTATCTTTATCTTTAACCCACAATCACAGTCAATCTTGTAGACCTTGTATCGTAAAAGGCGTCTAAAATACTCTTCACCAGAGGCTTGGGCAACTTCCCTTCTGTGGAACAGTAGCCATACTGCGCTCACCAACCCACCTGTCAAGCGTGGTGAGTATTGTCAAATACCTCCCAAAATGACGACACATTTATGAACATCTATGGGGAGGTCTTTGATGTTATCTGCCGATTGAAAAATTGGCCCTTAATACAGTATATATATAATTTGAGTTCATTGAAAACGGCCCTTATATAGAATTTATCCTTTTTTGCTACGGTGTGGTAATAAATTTTCTATCAATCGATTTTTATTTAAAAAGAAATTGATAGCCAGTGGAAATTCTTCATGGACTTGGCATGCCGGAATCCTACCGGTTAAAACCACTGGATCGGTCACCTTCAGCAACGTAGGGCTCCAGCTTCTCGTTAGGTCACACTAAAGCTGCCCATTGGTGCCACGCCTTTAGGCACATCTCGGAGGAGATGACTGTAAAGCGATTACCCCTCTAGCGGAGGGAAGGCGGCTGTAAAAAGGCCGCCCTTTTCGCGGAGGGTTGTAAAGGATCCCCTCAAACCTCGCTGTGCGCTGTGCTGCGCACACGGCAGCACGTGACCACCTGCTCGCAGCCGTCTGCTCGGGGGTCACTCGGTATGAGCACGCAGACTCCTCAATTATAGACATTTTACATGTTGTTTTTCAGTGTGGTATGAAGTTGAGGACTTTATTATACAGGCTTCCAATTTAGTGATACCAGGCAACCAACTGCTCTGTTATAATTATGGAGGCTTTTTAATTTCAATAGCTACACGAAACATTATTGGTACATATCGCTTCTCTTTCGCAGACCTGAGGTCGATCAAAACGTAGCAAATGGTTTTGTTTGTTTAAAGCGTGCTGCGCATACGGCGGCACGTGACCACGTGCACACCGCCGTCTTCCCGGGGTGACCCTCGGTATGAACACTGCACTCCCAATCTGCTCGTTTGCTACCCCAACAGCCCCGCCATGTAATGTAGACAGGGGCTCAGGCGTGTTGAACCTGGGTGCCGTGGCGCGGTTGTTACCCCGCACCCTGTCCTCCTTCTCTGAGCAGGATCGGTCCACTCCCGATCCCGGTCTGTGGTCTTCTTCTGGAGCATGCACTCTAGCAGAAAGAGACCACTACACTCCAATTTTAATTTTACTTTGCCGACACTGCCGATCGTACAGGATCGGCCGCTCGGCAGCCCATGCAGAGCACTACTCGAGCGCGTTTTTAAACGTTGCCCCATACTGGGACTTCTCCTGTGTCGTGGGTACAGTTAACAGACATAAATCTCATCATGCATAAACACCCAGACCTGAAACAACTATCTGTCTGTAGATCATACAAAATAAATATTTGTTCCGTGCGAGGATCGAATCCGCGCCCCGTTGCGCAGAAAGCTGATTGCTTCGCCACTACGCCAACCATGCCGTTAATATTTTTCCTAGATACTTCATCTCATCGCTTATGCAAATAACTTCCGAGATACCTCCGATCAGATCAGAGCCAGCCTCAGCACGCGATTAAGCTCTTATCTACCAAAATCCTTCCTTACATTCTACACTTAGATGCAAATTAAATCACCCTAACTCCGTTTGCAACGCATGTTCTCAAGAAATTCGGCATCGTTATCTTAAAATTAGTAACTGTTGGATTAGGAGCGGAACACTGGAACTCGACGCGATACTACTTAATCCTTTACGAGGGTGTGTGAAATATTGCTATGGTGTTTTCGAGCCATAATTTACTTTGGTGAAAGGTTGATATTTATTGACCGAGAGGACATTAACTGTAGTTAATACTCGTTAAGATTACTTAAGTCATCCCGCTTCAAATTATGTAGGTACAGTTAAGTAAATAAGTAATTATTTCAAGGTTTTAAGTGTTTTATGAAAAACTCAATGTTACTCAGCGAGCTATGGAGAGAGCAATGCTTGGTATTTCTCTGCGAGATCGAATCAAATGAGGACATCCGTAGAAGAACTAAAATTGTCGACATAGCTGAAAGGATTAGTAAACTGAAGTTGTGATGGACGGGGCACATTGCTCGTAGAACTGATGGCCGTTGGGGCAAAAAGGTTCTCGAATGCAGACCGCGCACCGGAAAAATCAGCGTGGGACGACCTCCAATGAGGTGGACAGACGACCTGGTGAAGGTCGCTGGGAGTCGTTGGATGAGAGCGGCATGTAACCGCTCGTTGTGGAAATCTAGCCTTTGCTCAGCAGTGGACGTCCTCTGGCTGATATGATGTATGATGAAGTGTTTTATGAATGAAATTTTACTGATTAATATTATTATAATAAAACCTACCTACTTCAAGCCACATAAAAAGATAAGCCAACTTCTCAAACCCGTGAAGTGTCACATTCCTCTGCAAGATGCAGGGGTCTACAATATTGACTGTGATTGTGGGTTGTCATACATAGGGCAAACAAAGCGTAGTATAGCCACCAGAATTAAAGAACACATAGCTGACGTCAAGCATAGACGCATCACAAAGTCCGCAGTGTGTGAACATGCCTTAGGCAAACCCAACCATTTTCTTCGATTTGATCATCCTCAAGTCCTCGCGAAAGAGAACCGTTATGTACCAAGAATGTTTCGAGAGGCTATTGAAATTAAAAAACATCCTAATTTTAATAGAGAAGATGGTTGGCAATTACCACCTGTATAACCGGATTCCAAATCCGGTTATTAAATTAATAAAATCCCAAACAACTCCACACCACACTAAAAAACATCAAGACACTGTGAGTGATTACTGCGTACATCGAAACAATTTTTGATTATGTTTGTACGGTAGATAAAATAACTTTTTAAATCTGTAACGACGCTTGTCACCTTAGTCATCCTGCGACCACGAACCCTGCAAAGTGTTCGGAACGTCAGGAAAAACAAAAATCAATAATACACGCGATTAAATCCGTTTAAAATTGTTTTATTATAATTTGTAATAATCGCGAAAACCTAAGACTAAGATTAATATTATTAATTTAATAATTTTCATAGTAGTAAATATATTTTTTTAAGTAATTCAGAAGCATAATCGTTAAACACAACACAACACACACATGGAATTAAGAATGATTTACGTAGAATACACGATTAAATTATCACAAACATCAACCAGTATGAGGAACAAGATAACAATTACCACAAATTGAATAACCTGTCATCAGGTAAGTAAGTAAGTACAGTAAGTAAGAATCACATTAGAAACTAGCAATCCAATATAGAGTAGAAATAACAACAATAGATGGAAAAATAATAGTCTCACAGTCCTTGAGTTTTAACCGGTTGTGGAATTTCCACTGGGCCCCATAAAAAAAAGAAAATGAAAAGAGTCTGGCATGCCAAGTTCATGATGAATTGCCACTGGCTATCAATAAAAAAAATACACAAATGAAATAAAAATCGATTTATTGAAATTTATTACCTCATCATTTCGGCCGAATGAAGTCCACTGCTGGACGCAGGGCTACCCCAAAGATCACCACAATGATTGAGTTGTTAATGTACTCGAAGGATGCTGCTGCCCATACTCCGACTAATCCCTTAGTCGATTCTTACGTCACCCACGGGAGGAGTTGGGGTGGTGGTATTCTGAGCCGGCACCACATGCAATATAACAAGTGGGAATAAAAAGTGTCACTAGGTCTATCATAGAACTGTTAGAATAGAACTATTGGAAACTAGCGTCCCCTTCC
The DNA here is from genome assembly GCA_947459985.1 of Diloba caeruleocephala. Lineage (NCBI taxonomy): Eukaryota > Metazoa > Arthropoda > Insecta > Lepidoptera > Noctuidae > Diloba > Diloba caeruleocephala. The sequence continues at coordinate 20,701,600 of OX381611.1, forward strand.
GTGGAACAGTAGCCACACTGCGTTTACCAACACGCCTGCCAAGCGTGGTGAGTACTAGCAAGTTCCCTGCAAAATGACGACTCATTTTTTTTTATATACACGTTGCCCCACACTAGGATTTCTCCTGTGTCGTGGATGCGTTTACATACATGTATTCCATATACAATATACCCGGACCCGGAACAACTACCTGCAGATCATCCAAATATTTGTTCCGTGCGGGAATCGAACACACGACCCGGAGCGCAGCAGCCGACTGTATCAGCCACTGCACCAACCGTGCCGTCAATTAGGAAATCTATGGAGGTAGCCTTTGTTTAGCAATGGACGTTCTGGCTGGTATGATCATCTTAAGCAATTGTGCGGCTAGGTCGCACCTTAACCGACTGTGCCAATGCTACTACTACTAATATAACTTTTTTTATTGGTCGCCAAAATGCAGATCATGTTTGGTATGAAAACCATATTTTTGTACATTCATCAACATTGTACTTAGCAGGGGAAAATAAATATGATCCCGTTCTGTGATTTGAATTCTCTGATTTACTAGTTCTGTTAATCAGTTGGTATGTTTTTGATGTGCAACTAAATATTTCCCTTATTTTATTAGATGTAAACCCTACCTAATACGCAATGTACCTATATGTATCTTAAAGCGGGTCTTACGAGACCCAATAGGCTATCTAGCTGACCCAAAGTGGTCGAACGTGATAAATTGTATCCTAGTTAATCTGTTTATGGCTACTTGCTATTAACAAGAGCGCTTAGTGTCCGACTAAAGAGAGCTCTTTACTTTATCTATAAATTATAGCGTTTACTTATCTTCGATTATAATTATCAAATGGAGCTATGCCGTTGCGATTCTCATTTGAGAATCAATAGGATGTATCGGTCGTCTGGGTAATATAGATACATAACTTATGTGAGAGGATATGTTTTGAGGATTCTGTACGCAGCAACGTAAATATGTCAGTGCGTAATTGTAGCTTGTTCCGAGCGGATCTTGCAACCCGATCTCATATGTTTAGGTTCGTTAGGAATGAGGACAAAAATTGCTCGAAATTATCCCTATTTCCCACCGATTCAGTGCGTCATTTCTAATTAATCTTGTGAAACGACAGCAAAAAAATGAAAATGAAAACAAGAAGTAGTTCAGATAAGAAACGAGTTTCGCGTTGTTGCTTATTAGATAGTATAGTGAAGAGTCGTTCTTAATGAAGATTTCTTTACCTAAGTGCCGAAGATGACCACTGCGGTAGTTTTAGCCGTTAGCAAAACTAGGAAAAACTAAGGTAAACGAAGAAAAATGTAGGGATACGAAGGAAAATGTAGAGAAACCAAGGAAATGTAATGAAACGAAGGGAAACGAATGGAAATGAAGAGATACTAAGGAAAGTGTAGTGAAACGAAGCGAAACAAAAGGAAATGAAAAGGAAGAAAAATATAACATTTTCATTCAATATGTCTTATAGCTACTTCCCCATCCCAAGTAGAGTATTTTTTTTTATTTGCTAAAAACATGGTTTATAAGATGTAACAGTCAATGTCAATATAGGAGATTGTTCTACATGTTTCACCAATAACTGGCATACAAATATTAATTAAAACTAGCATTATTATAAAAAACATCATTATATCAATTAATAATACCTTTATATCAATAGTATTGGATTTCAACAATTATGTCATCAGTGATATATAATATAATAAAATTAGAAATCATTCTTAAGACTAAAAACCTCATTTAAATTATAAAAACATTTTTCTATAAGCCATTTATGTAACCTTATCCTAAATAATCTCGTCTGCAGTTCTCTTATACATTTAGGAATTTTATTGAAGACCCGTATGGCCATTACGCTACAATTTTTTTGATACGTCGTGCTTTTACAGTTTAGCATTCTGAGTCTGGTTGGGTCCCTACTGGCAAACAATTTCCTTTTCTCTAAAGTTTCAGGTTAGACAACAGTTCTGGGTGCTCCTTAACAAGTAAACTAATTTGCATTAAATACAGGTTAGTAACTGTTTGTAGCCCAAGTCTTTTAAAAAGTGGACGACACGATTCTAATGGTCCAACACCACATATTGCTCGTATACATTTCTTTTGAATAAGAAACACTTTATTTATGTTTGTTGAGTTGCCCCAGAGCAAAAGACCATATCTGAGAACTGATGCGACATATCCATGATAGGCTGTCATAGTAGCTGTTTCGCTTGCAATTCGTCTTAATTTCTTTAAAGCAAACACGAATCCATTCAGTTTGCTACAAACAAGATCTATGTGACTCTTCCAATTGCAATGCTGGTCAATTATTAAACCTAAGAATCTATAGTCTTCCGTTAGCTCAATGGGCTGCCCATCGCATTTAACGCTGTATAGTATTTTTTTTGATTTATAAAACCTAAAAGTCATATATCTAGTTTTTGATATATTGGCACATAAGTTATTATCATGGAGCCAATTTAAGATTGAATTTGCGACTGTATTTAATAATTCTTCATGAATACTAGCTGTTGGTATATCTTTGTGGGTTACTATAACCGAAACATCATCAGCAAACATAATACACTGATGTTTCACAGCGGAGGGCAAATCGTTAATATACAGTAAAAACAAGAGTGGGCCCAAGATACTACCTTGAGGCACACCAGACCAATTAATGTTATAGGTGGATTGATAAGTTCTTAAAAACCTATATTGATCTAAGGATTTGACTTCGACGCATTGAGTCCGATTTGTAAGATAACTTTTTATCCATTCCAGAATCGGCCCTCGGATGCCGAGGTTTTCACATTTACTAATGAGGAGTTTATGATTCACGAAGTCAAAAGCTTTAGACATGTCAAAGAAAATTACCGATACTGGAATTCGTCTGTCAATATCTTTCAAAATATTACTAACTAGATTATACGCAGCTAAAGTCGTCGATTTGTTCCTCTGAAACCCATATTGTTCTGCACTTATTACATTAAATTTATTTAAATAATCATTTAACCGTTTATGCATAACCTTCTCAAAAACCTTTGAGAGTATGGATATAAGCGTAATAGGACGATAATTGCCTATGAACCGTTTATCATTTTTCTTATGCAAGGGGTGAACAATGGATCGTTTGAGCAGATCTGGGAACACTCCCTGTTCAAAAGACAAATTAATAAGTTGTTGTAAAACGGGAGATATTATTGCTGCGCACATTTTAAGGATACGTGTGCATAGTCCATCAAAGCCCACTGATGCAGTATTATTTAAAGACATTATAGTTTTAAATACTTCTTTTTTTTTTTTTTTTTTTTTTATTCTTTATTTAAGGAGCTTGGTCAACAAGACGAAGTCGCTCCGTAAGGCTATCTTATAATATAAATACCTTTAAAATCTATACCTATTAGCTATAATAATGTAAATTACCGTCTACGCATACCGATCCATACAAGTCTATACAGTGCTCTTGCACTTTCTGAAAGAGGATATGCCAAAATGCTGTTACAACTTCCAACCTGTTTAACATCAATACCCTGATTTAAGAGTAGCTCAGCTCTGAGATCTTCGTTCCGCACACACTCCACCATAATATGGAGAGCGTCCTCTACTTTACCACATTCGGTGCAATTGGGGGAGGGACCTTTTTTCATAAGAAATGCAAACCTGTTAAGGGGAATATGTCCCGAACGAAGTCTGAGAGCTGTAACAATTTCCGATCTTGCCCAACAACATGAATCAAACCAAGGTGATTTCCATGGTTGTCCCTGTATAGTTTTATACCACACCCCCTTCTCCAGGGATCTCTGATCAAAGTGCTCCTTCCAGTTTATAAAACAGTGTTCCTTTACGTGTCGCATGCAATCTGAATGAAACGGGGATATGTTTAATGGTACACCGTCACTTGAAGCTAGTCTAGCCAAATGATCTACCCTTTCGTTACCTGCTAAACCAATATGGGATGGGATCCACTGAAGGATGATATTTTTCGAGTGGGCCCTCAATCTGTATAGGGTGTCTATTATATGGTAAGCAATCGGTGTGCCTCTGAAACCAGAGGTGCATCGAGCTAAATGTTGGAGTGAACTTTTAGAGTCAGTCAAAACTACAAAATTATTAAAATTGATTGATTCTAAATATGACAATGCTTCATAAATTGCTAGAAGTTCTAAATACATAATCGATATATTATTATAAATCTTAAATTTCATAAATATGTCAGATTGAGGGTCATAAAATGCCAGTCCCATGGAATTATTGTTTACTTTAGATCCATCAGTATAAATTTGAAAATATCCTGTATATTGACTTTCAAGGTAGTTAATGCAATTATTTCGTAAGTTGATAACGTTAAAAAATCTCTTAGGAGTAGTTAAAATATCTATTTGTGGTTTAACGATATCTGTGATGTTGTAGTAGCTCATCCAATATTTTAATGTATACATTTCTGTTTGTTCATTATGATGAATTACCATGTCTTGGAACTCGTTGTGAATAGTTACAAGTGTAGGAATCTTTTTACGTCTCCAATATCTTTGATCCACTAGAGAATTTAATTCGTTTAACACTGAAACAGTAGGGTTATTAGTTAAAGACTTGGATTTAAGCCAAAATTTACCCGCTAAATGCATTCTGCGTATACGTAATGGTTGTAGACAGAGGTCGCTCTCCATAACATGGATAGGGGTGCTTTTAACGTATCCTCCTATAATGCGCATAGCTTGGTTTTGTAACTTATCTAACTTAAACAAGTTTGATTTACAACAGTTATCAAACAAAAAGCTACCATAGTCTAAACGACTTCTTATAATTGCAATATATAACCGACGAAGATGTTTAGGGTGGACCCCCCATCCTGGACCAACTAAAACCTTAAAAATATTTAAAAATTTAAGCGTTTTTTCAGAAATCTCTTTGATATGCTTTCCCCACCTCAAAGACCGGTCAAGCCAAAGTCCTAAATATTTTACATTGATTACCTCTTGTAGCGGTACGTCATTAATCGTAATATTAAATTGGGATCTGTTTGGACTTTTCTTAAAAACACAAATCTTACTTTTAGAGGGCGAGACGTTTAAACCTATATCTTCTAATAATTTAACCATTATGTTAATGGAGGATTGAAGCAAATTGCTAGCGTACTCAATATTTTTATCTACAACATATATAACAAAATCATCGGCATACTGAGAGACATATGAATTATCAATTGAAAAACATATTTCATATGTCACTACATTAAATAACAAAGGAGATAAAGGGTCACCTTGAGCCAAGCCACGAACCGTACATCTAGTAACGTCCAAGTTATCTAATTTGATTTTGAGAAATCTCAAGCTAAGAAAATTCCACAAATAAATACATATTTTGGATCCAACACCTAATTTATCTAAAATTAATAAAAGTTTTTTTATATCAACATTATTGTAGGCATTGTCTATGTCAAGGAAGCACGCAACAGTATTAAGATTCTTCGAGAAACCCGACTGAATTCTGGAAACCAGACGTGACAAACTATCTACACAAGATTTAGATTTTCTAAAACCGACAGTTTCCTCTGAAAAAATATAACTACTCTCAAAAAACCACTCCAGCCTTTTGTTTATAATTGAATGCAGAATTTTACAGACGCAAGAGATAAGAGAAATTGGCCGAAGAGAAGAAATTAAAGAAGGGTCACGTCCTTGCTTTGGAATCGGCACCACACTTATTTCTCTCCACTGTGATGGAATAAAGCCCGAGGATAAAAAGCAATTATAAAAATAAAGGAGAACATTTTTTCCTGCTGGTGGAAGGTGTTTGATCATTGAAAATGAAATGTCATCATGACCTGGAGCCGTGTCTTTCGACTTAATACACACCTCGAGTTCATGCATAAGAATAGGTAATTCTAATTTTTGGTTGTTGGAGGTAAAAACTGGTTGTGCAGGAAGTACAAATGCAGGACATATGGAATTTAGTAAACATTGGGCTTGACTTTCATCTACATGGGTTTTCTGGGATCTATAACCTTTTAGCCATCGCATTTTCTTCCACATATCTGCAGGAGAAGAGACTTCGTTCATCGAATCACAGAATTGATGCCAGTTTTTATTTGCAGCTTCCCTTATAAGTCTCTGAGATTCCCTATTGCACTCGTTCAAAATATCTAAGTTTGTAGGGATAGGATTATTCCTGAATTTAGCTAATGCCAGTCTTCTTCTAGCGACAGTTCGAGACAGCTGAGGGTTCCAGTATGGTTTTGGTTTAAATTTACAAGTAGGATCCAAACAAAATTTTATTTTGGGGATGTACTTGTCGGCGGCTTTATTTAAATAATCAATAAACTCGTTGTAGGATATTTGAGGATCATCGTAATAATGGAAGTTTAAAAACATATCTTCTAAATATTTACTATAATCTTTCCAGTTTGCTAATTTAAAGTTCTTTTTTTTATAAAATGTAGTAGAAAATGTCATAGCCACGGAAATCCTTATTACTAAGTGATCACTCCCTAACGACTCATTTGTGACCTGCCAATTTAAAATGTGTGCAATATCGGAAGTGGCCATAGAAATATCAGGGCTGCTTTGTTGCAAACTATTCATTACCCACTTAATACGAGTGTACCTACCGTCATTAAGCGTAGACATATTATTTTCACATAAAGAATCGTAAATTTGAGACCCTCTTGCGTCTGTTTTATGTGACCAGTTGGAATGATGAGCATTAAAATCTCCAAGGATCAAACATTTCTTCGAAAACTGTGAAAAAATTGTATCCCAATCCCGAAAACTAGTGTGAACCCATTGCGGGCAGTAAATAGCGACGACATTATGTATATGATTACAATTAAAAATGTTTATACACAAGGCTTGAATATTAGAGTTGTTATTTGTGATCTGACCTAATTGTGCCCTAATCGATATGTGTGTTAATATAGCAATCCCACCGTAATTATCATCCCGATCTTCTCTGAACACATTATAATTGCTAATCCTTAAATCTCTTTCCGGGTCCAACCAGGTTTCACTTACTACGGCTATATGTATTTTTTCTTGGTATAACAAACATTCAAATGCCTGTTTTTTCGGTCGCAAGCTTTGCGCATTCCATTGCAATATATTTATTTTAACGTTTCTATCTCTGATAGTACTGTAACTATTCATTATTAGCATCGGAAATAAAACTGAACACCTTTTTAAATACAGATAAGTCCGCAAAACTACTTACTATATAAGATATAAACCACTGGGTAAACATTCTAAATGATTTTTCAATTTTAAAGCTCCATGAATCTTTGCTAGAAAACATAACTCGACTCAACTTATTCAGAAAAACGTAGAACGGGATATTCTTAGATCCTAAGTTAATACGAGGCGCGTCATACAAATCGGAGTTGTCCGAGTGAGTATCATCATTATTATTGTTTGACCTCGCCTCAGCGCGTTGCGTCCTAGACTGTGCGCGATCTGTCTTCGTAGTCGTAGCTGCGCCCGCACCGTCGTCCCCCGGTGCAGCACACGACTCCGCCCGCGCCGCCCCACTCTCCGAGTTGTCCGTCATAGTTGGATGTACGTCTGACTGCGATGATTCATTCGTTGTGGACTGATTCGTTGCCCGATGTTTCTTCCGTTTTTTTACCTTATTTTTATTTGTTTTAGGTATTTTGTTCGATGCTGTAATATACGAATATCTTGTAGGAAGTATTGGTGAGCTACTGACATGGGGTTGAGAGCTATTTATTTGTCGGTTGATCATGGTAGTTTGTTCATTACGACTTAGAGTAAAAGGCGGGGCGTACATTGTTAGTGCACGTCGATATGAGCAATTATATTGAGACATAAGTTCTCGAATTTTTCTTTCCTTTAAGTATATCGGGCAAGTTCTTATTAAAGCCATATGTTTTCCATGACAATTAGTACACTTATACGAAGTGGCCTCACAATTTGCGTGATATCCACCACATTTAGGACAAACAACCTTATTAGAAGGACATAATTTTACTGTATGTCCAAAGCGCCAGCATCTCGAACATTGTGTAACGGGAAATACATAACGTTCCACTTTGACTCGTAGGTTATGCATATATACATATACAGGAAGAAAGCCCCCTTTAAAAGAAAGTCGCACTGATTCACTTTCTTGCCATCCCGACTCATAATCTCTGCGGTTTAATCTCTTGACTGAAAGTACTTCAGTCCCGTTACATGTTATACTTTCTAGTAACTCCGAATCGGTCAATCCAATGTCAATATCTTTTATAATTCCATAGGACACATGAACTTCCCAAGGTGTTAATATTCTCCAACCCAAATTCAGAAAATTCTGACAATTTAGTAACTTTTCGGAACTTGTATCATCAGCAAAGCTGACTATGACTTTAAACGGATTCGTATATTTCACGCAATTAATTCCTGAGATCCCTTGAGCTTTAAACATTTTCGCCAAAGCGAACTGCTTCGGTAATTTATCATTACTAGATATACAAATATCAATTTTGTTAATCCTTTGTTTTTTCTGAGTTCCCACTACTGTCCATGCCCTCGTATCTGCGTTCATTTCTTGTTCTTCTTCACAATTAATTTCTTCATTCATGTCTATCTCTGTATTAAGTTGTTGACTTTCAATATTTTTTGTTACGTCCTCTTCGCTTCGAGTTCTACCGTCCATATCGCTAAGTATTTGTTGGGACGCATCACTCTGCATTGAGTCTTCGCTCATATCGCCACAAGGTACATTATCCCTATCTATACTTTGGCTAGCAATCGGCAAACGCACACGCGCGGGTCACTACTGTTAGTAACTCGTGTTGATATACTTATGCGGATGTAGTTTACAAACCGATAATAAGCATACGATTAACACGTCTAAAGCACACGGCTAGCGATTAGACACTGTGTAAATACTTCTTCAGAGCTGCAAGGTGGAAGAAACATGCTCTGGCTAAGTATAGGTATGTCATTTTTATTATTATTTGTCTTTTTATAAGCGTCCCTGGTGATTTGATGAAACGAATCACTAAATGCTTCTACGATTTCTTCGGGGTTTTTTAACTTATTACCGTTTTGATCGATCTCGTTTATAGTACTGTAAGTTCTGGCAGAGTCTGATTTGTTTTTAATTATTTGCCACGTGGCCTTACACTTATTTTTTGCGTTATGAACATGTTTGTAATTATAAATTTTCCGTGAATTACGTACGCATTTTTTAAGTATAGCGCTGTATTTTTTTTTAGTTTACCCTGTAATTTATCATCGTTTCTTTGTTTATAACAATTGTATCGTAGTTTGCGTTTTTGTTGGCAAGATATTCTTAATCCTTTAGTTATCCATCCAGGAGCCGAATTGTTAGCCTGAATTTGTTTTCGTTCTAGTGGGAAACAAAGATTATAAAATAATGTAAATTCACTATGGAAATTATTGAATGCTATATTCGCGTCACCTTCACCTATAATATCTTGCCATCCAATATCAGAAATGTATTCTTTAAATTTGGAAATATTATCCATGCTATAATTTCTAGAAGTAACAAACCAATTCTGTTGCCTCACATGCTTATCCGAAACCGGTATTTCTATAGTTTGACCTGTATTATGATCTGAAAGATAAAGATCGTGTACTTGTGCTTTGGCATCATGAATATTACTTATAATATGATCTATACAAGAACTTTGCCGTGTTGGCTGCGTTATATGAAATATAAGATTGTAATTAGTAGCAAGGTCATATAATTGTTCTGTTATTTTATTATTTTTTAAAATGTCAATGTTTAAGTCTCCCGTCAAAATAATTTTCTTGTTATGTTTTTTCGATATGCTATGTAGTAGTATGTCAAGTTTGTCAAAAAACATTTTAATGTCACTGTTTGGGGTTCGGTATAGACATATGATAATAAACTGATATGAGGGTAGATAGATACCACAACATTCAAAGCATCTCTCTGACATTAGAGTTTCACAAATGGGTAGATATCTAGATTCAATATTTTTTCTTAGAAGAATGCATACACCTCCTCGCTTTTCTTTAAGACGAGAAAATGACGCAACCAATTTAAAATCTTTAACCACAATATTGATCTCATTACCTGTTTTTATGAACGTTTCCGATAGGCACAAAGTATCAACATACTTGTTTTTAGACCTGAAACGATCTACGCATAACTCTAGATTTTCAATTTTATTTAAAAGTCCTGCTATGTTTTGATGAAGTATCGTAAAAGTTCTATTTTTTATTGCTTTCGGTCCGAAAAAACGTTTTTTTTTCGTGGAGTGATGTACGTGAGGATGTTGGTTGATTAGCCACATTTTGCCGAAGAGAAACCGGGAAGTAATCAAATAGGTTCTTTTGTCTAAGATGTTTCACTGCCCTACCGTTATCAGTAACGATTGACGCGTTAGTGTGGCTCTTAATATAACTAAGAATAGTTGTTTGGACCAAAGATTTCATTTTGGTCTCATTCTTTATGACTGTGGAATTATGTTGGCATACTCTATTAATATAATTAACCCTATAATACCTATTATCCATGATCTGGCTTATCTTCTTACACATATCATAATAATAATGGTTATAAGAAGTATAAAAAGTGTTCAATGGTATGAAATCACATTTAGGGTTAAGTCTACAAATGTTAGCAATGACGTTGTTAAGTTTTGGTACATTAAGATAATTGTTATTATAAATACCTAGGACAATAACATTACAATTTTCCAAATGTTTTAGTGCCGCTGATAGTTCGTGTTGTACCTTTATTGGGTGTGCGTCATTTTCACCAGCACATAATACTAATTGATCATATTTTGAGTTGAAGTCACGTGTAAAACAGTCTTTGAGAGCCTGATCCGCATTTGCGGAAGGCTTTGTAATTCCTGTAATAACGTAGTTTTCATATCTTGTATCTTTTCTATATTGTATTAACTTAGATGCTATACCTGAGCATTGCTGTGTTCCAATGATATATAGATTTGGTTTTGTTAAGTTGTCTTCAGTGTTTGTCTTGTTTTCCTGGGGCTGGAAGTTTATCTCAGGATTATTCATAGGCAAAAAAGAATGGGCTATGCCAAACGTGCGTAAATATGCTTCGGTTATATTGCCATAATTATCACGCTTAGTAGGGAGTAATTATCACAGATGAGGATGCTGCTGCCCATTCTCTTGACATTTACCCTAAGGCTCCTTTTTCGACTCCCATAGAGAGGAGTGGTACAGTCTTTGCCAGGATCTACACTTTAAATTAAATTGGGGAACACGCAGCGTGGGACGGCCTCCAACGAGATGGACACACGAGGTAGGAGTCGTAGTCGATTTCAGCAGTGAATGCCTTTAGGCTGATATGATTATGCTGAAATTCACGAAAGAATTTTCTATTCGAAAATCAAATCCCTGATATCTTGAAAATAATTACTAAAATAACTTGATCCTGATGCAGGAAAAGATTTCGTACCACATTTGAGTATTCTACTTTATCAAAATGCTAGACTTTAAATTATATTATCTTATAAACAGTTGCAAAAATAAATTGTCTTTATTCACAAAATACTTTTGATATTTCATAACATTGATCCCCCATTTTCCCCGTAAGAAGTAAAATTACGGTACGTGTGTCACCGCCCAACGGTCAGTCATTACTTTTATGTTAGGATAAGTTTACCATGAGTTTACAGAAATTTGATAGCCATAAAGTGCTGGGCAATAAACCGGCAAGACCTCAAGGTGTTTGCAGGCTTACATGGTACATAAAAGTTTTATTGCATTATGCGTGTTGCTGCCATGTATGTACCTAATACATTTTTATGATCACTAATCTAGTTAGGTTATATTTCCTACATGTTTTATACTTCGATTCCAGAATTGTATCGTATTGCTTTCTATTTATGATTTAGATTATATCTGTCTATATTATGCTGATTTTAAGCATAAATATGTATCTGCCTACTTTTAAAAGTTGTTAGACTTGTCGCGTTTCGCAAAAAATGCGTAAATTTGATTTTTTAACAAATATGACTACAGGCATTCCTTTGTACTTTACGCCTAAAATATACACTAGGGCCTCGGTAGAGGATATCTGTTTGAAGTCCATATGCGTTTGTTTGCATCTAAATACTCCATATTGTCTGGACTACCTGTTTGTTTTCACAGGTTGCATGTCTGTCAGCATTTTATAGAATACATTTTGTAGAGTGTTCGCTCGGACTACATGAATTAATTCCTCCATAAACCTTCCGCCATTGGAACTCGAGGTGTAGTGACAGTTTTTATCGTTATTTCGTGGATTTTTACTACCCGTTCGTACTTATTGCTTTGCGACCTTATTATGCGAACTGCAAAAGATTGAATTCACGCCCGGCGCCTGAATTTCTAGATTTATTTAAACTTTTATGTACATTGAGGATACACAAGGCGGACTTAATTGCCATGAAGCATTCTCTGCCAGTCAACCTTTGGGTTAAAAAAGCACTTCGATAGAAGTACAAAAACAACGCTATAGATAATGTTAAAAAAGACTGAATTATAAATAGGAATACGTACATATATTAATATAAAAATAGATACTATATTATATTACATAATTATAAATAGTTAAATACATAAAAGTATCTTATGTAAATATTAACTCTAATGTAATATAACACAAGGATTGTAACAATGTCAAGAAGTATTGACGCACTTTACGTTTGAACGTGAATTTACTCAGAACTTTCTTTATATCAAGAGGAAGCTCATTCCAGAGTTTAATTGTTGAAACAGCGAAGGAATTGGACATAAACTCTGTATGGTGGGATAGAATGTTAAGATTAAAATTTTTAGAAGCACAAACGACTACGATGGGCACGATCCACTCTAAAGTTGAAAGAAAATTTTAAGATAATTAGGAGCACATTTATAAGTTGGAGGAGTAAACGTGCTTTTATTAAAAATATATCTATATTTCATCTAAATACAGGGTGACAACAATTTAAACTAGATTAATGAAAGTAATAATTTGGCACCTCAATAAGGCACTGACTACATGTTAAGATGTATCCAGTGACCAAGCATCGGACCGTCCCATTTGTCACACACTGTGTTATACCTGGGCAAGCGCGCTTCATCATCGACTTCATCATCGCCCTCTATCAGGCGAGATAGAGGTAATTCTGAAAACCATCAACTGTAGAAAAAAACAATGTAAATGTACATATCATTTTGAAACAACCTTACGAATAACTCTATCACATATCGCATAAACATTTTATATAGATGTCCATCTCCCCGCACCGCCCGCTGTTTACTAACTTGATTGGATTCGTGCCGTTTTTATTTACTTAAAGTATAGTTATTTTACGTAAGTGAAATACTTACTACAGAACTGTTGGTGCGACTGCTATTAACAATCTATCGTATGAAATTGAGAGCATTAGAGCAATCGTGCGTGAATTAAATTGTAAGATGCTTTTAAAGCTCCCTTAGGTTTCAAGTACGCCTTTAAAAGTATTTGATGCGAAATCTCTTTGCTTTTTCAGTACCGAGCGACCAGACATGTGGAGATTAAGTGAGTGTAGCTCACAAAATAAAAAAATGGCATCATCATCATCATTTCAGCCGAAAAACGTCCACTACTGGACAGAAGCCTCCCTAAAGATTGCCACAACGACCGGTTTGGTTTTGTGTCGTGGGCTCATTGGGGGTTTCCATAATCCCCACGCTTAGCAGACAGGTTGGTGATTGCAGTGGAGTCATAATTGTACTCGAAGGACGCTGCTGCCCATCCTCCGGCTAATCCCATATTCGTCTTTTACGACACCCTCGGGATGAGATGGGGTGGTGGTATTCTTACCCAAAATTAAAAGACAAAAAAAAACACTTGGTTTTTCGTGTGGTACCACTCCATCTCATCCCGTGGATGTCGTTAAATGTGACTAACGGGCTTTTAACCAGAAGGATCGGTAGCAGCATCCGTTCTGTAGAACAGTAAACATACTCCCCCTCCCGTACGATCCTACAAAAGCAAACAGCAGAAGAAACTTTTTGGTCGCTCCAACTGTCACATTTAGATCTGCTTTTGCTAAAAGACAGTACGCAAGACAATCTTCCCACATATACAATTTGCTAAACAAAGAGTTACGCATATATTCCCTAAAGCTCCGTGACTGTAAAAAAATGGTAACTGAATGGCTTAAGACTAAAAGCTACCATGATATAGAATCTTTGGTATCAACCGTTCAATGATACTGAATATAATCCGGTTGTTGTGATTTATTGTTAGTGGAAGATGTTTGAAACTTTTTCCGATCGCGTCAATGTCGTAGGGTTAACAAGAACTAAAACTATACTGACTCTAATTTTGCTATTAGACTATTAGGCTTGGTTAGCCTTATAATTTTATTATTAACCTAACATTCTAAAATAAATCATAAGCAACGCTGCACTCCCACCCACCCTCACTCACACTCTCAAACCCTCAAACTTGCACATTTACACACAAATACGCGCCTATTCGCCGCTTTATAATTTTGTTTGTTAACTTTTTATTGTTTTTGTACACTTTTTCTCCAACTAATACCCTTCTTCGAAGTCCAAACTAACCTTAGTCTTTAAAATCCCACAGTCAATTGCATACTGTAGACAACTTTAAGTGGAAGAGCGGAATCCCCTAACACAAGCAATTACTTGCTTAAAAGGAGACTCCAAATCATGTAATGTAAAAACTCATGTAAATGAAATATTTTTTTTTATTTTTATTTATTATTTATTACAGTGCACACCAAACTACTTGCAATCTTGGTGAGTACGGGCAAATTCCTCCCAAATTGACGACACAATATTGTGGAAATCTATGGGAGAGGCCTTTGTCTAGCAGTGACGTCTTTTGGCCGTTTTCCTGGGCCCTTCTTGTTACCTACACCACTTTCAAACATTATTATATTGTGTTGTTATTGTCAACTTACAGATTCTTAAATATTTGAACTCTAAATACCTCCATTACTTTGAAATCACTGTAAAACTCGGCACGGTTGACGCAGTGATTAAGCGATTAGCTTTCTGTGCTACGTGTCCCGGGTTCGATCCCCGCACCAAACAAGTATTTGTATGATCTACAGATAGGTGAGATTTATACCTGCGTGGGTCATCCACGATAGAGTAGAACACATCATAGTGTGAGGTATCGTTTAAAAATACTTTTAGTCTCCAGTCAGCAGTAACTGTGAAGTAAGAAGCATCCATTAAATTTAGCCTTAGATCATGCAATTACATACCTTATATCTCTCTATCTTGCGTTACCTGTCTCTTTCACACTCAGCAGAGCGCGCCAATTTCTCCGAACTGCAGCGCACCTGTCAGTGTCAACTCATAGTCTTCGATCAATCACCAGCAAGCACCTTACTGTAATGCTGTGTGTTTTTTCACACACATAATAACTGTTTTGTTCTAATGCAAAACAGTCTTATTATATGTGTTTTCAAAACACACAGCATTTGTTGAAGACCTGTTTGTTATCTGCTGGTGAAAGAAACTGTACCCTTGTACTATGAACGCTATGTGAAATATATAAATCCCATTAGTAATTTTACAAAATCATTTATATGATAACAATTCAGGACTCTGGAACAAATTAATAATATAATAATAATAAATAAAACTTATGAAGGCCTCTTATGACGGCCTCTTAGGAATCTACATGTTAAAATAAAAAACATGGAACAACAATTCTTTATGAACTTACACATACTTCAGTACTTCCTATAAGTAAATCATGAGACCAAAAAACAACTCAAATCAGCATATTTAATTACTGTCATCTTTTCAAATGAAGTTTTAATAAAATTATAAAACTAAAGATTTAAAATAAAAATATTTGACAGATGATCCTTCTCAGTAATAGTTTTCTCTATTGTACGACAATAGAGCCTCCTGAAGGTGTAACAGCTCATACAATTTGCTGTTTTCTAAATTTTGTCTATAGGTCTGTACTCTAGAAAGCTTCTTGAGGCAACTGCTGTAACTGTGACGTATAATGTATATATATATATATATATCGTATGCTTTTGTAGCTTATCATCATATCAGCTATAGAACGTCCACTGCTGAGCAAAGGCCTCCATCCATAGATTTCCACAGTGGTGCCGTCGTTTATTGGGGAAATTTGCCAATACCCACTACGCTTGGCAGGCGGGTTGGTGGGCGTAGCCTGACTACTGTTCCACAGAAGGGACGCTGCTGCCCATCTGGTTAAGAGTCCCTTAGTCGCCTTTTACGACATCCACGGAGGGCGATGGAGTGGTGCAATATTCTTAGCCCGGACACCACATGAAACATACGTAATTCTCTATTATTACAATATGGTGTAGTACTGCTGAACAAAGGCCTCCCCCATAGATTTCCACAATTGTGTCGTTATTTTGGCGGGTACTCACCATACTTGGCAGGCGGGTTAGTGAGCGCAGTATGGCTTCTGTACCACAAAAGGGACGCTGCTGCCCAATACCCTAGTTTAGAGGCTCTTCATCATTTCGGCCGAATGAAGTCCACTGCTGGACACAGGCCTCCCCCAAAGATCACCACAACCACCGATATGGATGTATTGTGATCACATTGGGGGGTTTTGCCATAATCGCCACGCTTGGCAGGCGGGTTGGCGATCGCAGTTGAGTTGTTAATGTACTCGAAGGACGCTGCTGCCCATCCTCCAGCTAATCCCTTAGTCGACTTTTACGACACCCATGGGAGGAAATGGGGTGGTGGCATTCTGAGCCGGCACCACACGGCTTAGTGGCTCTTAGTCGCCTTTTACTAGGAGGGATCAAAAAGTAGTTCGAATGAGATAGAATATAATGACTATTGATAAGTTAATAATTTATTTTTCTACATAGTTTTCGAGTCTCTCTACACACCGAGCCCAGCGCTTTTCCAAGACTTCAATTCCTTTCACAAAAAAAAATTGTCTTGGTCCTGCAAAAAGCTCTCCACGGCATCCATCACCTCGTTATCGTCTTCGTACCTGTTTTCCCTTAAGTATTTATTCAATTTGGGGAACAGATAAAAATCGCTAGCCGCCAGATCTGGCGGATTGCACCCAAAAATATCAAATCATGGGTTAGAAGCCATGTCTCTTGTAAACTAATAATATCGTAAGTATTGCAGAACTGTTTTACACATTGAATTGAGTGCTTAACACTTTTGAAATTTTCAATTAGACGGCGCGTTTGGCGCTTTTGGCAATTGGCTTTCTGCGCAATGGGTCGTGGGTTCGATCCCGGACGGAACAAATATTTGTAAGACCTACAGATAGTTGTTTCGGGTCTGTGTGTATGTGCAAGTTAAATGCATATCTGTATACGGTATTCACGACACAGGAGAAATCATAGTGAGGATAAATAAAAAAAAAACACAAGTAAAGGCACAAATAGACGCGTTATACACGAACATTATTGTACTACAAAACAGCGCGCCGGTCGCCATTTGACCGCATAATGAAAAATAAAATAAAATATTATTACCGATTTCAAAAAGGAGGAGGTTCTCAATTCGATGCGTTTTTTTTATGTATGAACACCGATTACTCCGATATTTGTGGACCGATTTGAGCAATTCTTTTTCTAACTGGTGCAGAAAGATTTCGAGTTGGTCGCATATAAATTTCATTACATTTGATTGAGTAGTTTTTTAACCTATACTATAGAATAAACAGGTTAATTTCACTGCGCCTACCTAGATGATGTCTTAATAGTTTCGACTCCTCTCAGATCGGAGAACCGATTTGAGTCATTCTTATTTTTAGTGTTAAATACTGATACCATATTTGAAAAAGTTCTGACATATATTTACACTAAAAAGAAGCAAATAAAACTTTTTAACAACGAAAAACACCGACTTCAAAACCCCTACACGATATAAAAATATTTTGAATGTTGGTTTTGAAGTCGGTTTTTTTTTTTTTTTGTTAAAAACAGTTTGACCTGACACATTTCACCTGAATATAACTCCGTCTGGCCAAAACTCACAATTATTCAAATACAAAACCAATTTAGTTTTTGTTACAATAACTTTGTATGAACCATATGGTCTTTCCGTTCTTGAATGGATTCTTTCCAGGATAACTTTCTCTTGGATTCTCTCATGTATCTTATAACGAATATCCTTATCACATTATGCCTCATAGTGAATAGAATAGTGGGATTTTAATGTCAGCAGATTTTAAAATGCAAGTTGTTCCCTTCTGTGCATTACCTATTTTTCCTTAAAAACGAATTCTCTTCATATACACCGCTTTACTACAAGAATAGGGGATTCTTAAATTCATCAATATCCTTGTGAAATTGTAATTCTTTGTTTACTAATTTAGAGCGCGTGGGTCTGGGAGGTATAGATGCTTTTGTTGCCTAAGATGCGTTTGAACGCAATGGCGACGCATTCATATGCTGTGGAGCGAGCGGGACAGGCTTATTAGCTGGCACAGGAGGCAGATATAGCTTACATTCACAGTTGTCCATCTCGCTCACACCATCCGATGCAGCTACCGGTGAAATATGTCGACGCCTGCCTTTTGAATTTGAAATCTCAAAGTGAAACGATTGTGACTTTTAGTTTACATTGTAAACAACTTTTTGCCGTATAAATTCCGTTCTCAACTGTTCTCACTTAATTTTGAGAAGATCTTCATCACATTTATTATTCAATTGCAATTTTACCGATCTAAATTGCATAACATTGCATGCATAACTGCATAATGCAAATATCAGTCAAAAATTTTGAAACATCGATGTGATCGAAATTTATTTCGGGGACTTTTGCAAGATCATGTGCACACACTTAGGGAAGATTACTGGATTACGTTCCTTCAGTGCCTTCATCATATCTTGTAAGTCTTGTTCAGCCTTATTTTCACCATTTCTAGTAAATTCTAGAGCGGGGCAACGTTTTTTTAAATAATCAAATAAAAGCAAACATTACACTGCATTCTTATTACCTACTCTTATTGCAAACATCATTTTACTGTGTTGCTATCGACAATTGTCAATCTACCGATTCTTAGAGATTTGAACTATAACGACCTCCATTACTTTCGAATCACTGTGTAACTTTAGTTTCCTGCCAGTGTACAAGTTTAACGTGTGTAATTCTGTATTATTACAATTGTATGCAAAGTAGAGCTGACATGTAATATTTTACAGAACTTTGTGGCAACAAACCTGCACTAAATAACACAGTAAGTTAACGACTAGTTTCAGTTTTACGATTTGTCTGCATAAGACTAACGCGTCAGGTACACGACTTGCGAACTGCTTAGTGCTGTAGTCGTAAAAACGTTTAATTTGAAAGAAAACTGCTTTGAAATAACTTATTTACGGGTAGTTCGAGTGAGTCATTTTATATTTTTGCTTGCAACAACAAATTTCCAAAATCATTCCAGATCTTCTTCTTTTCCTGTGGTCTGTGCCCAACTTTGTGTCAGAGTTGTTCAAGCCTCCCGAAGGCCTCTGACTTAGCGTAACGCGTCGTTACCAATTGTCGTCTAATAACAACAACCGGGACCGAATATTTTGCGTTCCCCCGAAGCACGGAAGCGCTCAGTTCAAATACCACTACGCGGTCACCCATCCATAGACTGACCGCGCCAAACGTTGCTTGAACTCGCCGATCGTTTACTGATCAGTGAGTGCAACTGGCTATGAGCATTATTCCAGATTGTTTACATAGGGTATGTTTTCAAATAATTGTTATTATTTTTCGATAGAGTAATTACATAGGTAATATAATAAACTTTTGCACACAGTATTGAAATTACTGAGCTGTGTGGTGCCGGCTACGGATAGTACCAACCCATCTCATCCCTTGGGGGTCGTAAAAGGTGACTATGGGATTAGCCGGAGGATGGTGACTGAGGACATTTCTCTACATGACAGCCTCAGAGAAGAAATGTCGATAAACCCAGGGTGTATATCCTTTAACTTACCTCACAGTATTGTTGAATACATTGTTTTTAATAAGTCCGAACACTGTTGCTAAAGTCTAGCTACTAACTGCGCTTGAGCAAAGTTCTAAATAAATCACGGCAGCCCTGAGTTAGCCAGTCCAGACTAATGGTTTAACTTCTAGGGTTAGGAATATGAAATTTGAAATAATAAGCTAGTATTACATCTACCTACACGAATCTGCAATATGTTAGCTATTCTAATGATAGTACCATAGTAGGTCAAAATTTTGATTTTTTGCTTCAATCTACTAATTTTGTCTGTGAGGTGCCGGCTAAGACTAGCACCAACCCATCTCATCCTGTGGGTGCCGTAAACGGTGACTTAGGAATTAGTCCTAGTCGGAGGATGGACAGCAGCGTCCTTCAAGTACATTTAAAACTTAACTGCGATCGCCAATCCGCCTGCTAAACATGGCAATTATGGCAAAACCGTCCAATGAGCACACAACACAATCCCAAACCGGTAGTCGTGTCGATCTTTGGGAGAGGCCTATGTCCAGCAAATTTTTCGGCTGAAATGATGAAGATTATCAAAAATATAATACAACTAGTTTTACGCTCCCACGCGTTGCTGTGGCTAAATGCACGTAATTAAAACATGATTTTGATTCCGAATAAATAAAAAATATGGTTCTCCTGGTTTAATAAAAATATGCGCGTATATGAATAAAACGATCTGTAAAGAACTTTAGGACATTTGCGATTTTGAACAAACGATTTTTTTAAATGTCTATAGATTATAAGTCTCCTAACTTAATAAAAGCATGCGCGTATTTGAATACAACGATGTGTAAAAAATTTAAAATGATCGGTGTAGAACTTTAGGAGATATGCGATTTTGTACAAACGAACATTACATTTTGCTATATATAGATATATTATGAGTCTCCTGATTTAATAAAAACATGTGCGTATGTGAGTATTACGATGTGTAAAAATTTCAAAACAATCCGTAAAGATCTTTAGGAGATTTGCGATTTTGAACAAACGAATATTAAATTTTATATATATAGATTAGATATACAGACAGATATCTCGTCAAAGGCTCACCAGCAAGACGGTACGGCACGGTAGGATTCTTTTTAACGAAATAATTTAAATAGAATAGAATATTCTTTATTGTACACCATTTTAAGAACAACTACTAGTAATCATTCTATGAACAGTAACTGTTTAATGGGCAGTCTTATTGCTATTAGCGATTTCTTACAGACAATCTTTGGATGATCAAGAAAAAGATGGAAAAAGACCGAGGTAGTCCGTGGTATACTTATTATATTAACATAATCAAATTGCGTATCTAGACAATCAAATATAATACGAATAGGTATATATTCTATAAATTAATTAAATAATTTGCAAACAACCTAATAAATACTTATTTCAGTATCTACTCTTAGCCTTAAAATTCTTGTTGGATATTAAAATATTTCAAAAAAACGGATTCTTTCTCCCTAACAGCAAAGTAATAAGACACCGTCACAGTACATATAATTCTACGGCGAAACAAAGTAACAACGTCACCCACTATCCCATTAAACGACTTTTATGCTATCCCATCAAAAAATTTATTCAGCCTACATTATCTGTAACCGCCACCTCGTGTTTATGGTGCGTAACAAGCAATAAAAATTGGGGCTCCATCGTTTTGCAATCTCCCTGACGGCCTCCTGTCTCTTGATGAACTCCCTAAGACTTTATATTTGTCTATAAAAAATGTTATGTCTCACACACGTCTTCAAACACTTTGTTCTATCTGAAAGCGAATGTCGTGCTATTAAATATAGAAGCGTAGCGTGTGACTATGTGACGCATGTCTTTGATAGAAACCTTTCAACAGCTGACTACCATCATCACATCAGGCAGGTAGCCGCTTCAAGTTAAAATTCCACTATCACCGCCTTGACGGCTGGCGGTTTAGTATTACAATGTACTCGTTACTTTTTGCCACGTACCTGTGGAACCAGCGTTAACAGTTTCCCCTAACACATACGTTGAACCCTCTCTAAAAGATCTCGTGCTCATGGGCGGTGCTGATTACTTACCTTCAGGAGAACGGATAGTCTCCACTGTGGTATAAACTGCAGAAGACTGCCCACTACTCAATACTACTATAACAATACTGCTACTCAATTACAGCATTATAACGCTTTTAGACATTTAAAACCCGTGGTAAGTACGTAATTCTAACTTATTTTCTTTATTATTTAAACAACACCCCACGCCAGGCACCAAGCATACCACATTTCTCCTGTGTCGTGGGTACAATTACAGACGTAAATCTCACATGCACAAACACCCAGACCCGAAATCACTAATTGTAGATTATAAATTTAAAATAAAAATAATTGTATTAAAAAGAAATAGATTTGTTCCGTGCGAGGATTGGATCCGCGTGACGTACGTAGCACAGAAAACTAATTGTTTAGCCATTCCGCCGAGCGTGCCGTCAAATACAACATTTTCCGTGTGGTGTCTTGATTGAGAGAATAGCATCATTCCAACTCCTACCGTGGATGTCGTAAAAGGTCGTCGACTAAGTGACTCTAAACCAAAGGGATGGAAAGCAGCGTTCCATCTGTGGAATAGCTGCGATTCTGCGCTCACCAACCCGCCTACCAAGCGTGTTGAGTACTTTAAAATTAACCCCAAAATGACGACATAATTGTGGACATTTTGTTCTCAAATTTAGTTCTTCGTTCAGCAGTGATAGAGAGGGAGGGAGGAGATAGGGGTAGAGAGGGAAGGTCTACCTTTTACCGGAAACTACAAGAAAAAAATGTTTTAATACCATACTGCCTATCTGATGCACTTTTTATGTACTGATTTATAGCCTCAATATAGCATAGCATCGGCCGCGTCAGACAACGGGTAGTCAACAACTTTGATCGGCACGTCCGCTCGCCTGGTCAGCGAAAGTAATGACTCGTAAAGCTACTGAACGGTGTAAAATGGACGGGGCACAGGTAAAGGACCTCTGTGATCTATATAATGTCTTGTTGTCGCATCTGTATAGCTTTGCGTAGTGGGCGTAAAATTGTTCTGCTTCAGTATGAAATGTTATGATGGAGTTCTAATTATATTATAGTTTACAATAAATGCGCCAAGAAATATGATTTTCCCACAGATTTGTATAGAAATATTCAGTCGAGATGAAATTAATATAGTATTAAATTTATATTCTTGGTACAATATTTTATCATCTGTATTACTACTATCATCATCATCATCATATCAGCCGAACAAGTCCACAGCTGAACATAGGCCCCCCATAAGTCTATAGCATAGCATAACATAGCAATTGTGTGTCATCTTTGGGAAACTTTGTATTTTGGTTAATTTGTAAGAGAATGAGATGAATACAATATGGAGGTGGTAAACAGAGAGAGATAGCCATTGATCGACAATAGGGACTAGGGAAACTATATAGAAACATGTATTATCTCATTCTCTCACAGCTTAAACCCTATAAATATATTGATAGTTGTCTCTCTTTCGTTACACGTTTTCGTTCCATAAAATTCAATACACCGTCGCAAAAGAAGTTTTACTTCAAAAACGTTGTGTCACTACGATTTCTTCTGTCTCGTTTCAGTTCATAGACATAAATCTCGCATGCATGGATACACAACAACTATTTGTAGTTGTTTTGGATATCGAACCTGATGAGTTATTGGTAAAAACAAACAGAATATTGTAGATATATAAAGATTCATTCGGAATTTTCAACAAACACTCTCTCTCTCTGCCATCAACCATCTTCCAAGCTGTACTCGGAAGATGGTCGTTGGCAGAGTATTGTTACATATGTTCAACTTTGTACATGTACACCTTTTATTATCTACTTTTTATTGATCCGGTGGAAATACATCACGTACTTCCTTCGCTCCGGGAAAGGACGAAGGGGCCTGCCGGTCCTACCGGCTAAAACCCCTGGGAGGTCATCTTCGGCACCTAAGGAAGCCCAAGAAACTCGAATAATCTCCATCTAAAGCCACCCATTGGTGCTACGCCTGAGGCACATCTCGGAGGGGTTGACTGTAAAGCGGTCACCCCCTCTAGCGGAGGGACGGCGATTGTTAAGAGGCCACCTCCCCAGGCACCTCTCGGGGGGATACTAAGGGGGTACATGTGTACCTTTTTTTTATTTTTATTGGTGCCTACTGGAAATTCTTCATGAACTTCCTTCGCCCCGGGGAAGGGCGAAGGGGTATGCCGGACTCCTACTGGCTAAAACCACTGGAGCGGTCATCTTCGGCACCTAAGGGAGGCTCCAGGTCCTCGTATGATCACACTAGAGCCGCCCACTGGTGGTACACCTATATGCACATCTCGGAGAGGGTGACTGTAAAGCAGTCACCCCCCGGGGGGATTGTAAAGAATCCCCCAAAGCGTCCTACGGCAGTGCGTGACCACATGCATGCTACCGTCTTCTCTTGGGTCGCTTGGTGTGAGCACGCAGATACCCCAATCTACGCACCCGCGAACCCAGAGGTCCCCCGCCTTATAACAACGGCAGGGGGTTTCAGGCGTATGGGAATTAGGCGCCAGGGCGGTTGTTACCCCGGTGCCGTCTCCTCCTTCTTCGAACGGGATCGGCCCTCTACCGATCCCGCTCTGAGGTCTCCTTCTGGAGCATGACGCTCTCACAGAAGGAGACCACTGCATGTACATGTACATCTAGACTGCCCGTTATCTCTTTCCTATTTCACAAAGCCATCCAATGGTTGTCTGGAAGACATCGCTGTTTGCGATAAGACCGCCCATTGTGCATTGACTATTTTGACACATTGCTTTTTCCTTCTTTTTGTTATGTGGTGTACAATAAAATGTATATAAATAAATGTATTTATTCTATTTATTTGAATCTGTAAAGTCAGATGTACAGGCCGGGATCGAACTCAGACCCTCCTGCATGTAAGGCAAGCGTTCAACCACCAGGCTGTCACTGTTAGGGTGATTATTATAGAAATATATTGATATAAAATATTCTAAAATTGTATTTACTTGGAATCAGACATAAATCCAATACTCTTTCAAAAAGAACAAAACTCAAAACAGAATTAACTCAACCCCATTCATCTGAAATATTCAATAACTCCAGCTGAACACTTTACATCTTACCTTTATCAAAACAAAATTAGCCAAGTGAATTAGGGAAAAACTTTCTTTTCGAATCTTTAAAAAATCTTTTTTCTATGACAAAGGGTCAGATTTAGATTAGGGGGTGTGTCAAACCCCCGTTGCGCGGCAAAATTAGGCGAGTCAGGGGCAAATTAAAAAAGAAATCAGGCGAAAGTTAATTCCAAAAGTTTTAATTACGTTTATTTTAGTCATCAAGCAATTCCACGTTAATTAATTTAAGAAAGAATGAATGTTTCTCTTGCACACAATAAGGATTATTGTCCTTTTCAATTACCGTTTCAATGTACAAACATGTTAAGTCAGCAATTTACTAAAGTCGATGTTTTATAAGCTGAATGAAAATGCTGACAGATACGTTTTACGGGGAGTTTTACAGTCACCCTCTCCGAGATGTGCCTATAGGCGTGGCACCAGTAGGCCGAAGATGACCACTCCAGTGGTTTCAGCCGATAGGAGTATGGCATGCCCCTTCGTCCTTCTCCGGGGCGGAGGAAGTTCATGTAGAATTTCCACTGGGTTCAGTAGGTTCCACTGGGTTAGAGGGGGCGGCCTCTTAACAGTCGCCTTGCATCCACAAGAGGGGTAGACTGCTTTAAAATCACTCACTCCGAGATGTGCCTAACATAGCACCAATTGACAGCTCCTGTACGTTTCTCGAGAACCTGGAGCCTGTCTTCGGTGCCAAATATGCCTTTCCCGTGGTGGAAGGACGTCCAGTTAAAAAAGATACCAAGGGGTACCGAGAGCGTAGCATTTGTTTTTTCTGATACGGGCCAGATTGAAACCAGCATTATTTTTAATTAGTGATCAATATAATTCTGGAGTGGGCCAGAAGGAGCCCCCTTGCCACGGCTAAGGTCGGTACCACCACAGTGCCGTGTATGTTATACTATGTTGCCAAGCAGTAGAGTTTTAACTTTGCAACATTACTGTGTTCTGGTTGAAGGGCACTGTAGCTAGTGAAATTACTGGGCACTGAACACGATTAATGTCTAAAGGTGGCAGTCTGGTGCCACGTAGGACTAGTCCTGGGTAGCCCCCTGCCGTCACTGTCACTACATGGTCGGGGGCCTCGGGGGTCGCGGGTGCGCAGATTGGGGAGTCTCTGTGTTCACACCGAGCGACCTCCGGGAAGCCGGCGGTGCGCACGTGGTCACTTGCCACCGTGTGCGCAGCACAGCGCAAAGCGAGGCTTGGGTGGATCCTTTACATCCTCCTTGAGTAGTGCCTGGGGGGGCGACCTTTTTACAGTCGCCTTCCCTCCGCTAGAGGGGGTGACCGCTTTACAGTCATCCCATCCGTGATGTGCCTAAAGGCGTGGCACCAATGGGCGGCTCTAGTGTGACCTTACGAGGACCTGGAGCCCCCCTTCGGTGCCGAAGATGACCGCTCCAGTGGTTTTAGCCGATAGGAGTCCCCCATAGGTAAGGAAGTTCCATGTAGAATTACCACAAAAAAAAGGGAATAATCCTGGGCAGCATTATAATTTTTATGGCAGGTGTGACGCTTCCCACCATGAAATATTCCATAGCTATATATACGTTTGAGTACCCTTAAAACTTTATGTTCTTACTACTTTTTATCTGTGATCTTAATAAGGGAAGTGTTTAAAAACAGAGAGCAAGGCGCGCGTCAACAAGAGATGAAAGCTGAGATAACTCGAGTCTGCTAAGCGTGGAGAGTCCTTAATTGCGCCTTTTACACCTTGTTCGCCTGTTCCGTCCGTCGAGTGGTTCCGCCTTAACGCGCTGAAGTCGGATACCCCTTAACTTGGGATTTCGTGAATGTTATCTTTGTATGAAAATTATTCCGCTTTGTCGTTTGGATGTTGTCTGTACATCTATATAATATTAAATAAATAAAATTGAAGTATCTGTTTGTAACTTCAAAATAACAGCTTTTTAATAACTGCATATGAAAGTGTATACGTTACATATATCAACAACCATTTTTTTTTACTTTTGACTGTCTGTTTTTTTCAGCTAATCTCCGAAACGGCTGGACCGATTTTGACGGGACTTTCACCGGCAGATAGCTGATATTAAATACGAATAAAGTCCACTGCTGGACACAGGCCTGAAAGATCACCACAACGACCGATATCGGTGTGTTGTGTGCTCATTAGGGAGTTTTGCCATAATCGCCACGCTTGGCAGGCGGGTTAGCGATCGCAGTTGAGTTGTTAATGTATTCGAAGGACGCTGCAGCCCATCCTCCGTCTAATCCCTCAGTCGGCTCTTACGTCACCCACGGGATGAGATGGGTTGGTGCTATTCGTAGCCGGCACCACACGGCACCGTAGGAAGGAGTAGCTTAGGCTAATTTTATTTAGAAAAATAATTAGTGTTCCAATATATTTACTCTGTGTCAACTGTTTATGCCGAAATAAGTACCTTAAATTAATTATATATATATATATAATGAATTCTTTTAAAATAAACTACGGGTGAAACCGAGGGGCACAGCTAGCGCTAAATATAAGGTTCTTAATAGTTTAAATTAATTTCAATGTGAAAATTTGCGACCTTAAAGAGTTGACTGTTCGCACAGTGATTTAATTATATTTATTAATAAGTTTGTAATGCGTCCTAAGGAAATACCGTAAAATAGGAATATTTGAGAATCATTGGAGTCATTGGGAATGCGAACATGGAATACTATTTATGTTTCTCATATAGATACAATGATAAGCCAGGCTATTACGTACGTACGATTCAAATTCGCACACATTTTTTCAGTAAAGCTTCAAAAAGATGTAACACCCGTATAAATAGTTCTTAGTGCCAATTAGCAACGTGGTTCCCAAATCGCCCCATCTTACCGTAGTCCGTACAGTATCTTATAATGAAATGTTGTTATACCAGACTTTGCCCGCGGCTTCGCCCGATAATTCGGCTTATCACAGAAAGACTTATCGAGCATCCCTGGGGAATTTTGTTGATTTTCCCGGGATAAAAACCGGCCTATATTTTAAGCCGGGTTGTCACTATATTGTCTTGTTGATGTTATTGATTATGTGTTATCTATGTGCCAAATTTCAACCTAATCCGTTAAACCATTTCAGAGTGATTGAGTAACAAATTACTACGGCACGGTTGGCGCAGGACCTAAGCAATTAGCGTTCTGCACAGTGGGTCGCGGGTTCGATCCCCGCAAGGAACAACTATTTGTATGATCTACAGATAATTGTTTCGAGGTAGGTATTTGTGCACGTGAAATGTATGTATGTAAACCGTACCCATGACACGGGAGAAATCTTATCGTGGGGAAACATAAAAAAAGAAAAAACGACCATTGACACATTTTCACAAACTTTCACATATAAAGGATGTAAGCGACAACTACCAATAACGTTGGGAAGAAATTACAGTTAGGCCTATAACAAAAATAGCAAAGCCAATTTATCTCGGAAATAATATTACAGTTATTATGATTTTTGAGCACGCAATGTATCAACGCAACGCAATCAAAATGTTACAATTATTGTATCACCTATGATATGATATTAATATGCTACTGCAAGCGATGACCTTATCCGTAAACTTGTAGCGAAACAACTGCCGTATAATTTTCATTACATTACAGTTTATGTATGTATATTTTTATTCCATATAGCGTCAGGATGGATCAACGATGACGTACCAGTGATGACATATGGAACGGAGACGTGGTCACTCACAATGGGCCTCATAAGAAAGCTCAAGGTCACTCAGCGAGCTATGGAGAGAGCTATGCTTGGTATTTCTCTACGAGATCGAATCAGAAATGAGGAGATCCGTAGAAGAACTAAAGTTGTCGACATAGCTGAAAGGATTAGTAAACTGAAGTGGCAATGGGCAGGGCACATTGCTCGTAGAACTGATGGCCGTTGGGGCACAAAGGTTCTCAAATGGAGACCGCGCACCGGAAAACGCAGCGTGGGACGACCTCCAACGAGGTGGACAGACGATCTGGTGAAGGTCGCTGGGAGTCGTTGGATGAGAGCGGCATGTGACCGCTCGTTGTGGAAATCTAAGGGGGAGGCCTTTATTTAGCAGTGGACGTCCTGTGGCTGATATGATGGATCAACGAAAAACAAAGATTTTAAATTGAAATTGGTAACAGTTTATGTTGAAAAACAAACTGAAATTACAGACTCACCATTCTAACGCTGAGGATTGCAGAATCAAGTACTGAATCTATGGTATCAGTTTTAGTTACGATGTCACGTACACCCGTTTGAATATTAGTAGGATTTCAACTAGCAACTCGCTTTGATCGCTTCGATTTATTCAGGTTTCAGTTTCAATCACCGGATTTTGCTAAAATTGGCTTTGGACCACACAGTGGCCAGTAAACGTCCACCGCTGAATATGGGACTCCCAACGATCACTACAATGAACTATATTGCCATATTCACTATGCTTCGAAGACGGATTGGTGATCGCAGTACGTTATTAGAAAGAAAGAAAGAAAATATATTTATTGGCACAAAAAAATTAACAGGCAATCAAAAACTTAACCATAAAATCGAAGTGCCAAAAGAGCCATCAGCTAAGCATGGTGTCAGGTAGCAGTACCAGTACACAACGTAACGTTGATTTTCAGCTGCAACTCACGATTGTCATACGCTCGAAACTAGTAAGATATTTTATAATTATGTATGTAATAAAATGTAAAAGTAAATATATAATATAATAACTGGGTATTATTAGCACACGGGAGAATGCTATGCATGCATGACCATTCGTTTGATATCGACCCTTAGCCGCCTTTTACTACACCCATGAGCCATGGACGTTCCTCGGCAAAGCCTATCTATTGGTGAAAAATGCATCAAACTAGATTCACTAGCTTTTTTTACGTTTAGCGCAATGGCTAATTCCATTCCATTCCGTGGGTTCAATTCTCGCACGGAACAAATAATTGCATGGCATAAGGGTTAGGGTAGTTGTTTCGGGTCTGGGTGTTTGTGCATGTGAGATGTTTGTTTTTTAACTAGTCCCATGACACAGGAGGAATTCTAGTGAGGGGAAATGTTTAATAAATAAAACTTAGCGCATTCACAGTTAGACAGACGAACTTACTCGGGGGAGTTTTTTATATACTGTGTATTGATGATTAGTAAATAAAGCAGGTAATAGTACCTATAATCAGAGAGTAGTACAGGAAAAGATAACAGGCATCTCAAATAATTAAGAAGACCTTAAATATTGAGTGGCGTATATCAATATTAGGCCGTGAGTCATTCAAAGCTTTACATTAGGCATTTGTTTCGTAGCCCCGTAGCATTCGCCTACGAACTCTTCCACATGTATCGTAGCTTATGAAGGTTTCAAAATTAAATCACCAGTTTCC
The DNA here is from genome assembly GCA_947459985.1 of Diloba caeruleocephala. Classification (NCBI taxonomy): domain Eukaryota; kingdom Metazoa; phylum Arthropoda; class Insecta; order Lepidoptera; family Noctuidae; genus Diloba; species Diloba caeruleocephala. The sequence continues at coordinate 20,731,994 of OX381611.1, forward strand.
TGCAGTTTAAATAGGTTATTACAGCGGTTTATATTGGTTTTTATTAATGAATCTGACAGAATTACTTCGTACTGACTAAACTTAGTGCCTCGAGATTAATTAGTTTTTATTTACACAAATAATTTACCCTCCGTTAATCGCTCAATGTATCGCAATAGTTTAATGACCATGTTTATGCGGTTTCAACTCGCCAAAACGTAGAGACCAATTCTCAGAATTGGCAATACAGCTATTTTAAATAAAAGACAGACCGTTTCTGATATGATATAGAGCACATATTCTGTAGTTTGAAGAGAGACGATTTTTTAAATTCAGTGAACGCTGTAATCATATTTCATTTTTACGAGCGAGCGCGTCTGGGAGGTGCGTTTGCGCTCCTCCTTCGAAATCATCGTAATAGCCGGCCATATTATCTTTCGCCATCGTTCGTGGTAATAATTCTTATGCAGTCACCACATGACATAGTATATAAATCTTCGTTTCATATTAGTTTTTACCGACTTCGAAAAGGAGGAGGTTCTTAATTCGACGCGTATTTTTTTATTTTTTTTTATTTATCTACACTGATTACTCCGAGATTTGTGGACCGATTTGAGCAATACTTTTTTAACTGGTGCAGAATGCTTTCCAATTGTTCCCATATAAAATTCATTACATTTGATTGAGTAGCTTTTTAACCAGCTTCACTAAACAGGTTAATTTGACTGCGCTTATCTAGATGATTTCTTAATGCTTTCGATTCCTCTCAGATCGGAGAAGTGATTTGAGTCATTCTTATTTTTAGTGTTAAATACTGAACCAATTTTGAAAAAGTTCTTATACATATTTACACTAAAAAGAAACAAATAAATCTTTTTAACAAAAAAAATACCGCTTACAAAACCCCCTACACGATATAAAAATATTAAAACCACTGAAAAGGAAAAAAAACTTTATGAATCCGGGCGGGGCCAGGTATGCCCCAACTATGGTTCGTGCAGACCAACGAGAAGTTAGGAAGTGTGTGGAAGTGGAAGGACATCGATTAAAAAAACAATAACAAAACAAATGTGTCGAGCTGACGAGAGCCTCCTCCATCCTCTTGCAATATTATCTTAGTCACTTACTAAGACTCCCACATGAAAAGGACTACGAAATGTTCATCTACATATTAATCTACAATTCTACATACCTACATAATACTTTTTATATTAGATATTATAAAAATAGTTGATCCATTACGATAAATCGGTACACTTAAACGCAAAACACACATCCCCACATACACACACACATACCGCTGCTCTGCTTGCTGCCTCGGGGGAAAAGCAATCTTGAATGAGACACTAAGTTACTCCCTTCAATTAAACGCATATTAGAAAATATATATATGTATTTCTAGTTATATTCTGTGGAAAATGCTGTTGGTTACACATTTACTCTTATTGTGTTAACATTTTTTTTAAATTTAATATATAATGTGTCACTGTTTGTTTTCCCCAATAAATAAAATAAAAAAAAAATATAATTAAATTCATAGAAAGTAATTAACAAACGAACACGTATATATTTTACACGTTTTATGAATGACTCACTTGGGAGTGTAACAGTCTCTGGTACATCAATTAAACTCAGCATTCCGTTTAGAGACGCTAAAAAAGTCGTAACATAAACTTTTTCAATTTTCACGTTCAGTTATAGCCGCGTAAAGTTGAGAGCGGCTTTTCACAAATAAATATTTCTAGAAGGTTGACGACGCCTGCGGCGCGAACGTAGCGACTTGATAAGGGCTCCCGCGGTATAAAATGCATGTAAACACCTCTTTTGCAGAGTGCTTGGGGACCGAATGTTGTCGACTGCTCTCTTCACAAATTTAGACGTACCTAAGTATTGCATAGCGTTATGACGTCTTTGAATTGAAAATTGTAATTTTATTCACATTGTATATAAATGTGCTAGAAGTCCGTTTGCTATTCGTTTGTAGCTGAAATTGCATACGTTGCAAGTAAAAATCTAAGAGTTTTGTGATATCTCATATTATAACGGGTCAATAAGAAAAGTATATAATCAACTTTTAAAACTGTTGTCAGTCGAATTGTCGGTTTTGGCACTCGGAAGAATGTCGCGGTAGGTTGAGAGTTGGATTTCAACCACAAGTTATTATTCTAAATAGACAAGTATTACCGAAGGGACTAAAGCACCCAAATGCGTGTCATCACGCACTTGACCAACGTTGTTAATTTATTATCTTCGAGAAAATTCTTTACACTTCAAACAAGATCGACAAGTACTTAAGCTCTCTGAGCTTAAGTACTTGATTTAACCCCCGTAGTCCACAATCCACATGTCTATGACTCGTATAAAATTCAATCTGTTAAGAGCGCTTGTTATACATCAGTTTGCATCAGCGTCCGTCGTGGGCCGGCAATCATTCTAATGGCCCCCGCCTGGATCGACTCGCAGACCGAATTAGTTCTTTTCAAACAACCTCCATCATTGAATTGAAAATGTCCAGACAGTTCTATATTAATGTAATAATATTATCTATTAGTTCGTATGTGATTTTTAGTATTTCAAATTGAGGTACCAGCGAATTGGATATGTGTGTAATGTATGGCGAAGCAGCATGCTAGCTTCCAAGTATTCGTATTTCAATTAGTTATAAAATGTAAGTATGTTAAGTTAAAGCAAAACTTACTAAGAAAGGGATTTTCGCCTTTTTTCATACCTACTTAATCGTAGTAAAGAGTCGCTGAGTTAGGAGAATGAACACAGTTTTCTATGAAATCAAATAATAGGAATGTACATGGTACGTGTTTCTTGTATAAAGTTTTCAGACATTTATCTTAATCATAATTATTTTATTTAACTCGGAGAATTTAAGGTGATATTTATTTATTTATCTTTTACTAATTTTTCTATGTAAATTTCTTGAAATGCGATAAGTATGATTTAACACTTATTTATCTCGTTATTTGTTTCGCAGTGTCAACCACTGACAATTTCTATAATCTTCTAATAATCAGAAGGGAAGAGACTAAACTACTGTATGCACGTAATTTCGCAAATTTTTTGGGCATTGTACTTAAATAAGCTATTTAAATACACAATGTTATCGGCAAAAAGTGTGTTATAGGAAATACCGAAATGTTGATAATAATAATGTTCATTTTCAAATACTTTGTACATTTGGTTACACAAATTACGCTTAATTTTAAGATAATGTACACAAAAGTTATAACATTAGAGCCGAACTAGGTATAACCTAACCTCAACGCCAATCCCAATGAGGTTACAAATAAATCTGAGCGATCTCCGGCCACCATGAGGAGCAGCCTGCGGGTCACGAACTAGAGAGAAGAAAAAGAAGGGGCCCGTCAAACATTGACGACCGGTAAAAAGGACACCGTGGGGTTTGAGCCGGTTTGAGCCCCTGCCCCTCCGACTTGGGAAAGGCAAAGGGAAGTCCATGAGCTATTCCCACGTTAAAAAACGTAAAAACAAAATTAGGAAGATTATGTATACAGGGTGTCCAGTAAATAGCACGACATACTGCAGGGGGTGAGAGCTTGCTCCAGTGTGATCTTACAAGGACCTGGAGCCCCCCTTCGGTGCCGAAGATGACCGCTCCAGTGGTTTTAGCCGGTAGGAGCCCGGCATGCCCCTTCGCCCTTACCCGGGTCGAAGGAAGTTCCATGTAGAATTTCCACTGGAAACCAACAAAAAAAAAATCAGTAGGGGGTGAGAGCTTGGGTCAATACCTACCAAAAAAACACTGTATGTTCAGCAAAATCTTACGGATTTACAGTAGTACAAAATTTTCCGAAATGTCGAAAAATCACTATCTTGACACAGATTTTTAAGCATCTCGTAATGAAAAATTCCTTTTCTAGTTTTTTTTTACCTCAAATTATTTGTGAATAGTTACTTTACTCATTGATAAGTCTTTACTCTATTAAAAACTAAAATGTTTTCAAGAAATACAATTTTTATTTAAATTTTCACAGTACAATTTTCTTATTGAAAATTTTGTACTACTGTAAATCCGTAAGATTTTGCTGAACATATAATGTGTTTTTTTGGTAGGTATTGACCCAAGCTCTCACCCCCTGCAGTATATCGTGCTATTTACTGGACATCCTGTATATCGATCTTTAGAAATTTAGATTTACTCAAATTTATGAGGAGAGACAAATAAAATATTAAAAAGAATGAAATATAAAATATGTAACTTTTATGATTAGAAGGAATTTATAGCATACATACGAGTATATATACACTAACAAATTAACTTCAGTACAATTTACTGTAATTAATAATGTTAAAATAATGTATTTTTATAAAACCTCTTTTTGACATTTCATTCAATTTAATAGTAATAACTAACTTAATTTATTGAACTTAACATTTTATTTAGTTTTTGACTATTTAGGATTTTTACATTAATTAAATAATTGGAATGACTGCATGCACTTTAATCATAATTTAACTTATGCATTTTCGAATCGAACGATTGCACATCATTGTTATTTTAAAATGTATGATCTATTTATAATTATTACCACCTTTATGTACTACATTCTTGTAATAAACATTTTTACCTTTTCATTAAATAAGAAAAAAATTGGTTACATGGTAGTTGTGTAGCCTGTCCTCCTTTTGTGTGTAATGTATGTGTGCATGCGTGAGTGTAAGAGGGTGTATCAGATTGTGGTACACGTGTGGTTGTATTTTAATAAGAGCGAACATTATTTGATTTAAATAGATAAATAATAAAGTAAGTATAGTTTATAATGGTATCTGTACACATATATATTTGTATGTAACACGTAGCAAGACATTTACAGAGAATTTACAAGTTTTCTAAAGCCGTGTTTTGAACCCAAAACAAGTTGCTACGCAACGGTAGCTTAATATGAACCTCCTACAGGCGCGCCCGCGGCCTTGGTATTCCGTGGCCGGATTTCGTGACCCGGCCCCTTCATATATATAATTGTACACTCAGAGACCAAGAATGTTTATTAATTGGAACAGTATTCCGCAGAAACAAGAATATCAAAGAGTTATCAAATAAACAACACAAAAATTTATCAAAAATTGTTTGAAGGTTGCTAAATCTGATTTGACAAAAAGTAGGTATGAGCTATCTAAACACAAGTAATTGCATCCATTGTAGAGTTGATGTAATCAATTTTCTTTTGTCATTTCATCATCATCATCATATCAGCCAAAGTATGTCGATTTCCAAAAGTGTGGCTCACCACGCTTGGCAGGCGGATTGGTGATCGCAGTTGGTCCACAGAAGGGCCGCTGGTGCCCATCCCTCTCGTTTAGAGTCCCTTACGAGAGCCTCGATCCCTCGCCATTTACGAGACCCACGGGAAGAAATGCAGTGGTGCTATATTCTTGATCCGGACACCACACACACACGGACAATTTGTCATTTAATTGGGCTTATCTATAAAGTATCTTTGTAGCCCAGCCATATTTATGAAATGTACCAACCCGTAACTTTTATATTACCTGCCATCTATGTAAAATAGTGTCCACACATGCGCTGATACTGGGCGTAAAAAAACTATTGATAAATGAACGCATCTGTATTATCTATGGCTATGTGTATATATATGGAACAAGCTGTTTATAATAGGGCCCAGTTTTGCAGATAAGGTCTAGACCGCTTAATCAGTTACTAAATAGATTTTTTTAAATTCAAACCTCATCATCATCATATCAGCCACAGGACGTCCACTGCTGAACCAAGGCCTCCCCCTTAGATTTCCACAACGAGCGGTCACATGCCGCTCTCATCCAACGAATCCCAGCGACCTTCACCAGATCGTCTGTCCACCTCGTTGGAGGTCGTTCCACGCTGCGTTTTCCGGTGCGCGGTCTCCATTCGAGAACCTTTGTGCCCCAACGGCCATCAGTTCTACGAACAATGTGCCCTGCCCATTGCCACTTCAGTTTACTAATCCTTTCAGCTATGTTGACAACTTTAGTTCTTCTACGGATCTCCTCATTTCTGATTCGATCTCGTAGAGAAATACCAAGCATAGCTCTCTCCATAGCTCGCTGAGTGACCTTGAGCTTTCTTATGAGGCCCATTGTGAGTGACCACGTCTCTGTTCCATATGTCATCACTGGTAACAACAATTCAAACCTGGTATTTGAAAAAATATTTGGACGTTATTTCCCCTAAATTGTTCTCAAATGCATTGGAGGATATGTTTAAGACGCTGGACTGGAAAGGACGTGGCATAAACATAAACGGCGAGTACATCTCACACTTGAGATTTGCAGACGACATCGTCATAATGGCCGAATCGTTGCAGGATCTAAACCAGATGCTAAACAGTCTAGCTGATTCTTCTCAACGCATCGGTCTCCGGATGAACTTGGATAAGACCAAGGTCATGTTTAACCAATATGTGGTTCCGGAGCCGATTGTGGTACACGACAACACTCTTGAAGTTGTTCAGGAATATGTTTACCTCGGGCAAACCCTGCAGTTGAGTAGAAACAGCTTTCAGAGGGAGGCCAATAGAAGAATACAGCTGGGCTGGGCGGCATTTGGGAAATTACGTCGAGTATTCTCGTCATCTATTCCACAGAGCCTAAAGACTAAAGTCTTCAATCAAAGTGCGTTCTACCCGTCATAACATACGGTGCCGAGACGTGGCCACTCACGGTAGGGCTGGTCCACAAGTTTAAAGTCGCTTAGCGAGCAATGGAGAGGGCTATGCTCGTCTAGCGGTCATCTTCGGCATCGAATGGGGGCTCCAGGTCCTAGTAAGATCACACTAGAGCAATATTGGGCTGACCTAAGATACTTATTTTTTATATTTCCCGGTGCGATTTGTCAGTAATCACACTGCCCGAGATAAAGAATTATTGCCCGAGATTATAAAGAATGTCCCAACTAATGACTTGGTCCATAACATTACATACAATAATGAGATTCATCATGAAATCATCTGAAAAGTCCACTTCTGGACTAGGCCTCCCCTAAAGATTGCCACAACGACCAGTTTAAGTTTGTGTTGTGTGCTCATTGGAGGCTTTTGCCTTAATCGCCATGCTTGACGGGTGGGTTGGCGTTCGTAGTTTAGTTGTAATTAATGTACTCGAAGGAAGCTGCTGTCCATACTCCGGCAAATCCCATAGTTACCTTTTACGACGCCCACAAGATGAGATGGGGTGGCGCTATGCTAAGCCAGCACCACGTGGAGCGTAAAGAGAGTGCCTCTCCCTAAAAGTTCGGCAACGCATCAGCGAATCCTCTGGTTTTGCGGATGTTCATGGGCGGCCGTGACTGCTTACTTTAAGTGACCCGCATGCTTGTTTGCCCACTAAATTATAAAAACAGTATGATGTCTACATTTGCCTTTGTTCAGCAGTGGACGTCCTGTGGCTGATATGATGATCTCTACATCTAAACATATTTAGTACGTTCAATCAATGGGTTGCTTGGTAAACGTAATCGTCATCATTTCGGTCGAATAAAGTCCACTGCTGGACACAGGCCTCTTCCAGAGATCAAACCAGAGGGTTTTGTCATAATCACCACGATTGGCAGCCAGGTTGGCGATGGCGTTTATGTACTCAAACGACGCTGCTGCCCTTCCTCCAGCTAATTCCATAGTCACCTTCTACGACACCCACGGGATTAGATGGGTTGGTGCTATTCGTAGCCGGCACCACACGGTATAAAATTGGTAAACGTTTAAATGTAAACTATAAAAAAATATCCGTTGAATAAAGGAAAATTTCTAATTCAGAATCAAATGATAATATCAACTCAACTGCCTATTGTATTGCCAATTAAAATATACCGTAGGTACATTAAAATTACAATCTTAATATCATAAATAGCGTATAATCAAAGCCAATCAGACGAGTGATTTTAACTTCCTTAATGGTACTTAAAATTCCATATTACTTAGTGTAATCATAAGGATCCATCCTTACGTGTGGATGAACCGATAAAAACTTCATAGACGCTGGAGGGTATTCATTAAAAGGCAATAATTTACGACTAGAGCGATACCTATATAGCTTGTTAAACGTGTTGTGAGCAAAAAGGCGTATAATTTCGACACACGGTTGGTGTAAAGGGTAGAGCTCGTGTTACGGTAGAGAATTCCGTACATATTAAAATAATAATTAACTATGCCATAGTTAATTTGATACGATATGATAACAAAAAAATGATAATTCATCCATCAAAATAATATTACTTACGCTTATTCCGAACTGCAGTCAATCACGTGAGGTTTTGGAATCGCTCAAAACGCCGCAAAAGAATAAGAACTGCCGTTTACCAACATTTTATAACTGATCATAATTATTTTTAGAATATATTAGCTATTTAATATATTGTCTATATAATATATACTTTTGACATGTTAATTTTAAATATCCAGTATGATATTTAAAGCTCCGGCGTTTAAAATGCTTCTTAGTTTATATAATTTAGTTTCTTCTACATTTTGTAAATGTGTGAAAATCGTCGACTTTATTAGTGCTATGCATTAATTGTTATTAGTTTCCTATTGTATATAGTGTATGTTAGAGGCAATTGTCTATTTTGTTATTGTGTGTATTTTACATTTAATTAGTCTACTTTGTTCGCACATACCTAGCTTATTCTAATGTGATAACAAATTGTAATATTATCTTTTTTTTAAAGAGTTTATCCATGGAGTTTCTGACCGGCTCTCCTCCATAAAACCGACTTTTCCGAACCGTGTTAACTGTTGACTTTTCGTAAGAGCCTATTAGGGGATATATAAAAAAAATATTGTTTGAGTTTGTTTGAGTTTACGTTCTCGCAATTTTCGTAATCAACTTATCACCACGGATTTCTAGAAAGCAATATGCGTTGTGGCTTTCGTGATAAACATATAAAACAATTTGGCCACCAAAGGGAGTTCATTCACTAACTAATAACAGACATTTAAAAGGATTATTTTTTCAAAATGTACAGTGACTTGCGAGAGTACCCAGATACATTTTTTTAACCACAACAGAATGCCGATCGGTAGTTTTGATTAATTAGTGCAACGCCTAGGGGCAGTATCTACAATACAAACACTGCAAACACTACTACAAAATGATGTGTCGTCACACAGCATTTTGTAAAGCGATATCACCAGACGAGCCTCTTACAGCTAGCTTGAGGCAAGAACATATTTTTTATTATCATAAGTGCGTTTATTTAAATTTCTACAATTTTATTTAAAAAGTGAACGCATATGTATAACCTAAGCTAGTGCGTGTGCTTGTATAAAATGTAATACGTTATTTTTTCGGCGGTCTAGAGCCGGGTTATACGCAGTGTGTGCTAAGTCTATTAACTAAAATATTTAAATCTTTGGCATTGATTAGCTTTATCGGTATGCATCCCCATTGAGCATGAGCTCTACAGTACTAAAATGATTATGGCCAGCGATTATTGGCCAATAAGAGAAAACATATAAACACCTACATAATTTTTTAAATAAGAATTTCTTTTGAAAATGGTACGACCGGTACGACTAAACAGTTGTCAAGCGCATAATGTCGCGAAAAGATTTAATTATTATCCCAAAAATTGGACGTTACCGTTGTGTACTTGAGATAAGAGATAAAGTTATTATTACTTATGAAGTAATATAATTATACTTCCTTAGCATGTCACCCAGAGTTCCCGTGTACATTATAGTGCCTACAAAACTGATTCGTTTACCCATTTCTAAAGCTGATTACTAAAACGAACCTTCGTTAATTACTATGTCGTTAACGAGTTATTAGTTAATAATAGTTTAACTGCAGACAGGCAACGTTGACTGACAGGTTCAAGGGTAACTGATTCATACTTAATTTGTTTTATATTATGTGACGCCATTATAAGCATATAACTTTTTTGATAGGCGATAACATCTATTGAGTAATGCGAAACTCAAAAAGGGATAGTTATTAATTTATTAATCTTTACGTCTTCATTTGCTCAATAGGAAAAAAAATGGTGTTACTTAACCACACAGTTTTAGTTACTAGCAAATGAAGTTAGATTAGTTTTCTTCTTCATCTCATGTCTGCACGAGGTGTGATTCACATGGCTCTCACCAATCTAAAAATATTTAAATAATTACTCATCATCATCATCATTTCGGCCGAATGAAGTCCACTGTTGGACACAGGCCTCCCCCAAAGATCACCACAACGACCGATATGGGTGTGTTGTGGGCTCATTGGGGGGTTTTGCCATAATCGCCACGCTTGGCAGACGGGTTGGCGATCGCAGTTGATTTGTTAATGTAATCGAAGGAAGCTGCTGCCCATCCTCCGGCTAATCCCATAGTCGACTTTTACGACACCCACGGGAGGAAATGGGGAGATTTAGTTACTAACTAATAAAATCGTTTTCTTCTTAATCTCTTATGTCGGCATGAGATACATTTCACATGATTCATGCCGTTATGAAAATATTAGACAGTTAACGACATAATTACTCAACAGGAAAATCTTAGCTGTCACTTAAACGCATAGGTAGAGCGAGTTTTTACTAACTGGTAAGTTTTATGAAGTTTGTTCTTCTTCTCGTGTCTGCACGAGATGTATTTCACATCGGTTATACCGTGTGAAAATATTAGCAAATCAGCAAGGCTGGTAACAGGCCTAACGGTCCAGGGTACGCCGAACGCACATGTACTTACATGCACGTACATGCACCCCCTTGTTATATTTGTCAAGCCCGGAGTACGAATGTCCGTACCACTTACAGAAGTGACCACTATCTCCATGTAAAGCATTCATTTTACTCTATTATACAATGTTGTAATTAATCCTATATTACAAGTCCTTTTAGTTCTATCCACAGACAATGTATTTTACATATTTCGAAATGCTATCTTAGAGCAAAGTTCCAAAACTGAACATGCTATTAGGTTTAACGAGCTTTAATACTGTGTATGGTGGCTCGGAATTCGGATTCGCTGTAATTAGATAGCAAGAATTGTTGTTATTGCAACGATTATCTTGCAACTGCACTGCTACTATGGAGTAGTAAGGAAATGGAGCACGGAATCTATTACAAACAGCGCTCGCGGTTGTAACTGCATAAATCTCTAGTTTTCTGGGATTTAAAATACTCTATGTCTTGTATGTCTGTACCGTTATTATCATTTCAACCGCAATAAGTCCACTGTTGGACACGGACCCCCCCTAAACATCGCCATCACGACCGGTTTGGGTGTATTGTGTGCTCATTGGGGGTTTTGTCATAATCACCATGCTTGGCAGGCGGCTTGGCGATCGCAGTAGAGATGTTAATGTACTCAAAGGAAGCTGCTACCCATCCTCCTGAGATTAATCCCATAGTCGCCTTTTACGACACCCACTGGATGAGATGAATGAGAATTTGAGCCAAACTTTCGTTTTAATTCGCTTCATCACATTTTATAGACTATGCTTTATTGTTGATAAAGACAATGTCTGTCTGACTGTATAACGTAGTTACGCGAAAAGGATCCAACCCACCCTCGGTTCAGAAATACGTTATACCTACATGTCTAAATAGTCCTTAAGGTATCTATACTTTAATATCGCGGTGGCGTTGTGTATGGGGTCGTTTGGTTCCCTACAATATAATATGGTTGAGCTAAGCGATGCTGATGCATGCGTCATGCTCGTGAACGGGCGCTGTCTGTTGGGACTGGTCAGCCTTTAACTGCCACGGCAAATAATTTATTATTATTATATTATTGTGGTATGTGCCATCTTTACACATTGTCCTACATTTATATCGGTATATGTTTTACAATAATTTGTATCAATCAACATTGTAATCTCAATTATTTTAAAAGAGTATCCATGGAGTTTCTTGCCGGCTCTTATCCATGAGATCAACTATTTGGAACCGTGCAATTTAGATTCTGACGTTTCATAAGTGTCAATATTTGGTTTATTTGAAATTAAAAACTTTGACTTTGACTTTGATAGGGAAAACAATTCCAGCAACTCTCTTTACGACATTTATAAACTAGTAAGATACAACGTATGTTTAGCGGATAACAGCTTATTATTTTCATGAACAATCCAAGTTTTGCGGATCTTTACAGTATTCAAAATTAAGGAAACCAATTAATATTCTAAGTCTATATTCATGCACTCCGTGTGGTGTCCAGATTAAGAATATAGCACCAGTTTATCTCCTCCCGTGGATGTCGTAAAAGGTGACTCATTATTTCGGTCCACTGCTGGACACAGGCCTCCTCCAAAGATCACAACAACGACCGATATGAGTGTGTTGTGGGCTCATTGGGGGGCTTTGTCATAATCGCCATGCTTGGCAGACGGGTTGGCGATCGCAGTTGAGTTGTCAATGTACTCGAAGGACATTGCTGCCCATCCTCCGGCTAATCCCTTAGTCGACTTTTACGACACCTGCGGGAGGAGATCGGGTGGTGGTATTCTGTAGTTTATTTGTGTAATTATGATTAGTGTAGATGTAAAGGTAATAGGCGCGATCGATATTACATTCTATAGCTATATTATAAAGCGCACCGTCACTTAAACTGACACTTTAAAACATTTATTACGATGCAATATTCTTTACTTACTACTCCGTGACAACAACGGGTGTCTCACTGCATTCGCTTCTGTATGCAGTCTTATGGGGCTTAAGGCGACTCCAACACGATATTATTCCTTTAATTACATTTTCATTGCGGCGGTAAGCCGGAGTACTGAATTAAATTGAAACAAATGTTTTTGATTTTACTGGATGTTCCATATCCCTGCTCCTCTTTGGGTATAATTTTGTGAAAGTACCTGATTCCGTATGGTCCCCGACAAAGAATAGACTACCCTTATGAAAACCTTTTTTAAATTTATTGGTCCCCATTGTAAATTTATCGTGAACTTCCTCCGCCCCGGGAAGGGCGAAGGGCATGCCCAGACTCCTACCGGCTAAAACCATTGGGGCGTCCGTCTTCGGTACCTAAGGGTCCAGGTCCTCTAAACCTATGGTAGTCCTAAATGCGACCAACAGTCAACTGTTATGAGTGTATCAATATTATATGCAGCAGCTACCATTTTCCATCTGGCTTTGATTAAATTTTCATGGCTGCATTTGGCTGACCAGTCTCAACAGATGACACTCATTCACAAGCATGACGCATGCATCAGCATCGCTTAACTTAAGCATATTGTAGGGAAACTTAGCGACCCAATACACGACACCACCATCAGCAGAACATTTGAGTGAGCATGACATACCTAAACTGCCAGGCAACTATCATGTCAATAAAACAAAATAATAAATAACCCATGGTTCTCGCAAGTAGGTACAGTAACAAATCGAAATAAAGCGAATGTAAAAAATAAACAAGTAATTAATGTAATTTAAATAAATATAGAAAAAAATTATGTGGTGTCGTGGGACACCAGGTAGGAACGAAGTTCCTTCGGCTAATGTAGAATCGACACTTATACACTACTCGCTTGTGTATGCGACTGTCGCGCCTGCGCACGTCTCATTTAACGGTTTTATTCCACGCACTTTTTTCCACGGATTTTTTCTTACGGTTTTACTATCACATTTTTTTCAGTTCGGTCGCGCAGCAAAATCCCTATCCCCTCCAAGCCTGCCGTAAGGAACTTCGTTCCAAAAATATAGAATAAATGAATGTCATTATATGAATTAATATAATCCATTATAGGTAATAACGACGTAATTAAATGTCTACATGAAAAAATGGCAATTGTATTTAATTCCTACATCAAAACCAAGAATGTCAATATAAGCCTATGAAAATTAGAGCAGCTCAATCCCAAAAATTTTTGGCGTCAATATACTCTGTAACTTTATAGAAACCCTTTCTAGACAGCTTCTGCTTTATAATGGACTTGAATTTGTTAAGACTAGTGTTTATAAAAGCTATATGGCAATGGCGCGCTACAGACTATGTGCTATAATAAAATAGCGCGCTCTTTTACGCGCTATATTTGTAACCTACTGGGCGTATGCGAATTACGCGATTAAAAGCGCGGTGAGTATTCTCTCATCACGCTAAATGTCGTTGGACAGATAGCGCGCTGCGTTAAAACTGCGCGCTTTATACGTACAGCGCGCTGTTTCGTGTTACATTTTATAAAATAAAATATCAGATAAAAACTTCTTTTAATTTATACAAACCCGCTACCAAGCTCTACCATTGTACGTTTGCCAAATATTCTATAGCGTCCTAAGCGATTTTTTTTTTCATAATCGATAGTATAACCTTAATTTTTAAAATGTAATTCAAGGGGACAGTCAGTGGGTTACGTGATCGTATTTATTCAAAAAACTAATTGTAGTTTCCAACCCTTTTTGCAATAATTTTGTTGTATTGATTGTTATAATATCGTTGTAATGCTTAATTTATTTGTTAAAGTGTAAAGTGTACACAAACTGGTCCCGAGAAACAATTTTCTGCACCTGTTTATTAGAGCGCTGACTGTTCTTTTTGCGTGTGTTTATTAATATGACTTTATGTACAATTACAAAAATAAAATGATTTTATTTTGGATTGTTTTATAATAAACGTAATATATTATTGTATTTATAACCTTCTGATTATCCTCTTAAAATAGATTCCACTATTTTTGCAGGATAAATAAAGTTGCTCCTTGTAGTAAAATACTCTTTTTTATACACCAGAAATATAATACAAGATTCAATACAGAAAATAACATAAGTATATATATAGATCATCAAACAAACGTGTTAACAAACTGTTATTGTTATTTTCCATAGGTGAATATAGTGACGAAAACACAATTTAAACGTTAAATAAACGGTTACAACCCTTATATAACAATAAAATAAAACCTTATCCCTCACAAAACGTCTTACGCACAGTTTAACTACAGAACGTATTGCAATCTGTGTGTGATACTATCCGTGGTCCGTTTAGTGATGGCTTTTCTAATTATCGTTAAACTTTATCACTTCAACTTACGAGTGATGACAAACGAAGAAGCTAACATAATAGGTGACCAATTTAGTTCAGATTATGAGTCACGTTTATCGATAGCTCTAGTCACTGTACGAAGTACGAACCCTTGAGGAAATGACACTTGTATCTCGATAAGGTTCATCAAGATTCGGTCAAGTGAGCAGTGATCACGAGATTTTTTAAGCCTCCACCTCTCGAAAATTCTAATTAGCATGCTAGCTGAGGTGTGTGGTGCCGGCTAAGAATAGCACCAACCCATCTCATCCCGTGGGTGTCGTAGAAGGCGACTATGGAATTAGTCGAAAGGTGGGCAGTAGCGTCCTTCAAGTACATTTTTAACTCAACTGCGATCGCCAACCCACCTACCATTATGGCAACCCCCCCATACGGCCAGAATGATGATAATGATGATGACCTCTCCAAAATTCAAATCTGGACTGGTACTAGCATGCTAACAGAGATAATCTAGATAATCTGTTTTCAGTTTATTATAGGTTATCCTCTCAATCAACGAAGCAGAAATAACTAAATTAATTTTCTTTTTCATCTATTTTGGGTATCATAAATCAGCTTAATTATTAAAACAAAAATTGCCGTAAGTTTTTGTCATAAAAATATTTTTTCCGAACCGAGATCGACCCCGCGACGCGCAGTATATAAAGCCAATCGTTTAGTCACTGAGACAACCATGCCGTCCTTATTAACGTAGTTATGACTCTGTTGAGTCAGACTATTAGTGGACTCGCTCGTATTTAACCATTTCATCACACCTGGGACAAGGGACGATTAAAATGTTTTAATATAACACCTAAAGTTCGTACTTATGTAAACATCACCGAAATAACATTGTAGCTCTATTTGCAGTACACTGAAACAGTCATGTGTAGAGATCGTTTATATCTCACACACACAATATAGCCCAAACGCAATAACAGTTGAAATAGGGTTTCGGATTGTTAATGTTGATAATGTAATACTAAATAATCAGAGTATTTACCTTGCAATAATCGTATACTCGGTTGACGACGTTCACGCTTTCGTCACTGCTTACCTGGAGTAGACAATACTGGGGGTATTCTTACTTTAGAGCTGATTAATGACCTCTCCGAGATGTGCCTATAGGGGTGGCACCAATGCGCGTCTCCAGAGCGTTCGTTCTCCAGATCACCGAGCCCCCTATCGGTGCTGAAGATGACCAGTTCAGCATCTCTTCTTGAAAGAATCATGAGCTGCCGAGAAAAAAAGGCGGATTTATTAATGGTGTTAAACGTAAGCCAACTCAAATTCGAAGACCTATAGCGCAAAACGACACTATATGGTAACATAATTTTGTCGGATTTAGTAAGTGTGGCAGTCTCAAATATTAACGAGTTGAGGTTTATACAAATAGATGTACATAATATTATAGAGGTTGAAATGTTTGTGGGATCATATCGACCAAAGGGCGTCCACTGTTAAACAATGGCCTCCCCCATAGATTTCACAATTATATTGTAATTTATGTTTTTTTTGTTTTTAAAAAAAACGTTATGTTTTTATGTTTTTAAAAAAAACGTTGCCCACACTAGGATTTCTCCTGTGTCGTGGGTGCGTTTACAGACATGAATTCCACATACAATACACCCAGACCCGGAACAACTATCTGCAGATCATACAAATATTTGTTCCGTGTGGGAATCGAACCCACGACCCGGAGCGCAGCAGTCGACTGTATCAGCCACTGCACCAACCGTGCCGTCAAAATTACGTAGTTGCTAATAGTATTGCTAATGTTCTAATCAGTAAATTCAGTTTGGTTTGGAGGTCTTGATCGCCTTTTACGACATCCACGGGAGGAGATGGAGTGAGGAAACGCCACTCCATATTTAAATACCGCTCAACTATATCAGTAGCATAGTGGTTTTATCAAATAGTTGAGCGGGATTTAAATATTGAGTGGCATTGCAGCACTCCATCTCCTTCAGTATTCGGCCGTTAGCTGCCTCCCACAAATGTTTCAACTAATATAATATTCTAGACTTTCCTTCGCTGGGCGTAACATAAAATTTTGTGACAGATGATGGATGATTTTTTTACAATTCCAATAAATAATTACGTAACCCGCTACATAATCATCATCATATCGGCGATACAACGTCCACTACTGAACAAAGGCCTCCCCCATAGATTTCCACAACTGTGTGTTGGGGCGAATTTTCCAGTACTCACCACGCTTGGCAGGCGGATTGGTGAATGCAGAATGGCTACTGTTCCACAGAAAGGATCGCTGCTGCCCATGCCTCTAGTTGAGAGTCCCTTAGTCGCCTTTAACGACCTCCACAGGAGGACATGGAGTGGTGCTAAATTTCATTGGAATCCGGTCAGCTGTTTGAGCGTGATGGAACCTCAAACATTCACATTTATGATAGTAGTGACATGTAAATTCCACACAAGTTCCATGTAGTATGGATTAAGAATATAACACGACTCTATCACCTCCCGTAGATGGCGACAAAGAACTCCAAACCAGAGCGATGGGCAGCATATTAGTATCAATAGTAGCCGTACTGCTCTCACCAGCCCGCCTGCTAAGCGTGGTGAGTATGGCAAATTCCCCCTAAAATTATGACACAATTTTCGAAATCTATGGCATTTGTTCAGCAGTGGACATCCTTTAGTTGATCTGATGCTCGTGAAGAAAAGATAATTAATATCGCTCAAAACGAAGAAAAGTTAGCTGGCGGGCGCAGTACGTATCAACTGATAGATGACTTGTCTATACTTGGGCGGCCCTCGCACGCTTTCACGTACGCACGGCTTCGTATATAGCTATAGTTTCCAGTATGAGCTGAGCTACACCTCGCCCCCGGCGTACATCTCACCCCCGGTTAAAGTTAAGAAGAAGGACACCGTGGGGTTTTAGCCGTTTTGAGCCCGGCATGCCCCTCCGCCCTTCCCAAGGCGGAGGAAGTCCAAGAGGATGTCCCCACGATAAAAAAAAAGAAATATATAAGCTGAGCTCACTTTGCTATACAAGGTCTTTCAGTACGATGAGAGATCAGCGTAAACTGGTAAAGTATAGCTTGATATGTACCCGTGTGTACATACTGTCAATTACTGTTGGTTGTATTCACGTTGTACATGATTCTGTTCAACATAGGTAGGTGTTTTTAAAGTCACTTCTTCTTCACCTTAAGTTCACTACATTTAACACATTAGGTACTGAAAAAAAACAGTAAATCACTATGTTGCAGATGCCTTTTTGTATTTTGTACGGGTGGGAATTGTTCTTAAATATTAAAGGGCGTTTCAGTATTCTGCGGTCAGTGTCTTAAACAATCCCCTTTTTTACATAGGTCCCTTATCTCTCTCCACTCTGATTATTTATCATCATCAAATCGGCTAAATGAAGTTCACTGCTGAACAAAGGCAACATTCATAGATTTCTATTTGAATTGTAAAGTAATTCTGAGGGAAGTTTGCCAGTAGTCAACACAGTTGGCGGGCGGGACAGTAAGCGAAGTATGACTTCTGTTCCACAGAAGGGACCCTGCTGCCCATACCTCTGTTTGAGTCCCTTACGGCCGAAATAAATAATCAATCTAATCCAAAATCTTCAGGTTTAGGATTTTGAAATTCATCCGTTGTGGAGTTACGATCACATTTAACAAAACAGACATATCCATAATCTGAAATCCGATTATTTTGGATTAGATTGGTTATTAATTTCGGCCCTAGGTCACCTTTAACGACAGTTATGAGATGAGATGGAGTGGTACTATTTTATTAATCCGGACACCACACGGAATGTCCACATTTAGCACAGCGATAATCCTATTTATTTTCCTCACAAAAATACTTGAGCACCACGCAATATTCATAAACTAAATCTAAAAATGTCTGCTGCAGTCTGTGACATTATTAAAAACATTATAAATAGTGCGGACAATCTGCGCTTAGTGGTAGATCGCGTCTCGCGGGTAGTCGTAAAAATAATTTAGTGCGAGCGTCATTAGCGTTAGTCGACGCCAAAGCCATCTGCCAGCGATGCTCTCTAATGTACTCCAAACATACGCCAAGTTATAACAGCGGTTTGCAATTATTATGAAGTGAAAATGATATCCTCGAAGACTTTATTTTGTTACTATAATACTTAAAATGATAACACCTTCAAGGATCAAGTATCATGTGTGTGGACACGCAATCACATACATCATCATCATCATATTAGCCAAAGGACGTCCACTGCTGAACAAAAGCCTCCCCCATAGATTTCCACAACGAGCGGTCACATGCCACCCGCATCCAATGACTGCCAGCGGCCTTCACCAGGTCGTCTATCCACCTCGTTGGATGTCGTCCCACGCTGCGTTTTCAGGTGCGTTTCCACTCGAGAACCTTTTTGCCACAACGGCCATCAGTTCTACGAGCAATGTGCCCCGCCCATTGCCACTTTAGCTATTTCGGCAACTTTAGTTCTTCCACGGATCTCCTCATTTCTGATTCGATCTCGTAAAGAAATACCACACATAGCTCAAGATCACTCAACGAGTTATGGAGAGCCATAACTCGCTGAGTGACCTTGAGCTTTCTTATGAGGACCATTGTGAGTGACCATGTCTCTGTTCCATATGTCATCACTTGTAACACACACTGGTTAAAGACTTTCATCTTGAGGCATTGCGGTATTGTTGACGAAAGGACGTTGCGAAGTTTCCCGAACGCTGCCCAGCCGAATCGGATTCGACGATTGAACCCTTTCTCGAAGTTGAACCTACCTAATTGGACAGATATATCACAGATAATATTTATTTATTATTACTTTTATTTATTTATTTATTATATTTTTACTTACAGTTAGCCATATTCAGCACGTAGGAAATCGTCATCACCATATCAGCCAAAAGACGCAACAAAACCTCCCACATAGAATTCTCTTGTCATCGTTCCCCGGCACACAGCTTGGCCATCGGATTTATGTCATAAATGCACTCGAAGGACGCTGCTGCTGATCTCCAACTAATCCCATAGTCACCTTTAACGACACCCACAGGATGAGATGGGGTGGTGGTATTCTTAGCCGGCACCACGCGGTTTCCTTACGCTGATTTTCTTTTGCCATTAAAGTCAGCGGTTTCTTAGATATAGCCACAGGATATAAGAAAGTATAAGTATGACATTCAAAAAGCTAAATTGGCACACTAGCGGGTTTGAACCCACAACCAGAGCTTAAAAAGCTAGTCCGTGAACTATAGGCGTACCTGTCACTAAAACCTTAAGCTTTTGTTCCCTAATTGGGAGAGCGGATCTGCTTAATTGGGTGTTACCGTTTGGGTTGGAGCTGTACCTACCTTACTTTTAATTCGGGAAAATACATCTAACACACCTTTATGATACGAGGAAAGACGAAACTTTACGATGTGAACTTTTCAGAAATTATAACATAATTTTAAATATATTTACACGGACACAGTCCTGGAGCACTCCTTCAGGGCCGAAGATGGCAGCTCCGGTGGTGTTCACCGGTAGGAGTCTGATATGCCTCCTTCCCTGGGGTGGAGGAAGTATTATTGTGATATATTTCCACCGGGTGAAATTAAAAAAGGTAATTATAACCGGAACTAAGTAATTATTGTTCTCATAATTTGTCATAATTCTTATGTATTTTCTGATATATAATATTTATAAAAAACAACTTTTGACCGCGAATGATCATCATTGGCAGTTTTGATGTTGCCTGTACCGGAATAGGTCGATAACAATTATTTAGAACAACGAGGATATCTTACAATTAAACGCAATAGCATGCAAATAGCGACGCAACACGACGCGACAAATTAATATATAACAGGAATCAACATTGTCATCTAAATAATAGCAATGTTTGTGTGATTATTATTAGATAGTGTAGAAGTGACTGTACATTCTAATTACGAGGTGTTAAAAATACTAAGAACGCGTAAAACAAATACTAAGGTCCGTATTAAAAACCGATCCTCAAGTCCAGTTTGATCTTTAATCACCTGGTCACTGTTTAAGTATAGAATCTGTACTTGAGTATCGGTCATATTCCAGAACGGTAATCAATCTAAACTCAGCTGAGACGAGATTAAATCACGCCTCAAGCACATATTACTCATTGTCTATGCATCAGCCTGTTTTTGATTACGATTTATTTCCGTTGCCAACTTTGTCCCGATCTTTTTAGAATAAGAATCACCAACTCCTCAGCTTTGTCCGAGGCAATCGGGGGTGGAAAGGGACCAGAAGGGTCCCCGACCGCCGAAAAAGCGCTATAACCAGTAGGTCACAGTAGTGACCTTTTATTATTATAAGTGTAAGTAGCATTTAAGCGAGTGACTACAAATAGTCACTCACTCGGTATTTCTAGTGGCCCAATTTTGTATTCGCTCAATTAATTAATTCCCGTTATCGTATAGATGTTTTATCCGCAGAACATAGATTTTGTTTTCTGTTCTGTGACTTAGCGACCGCTAGGAATACGACATTTTATATTTTCCGAAGGTATCGGAAGAGGTGATCACAGCAAGGGTCAGGGGCAGTCGTGACTCAACCGAACACTGAAATATTGATTGCTAAAGACCATAGTCAATTCTCGTAATTTAAAAATGGACAATATTTAGTTCCGATCTAGTTTCAATGTCGTAAATGCCACAAATGGCTTACTCCTAAATTAACAAACAACATCAAACGTGAACTTAAACTGTGATAAGATCGAAAATGGATCGAAAGTTGATCGAAACCAAAATGAATTCTGCTAACATTTTGAACTGACACAGGTACTAAAATAGTCATTAAATGAACGTCGAAATTGACATTGAGGTGAGACTAAATTCACATTATACTGAAATCCGACTGAACTTTAAGAGTAGTAGAATACCGAATTTTCGTCAATTCATAATTTAATCTCAGTTCGGCCCACTTTCAGGCATCATCACAATACCATATCGGCCATTTATATGTTCACTGCTGAACAAAGGCCTTCCCATAGATTTCCACAACTGTATCATCATTTTGGGGGGAATTTGCCAGTACTCACCACGCTTGGCAGTCGGGTTGGTGAGCGCAGTATGGCTACCGTTTCTCAGAAGGGATGCTGCTGCCCATCACTATGGTTTATTCCCTCAGTCGCCTTTTACGACATCCACGGGATGAGATGGAGTGGTGCTATATTCTTAATCCGTACACCACACGGAGTAACTTTCAGTCACAGTGTAAATTAATTACGAGTCATCATATTAGCCAAAAAAAGTCCACTGCTCAACAAAGTCTGGCCCCATACATTTCCAGATTTTTGTCGTTATTTCCATGTTCAGCAGTGGACATTTACGGTCTGAAGATGTGATTTTTCAGTTTTCTTATGCGGCCAGGTCGGTCGGCAGTATTGTGGCTCATGCAATCAGAAATTATAATTTATTACTATAAATTTCTGATTGCATACAAACTATGCGTGTGGTGCCGGCTTAGAATACCACCACCCCTCTCCTCCCGTGGGTGTCCGTGTGCGTAAAAGTCGACTAAGGGATTAGCCTGAGGAAGGGCAGCAGCGTCCTTCGAGTACATTAACAAGTCAACCACGATCGCCAACCCGTGTGCCAAGCGTGGCGATTTTGGCAAAACCCACCAATGAGCCCACAACACAACCATATCGGTCATTGTGGTGATCTTTGGGGGAGGCCTGTGTCCAGCAGTGGACTTCATGCGGCCGAAATGATGATGACACAAACTACACAAATAAATAAAATGGAAGTGTGTTTGTAAATTCAAAATGACACCTTTTTCATCATTAGTGTATAAACTTTTATATGTAGATGCATATAAAAGTTTATACACTACTAATAACAAAAGATCAATTTTACAATTTTTGTCCGTCTGTTTGTTCAGTAAATCTCCGAAACGGTTGGACCAGTTTTGACGGAACTTTCACTGGCAGGTAGATGATGTTATAAGAAGTAACTTAAACTACTTTTATTTTAGAAAATGAAAGAGCATTGGGGGTGCCTCGCAAAAAAATTAAACCTGCAATTCAATATATCTCTATATATATATTATATATGACAACTCTGTCTATCTATGCCAAAGTACTCTAAATTATATAATAAATAATCTGATTATTTATATATTTTACTTTTTTAATCTGTAACGACGCTTGTCACCTTAGTCATCCTGCGACCACGAACCGTGCAAAGTGTTCGAAACGTCAGGAAAAACAAAAATCCATAATACACGCAATTTAATTCGTTTCATCATTTCAGCCGAAAAACGTCCACTGCTGGACAGAAGCCTCCCCCAAAGATTGCCACAACGACCGGTATGGGTTTGTGTTGAGTGCACATTGGGGGGTTATGCCATAATCGCCACGCTTGGCAGACGGGTTGGCGATCGCAGTTGTGTTATAATTGTGCTCGAAGGACGCTACTGCCCATCCTTCGGCTAATCCCATAGTCGCCTTTTACGACACCCACGGAATGAGATGGGGTGGTGGGATTCTTAGCCGGCACCACACGGCATTTATCCATTTAAAATGATTTTATTATAATGTGTAATAATCGCGAAAACCAAAGACATTACTAATCTGAAGGCCAATTCTCGTAATTTAAAAATGTTCAAAATATAGTTCCGATCTAGTCTCAGTGTCATAAATGTCACAAACGGTATTCTCGTAAACTAACAAACAACGTCAAACGTGAACTTACACTGTGATGAGATCGAAAATGGATCGAAAGTTGATCGAATTCAAAACGGTATTCTGCTAACATTTCGAACTGTCACATGTACTAAATAGTCATTAAATAAACGTCAGAATTGAGATTGAAATGAGACTAGATCGAGATTGTATTGAAATCCGACTGAACTTTAAGAGTACCATTATTTCGGTCAATTCATAATTTAATCTCAGTTCAGTCACGTTTCAGTCATAGTGTAAATTAATTACGAGAATTGGCCCTCTGATTTATTTTAATTTAAACAGCGGGTGAAACCGCGGGGCACAGCTAGTCAAATATAAAGTCATATAACGTACTTACGGAAACAACCTCCATTTTATATGCCTATGTACAGTATACACCAATGTATTAAAGTTCTGAAAGCGCTTTAACATGTTCTTTTTCCTTTTCCGATGCGTATCAAACAACATCAATTTCTAAAAAAAGCTCTCTGTGTGTGTACCTGAAATTCGTATATTTTCCAATAGTCTACATTCACAATAAGGTAGGAAAATGTACAGGTATTTTAAATCTTGTTTAATTCAACAGTTCCGTACAATATTAAAAATAAATACAGTTTCATCAGTTATCATCACTTCAGGACGTCCACTGCTGAACAAAGGTCTCCCCAATAAACTTCCAGTCGGCTGCTGCGCTCCGAGTCGTGAGTTCAATTCCCGCACGTAACAAATATTTATATGATCTGCAGGTAGTTGTTCCGGGTCTGGGTGTAATGTATTAGGAATCCTAGTGTCGATAAGGTTTTTTTTTTAAACAAAGAAACAATCAAATAAACAATCTTGCATGCCACCCATCCAACGACTCTCAGCGACCTTCACCAGGTCGTCAGTCCATCTTGTTGGAGGGCGTCCCACGCTGCGGTGGGTTACAGTTTATATTCAATATAAAACGCTGTTTTTCTTACTTATTTATATTTGATGTACAGTCCGAGTCTCTAAATAAAGTCATTACTTCATAAGCTTTTACCATCGAGTAGAAACTACATATATACGGTCTTAATTTAATAATAGAAAATATTTTAAGGCTCTATGAATGGTATAGAATTCATTTCACATATCAAGTATCGGTTTGATAAATAAATATTAAAATACTCGACTAGCGAAAGATTTACTGACTATATTATTTTATAAAATGAAGGTTGATGTTATGTTATTTTGCAAAAAGCATCATTGCAATTGCCTCCGAAAATATTTTTCATTATTAAAGTAAAAGATAAAATCATTTAGATAAAGGGTTACTTTCACTCGGGCAGTGACTTTGGTTGAAATCTCTATTTCGTAACAAATCGTGAATAGAGTAAAACGGAACGCATTTGGTAGTGTTTTCCTGGGATAGCAACACTTTAATTGTCTAATCCATTTCAGTAGATGAGATGCACCTACGCAATTCGCATTTAGTATGAAAATGAAGTTTCGACCCAAGTCACCCCACGATTCAAAGTAACCGCAATGTACGGTACTTTATAAGTTTTCAGTATCGAGCAGGAACTATTTTGTTGCCTGAAACCTAACACAAATAGTGTCATGTTCGATTGAACTCCAAAAATAGGTTTTTTACTGCCATACTGGCGCAGGGATAACAAAAAGATGTGTTTAAACCAAAAGTGTTCCGTGCGCTGGCGTAGCCACAAAAAAAAGGGCCAGCCAACTGAAAATACCTCTCCACTCAGCTTGTGTTTGCGTTCGGGACTTGTTTATATTTTGGCTGTGACTCCCCAGGACTTTGATATCCTTTTTTATATAGCCATGTTAGCCCAGAAACTTTAGGCTATCTGATAGAAAACAATTCGTGTTAAAGAAAAAACATCACAAACATAAAACGTTTTTTTTTTTAAATAGTGAGTAAAGAAAAGTTATAAAACGAATGATCTACTAAACACTGATTAAAAAGGTCTCATAAAGATAAAAGTTTATTTTTAATTTAATATTTAGGTATCGTAGTTAGAGCCAGCACTCCCCGCGATGATCATTTATTCATGAGGAATGTGGACTAAAAATAATACACTCATTTTTCTGCATTTTATAGCACCAAGGAGTACCTGCAGAATCTGATCTGCACTTAAGGGACTTAAAGTACATTTAAAACTGTCCTAAAAATTTATTGTTTGCGTTTTGTGTTCTTCGTATTTCGGTTTCGGATTTATAAATGTCAACGTCAAATATTTCAAAAACCGAACAAGCGTTATCCATTTACGCCTGAGAGTAATTTAGTTATTTTTGTAAATTTAACTTTTTCTATACTCTAAATCTACCAGACCGGCGGATTTATTTTACCAATAATGCATCGAATGGACATGTTACTGTGTGAAACAAATGAATTTACTGACCTTTCAATTTCTATTTAGAAGTTCCCCAAGTCATTAATTAAACCATGTAATCGGCTACCTACGAATAACATAATTCTTATTAAAGCAGGTTGACAAAGTGGTTAAGCGATTGGATTGACTTTCGATGCTCCGTAGCTTCGTTGCGGGTTCGATTCTCGCGTGGAACAAATATTTGTATGGCCTACAGGTAGTTATCTCGTGCCAGACCTAGATCCGTGTGGTGGCTGGATAAAGAATATAGCACCACTCCATCTCCTCCCGTGGATGTCGTAAAAGGTGATGAAGGGTCTTTAATCCAGAGGGATGGGCAGCTGCGCCCCGTCTGTTGAGCAGTAGCCATACTGCCATACTGTGCCAACCTGTACCAACCTGTGTGCATATGTCCACGGCACAGGAGAAATCAAAGTGTTACCAGTTATTTAAAAGGAAAAAATCGAATCCTCGAGTCATTGTGTTTTGATATCAGATTCATAATTATCAAATCATTTTACAAATGCAATTCTAAACGAAAATAGTTAATTCCATTTTATATAATAAAAATTTAAATGGACTTCATGTAAACACAATTATTATATCTATAAGCCTTTACATAAGATCGGTACCTTCATACTTTGCCTTCGCACAAGTATTTACATAGATATCATAAAATCCAGTGAATCATAAAAGCGGTCGTGTAATTTCGCATATAGAAATATACGGGGAAATACAGAACCTTAATTTTTTAAGTATAGTTTAAAATAAATCGTTTAACTGAACTGACTCTACTTCGCTATGATCGGCAATCTAAGAATAATATCATACCTAAACCTATCTCCTAAACTAATAACACTGCGATTCATCACGGCTGTTACTTTCGCTTTAGTTACGCTGTTGCCAGTCACGGAGAACTCATTAATATCCTGTTAAGATGACCATTACACAAGTAAAGCTTGCAAAGCCTTATTGCCAGGATTGTTCTGCGCTACGATGAGAGGTTTTATCGTTCATGGTCCCCCCAAGAGTAATAAGCACAATATCTCGCTCAAAGTGTTATTGACTAAACAAAGTATCTAGTTTTAGCAAAGATTACCTTTGAATTGGGATTTGCCTTACGTAGATTGCAGTATTTATTGTAATTTGCGAATGTAATTTAGTTGTTATAGACTGAAATAGCGAAGTAGTGATAGTTTTGTGGTTGAACGCCTGCCTTCCACATATGAGGGTCTGAGTTCGATCTTGGCCTATACCTCAGACTTTTCGGATTCATGTGCGAATCAGATTTTGATTCTCACTTGCGTTAGCGGTGAAGGAAAACATCGTCAGGAATACCAGCGCACCCGAGAGGGTTCCAAAATGTTCTCAATGGTGCGTGTAGTCCGCCAACCCACACTAGGCCAGCGTGGTAGACTAAGGCCTAACCTAAAAAAAAATATACTTGCATTTTACGACAATTATGCCAATCGCGGTGATTATGGTAATTATCGTTCATAACTGTTTTTAATAAGGTTCTATTCACTGCTCGATGTGTAGCAGTGTATGCTGATGGGCTGCCAGTTCTTATCATTATCATCATCATATCAATCAAAGGACGTCCACTGCTGAACAAAAGCCTCATTTTCGTCAAGTTCGTCATTTTGGAGCGAATTTATCAGTACTCACGACGCTTGGCAGGTGGGTTGGTGAGCGCAGAATGGCTACTGTTCCACAGAACGGACGCTGCTGCCTATCCCTCTGGTTTAGATACCCTAAGTCGGCTTTTACGACACCCACGGGAGATAGAGTAGTGCTATATTCTTAATCCGCACACCACAAGGATCTCATATTGTACATTTATGAGAATACTAATTGGAATGAAAATGTTGAGATTTTAGTTAAGGTTGTACTTACTCAATTCTTTTTTGTTATTATTATTATCATCTGATATCTCTGCTAAATAATTTAGTTTAGATATCTCAATAGATATTTCTTATATTCGCTTCGGTGCTTCAGCTGCGCTCGTTGAATAGTAACTTGACTAGAACTTCATTAGTATTCAGACTACAGGAAAATCGTTTGATCTGATTGGAACAGCTTCCAACTGACGTTTTATCTGTATCGAATACGAAACGAAATAAATTTATTGTCACTTTATTTACTGGCCGCTATTGCTGGGTGTAAATTAAAATTTAGTGATAATTGTTTTTTGTAATTCAAGTAAAAAGTATATATTGCTTGACATAATTTTTATCCTATATCAAATGTAATTAGAATCTGTTCTTTTTGGTTTGGGGAAAGCATAAGACTATTTCCACCTTGGAAAGGGATCTTACTGGCTGAAACCCTAAGGGGTTACTTTTATTTTCCTATGGCTCGGGGTGTAGTGTTTGCCGGATAGGCATTGGATACCCAGACTTCCTCCACCCTGGAGAAGACCGGCGGGGCGTACCAGAGTCATACTATCTACTCACGTATGGCTGGGGGTGCAGAGTTCTCTAGGCACTGGGCTGCACCCACTGGCCGGCCCGGGCCCGTCAGAACAAGTGACGGGCCTCTGTGCAAGGCGAGGCATGCGTAGTATGCAGGGCCTACGCCGCGGTACTTCTTCTGGTTGTGTGACGAACTGCCCTAAGTTTTTCGTCCGCATTGCCAACAACAACATCAACCAGTGCGTTTTGCGGGAAGTGATGATAGGCTGACTATTCCCACCTTAGGCTGGACTCCTACCGGCTAAAATCACTGGGGCCGGCTCCAGGTCCTCGTATGATCACACTATAGCCACCCACTGGTGCCACGCCATTAGGCACACCTCGGGGAGGGTGACTGTAAAGCGGTCACCTCCCCATCCCCCGGAGGATTGTAAAGGATCCCCCGAAGCATCGCTGTGCGCTGTGCTGTGCTGCGTTCACGGCAGCACATGACCACAGGCGCGCCACCGTCTTCTCGTGGGTCGCTCGGAGTGGGCACGCAGACTCCCCAATATAGCAATGGCAGGGGTTTCAGGCGTATAGGAAGGTGGTGTCCGTGTGGTATCCGGATTAAGAATATAGCACCACTCCATCTCCTCCCGTGGATGTCGTAAAAGGCGACTAAGGGATTCTAAACCAGAGGGATGAGCAGCAGCGTCCCTTCTGTGAAACGGTAGCCATACTGCGCTTACCAACCCGCCTGCCAAGCGTGGTGAGTATTGGCAAATACCCCCCAAAATGATGACACAGTTGTGAAAATCAATGGGGGAGGCCTTTGTTCAGCAGTGGACGTATAAATAGCCGATATGATGATGATGAGGAAGGTGGTTGTTACCCCAGCACTATCTCCTTCTTCAAGCGGGATCGGCCCTCTCCCGATTCTCCTCCTCTCCCGTCTCCTCCTGGAGCATGACGCTCTCACAGAAAGAGACCACTGCATTCCAGTTTTCATGCTCTGCCAACATAGCCGACACTACTGCCGACAGAGAGAGATCTTACCCGATCCCATCGACCAGGATCCGACGATCGACCGCCCACGCAGGGCACACCTTGAGCGTGTGCTGTGCGGTATCCTGGTCGCTAGCACAATGGTGGCATTGTGCCGTGGCCTCCCGTCCTATCCTGTGCAGGTACGCACCGAAACAACCATGCCCGGTGAACACCTGCATCAGGCGGTAGGTAACACTCTCGCTCCTTCTGAGCCAGGCTCCGAAGAGCGGCAGGACGGCCTCAACGACACCCTTGGTCGCAAACAGCATCGGCAGGTGGTGACGCCACTTTCCCAGTACGCGCCGCTGAGCTAGCTGCCTCAGCTTGTCTAATGCCCCTGGAGGCGCGCCTTCGCCACCCTGGCGGAGCGCCTTCGCCACCCTGGCGGAGGGAGCGTGCCTGATCGTAAACCCACGCATCTACCTCCGCCAGGGTGTCGTATAGCCACTCTGTGCTGCAGACTGTGAGTCAACAAAAACAAAAACACGTTTGTAGATGTTATGCGTAAAAAAAATATAAATACATACATAGAATAGTTTTATCTTTAAGTTGTAAAGCTTTAAGTTTATTAAGTTGAGAAAAAAGTAAAATCATAAATACGGTAAATTAGACAGCTTGTAGTGCATTAAATAACTTGGCAGTTCATCTTTAGTCTCTCTTGAGAACGACTAAGTTGCTTGTGTCCATTGTATTACGATAAAAATTACCCGAGAGTAATCAACGCCTATTCGTAGTCGATAAAAAGTTACGTTTATTGTGAATATTGCAAGTGTATAAAAAAACCCCATTCAGCTGGGTTCTTACTCTTATTACTGTGGGTGTCTCATATCAGCCAAAGGGCGTCAAGTGCTGAACAAATGCCTTCCCCATAGATTTCCACAAATATATCGCCATTTTGGGGGAAATTTGCTAGTACTCACCCGCCAGCGGGTCGGTGAGCGCAGATTGACTATTGTTCCAGAGAAGGGACATAAGGGTAGTAATGTATGATTTAATAATAAAAAGAATACCACGCCGCATTATGTAGGTATTGCCAATACCGATTAGACATACAGATTCCCTGGCAATATTTAAAAGACTGGTAAAAGAGCATTATCTTTCACTATAATGCCCTATATCCATTTGTATGTTTTATTTGATATGTATCTATTATATTATATATATCTATAAATCCTGTACATAACCTGAATCCTGAAAGGGCAAACTTGTAGGTATTACAGACTTTGAATGAAATTTAAAATTTACAATTGCATTTTAACTTTTTGAGAGGTCGGTAAATGAGATTGCAGGCGTTCTTCAAAGAATCACTTTTATTTGTACTTCTAGAATTATACTTCAAGACAGTCTTTACTCGTCACTCACGGCACGGCACGTCACTCGTCGTAAGCGCCAAAATCAGAATGTGTATGTCACATCACAATTAGCTGAACGATAAATTGAACGTCTGAACAAGATTGTAAGTATACTGAACGACTATTGGTAAAAACAGCAACTGTGACACGCAGACGTACGCGTAAAAGTACTTATTTATTATTATACGTGGATAATAATGTTTTTATAATTATCTCATTCAATTAAATATTAAAACTAAAATAACTAAAAGCTAACAACTTAAATTATATTTTACTTAATATTATAAATTAATATGAAAGTTTAGTTTAGTAGACACGCTCAAATCAGTGAAAGGATTCAACTGAAATTTGGCAGACGGGATATTATGAGATATAGGATATTATTATTACATTATCAAATTCCCTAATGGTTTGAATTAGTCACTCGTGAACCAAAATGCGGGTAACAGGTACCTCGTATTTTACAAAAGCAATATAATTCGGTGAATCAATATTTAAAAGATAGCTTATTTTTTACTTATATGAAATATAGATTTCTAAAAGGATTATTCTGAAGGATTTCGAAATGTATATTTAAGTACCTACAGATGGAAATCGTACAATTCATAATTCACTTGTGGCATTGGAAACAAACATTCAGGCTCTTATACGTTAATAACACGCTTTACGACGGAGTGACGTTCGCTATTAGTTTTATGTTCTACGTTTAAGGTTTATTAGTGGGTGTACAATTCGCCAGGTTATTTCACACGTGGCCAGGTCTAGACGCTGCGAATGTCTTTGTATTAAGAAAACTCGCCATACGTTAGTTGCTACAGAAACAAACATTTGCTGTGCTATTTTGGCTTGAAATTGTGTTCATAAAAACATTCTTATTATATTGTAAAATTTCCCCTTGCCTGCTCTTTTTACTAACAATCCTTAATAAAAGAACTTTATGCGGAACAATAACCAATTTGCGAAAGAAAACACCGCCCTCGGATACGGCCCATTGACATAAATAAATCATTATTTCCTCCCGTGAGGCTGATAGCGCCAAGTCGAATTTCAAAACGAATTCTCATTGTAATGTGCCACAAAAGAAAACGCGAGATATCCACGATGCTTTGTTAAAATTTAATTTGATACCTTTATCTCGAATTTCTTGAGGATATTTTTACAAGGGAAGTAAGTATCGAAGCTGCTTATGCAAGTAGATGTTTTATCCCTGCTTATTAATTATGTTTTTATTTTTTCTTGTTTACGTTTCTAAGGACAAAAATACTCTACCCTTATGCTTCGGTAGGTATATCTGGCGTCGGTAGCGCGCATGTGGTCACGCGCTGCGGTGGGGCGCTTTGGGGGATCCTTTACCATCCCGGGGGGGTTGACCGCTTTACAGTCACCCTCTCCTAGCCTCCCTAAAGTGCCCAAGATGACCGCTCCCGTGGTTTTAGCCGGTAGGAGTTCGGCATCCCCCTTCACCCTCCCGGGACGAAGGAAGTTCATGAAGAATTTCCACTGGGCACCAATAAAAAAAAGGTGTATCTGGCGCGCTATAGTTCCGTTCCGATTGGTTCCCGGCGCAGAATAGACTACTCACTCTCCACACTAGGATGTTGTAAAAGGCGACTAAGGGTCAAGAAGATGGGCAACACCATCCTCCCATCTGAAAACGTAGTAATTTATGGCAACACCCCCTATGACCGCTTAATGTTGTGCTTACGCTCAAATGCACAGTTGGTGCAGTGACTGTTACAGTCAGCTCCTGCGCATGGAACAAATATTTGTACGATCTGCAGGTAGTTGTTCCGGGTCTGGGTGTATTGTGTGTGGAATTTGTGCCTGTAAACGCATCCACGACACGCGAGAAATCCTAGTGTGGGGCAACGTTTTTAAAAAGAAAGAAAAAAACACCGGACATTCGCGTAATGAACTCGCGTGGAGAGGGTTCCGAACCATAATATGTTATCCACCATATCATTTATAAAAATCTTACCCAACCTGTTTGTAGTAACTAAAATACATTGTCTATTGGTGAATTTGGTCATGTACCAATAACTTATCCTAAGAACAAACTCAACATCGTAATTGAAAAACAAATTCTCCCATACATTCCAATTGCAAACGTAAGTTTTTACACACAATATTGAAAGATTTACCATAATATTTTAAGACCATATACTTCTTCGGCTTTCCTATGATCTATAGATAAAGAACTAGAGCTATATAATATTTAAAAAAATATACATTTTGGCCATTTTCGTCTATTTTCTTAAATAACTTAAACTTATATATTTTAAAGTTAACATACACATACTTGAGATCCTCACAATAAGCCCTTCCATTTCATATGTTGCACGGTACAATTTAAAACATTTTCCTTAAATCTCTATTGCCCCAAAAAATTACCCCCATATTCAAAATTCATTTATTTACGTTACGTTACGCATGTATTTGGGTCGCAGAAATCCATATGTGTACCAAATTTCAACTTAATCGGTCCAATAGATTCGGAGCAAATTTGCTGTGACAGATCGACAGACAGACTTGATTTTCACTTCCGTTAACGGTGAAGGATGGCGTCGTAAGGAATCCTGCACACCTGAGAGGGCTCCAACATGTTCTCAATGGCGTGTGTAGTCCGCCAACCCAGACTAGGCCAGCGTGGTGGACCAAAGCCTTACCTTTCTTATCGTGAGAACAGGCCCGTGCCCAGCAGTGAGACAGAAGTGGGCTGATTATGTCATGTTATTCGGAAATATACTATATAGACCCAGTATTTATTAGGTAGTAAGTTTAAACCAGATATGTACTAGCTCGTGGAAATGATGGCCGTTGGGGCAAAAAGGTTCTTGAGTGGAGACCGAAAGAACAATAGAGCAATTAACAAAAAATAATATTGTAAAAAAGCGTGGGGTGCTCGATGTCA
This sequence comes from Diloba caeruleocephala, assembly GCA_947459985.1. Taxonomy (NCBI): domain Eukaryota; kingdom Metazoa; phylum Arthropoda; class Insecta; order Lepidoptera; family Noctuidae; genus Diloba; species Diloba caeruleocephala. The sequence goes on from OX381611.1 coordinate 20,765,685, forward strand.
ATTGTGGTAAATACATAGGCTGCACTAAAAGTATCGGGAATGGAATATTTCCACTGTTCCTGTCATATTAAAATCTTTTTAATTGAAAACTCCTTGGTTTTACAAATCGAATACCATTTATTTATTTTAAAAAAGATTCACGGTCTTGTCACAAGGTTTTGTCAAACTTGTTTAGTCGTTGAGAAAATGGAATTTACACACGTTCTTCCATGACACTACTGACATTGGCAGAATTGTCGACACCGGCACTGTTGCCATATTGAAAAATTGAATTGAATTGACTCGAGAAAATTAAAGAGCGATGATTTATTATGACTTTCGAAGTGGTTTAACACAAAAACAGTGTGTTGACCGGATGATTTCTGCATTTGGTGATGAAGCCCCATCCAAAACCACAATTTATCGCTGGTTTGCTGAATTTCAACGTGGACGTGTCAAGCTCAGTGATGATCCTCGTCAAGGTCGTCCAAAAACTGCAGTCACCCAAGAAAACGTTGATGCTGTGCGTAAGCTGATTGAGGAAGATCGACATGTGACATACCGCGAAATTCAGGCAACTTTAGACATTGGCATGAGTCAAATGCAAATAATCTTGCATGAACAATTAGGTGTAAAAAAGTTGTTTTCCCGATGGATACCGCATTTGCTATGTGAAGAGCAAAAAGCGGCTCGCGTTACTTGGTGCGTCAGAACTCTCGAAAGATTCCACGCAGGATCCTCAAATGCTGTATACAACATCGTATCAGGTGACGAATCCTGGATATATGCGTACGAACCCGAAACAAAAAACCAGTCACGAGTTTGGGTGTTCGAAAATGAGTTAAAGCCAACAAAAATTGTTCGTTCACGGAGTGTTGCAAAAAAAATGGTGGCCACGTTTGTCTCCAAAACCGGCCATGTTACGACTATTCCTCTTGAGGGACAAAGAACGGTTAATGCAGAATGGTATGCTAGCATTTGTTTGCCACAGGTCGTTTCTGAACTCCGTAGAGAGAACTGCAACCGCCGCATCATCCTCCATCACGACAATGCGAGTTCTCACACCGCGCACAGAACAAAAGAGTTTTTAGAGCAAGAAAACATAGAATTATTAGACCATCCGCCGTACAGCCCCGACCTAAGCCCTAATGATTTCTATACTTTCCCTAAAACAAAGAATAAATTGTGTGGACAGAGATTTTCATCACCTAAAGAAGCTGTGGACGCCTACAAAACCGCCATTTTGGAGACCCCAACTTCCGAATGGAATGGTTGCTTCAATGATTGGTTCCATCGTATGGAAAAATGTGTCAAATTTCGCGGAGAATACTTCGAAAAGCAATAAATACATTTTTAAATAGTAATGTTGTGTCACTTCCTTGATTCCCGAAATTTTCAGTGCCGCCCTCGTATATGTAAAAGTAACGTCATCATGAAAATGTCTGATAAAGCTTCCCACGCTTTTAAACATTTTTTTTTGTTAATTGCTCTATTGTTCTTTTAAAATTATTGAAAATTATTATCTACTTTTTAGTTCGGTTACCTACAAAAGCGGATCTTTTAGTTTTTTTTAACTATAATTTATTTTATATTTTTCAGTGTGGCTAGCTACAAAAAAAATGTTTGTGTACCACCGGGTGGTAATTACTTACCCAAGCATCTTCCTTTCGACGTTTAAGTTAATGAATTCTCCTTTCATTACGGATAAAATCATCTGAAGAATGAGACACTATTCGAGTCTCATCGCACTCTTGCTTTACTCGCTGCATACGTTGGATTGGTTGCTTCGTCCCTGAGATACGGTGTTATTTTTTTGGGCTAACTCTACGAAAAAAGAAATAATTTTTAAAATGCAGAAGCGGTGCATTAGAGCTGTTTGGACTGACAACAAGTGACAGCTGTAAACCATTGTTTCTGAAACAGAAAGTTCTGACACTTCAGTCCTTATATATATTTGAGATGGCTTTATTTGTAAAAAGTAATCCTTAACTTTTCTCGCGGTTATCAGATGGCGTTAATCGTAGCCGCTGTGACAACAGTAAGCTCTGTATTCACACTGCTAAAACATCACTAATGGGGAAGAGCGTATTTTGTTTGGCCCCAAAAATTTACAATAAGCTTCCAAGGACCTTTAAAGCTTAGACCTTAAAGAGGAAAATATTGAGATATTTAGAAAAAAATTGAAAGATTTGTTAAATTATAAATGTTATTATAGTATTGCGGATTTTTTTAATAACACAGTTTGTAATTTTTTATTTAATTTTTTGACAGTGTTACTTATTTTTCTATTAGTTTCTTCTCATTTTGTGTATGTTTTGACATTTGATTTTTATAATATTTCACTATCATTGTATTAAATTATTCTGCAATTGTTTCGACAAGTTATTATTACACATTAATGTTTTGCAATGGTTTAATAATCGAAATTAGTACCTATCTTTAGCCTTTTCATGTAGATTTGTACGCCTGTCTAGGCAAAATATGTTTGGTCTTAATTAATTAATTAATGTAACACCATTATAATAATGTAATACTTACACATGTTTTATCAAATAAATCTTATCTTTTCTTGCCATGGAAAATTTAATCGACATCTTATGGAGGCATTATTTTTTGTGCAAGTTTGTGTATGTCGATGAAATTGTAATATTTTCCAGGTATCAGAGATGAAAAAATCGCTAGTCCTGAGGATCCTGGCGAGGATAATGGGAGAAACTATTTAAATTATTGCATTGTGATCGGTCCTTGATAAGTGTGCGAAGTTTCAAATCAATTGAACGTTTTGAAGTGGATGAAAATCGAGTAAAAAATTCCTTTAAATAGATTCATAGATACATACCAAGCTAATAAAAGCGTGTTAAAAAATGGTTAGAAACCTACTGAAATTCCGCAATGAGGTTTAGGTGCCTATTCATAATAACGAGGAGTCGCAAATGTAGGTATCAAACGTAAAAAAGCACAATCGTCTACAATCTTAGTCTTAAAGGATGTTCAATGCACAAGGGTATTTATAATCGATTAATAACTTTTACTGTATCATTTTCCCCCAACAGCCAAGTTTTAGAGATTAGCTGTTCAAAGTTTCAATTCAATTCTTTCTTTATTGTGGGTCATAGGTATGTATATTGTACAGTTATTCTCGAATATATTCTTCCATCTCCCGCCCTTTGAGCACACAATAATTGCAATTTAGGGTAATAATATAATTAGTACCTAAATGTCAACATTAAATAATTATTAATACACTTTTTTTACATTTAAATAGTCAGTTATAGTTAAAAGTGTAAAGTTTTCATGAAAAATACGCTAAAACAACCGTATTCATCAGCGCCATCACTCGGATGTGCGATAATAAAAATAAATAAATAACTAAAGTAGCAAGTTAGGTTACATCATGCAATATTAGTGCATTATGTACTCTAAGTATATCCTACAAAACACCGCCATCAAGACCCGTAAAAAAGTTCTGCTTCTTGAAACTCTCAGTGTACGAATCGGCCAAATTTCAATAATCTAGGATAAGTCCAGCCATCGCTCTGATGTCCGATAATAAAAGGAGAATGTCAGGTTATATCATACAATACTAGTGCATAGGTACACTACAAGTTTATCCAATAACACACCGCCAACAAGACATGCTAACTAAAACTCCATCCAAACTGCATCCTAAAACCGCCAGCAACGTTAAAACAAAAGTTTGCACTGTAATAAGTCACGTAAAACTCATTATATTAAAGCGTGTGAGTAGAAATTATTAGTTCGAAGCTTCCCTGACTTTATCGTGACGTTGCATTGATAGAAAATTTCCAACTCCGTGGGAGTGGGGGACGGGATGGATAGATGGAACAAGTTATTGCAATCATAATTTAGTTGATAACAGAAATTGTTTAGTCTTATTTTTATTGCCTGATTTTGTTGGACTTGTTCTTTGAGGATTTGTTGAAAGATGTATAATGTTGGCAAAAGACTTATCAAGTAGCCTGCATCTTATGACATATTATTATTTAAATAATTATATCTGCAATAACGAATGACAACAATAGGTAATGTCGGCTATATTGTATTTACGTGTTTGGCAAGTAGATATAGTCGGTAATCTGAAATATGACATTAAATCTGAACACACCCGACACTATACCGAGGATATCCCGGACATCAGCCTGTACGAGATTAGGATGGCCTTGAAACAGCTTAAAAATAACAAGGCGCCGGGTGGAGACGGAATTACGACAGAGCTTCTGAAAGCGGGTGGAACACCGGTACTTAAAGTCCTTCAGAAGCTATTCAATTCCGTCTTACTCGAGGGCACAACGCCGGAAGCGTGGAACAGAGGTGAGGTGGTGCTCTTCTTCAAAAAGGGTGATAACACCCTATTGAAGAATTATAGACCCATCTCACTTCTGAGCCATGTTTATAAGCTGTTTTCAAGGGTCATCACGAATCGTCTCGAGCGCAGGTTTGATGACTTCCAGCCTCCCGAACAAGCCGGTTTCCGAAAAGGTTTCAGTACCATAGACCACATCCATACGCTGCGGCAGGTTATACAGAAGACCGAGGAGTATAATCTGCCACTATGCTTGGCGTTTGTGGACTATGAGAAAGCCTTCGATTCGATCGAAACCTGGGCAGTGCTGCAATCTCTGCAGCGGTGCCAGATTGACTATCGGTACATTGAAGTGTTGAAGTGCTTATACAGAAACGCCACCATGTCGGTCCGAGTACATGAACAGAGCACGGGGGCAATTCCATTGCAGAGAGGTGTGAGACAGGGGGACGTCATTTCCCCGAAACTGTTCACCGCTGCAATGGAGGATGCCTTCAAGCTACTGGAGTGGAAAGGATTCGGCATTAACATCAATGGCGAGTATATCACTCACCTTCGATTTGCCGATGACATCGTAGTCATGGCAGAATCGCTGCAAGAGCTCAGCACAATGCTCGATGATCTCAACAGAGTTTCCCAACAGGTGGGCCTTAAAATGAACATGGGCAAGACAAAAGTCATGTCAAATGTCCATGTCGTGCCCACCCCAATATCCGTTGGGAGCTCTGTTCTCGAAGTTGTTGACGAGTATGTCTACCTAGGACAAACTGTCCAGTTAGGTAGGTCCAACTTCGAGAAAGAGGTCAATCGTCGAATCCGACTCGGCTGGGCAGCGTTCGGGAAACTTCGCAACGTCTTTTCGTCAACAATACCGCAATGCCTCAAGACGCAAGTCTTTAACCAGTGTGTGTTACCAGTGATGACATATGGAACAGAGACGTGGTCACTCACAATGGGCCTCATAAGAAAGCTCAAGGTCACTCAGCGAGCTATGGAGAGAGCTATGCTTGGTATTTCTCTACAAGATCGAATCAGAAATGAGGAGATCCGTAGAAGAACTAAAGTTGTCGACATAGCTGAAAGGATTAGTAAACTGAAATGGCAATGGGCAGGGCACATTGCTCGTAGAACTGATGGCCGTTGGGGCACAAAGGTTCTCGAATGGAGACCGCGCACCGGAAAACGCAGCGTGGGACGACCTCCAACGAGGTGGACAGACGATCTGGTGAAGGTCGCTGGGAGTCGTTGGATGAGAGCGGCATGTGACCGCTCGTTGTGGAAATCTAAGGGGGAGGCCTTTGTTCAACAGTGGACGTCCTGTGGCTGATATGATGAGTGATGGCGGACTTATTGTAGATTATTGAAATTTGGCCGCGTTGCATAAACTGGTTTGTCTCTTGATATTCCGAATACGACGATGGGACAGACGTTTTGTATACAAGCGATCCACAAAACGGAATTTTAGTAGCGTGTAGAAGTTAAAATGTGGACTACTTATAAGCCTACTTAGAAATAAACATCAAAGCTAATGATATTAATGTCTTTCAATACATTAGTCGTAAATATACTTAGCACGCTTAAAGGTCGTCAGTCACAATATTTTTCGATTTTTTTTTAGTTAATTGCATGAGCTGCCTGGCTAAAGATGATTCGTGATTTTTAATAAAAATGTCGGTAAAAATGTAATTTTTCATAACAGTGGGTACCTACGTAAATTATCTTAAACATTTTTCACGAGCTATTGCCTTTTTCGCCGGCGCCCCGCAGCGTCCCCCTTCACTGCCGCAACTCCGGCTGCTGCGCACACCCGCAGGTGCAACTGTCAGCTGTCCGGAAACTCGATGTGTTGCTAATTATTTTTTAGAGCACTTGATAAAGGGTTCTCGTTTTTTTTTATCTGACTCATAATTTCAGTATCTTCTAGGTGCCATTTTAGTTCATTTATTATAGTTAGATTTATATATTAGATTGTAAGAATATAATAGGTAATATGATGATTAAGTAGTAAGTATCTTACTTTGTTTGTTTAAAGAAACGTTGCCCCACACTAGGATTTCTCTCGTGTCGTGGGTTCGTTTACAGACATGAATTCCACATACAATACACCCAAACCTGGAAAAACTACCTGCACATCATACAAATATTTGTTCCGAGTGGGAATCGAACCCACAACCCGGAGCGCAGCAGCCGACTATATCAGCCACTGCACCAACCGTGCCGTCACTTGTACTTTTATAAAAACTATACAGGATGTAAGTGACAGCGTACCAATTTGGAAAGAAGTTTCACTTAGGCCTATAATAGAAATAGAAAACCCATTTATCTTGGAACCTATTAGAGGTAACAATATTTGTCATTTTTGAGCGCGCAATGTATCGTAAACTATGAGATCAAAACGCTACGTGATTATTGTACTGTGATATGATATTATTTTATAGTGAAACGACAGCCGTTTAGTTCTTATTTGCATTGCAGTTTTATGTGAAAGTAAATAATGTATTGTGTTTTTATTTCAAATAGTATTTTTAATTGAATACAGAAATCACTTAAATTAACTGGAAAAAACAGAAAATTCTAGAAAAACCGATGCAAAATTCTAACGCTGAGGCTTTCGGAATCATGTAACTGAATCCATGACATCCGTTCCCATGTCAAATTAATGTTGTTTAACCATAAATCAAAAACAATATGGAAGACACAAATGACAGTAATTTAGGAAGGTGAACAGTGAAGAGTGTTTACAGTTTGATATCTATTAATCGATTAATTACCTATGTAAAACCGCAGATGCAAACTTATAGTGCTTACCCAAGATCTATACGTTTTTTATTTACAATTTGAACATTCGTGCTTCATCGTATCAGCCAAAGGACTGTCCACTGTCAGCAGTACAAAGGCCTCCCCTATAGATTTCCTCAATTGTATCATCATTTTCGGGGAATTTTTCAGTACTGGTGACCGCAGTATGGCTACTGTCCCACAGAAGGGACGTGCTGCCCATCCTGAGTTTAGATTCCCTTAGTCGCCTTTTACGACAGGCACGTTAGGAGATGGAGTGGTGCTACATTCTTAATCCGGACACTGTACTGATAACAATATATATCCCTAATACAACGTGGGAAGCTGACTGATTGAATGACATATCAACGTAGAGTTCTAACCGCCCGCCACGCTGGTCACATCGAACTGAAATTTGGAATGGAGTAGACAAGCACTAAGAAAGGATCTGAACTTATTTTTGCGATATCCGGATGAAAACGGGATTTACAATGGAAACGCCGCGGGGTTAAAACTAGCACTAAGTTACGAGTTTGCATAAAAGAATAAGGTATTTGTAGAATATTTTAGTACCTAAACGACGTTTGCTTGACTGTTTTAAATATTACCTACTTGGAATATTATGGATACGAAACTACCACAAGGCGACTTTTCTTATTCGCTCCCATTTCTCTTCTGTTTCTTCATGCATACTCCAATGTAAAACAACAATCAGATAGGATCATCATGTGATAACAGCATCACATTTATTTAGCTTCTTTCAGCTCCCTTACCCGCTGGCCATGTGAAATAATTCCACTAACAGAAAACGTTTTTTATAAACAGTAATTCCGTGAAGGTCGCGGTCTGTGCGTGCAGATCTACGAATCCTACATACTTAATAATGTTTGCAAATCAATTTCTGATAGATATGATACAGTATTACTTGCATCTCCAACAACGAATTAATCATCCTAGGACACCGAATCATTCCAATACCTACTAAAATAAAAATGTATATTACTGCCAATGAATTGATACGAATATTCACATAAATAAAAGGGGACATCGAACGAAATACCGTTGACATGGGACACTGTTTTTACATATTTTTTTTTTAAATAAAACGTTATTCCTTTGTTTTACATATAAACAATAGCAATTATCTTCACGGGTGAGCGGTACAGTCGTGTCCGCACACGATAAACCGAATAGTCATGTGGCTGTAAAGGCCCGAATAGTGGTATATCTTAGAATATTACAACAACATAGTAAGCACAAGCACCACAAACTATTTGTCACAGATTTTGTCGTATTTTGTGTGACATAAATTATGTCTAATCTGTTCGGGCTAACAGTGAAATTAGGCTGAATGATAACGTAGAGCAAAACCAGCGGAATGGCCACTGTTCTACAAAAGGGACGCTGCTGCCCGACCTGGGTTTATATTCCCTAAAACCCCTGTTTCACTTAATTCCATGGGAGCTAATAGAGAAGTGCTATATTCTTAATCCGGACACCACACGGAGATGTGACGTTAGCGACATTAAGACTCTACGACAACAATATTTTCATGATATCAGCCAAAATTCACTGCTGGACAAAGGCGTCTCCCAAAAAAGACCGGTTACGTGTCGTGTGTCAAAATTTTGGGGGAATTTGACAGGACTTACTACGCTGGACAGGCGGGTTAGTAGGTGCTGAATGTCTGCTATTCTACGGAATGGACGCTGTTGCCCATTCCTTTGGTTTAGAGACCATTAATCGCCATTTACGATACCCGCGGGAGGACATGGAGTGGTGCTCTATTCTTAATCCTAACTATAATACTGAACATTTTAAATTACGAGAACTGGCCGCTCATATTTAAACTCCGACTATTGATTTATTTCGTCTCATAGTGGTAAACTTTATAAACAACACGTTTATCACTTACCGAGCTTTTACAGTAACATACTCACTCCTGAAAAGCTTTTCGCCCCTGGTGTGATATGAAATTTACTTAAATTACCTACTTAGCATCCGCAATGATCGCTTATTTTATGCTTTAGTAGGAACTTTCTAATACGGGGTAATATTACGTTTTATCTCGCATCCCAACAGAAGTGCTTCGTAGTTATGTAACGTGTCATTTATTATCGATTTAAGAATCAGTGCACACAATTGCTATGGATTAAATAACTGTCTGGTTCATAGTTAAAAATAATTCGCCACACAAATTCGATTTGAAAATACTTTAATATAAAATAAATAAATAATGTCCGTGTGGTGTCCGGATGTCCGTGTGGTGTCCGGATTAAGAATATAGCACCACTCCATCTCCTCCCGTGGATGTCGTAAAAGGCGACTAAGGGAATATAACCAGAGGGATGGGCAGCAGCATCCCTTCTGTGAAACGGTAACTACACTGTGCTCACCAACCCGTCTGCCAAGCGTGGTGAGTATTGGCAAATACCCCCCAAAATGATGACACAGTTGTGTAAATCTATGGGGGAGGCCTTTATTCAGTAGTGGACGTATAAATGGCCGATATGATGAAATAAATAATTAAATAATAAAAAAAAAATTACAAGAAGTGTCGCCTCGCTTTAGTATTTCTACTCTTTCATGGGTACAGTTTACAGACATGGTATCTCATATGCACTGAATATATATAGACCGTTTTACCGCCCTCACCACTGAGGATGCCCGCCTCACCGACGTCGCGGAGTCCTATCGCTGCGTCACCATCCCGTTCAAGTTACTACTTCTCTCCCCGTCTCTTGCTCGCGCCGGCCCGTGCCGGGCCTGTAGTTGTTAATGTCCCTACATTTTAAATAATACCGATCCAGCTGTCCCTAAAACAATAGCTTGTTAGACCAGGCAACGCCCTAAGCTGAGGTTCGTGTCCCGCAGGGGGCGCTCTTAGCACAAGTTGCTTAGCTTATATTAATTTTAAGCCAGGCTGGAAGCCTCTTTTGGCTTCGCCAGAAACAACCAGTTAATTTTTTTTTTTTTTTTTTATTCTATTCGGAAAACTTGCAGCTAGTAACTAACAATATTCATAAAAAATTCAAAATTGAAGGCCATTTACAAGTTTTCACTTATAAACACTAACTAATAGAAATCTACAAAAGTCGGTAAATAAGTAAACCTTAACACAACTATAAAATTAAATTATGCAAAGCCAAACAGTTAATTATCAGTAAAGAAATTTTTCGCCATTAAATGCTTTAGCCGAGAAACACTGGTATTGAATATATCCAAATCTTGCCGTGTGGTGCCGGCTCAGAATGCCACCACCCCATCTCCTCCCATGGGTGTCGTAAAAGTCGACTAAGGGTTTGGCCGGAGGATGGGCAGCAGCGTCCTTCGAGTACATTAACAACTCAACTGCGATCGCCAACCCGCCCGCCAAGCGTGGCGATTATGGCAAAACCCCCCAATGAGCCCACAACACATCCATATCGGTGGTTGTGGTGATCTTTGGGGGAGGCCTGTGTCCAGCAGTGGACTTCATTCGGCCGAAATGAAAAAAAAAATGATGAAATCTTGTTCACAAGAGAGTTTATTAAAACATCTACAGGCGCGTATTAAAAATGTATTTTGCCTATATGTAGACTTAGCAGGGGGGACAAACAGTAAGCTAGGCTTGCACAACACTCTGGAATGTGTTACAAATCCTAAACCGGCTAACATCTCGGGGCAGTCAATAGTACCATTTGCGACTTTAAAAAGAAATGTTATATCTGCAATACGTCTGCGCTCATACAAAGGTAATAAATGAAACTTCCTACACCGCACTATGTAATTTGAGGTATATTTTCGCGTTTTATATTGCAAAAAGCGTAAAAAACGCTTTTGAACGCGCTCAATTCTGTCTATATAAATATTATAGTTTGGGTTCCACACTTGTGAGGCGTATTCCAAATGGCTGCGGACAAAAGCACAATAAAGGATCTTAAATGTTTTCACTTTTTTTAAATCAGCTGAGAACCTAAGAATAAACCCAAGTGCCTTGGATGCCTTACTTACAATATTATCGATATGCACATCAAAGAGCAGTTTGGAATCAAAAGTAACACCCAAGTCCATGACAGCGCTCATCCTATTTAAAACAGTATTCTACAGCTTGTACTGAAAGGTAACCGGGTTTGGTTTACGAGTATAGGTGCTGACAAAACACTTGGATACATTTAGCTCCAGTTTGTTAGCAAGGCAATAATTTTCCAGTCTTTCTAGATCTTGTTGGAGTCCAATAGAATCACGAGACTCTGATATTGGACATAAAACTTTCATGTCATCCGCGTACAGAATAATTTTAGAATGAGTAAAACAAGAGCCAATATCATTAATGAATATAATAAAGAGCAATGGGCCCAAAAGGGACCCTTGTGGGACTCCTGAAGGTATCTGAACAGCTACAGAACTATATCCATTCAATACTACTGTTTGACAGCGATTCTCAATATAGGAAGTGAACCACCTGAACAAGTCACCACTGATACCCACCCCGAGTAATTTCTGTAAAAGGCAAATATGGTCTATTCTATCGAATGCCTTACTGTAGTCTGTATAGACTACATCGACTTGAGAGGGTTCAGACATAATGTGGGTCAAATAGTCAGAACAGAGCAGCAAGTTAGATACTATAGATCTATTTTTCAGGAAGCCATGTTGATAATTATTGAGCGAATGTTTGATAGCATGGTAAACCGAAGAACAAACAATTTTTTCCAAAACCTTATCGAATAAGCATAGTTTGGATATTGGCCTGTAATTTTCAACCTGGTCTTTTGGACCTTTTTTATGAATGGGGGTAACAAAGGCTGTCTTCCAGAGCTGTGGGATCACTCCTTCACCGAGAGAACGCCGGTATAATAAGGTAAGAGGTAGAAACAAACTTTCTGCGCATCGAATTATAAACACTGCAGGAATACCATCCGGACCAGCGGATTTTTTGTGGATCCATAGCTCTAAGGAGTTTGAGCACCTCAGTCCGATCCGAGCCAGTGGTTTCATAAAGACAATGCATTTTGCTATCCAACTCAGTAACATCGGAACTCGAATCCTGGAGGAAATTAAATTTAAATTTAGATTTAAATTTAAATTTAAAGCGACCATATTTCTCGGAAATGTCTGTTAGAAGCCCAATAAAAAAAGTTAGACCTTTAGCGCAGAAGGCTAAGCGCTTAGGCACTGCACCAACCGTGTTGTCTAATTGTTGTTAGTAACGCATGAAGGAGAAACACGTGTAGCATGTCAAATTTCAATCTCTAGTACAAATATACAACAAAACCGCCGATAGATTGGGTATCATAAATACAATACTTTAGAATTGAAATACCAACGTAAAACCAATAAACAACGCTATTCGAACAAAATGTATCGTGTGATTAAGCCCTAACAAGAAGTCAAACAAGGTTTTGTTTTGTACTGAATCGTTTCTCTTACTACTAAATGCGAAAAGTATGTCGGTTGAATGGATGCTGATCTGGTCCGGACACCGGACATCGAATGATTAAAAAAATACAATAGTCACAAAAAAGAACACGCTTAGCGAAAATGGGCGGGCAACGGCTATTGTTGTATATAAATATTGCAGTGATACAATGTTGCGTGTTGCCCAGTCGATCAACATCGAAGCGCCGAGTACTGAGTGCACTGACTTCTTTTCGTCGATCATCTTTATTATTTACAACGGATACAGATGCAGTTGGCGCTGAAGTAACAATTATTCAACCAGACTAATATAGAAATTGTTTAGTAAAGATTTTATAAAATATATTACATTGGCGTAGTTGTTACTACCAGCCGCTGCTGACCCACTACTGAGCAAAAGGTTTTCTTCTGTCGATCCCACGCTATTATAGTGTGTTTTACACCTCCTGGGACAATCCAAGAGTGCATTTTTATAATGCTGCCATAGAGAGTCCTCGATTAGTGTCCCATTAGGATTTATATTAAAATTCTCTGAAAGGCCGCTGCGGGTTGTACCCATGTACACACAAAGCCTTTGTTTTTTCCTTTTATTGATGTCCAGTGGAAATTCTAAATGGAACTTCCTTCACCCCGGGGAAGGGCGAATGGCCGGACTCCTACCGGCTAAAACCACTGGAGCGGTCATCTTCGGCACCGAAGGGGGGCCAGGTCCAGGTCCTCGTAAGATCACACCAGAGCCGCCCATTGGTGCTACGCCTTTAGGCACATCTCGGGAGGGATGACTGTAAAGCGGTCACCCCTTTTAGCGGAGGGAAGGCAACTGTAAAAAGGTCGCCCCCCCAGGCACTTCTCGGGGAGGATTGTAAAGGATCCCCCCAAGCCTCGCTTTGCGCTGTGCTGCGCACACGGCGGCACGTGACCACGTGCGCGCCACCGTATTCCCGGGGATCGCTCGGTGCGAGCACGCAGACACACACGTAAGCCTATCAACAGATCGGGTTACCTCTTACAGGCGATATAAACCCATGAATAGAGAGAGACAATAATAGTGACCCATTACATTTTAGATTAAAATTCTCTAAAAAGCCTCTGCGTGTTGACCCATGCCCCCGCGTAAGCATATCAAAAGACCAGGACCTTCTTACAGGGGACATAACCCGTGAATAGAGAGATACAATCATAGTGTCCCATTACATTTTAGATTAAAGTTCTCTAAAGGGCCTTTGCGTATTGAATCCAGAGTCAGTCAGTGAGTCGGTCAGTGAGATAGTGATGAGCGGAATAACAATTGTTAATGTTATTGTCATCCTTTCCCACTAGGTCCAGTCTAGGCTTGGCATGTTGCTTATCCCACTTCCTTGTCTCTGATATCAGCTTCCACAGCTAAAAGTATCTTTTGTTTATACACCGTCATTGGTTCAGTGACAGTCTCATCTAATCTTATCATAATAATACAATACAATACAATACTCTTTATTGTATACCATAAATAACAAAAAAAGAAGATCCAATACATAAAATTACATGTACAAAGGGCGTCTTATCGCACTCGGCGATTTCTGCCAGACAAACTTGGGATGGACAGATTTGCTAATAAAAAGAAAGGGGTAGTTCGCGGTGTAACAATAATTATAACTTACTTAATACATACTACTAACTAACTATGATATATATATACATATATTATATATATATAATATATATACATATATTGTCAATATAATATATATATTTATATACATATATTATATATACGTAACAGATACATATGAATAAAAATAAACATGAACTTAATGTAGGACATTATAGTAAAAGATACTGCTCCTTTACTAGTTTTTTAAATGTTGCCAAGGACTTAGCACGTCTAATTGATACTGGCAACACATTCCATAAGCGAGCAGCTTGAACTGTGAAGGATTTTCCAAAGAAATTTGTGGAATGTGTTGGAATTTTCAATGTCAGATTCTCTGATGACCTTAAGGATCTCGAATGTGTGTCATGAAGGAACTCGAAACAAAATTTTATAAAATTAAATGTGAAAGTTTGTATGGTTAGATGTTTCTCAATTACGCTCAAACAGCTGAATGAATTCAAGTACCTAAAACTTGGTAGGGCAGTATACTATGTGTCATGGAATAGGACATAGGATACGTTTTAATGCGATATCAAGCTTCTTTGGGTTATACTTAGTTCACTCGATGACGAAGGCCGAAGTAACGACTATGGTCTTGATGCAAGATCTCCTAAATCAGGGATGGCGAACCATTTTGCGTGATAAATTTCTTTCTTTTTTAACGTGGCCATAACGTGACGTGCCAGCAAGCAATTTATTAATTTTAGTAGCTACTTATAGCAAAAATATGATAATAATAATATTGATTCGCTAAATATGGGTAAATAAATTGGTGTTACATCTCATATTAATACAGATCACTATATTCCACCATATGGCATGCAAATATTTTTGGGTCCATAGACAAATAGTTTATTTTTACTGTCGAAGACATGAAATCATTATGTAATTTATGAAATATGGTCGTCATTTGGGATAGAGATAATGTAATTTCTTTTATTAATGTTATATTTGTTAAATAAACACAACCAGATATCAGGTTAGGTAGAAAATTTTATCATTTAGGAAGTAGATAGAGAGATAGTAGATATTATAGTAACATTTGCGTGTCAGTAAATCCTTTAGCCGCCTTTTAAACAAAATTTTATTTAACTCTTTTACTTCCTTGCGTATTTTATTATATATAACGGGGGCCCAGGCAAAATATGCTTTTGTGCATCAATGTTGTATTTGATTTGCGAATGCATAGTTTATCCTTGTCACGTCGATTGCGATTAACAATATCTGATAGGGAATCTTTTATTTGTTTATTAATTTTATAATTGAAAATTACATTAAGATTAATTTACCGTATAAACATAAATAGATACATTTTACTCTGAAATTTATAATAATTGTTATTATGTAAGTATGTATGTATTGCGGTCAATCAATGCTGCGCCACATATGTGACGCGTGCCATAGGTTTGCCTTGCCTGACTTAAATACGAAACGGAAATAACCAACATACCGGTAGAAACAATTGCACCGTTTTTTCTATAAAAATATGGTAGCCAGACATTTCATAAAGGGATTTTGTCAGACAATGTCTCACATACGTACATGACGATACGCGCTGTATAGCTTGGGTAGCGCTTAAGTGATATTAGCAGATAGTGGGCCGGCCGGACAATGGTCTGCGCTACCAGAGCAAACACAATATGTGGTGTAATGGAGCAGGAAGTAAATGAACTGCTTATACGCTTTTATTTTGAAGCTGCCTCTCACTGAGATTTCTATTTTATCGGGAGTACTAATCTCACATGCGCAAACACCCAGCTCGGAACTAAAAATACGTAAAATACGCGATCTTTTCCCCCGGAGTCTGGCATCGAACCAGCGAATGTTTTACTACTGCAACTGATGTCCACCAACCAATCAACACTAAAGTTACAGACCAACTCGGATACCCGAGTTAGTAAAGCCCGAGGGTGAAAGAAATTTCTGTGATTAGATTGCCGGCTACGACCGCGTAGCCTATAAAGGCAACTGTCGCAGTTTGTATTGTATCGTGAGCATTGTTCGTCCATTCATTATTACTCCACTAGCTTCCTACTCTGTGGTGTGCGATGTATGACGCCAGATTATAGCTGCTAGTTTGAAGCGATGTAATGCAATGATATTGCTGCGTGGGGGACTGTTGATACGGGTATTATATTTTGAAAACAAAAGGCTATACGACAGTTTTATCGTGCTCGTTGATTTTTGTTTTAGATTTGGAATTGACAGGAAACTATGTAATTATAGTATTCTGAAGTAGAATATGAATTCTAAAGATAAGATGATAATTTTTGTTATTTTTATCACAAGGAAACTGAAACAACAATTAATGTTAGATTTTGTGTATGTTGGATTGGATTTTGATGAGAGTTTTACTATTGTATAGGCACACACGGTTGGTGCAGTGGCTGGTACAGTCGGCTGCTGCGAACCCACGATCCGGACGTGGGTTCAATTCCCGCACGGAACAAATGTTTGTATGATCTATAAGTAGTTGTTCCGGGTCTGGGTGTATTTTATGTGAAAATCATGTCTGTAAACGCACCCACGACACAGGAGAAATCCTAGTGTGGGGCAAAGTTTTATTTAAAAAAAAGTTTGACTTTAACGCTAAGGAATTATTAATATCATAAAGAACCTGATATGTAGTTTGTGCTCTCTATAGTATGTAGATTTATACAAAGCCAAATATTATGAAGGCATATCGTAATGCGGTCGTTCCGTGCAACGGATTTGCAAGTAAACACTTGTCATGTGATCAAAAATTGGAAACTAAACTGGAAAATAACTGTAAGGATTAAACGCTGATGATAGTTGCAAATAATCCTTTGTTAACCTTCAAATAGCATTTAAGGACAAAAGCCTTCCCAAGGCAACCGTGTGTCGCTAGTACCTCTAACGATTTTAAGCAAGGTCGATCTTTGGCAGACGAAGAACGAAGTGTCCGTCCTTTGACGGCTGTTACAGAAAATGTGCCTGCGAAAAAATGTGATTGATGAAAATAGGCGCATTACATTAATCCTGTTACATTTATACCTCCATAGATTCTCACAATTGTGTCGTCATTTTGGGGGAAATTTGCCAGTAGGCACCACGCTTGGCAGGCGGGTTAGTGAGCGCAGTATGGCTGCTGTTCCACAGCAGGGACGATGCTGCCTACACTGGTTAAAAGTCCCTTAGTCGCCTGACATTCACCGGAGGAGAATTATACTTATAGTCCACCTTTGTAAAACATTATGGCATGCAATAAAGTATTGAGACGTTCAGAAGGCTCTTAGGAATCTTAAGCCGAAAAAGTCAGCGGGACCTGATGGTATTCCACCTTATTTACCACATTTTCAATCAATGCCTAAAGACGGCAGTCTTTCTTGGAGATGGAACATAACCAGAGTCTTCCCGTACCGAAAAGAAGGTCACTTCCAAAGGTGGATGAATACAGATCTGTTGCAGTACTCTCAACTCCGACAAAAGTATTAGAGGCTGCTGTGCATAAAAGTATAAGTACGCAGGTGAGTGGTCAGTGACCCTCAGCACGGATTTAGGCCAGCAAGAAGTACGACCAGTACCTTTTTGTTATTGCTGTAAAGTGGAAATTCTTCATGAACTTCCTTCACGAACAGTGCTTTAGTTCGGAGCCAATTAGAATTTAATGCAGTCATCTGGACTCCACACGAAACTAAATATAGTCTCATGTTCGAGGGAGCGCAGAACAAATTTGTTAGATACTTATATAAACGAATATATGGGGTATGCGCGTTTTACCCTAATATGTATCCTACTTTATTCATCCTAGGTATGATGGGTTCCTCGCCTAATTCCGATACGCCTGAAAACACCTGCCGTTGCTATAAGGTGGGGGACCTCTGGGTTCGCGGGTGCGTAGATTGGGGAATCTGCGTGCCCACACCAAGCGACCCAAGAGACGACGGTAGCACGCATGTGGTCACGCGCTGCCGTGGGACGCTTTGGGGGATCCTTTACAATCCCCCTGGGGGGGTGACCGCTTTAGTCACCCTCTCCGAGATGTCCCAATAGGCGTGGCACAAGTGGGCGGCTCTAGTGTGATCATACGAGGACCTGGAGCCTCCCTTAGGTGCCGAAGATGACCGCTTCAGTGGTTTTAGCCGGCAAGAGTCCTTCCCCGGGGCGAAGGAAGTTCATGAAGAATTTCCACTGGGTACCAATAAAAAAAAATAAAAAAATGTTATGATGGGTTATCATGAACTTAGGGTTAGAAGAGAATTAACGCTAGTTTCGTACAGATTTAAAGTACTGAGGGAAAAGGTGCACAACATGGAAGTATTGGAGCGGATGTGTTTGTGTGTTCCTGAGATATGTGTGGCGGCGGCGGCCACCACGACTGCTAGCGGTGCCGCGTAGTACCAAGCCGGCGGACGAAGCGCCGCTCACAAGTGCGCTTCGCATTCTTAATCTTATAGCGGAGGCGTTGGACCTATTTCTGTTGTGATTTGAAGTAATTCTCAATTAAAGCGCTTTTTATTATTTGTTATGGGAAAACATCGTAGTTTTAGTTATCTACGATATCGCATTGGGTACATACCTTTAATGATACTTGTAAGTTATGACTGAAAAAAAAAGGAACAATGTAACTAAATATGTCTGGACTTTAAAACAGAAACCTTTGAGTTTATTTCAGCATTTCTTCTTGGAGATAGTCAGTTGAAAATGTCGGCTTCATCTAAATTTATTGACGAGTTAAAAGTGTTTCATGAACCCTACCTGCCAAATAATTTCTATTACTTAACAAATTTTACGCGCCATGAAACGTTCTAACTTTCGGTTATCGGCTGTCATTGTTCCAACGGCGGTTCCGTCGTGCGCCAAACGTATCCGACATGTATCGGCGCCGGACCACGACGTCTATTCGCAACACACTCGATGTGTGCCGAAATTACATCAGTCGTGAAATTTACGTAAAAACGTAAAAAACGTAGTATAGCGATAGATGGGAGTCAAATGGCGAAGCACAAATTAAATCAATATTTTAAATTAGTTTCCTTTTTGTTACCTGGTATACATGTTGCGCCGCATTTTAAATCTTGAACAAATTCATTTATTTAATTTCTTTTAATGTTAGTTTCTTATATTTAATATTATGACATTGACTATTAGTTATTGTTAATATTCTTCTTGTAAATTTATATTTTTACGAAACTGTAAGTGTGTGAGAATCATGTAGCCATTTATGTTATTTTTAGTACTAATATTGATTGTCTTTTGCCTGGCTGTATTGGTCTGTCATACTCAATAAAATGTCTTGCTGGCGGTGGCGTTGTGTATCTGGTCGTTCGGTTCCCTACAATATGGATGAGCTAAGTGATGTTGATGCATGCGTCATGCTCGTGAAGGGGTGCCGTCTGTTGGGACTGGTCAGCCGTTAACTGCCACGGCAAATAATTTGTTATTATTATATTATTGAGGTATGTTCCATCTTTACACATTGTCCTACATTTTTCTCGGTATATGTACAACAATAATTTGTATCAATCAACATTGTAATCTCAATTATCCATGGAGTTTCTTGCCGGCTCTTCTCCACGAGATCAACTATTTGGAACCGTGCAACTTAGATTCTGACGTTTCATAAGTGCCAATATTTGGTTTATTTGTAATAAAAATCTTTGACTTCGACTTGGCTTTTAACCAAAATAGAAGCAGGTCCTCAAATCGATGAGTAATTTTTGTATATACACCACCACCACGATTTGTGCTTTTCCTTTTTTAATAGATGCAGAATGTTCCCATATAAACTTCATTACATTTGGTTAACTAGTTTATAACCAGCTCAATAAACAGGTTTAATTTTACTGCGCTTATCTAGACGATATCTTAATAGTTACCGATACTTCCGAGATTATAGCACGATTTGAGTTATTCTTAGAAAAGAAAAATGATTTATTAGAGGACACAAATCACACAAACAACCAAAAGAATCACACAAATTATAATGACAGCACATTATAGAACATTAAATAATAAATTGGAACAAAGAAATACACGATAGGTACGTAATAAAAAGAACAATCATATTATTATATTCCTATATCCTCCTCCTCCTTCCTATAGGGTCAGTATCACTGGGGTACCCCAAGGCAGTATTCTTGGCCCTCTATTATTCTTGATTTACATCAATGACCTGCCAAGTGTAACCCTTAACCCTTGTATTTTATTTGCTGATGACATATCTCTTATTATGACATCCAATTATTCCAATGTTAATTATGTAAATGATATAAATAATACAATAACTTCCATAATTCAATGGCTACATAATAATAACCTGCAAATTAATTTGACAAAAACTCATTACATCCAATTCGGCACTTAAAAGGCTTCAAAATTTGGACATTATGTACAAGACTGAAAATATAACACAAGTAAACAATACTTCGTTTTTGGGTATAGTTATAGACAAAAATTTAAACTGGAAGGTATACGTAGAAAAGGTGTGTAATAAAATAAATAAATTTGTTTACGTTTTAGAAAAACTTCGAATCCTGCATATCATGGCTACGTGGCATCAGTATTGAGTTATGGTTTGGTACTTTGGGGAAATTCTACGAATGTAGATAAAGCTGTCATTGCCCAAAGAAAGTCCCTAAGGGCCATGTGTGGAGCAGTTCCATGGAATTCCTGCAGGCCCTTGTTCCGGAAGTTCAACCTATTGACCCTGCCCTGTATGTATATTTATCAAGTTGCTAAATTTGTAAGGCAACCCTTCCTTCTTTGCTAGAGCAAATGAGGTATATCCGAGAAATACCAGAAATCCGGATAGAATTGTCTTACCACGAGTGCCAAGAACTACTCTTTACAAAAAAAAACTGCTTTGTGATGTGTGGTCGTATTTATAATGCAATTCCTAATAACTTTAAGCTACTACGAACCTCCCTATTTTTTAAAGAACTGAAATACTGGTTTATTCAGAAATGTTTTTATAATGTGGAGGAGTTTATAAATAGTGATAAAAAATAGTCATTGTGTATTGTGGCAAATGTTTTTCATCGAAATTTAAAATAATTATATATTTAATAGTACACCAATAGTCATATAAGTTAAAATTGTGAATATAATAGAATAGAATTATTGAATTGATAATGAATGAGGCATAAATAATTAATTACAAAATATTGATGTCATTTAATAATTTCGTGACTACACTGTTTGCATGGCAATAATCTGACAAAGATGTGCTGATCGATAACTCACTATCATATCACTTGTAACAACCTATGTACCTACCACATTTTCCTGCAAATAAAGATTTTTTATTGTTATTGTTATTGTATTGTTGTAGATCGACGGGTCTCGGCTTATCTATAGTCATGGGCTCTCGGCACCATCAACTATCATCCGATCAGCGCGTTCGCGCCGCGCACACGCTCTGTGATGCCAACTTGGGGGTTTTCCCCCTAAATTTAGGGGCAATAAGTATTGAAAGAGGCGTTTTTAGGGGCAGGATTTCTTTGGGGTCTTTTTAGGGGGAAAGGATCATTAAAAATAATTTAAACTAAAAGTTCTTATATTTCTGAACGCTGCCAATTTGCACTTGTTTATATATATTTTTTAACGCAGCCTAGAACGAATGAGCGGTACGCCTGTAGAGTTCATTCCGCGCCGCTCATTCCAAAGAAAATACAAACTACGCTGCTCATTCATTCATTATTTATTCATTGTTTCGCTTTTTTCGTTCGCTTGAATTCAATTAAATCATTTTATTTTTTGTTTGGGTTCCTTCTATCCTTTAGTTAAAAGAAATAAGTTGGGTGTTATTTAATTTGTTAGTCTCAAGAGTTCATGAGTTAAGAATTAAGATTGTTCTTTCAGTTTTGGTTCTTGCATAAACTTTAAATATTCAGAAAACATAGGTATAGATACTAGATATAGGTACTAAAAAAATACTTAGGGGATTTTAGGGGGATTTTGAAATGATCTTGGGGGGAAAATTCTGTAGGGGTTGGCAGCACTGCACACGCTTCAGTGACATATTACACTTTGCAGTGAGCGGCCGTCGCCCGTCATCGAATGAATATCGATAGCGCTGCGTGCAAATCATACGGTTTCGGCCGCAAGCCGAATATAGTGATCACTTATACCCACGTTGTAACTCATTCCTATGATGATATTTTTGTGAAGTGTTAAAAATAATATGGGTCCTTACTTATACACACCTACACCACCACACACCACCCGTCGAAACACCTTATTCTTATTTAATTTAGTGATAAATAGTCTCGAGTTGGTTTTATATCAATATAATTTTATGCTTGGTTAAGTGTTTCTTATGACATTAGCTCTGTCATCCGTGAGTTGTGACTGTCTGCTCAGTTAGGTAGGTATCTTGGGTTGGTTTCGATTTAAACTACACCTAACTTGGATAAAGTTTTTACATTTATTTACACTAAAAAGAAACAAATAACACGCAGACCAACGAGATATTATATTTTATAACTGGCCCCGCCCAACTTCATAAGTAGAGTAGTTTTTTTTCTTTTTAGTGATTTTAATATTATTCTATCATGTACGTTTTTTGGAGTCGGTATTTTTTTTTGTTTATACAGTTTTATAATAAATCGATAACAACTCGTTTTTGCTTTTGAGTCGTTATTTGATTGGCATCACACTATTTACCTCATCCGTTTTATGCACACATCTCTTTTTCATGTGCGAGCCACATCAGCAAATTTGATTCGGATACAGTTTGTCTTTCCCATCAAGTGCTAATCCAAATATTTTCCCAAAAATGCATTATTTTTCAAATACTTTCTACAATCTACTTATCAAATTCACCACCCCACCGAATAGCATTTCACTAACTTCGAATAGCTTTCTAAAACTGAGGAAGAAAGCGGATAATGCAGGAAAGCGTTTAATTGTGATAAACGCTTGCAAAGTTCATTCCCTTCTGACATGAACATAGAGTAAGGTCTGGTAATTAGTAGCGGGAAACAAAGTAACGTGGCAATGGATCAGTGGCTAGAATGTTATAGGATCATCCAGATTCCAAATCCTAACCCACTTCCTAAATCCTGGTATAGATAATATACTGCAAAACATTGCTGCTTGCTGCATATATTGCTGATGGAAAACATCAGAGAATTCTCTTCAAACACCTATGTAATCCGCTAAATTGATCATATTTTGTGAAAAAAAACTATATTACCTATGTACAATAATCACTCGATAAGAATATAAGACTCAATTTATCCTGCGTCTGATTTATCTAATGCCTTTGTCAACCTGTTCTTTGGTTTCATGTCCTCGAACATCATTCATTTAAGTGCATATTTATTATTTTCAGGGCAGGGATTCCTTCACTACCGACACTTCCAGTTTACTCCTCTCTTCAAGTCCCTCAAGTCATCATTATTTTATTTTTACTGGCTTTTATGGCGAACGTCCGGCTAAGTAGGTACCAGTGTAGTGGAAGATATTCTGCTGCTAAGCAGTTGTTTAAACTTTAGACATTACCGTGTTCCGGTTTGCAGGGAACTGTAGCTGGTGAAATTACTGAATACTACTTAATTATTATTAACTAACGTCTCGAGGCGACGAGCTGGAGCCTGACGGTCTTCGGTACCGAAGGGGGATTCCAGGTTCTCGTAAGATCACACTAGCATAGGGAAGGCGACTGTAAAAAGGTCGCCTCTCCAGGCACTTATCAGGGAGGATTGTAACGGATCCACCCAAGCCTCGCTGTCGTAGTAACACGAACGATACGAATGCAATACAATTATAAGAATACAATTTCTGAAGATTTCTATATCTACGTGACGATCTCCTATCTATATATATAAATATTAATGTTTGTGTGTATGTCCTTTATAGAATCGTAAACTATACATTTGATAATGTCATGATTTTCAGCGAAGTGTTGTGCATGAGCCCACAAAGGTTTCTGAGTTGGTACGAGCAATCTTGGACAGATGGCGCCACTATCATTCCAATGAATTTCATTTCTATATATATATAATTAAACGGCGGGTGAAACCGCGGGTCCCAGCTAGTTTTAAATAAAAAGTTAAATATGATAACAAAACATAAAAATGTATTTGCATTTTTTTTAAACGTTGCTCCACACTAGTATTTCTCTTGTGTCGTGAGTGCGATTTACAGACATGAATTCCACACACAATACACCCAGACCCGGAACAACTACCTGCAGATCATAGAAATATTTGTTCCGTGCGGGAATCGAACCCACGACCTGGAGCGCAGCAGCCGACTGTATCAGCCACTGCACCAACCGGGCCGTCGAATTGTTTTATTTATGTATATCTTTTTTTCTCATGTCCTCCTTTTTTGCAAAGTAACACTAATCTGCTCTCTTTTTTAATTTTCCATCTGGCAACCCTAACGGTGTGTGACGTACTCGTCTCGTCATTGGAATATATTAAACAAACATAATTATATTCTTTAAAATATTATTTAAATGACGTGAACGTGACTCCCTGGAAGTGAGGCCTCTGGCAACACTAACGGTGTGTGACGTACTCGTCTCGTCATTGGAATATATTAAACAAACATAATTATATTCTTTAAAATACATATGATAATAATTCAGTACATGAAAATAGCCGTTCATGTACGTTTTCCACACGGAAATTGAGCGGTAACGGTCTAGGTTGGCTGCGCTGAGTCGTCGCCTGCCGCCACAGGAATACAATGGGCTTGAAAATGATATTGATATTCCCAGCGCTTTTAAATATTATTTAAATGACGTGAACGTGACTCCCTGGAAGTGAGGCCGCCAGTGGACTCTTTGTTGGGAGTTACTTAATATCGGTGTTATGTATTCGGTTTAGGTATGTTATAAAATTATTTGTTTGTAGTGAAAGCGGCGATGTCATGAGTTATATTTATATCCCCAGCACTTTTAAATATTATGTGAATGACGTAAACGTGGTTCCCTCTGGAATTGAGACCGCTTGTGGATCAGTGGACTCTTGGTTGGGAGTTAATTAATGTCGGTGTTATGCAAAGATATTGGAAGAAAGGAGATATGCCATGTAGATCAAAATGTATGCAAGCCTAGAATTCCATTTTCCCACAACCATTCTTCATAAACTGAAATTCCCATCCAATGAACTGAACAAACACAACATTATAATTGGCTTCTCATACTAAAACACTCACGAACATAATCAATTCTTATATAAAAACTAATGTGAAGGTTGAATCTGATGCTGTTCAATAAGTTTGTTGATATCAGGTTCCAATTTACTCAAAAACAGCCGCAAGTCGCCACGTTCGGTAACACGCAAACGATTTCTCTTTTTAGTAAGCAGCGTTGCCACAGCACTAAATCCACGTTCACACAAATATGACGATGGGAATGCTATCAAAAATCGTTGAACAATTGACCACAACCCAGGGTACAATTGCGGGATCAGTTTTTGTAGCCAAAATTCTTGATATCCATTTTTGAACTTGATTTTTATTTCTTCGTTTGTTGTCAATTCTATAAGTTCTTCTTCCAGCTGAGGTGACATTGCTGTGTTGACATTTGAAAACGGATCCAACACCCAGTCTGGTATTTCCAAGTTTAAAATGTCCTGGTATCGTTCGGTGAAGTCAATGTGGAGGTTTTCCAAATGTTGGCAGTAGGCAAACAAGTCGTCGTTACTGCAGTATACTGATAAATTTGGAAAATTGTGAAACTCACGTCTGCCCATATTCTTTTTGTGCAGAAGCAGTTTGGCTGCGAAAGCAGCAACGACATTTTTTGTTTTAATTAAATTTAGTTCAGTCAGTAGTCGTTGAACATTTTATACAGGTCTGTCATGTAAGCTATATCATTCTTTGATGTTATGAGCTTGTTGCGCAGTTCTGTATCTTTAGTTTCCAAGAACTCTATCATAGAGTCAAACAGGTTGTAAAATCGAATCAGACAATTGCCTCTTGACAGCCAACGAACTTCAGTATGAAGCAACAAACGGTTGAAATCTTCGTCATTAGTAACACAAAGCTGATGAAATAATCTATCATTCAAAGAGCTGCTACGGATTTTATTGACTGCTTTGATGACATATTGCAGTGATTGAAATAGTCGTTCACTTAAGTTTCTAGCAACCAAATGTTGTCTATGAATAACGCAATGTATAGCAAGGACATCTGGAATTTTATTCTTTAAGTATGCTATGAAGCCTTTATGGCGCCCTGTCATTGCCGGAGCGCCATCCGTAGCAACTGATATAATATTTTTCAAAGGAATCTCTTTCTCTTCACAAAACTTTTCCAATGTATTGAATATGGTTTCGCCTTTTGTATCTGTCTCCAAATTTCTGGCAAACAATAGTTCTTCACGTATTTTCTCATCTTTAATAAACCTCACGTAAGATAGCAACAACGCTTCATTAGTTGGTAAAGTGGACTCATCGAGCTGAATTGAGAATTGACTAGTCCTCAGATGATTGCACAATGATTCTTCAATGTTTTCAGCCATTTCATCAATTCGTCTTTGCACAGAATTATTACTCAAAGGAATTTTTCGGATAATATCTGCGGCCGGTTTATGAAGCACAGTAGTTATTACTTCCTTTATTGCTGGCAAAATTAACTCTTCTCCGATGTTGTGTGGTTTGCCTTTTTGAGCAATTAACAAAGAGATATTGTACGAAGCTCGAAGTCCGTCGTCATCTTGCTTAGCAGCCGCCGAAAATAGTTTTGATACACTTGGCTGAGTATTATGCTTCTTCTCTAGGTCTTGAAAATATGCTACATTCTTTTCTGTCTTATCTGGATGCATTTTATTCAAATTATCTTGCAGTCTTGAAGGCTTCATTGCTTCGTTCGAAAATGTTTTTAGACATAGAAGACACAAAGGCGACAACGGGTTTGTGGGATTTTCAATAAATCCGAATTTAATATATTCCGCAGAGTATTGCCGTCTCTTCTTTTTTACTTCCGACATTGTTTTGTTTTAAGAAATACGTAAGTGTTGAAATCAAGTACTGCTATTATGCGCGAAACCGCAAATGAAAATAAAATAAATTTACGTCGTTTATATAGGATTGCATAAGCAGCACGCACCAACAGGGATAAGACAAACGTGCATAAACTCGTTTATCTCATTCGACGCCCAATCGTACTCGACAAGCAAGAACAAGTATTATAGAACCAGCCGATTGGTATAGGAATGTACAATTCGGATTATTTAACAAAAACTTGTTAAAACATGATTGCCCGCGGTCTTTTATATCGAACCGAGTTTGAGCTATATCTTAATTAATATTAGTTGATGTTCACAAGATGTAGTCGAGAGTCGAGAGCTCAGTCGGTGTCTAAGAGTCTTCCTAGCTAGGTAGATGAAATTATAAATCGACCCCAAAGCCCTACACAATGCCCCCTTTTTTTTCTGAGTCTCTTACCCCCCCTTTAGGCCTGCAGCGCCCACAAGGGGGCGTTATCGCCCACGTTGGGAAAGACTGGTATAGATGGAACTGTTGCATAATGAGGGGTATTAAAACACGAATGTGTGTTTAAACAAATGAGTGTTTTAATACCTAGTTATGTGAAGTTTCATACACTATCTAATCTCATACATTGGGATTTAACCTACTAAATATAAGATCAAAGTTAAAACAGTAAGATATAGTTTATTGCTTATAATAATTATACAAGTTTTGTATATTGCAATTATTAAATTCTATAATATGTATTGCTGGGCAGGCGTTGGCATTAGAAGTGCTCGTACTTGCTGTCAGGGCTATCGGCAACTTAATATTGATTTCGTTCTTTTTGTTTACTATGGTGTTTGGAATGGAATTTGAAACTAAGGTTTTGTTGGTCATGGGCGCTGCCACCATAAGTAATATTTTTTGTAATGCTATAAAAACAGCGCTCCGCATATGCGTTCCATTAGAAAATAAAAATAGATGGAATCTCTTTGGTGATATTTACTTCTTCAATTTGTCCTGTATCGTAATGAAAAAAAAAGTATTTATTACATTCAAAGATAAAGTATTTACATTATTTTGTTAGAGAAAAATGTTTCAATTTGATTCTATTTTTAAATTTCGGTATTGTGTCTATAAATAATGTCAATATTCTCTAACTCATTTTGAAGTTTATACCTAATTCGAATTTTACTATATGAGAGTCAATGATATTATTATACCATAGATATGTTACGTCCATATTATATGGCGCGCAAAATACAGTCTCGCTTGCATTACCATGTCGTGAGAAATAAGATACAAAAACAACAAGAGTAAAAGAGATAGCTATCTAGGTGAACCGATTGCGAGGTGCTACAATTGGGGGAGTTTTGGTTCTTACTTTTGGCACGCATGTAACATATCTACTTCTTATTAATATATAATATCATTGATGAGAGTAGATAATATTATTATTTGGTAGTGAAAGCAGCTATGTTATGATTAATTAATAGTGGAGACGCTAAGAATTTTTAAAGTTATATATTTCCAATTGCTAAGTGCTATGTTTGTTTTTATTTCGGAATTTATTCTTAGCTCTTAAATGTTGTCTTTATGTTTGTTACATGTACATATAAGGAGGTGCTACTTAAAATATTATGCAGATAACTGTACGCTTAATAGCATTTAAGGCCAATAAAAGCGCTGTAGCATCATAAAATTGGATAAACAGCATACTTCCTTCGGTCAAATCTTCACAAACGTGGGACTGCGGGGCGATATGACTGACAGTTTGAGCAATGACGCCAATTTTAGATACTTTATGCACAAATGTTGCGAGGATATTTATTCGATCGTCGCTCAACCTTCGAGGTATAGAAAGATCTTTTTTATTATACCAACAATACTGGTGGTAGTTCTCTTATCGCTCCCGGAAGACGGTGGTATGCACGCGGTCACGTGCCGCCGAGTGCGCAGCACAGCGCACAGCGAGGTTTGGGGGGATCCTTTACAATCCTCCCCGAGAAGTGCCTGGGGGGCGGCCTTTTTACAGTCTCCTTCCCTCTGCTAGAAGGAGTGACCACTTTAAAGTCCTCCCCTCTGAGATATGCCTAAAGGCGTAGCGCAAACGAGCGGCTTTAGTGTAATCTCACGAGTACCTGGAAACCCCATTCGGTGCTGAAGATGACCGCTCCAGTAGTTTTAGCCGGTAGGAGTATACCCCGTCGCCCTTCCCCGGGGTGGAGAAAGTTCATGATAAAATTTCAATGGCGAGCAATAAAAATAAGGTCTCTTCTTACAAGAGTTCAGCGAGGTAGTTACCACCGCAGTCCCAGATATTCAGCGGCCAAGCAGCACTGTAGCTAGTGACATTCATATGGGCATAAGAGACAAAATAACGTCTTAAGGTGACGAGGTTAGTGAACACAATTGACTACAAATGTTATGGGCAGGGCTTACGCTAACGCTTACCACCATACGAATGACTCGCTCGTCGCAAAAGTAGTTTGTATAAAAACGATTGGCGCAGCATTATGCAATTAGCTTTCTGCATTACGTGTCGCGGGTAAGATTCCCGCACGGAACAAATATTTGTATCATCTGCAGATAGTTGTTTCAGGTCTGGGTGCATGTGCATGTGATATGTCTGAAAACTGTACCTACGATACAGGAGAAATCCTAGTTGGGATAATGAATTCTAAAAAGATAAAAACATAACCTGTTTTAAGGAACTGCTATCTCTAGAAAACAAAGTAATAAGCCACTACGCAAACCCTCCCGTCAAATGTAACTGAAAAGATATCTACGAATTTTGCGACATCCTTATAGCTAGGGTTACCATCCGAATGGGTTTCCCCAAATTGTCCTAGTTTGGAGGTTTGGGCTTTGTATACAGTCCGGGTTTAAAAAATTCCCGCGCTATCCGCTGGTTCACCAACTACACATTCCGTCGCCCGGCGCCGGCGACCGATCGCATGATTTTAATGGTTGGCAAGTAACAAACTATCGACAGAAATGTCCGGCACCCTGACGAGCTAAAAACAGCGACAGCAGACAGAGGTTATCGGTGGCAAGTCGCCTTAAATTTAAAGGCAAGTATGCAATTTTAGTTCATTTATCATCCGAAAGATTGTGCGTCAGAGATCTTCCCCTGTTTAACCGCTATCGGCAAATACATAACACGAAAATGAGGTTTGACTGCGTGATTTACGCCTGTCGCAAACCGTCTGCGACATACATAATCAGCCCGCGGGTTTTTGTCCGGGTATTTATTTAACAGATGGCAACCCTAGTCTCAGTATCACAAAAAATATAAATAAAGCTTTTACCACAAGTTCTTGGTGGTGTTACCTGAAAACCGATCCGTCATATTATTTTTTCTCGTCTCAAGAATTCATTTCATATCCAACTATAAAACTCTAATTTCGATGTCATAGCATAATGGATTGCAACGTCTGAGACGCTCGGAGCAAAATTTAATATTATGTTCGACGATCTAAGATAGGAGAGGCTTTAGGGGCGCAGGTACAATTGTCGTGGGATTGAGAATTGTGAAAAAGTCACGAATCTTTGTCTAGACGAGATGACGAGCGACTCCCGACCATCCGCAGAGAACACTAAGCCCGTGTTATTAGATTTTGATGAGTTGTTGACGACCTCTTTAAAACTTCTCTATACGTTTTCTTTTATTTCGCGGCACTCCTTTCAAGTTTTATAATCAATTTTCATTTTATTTACGAAAATACGTCGTGATTCTCTGTGTCTCTCGGTTTGGAACTTATTCTTGTGGTAACCCTTAACTGGTACGCGTGGGTCAAAAATGACCCAAAGTTATATCTCGTAACTTTAAAACAACGGCTGTGCACATTCGTCGGTTGCGCTAAATATATTGAAATAATTATACTTCACTTATTTTTGGCAGGCCTATTGACTAATATAATCATCGTCGGCTCATATCTGACCTCTAAGTGCATTTTTTTCGTGGAGTGATAAAAGAAAAAAAAATCGAGTGAGAACTCATCTCATGCGATAGAAATGAATCTTTGTATTTTAGTTAATTTGTAAGAGAATGAGATGAATACTCAATGGAGGTAGTAGAGTGAGAGGGGGGGGGGGAGCTGATTAATCTAAGATCATTGGAGGACGACAAAAATTCTAATCACTGTTACTGTTTATTTCTTAGTTTCAATTTCATTATAATTAAAAACAAAAATATTATAATTTATATAAAATTAAAATTTACAGTGACTTTGAAGCCAAAATATAAGGCGGGTATTTATTGACCAACGTGTACCGTAAGCGTTTTCTCTCTAAATACGTGTACCAGTTAAGGGTTAAAATCTTAAAACTGTTTGGATAGAGAAAACAATTCTCAAGAAATATGGAGTTGGTCATCTACGGTGCGGTGCATCGTCGGTGAAGGGTGGACGTTTGTGGGGCAGGCTTATATTATGTTGACGTTCGAAAACTATCTACTAAATATTTTTATCAAATATTTAAGCTAATATTTAATAAAATGTATATAATAAACAAGTGTGTCATCGGCAAGGAGGTGCTAAAGCCTTGACTT
The DNA here is from genome assembly GCA_947459985.1 of Diloba caeruleocephala. Lineage (NCBI taxonomy): Eukaryota > Metazoa > Arthropoda > Insecta > Lepidoptera > Noctuidae > Diloba > Diloba caeruleocephala. Next base: position 20,797,244 of record OX381611.1, read on the forward strand.
TTTAAAATAAGAAGATTTGTACATTTATATATTTAGCGTAGCAGTGCCTATGCTCCGCTTAAATTTAAATTTTTATTCCATTTCTATAAGCGAATACTTGTTATTGGCTTTCCTTTTACTAATTTTGTGTTATTTTAGATTTATTTAGCTGTAAGTCTTCCATGCTTTAATTAAATAAATAAATAATTTCATTTGCGTCAAATCTTCCTAAGATGCTCCAATTTATACCTTTATGAAAATAAAAAGATTACATTTTTATACCAAAACAAGGACCTATTTATACACATACAGGGCAATAGTGTGAGAAGAATTGAGTTTTTGTGGGAGGTAATCTCGAAAACACTTTACCAATTTTGAAAATTCTTTTAGTGTTTGGAAGCTTTACTTTTAAATATTCCAGACGCATTAAATAGGTTACGTTTATTTAATTTTACTTAAGCTTCACAAAAACAATTTTACATTACAATGTTTTGGTAGATTTGACAAAAAAAAAATACAGATTAATTTATCACCTGAGCGTACGACCCATTGGTCTTATAGTCGCAAGTGTGGATGCTGAGTTTAAGGTCCGGAGTTCAATTTTTTGACTCGGAAAAAGCTTTGTTAGGTTTTTCTGTCAAAAATTCTATTTAAATACTGGGGTTAAAAATGATTAGCATTTTTTTTACATTATCCTTAACATTGGTTTTCTCCTGTGTGTTGGGTACAGATGACAAATGAAAATTTATTATGAACAAATACTGAATTCCGGTTCTTCACCCGGAACAACTATCTGAATTCCATTAAAATATTTGTTCCGTATAGGGACCGAACGAAACGTAACGTGGAACACCAATCGGTTAACCACTGCACCAACCATGCCGTCATTTCATCCTCTCGTGACGAAAGCTCTTTTCGAACACATTCCTGTCCAACTTCGTAAGTACATTGTGGTCTATTCTGTTCAGTCAGTGCAAGGAAAATTATATTGAGTTATAAGATAACAAAGACCAAAATTGCATAAGCACTATAACTAATATTAAAACGCAACACGTAATTTAATACAGTTTCATAACATTCACGCACCAATATTATAATAAAATTTCCGATTTTCACAAGCGCATCTGTGTAGAGCGCGCATAAAATTAATCCATCAGTTTCAATCAATCGCCCTCGTGCTATCGCACACACAGACATAATATCAAAGTAAAAGCGCTCCAACAGATTAGCCGGCAATATGACAAGGATACGCCACCGCGAACCCATAAAACTTTCCCTCGTCCATGAAAAGTGAGCTCAGTCACGAAGGGGTCATTAATTGTACATAAACCTGGCCAACGCTAGCCTAAGTTGCTGCTTCGGCTAAGCTTGTAATCGGGCGAATGCGACCGGATTTTATGAAGAACCTTTACTTTGAAAACCAATTTCAGTTTCGTGCAAGCATAGCATTATCAGTTAAACGTTATTATTGAACTTAAAATGTAATAGAACAGCTCTAAGAGCTAGTGAACACGGAGTGAGGTACACGAGTTTTTTGCGCTAAACATCTAGTTGGACAACTTCGACCGTAACTCCGCGATTTTGTTCAAAAGAATGAAATACCGTTGTTTTGGATTTTCTTTTACAGTCCATTGCGCTATCTCTACGACTTTGTCAAAGAATATTATCGTAACTACCTCTGGAAATACGAAATGAAACGGAATGTACTTTGTTAGGAGCAAATATTTTTCTCGATGGATATATGTATATTGTTTTTTTTTATTTGCATTATTTTTATTTATTCCACGTAAGTAACGAGAAAAATGTTGTCATATTGTCGATCTACAGATATAAGTAAAGCAACTTGATATATCAATACTACATTTTAGCCTTTTCGGTAATAGTCTATTCACGGCATGGTTTACGCAGTTGGCTTTCTGTACTACGTGTCGCGGGTTCGATCCCCGCACGGAACAAATATTTGTATGATCTACAGAGAGTTGTTTTGGGTCTGGGTATTGGTGCTATGAGATTTATGTCTGTAAATTGTACCCACGACACAGAATAGATAACAGTGCAACATTAAAAAAAACCCGGCCAATAGCGAGTTGAACTCGTGTGGAGAGGGTTCCGTACGACGAATATGTTACAACCATGTTCTTTTCCTAAATCTGACCCAAATTTGTTAGTCGTAACTAAAACATATTGTCTATTGTTGAATTCGGTCTTGTACACGCGGCTACACATCAAGCTATACAAAACCAGGATAAACTGATCTCGCATTGTATAGGCTTTCTGTATAATGACAGATCAGCGTAAACTGGTTATTTATAGCTTGATGTGTAGCCGTGTGTACCAACAACTTATCCCAACAACAAACTTAACATCGTAGTTGAAAATCATGTTCTCCCATACATTCCAACAGAAAACGTAAGTTTGTGTGCACAACATTGAAAGATTTACCATATTATTTTAAGACCATAGCCTTCTTATAAGTGTTCCTGTAATATATAGGTAAAGAGCTATTATTTAAAAAAAAATCAAAATTTTAGACTCAGTAGTTCCCCCTCTTCCCCCATACCCCTTATCTCCAGGGGAATGGTCAATTTTCGTCTATACCCTTAAGTTACTTTAAAACGATATATTTTAAAAATAAATACACTTGAGACCCTCACAACAAGCCCTTCCAGTTCATATGTTACACGGTACAGTTCGCAAATCTTTATATATTGCCCCCCAAAAAGGGCCCCTATATTCAAAATTCGTTTATTTACGTTACACGTACGTATTTGGTTCGCAGAAATCCATATGTGTACCAAATTTCAACTTAATCGGTCCAGTAGATTCGGAGCAAATTGGCTGTGACAGACGGACAGACAGACTAGTGATCCTATAAGGGCTCCGCCGTTTTTTCCTTTGGACGTTCGGAACCCAAAAAAAGAAGAAAATTACATAGCCCGTAGAACTGATGGCTGTTGGAGCAGAATTTTTTTTGAATGGAGACCACGCACGAGAAAACAGCACGGGACGGCGTGTAACGAGGACACGACGATGGACAGACAACCTGGTAGGGGTCGTTGGATGTGGGCCGCTAGAGCCAACCCACCTTGCGTTCTGGCATCTGCAACGGAAACTCAAATCCGAAACATCCAATGCTGTCCCCCCCCTCAACCGTCCCAACCAAACAACCAAAGGCCGGCCTTTGATGACGACGAAAAATCCGAATGCCTAGCTGACAGTCTAGAAGCGCAATGTTCCCCAAGCACTCTACCTGTAGACCAAGCTCACCTCAAAAAGGTTGACGCTGAAGTCGAACGTAGAGCAGCTATTCCGCCTGCCGAGGACCCTGACGACCCCCTCCCTCCGGTCACGGCAGACGAGGTCAGAAATCTCGTGAAAAAGATTCACCCTCGCAAAGCCCCCGGCTCTGACGGTATCACCAACAAGGTGATTAAACTCTTCCCCGAACGTCTTATCGCCTTAATGACCGTCATCTTCAATGCGGCATTAAACAATAACCTCTTTCCGCATACGTGGAAACAGGCCACCGTTATCGGTATTCCCAAACCCGGTAAGCCCAAGTGCGAGCCTTCCAGCTATCGCCCCATAAGCCTTCTCAATTCTCTTGCGAAGATTTATGAGCGGATTATCTATTCCCGATTAAAGGATTTTGCCGATTCCAAGAAACTCATTCCCGACGAACAGTTTGGTTTTAGAACCAAACACTCGTGTGTACAACAAGTCCACCGACTAGTTGAACACATCACGTTCGGATTCTCACGCGGCATGATGACGGGAGTCCTCTTTTTCGATGTTGCGAAAGCATTTGACAAAGTCTGGCACAATGGCTTATTATATAAGTTGTATCAACTCGGAGTGCCTGACCGTCTCGTTCTCATCATACGAGACTTCTTGTCAAATCGCAGTTTCCGATATCGAATCACGGGCGCTCTCTCTTCCCCTCACCCCATTAGAGCCGGAGTCCCACAAGGATCCGTGCTAGCCCCACTATTGTTCACACTGTACACCAGTGACCTCCCCAAAAGACCTGCTAATACGACCCAATTAGCACTCTTCGCCGATGACACGGCCATTTTCTACTCTGGTCGCAGTCCCGATAGTATAACTAAGATCCTCCAAGCCACAGCCAACGCCTACGGGAAATGGTTTAGGAAATGGCGGATCGAAGTTAACCCTATCAAAAGTAAAGCCGTCCTATTTTGCAAATTAGGCGACGACCACCCACGCTTCAGGGAGATCTCGATGCTGGGCCAATCGGTTCCTTGGGAACCGCACGCCAAGTATCTTGGAGTCACCCTAGACAAAAAACTGACCTTCATTCCCCACACAAAGATGGTGCGTGCCCGCGCTGCCTTTGTGCTTGGTCGCCTTCACTATATTCTGAACGCTCGTAGTAAATTATCCCTTAGAAATAAGGTGAGAATTTACACCACATGCATTCGACCCATCATGACCTATGCCAGCCCAGTGTTCGCACACGCCGAATCATACCCACTCCGTAGATTCGAAACCCTCCAAACCCGGTTCATGCGCAAGGCCACCGGAGCGCCTCTGTACATGCGAAACGACCAACTCCATTTCGACCTTAACTTGCCGACCATCAGGCAATTTATGAAACAAGCGTCTAAACGCTATCTCGATTCTGCCCTGTCCCACCCAAATCCCCTTGTGGTATCAGCCGCCGACTACGAACCCTCCCGTATCAGTAGAGTACGCCGCCCGAGGCACGTTCTGGTCGATCCAGACGATGACATCACGTTAGATCACATGAAGAGACTCGCGTTGTCTCGTTCACTAAACACCCGACCGTTGTACCGCCCTCGCCGCCGAGGATGCCCGCCTCACCGACGTCGCGGAGGCCTATCACCGCGTCACCTTCCCGTTCAAGTTAGCACTTCTCCCTCCCGTCTCTTGCTCGCGCCGGCCCGTGCCGAGCCTGTAGCTTTAAATGTCCCCTAATACAATTTAAATAATACCGATCCAGCTGTCCCCAAAACAATAGCTTGATATCCCCAGCAACGCCCTAAGCCGAGGTCCGTGTCCCGCAGGGGGCGCCCTTAGCGAAAGTTGCTTAGTTTTTAATATTTAATTTAAGCCTGGCTGGAGGCCTCTTTTGGCTTCGCCAGCAAATGACCGGTTAAGCAATTCCCATTTCCCAGAAATGTATGCGAGAAGCCCAACAAAAAAAAAAAAAAAAAGGATGTGGGCCGCATGTAGCCGGTCGTGGTGAAAATCTATAGGTGAGGCCTTTGTTCAGCACTGGGCGTCCTGTGACTGATATGATGGTGACTGGAAATACACTCAACATTTTCATTATTAGATTAACAAACTTAGTTATATCACAGATTTCTATCGATATCCTCAAATTGCAAGCTGTGCTGATGGGCCTCACAATAGAATATAATTGGTTTTTCAGCAAATCGGTCTTAACTATTACACGCGATACTGGAACACTATTTAATATTATGTTCATGTACTGAAGCAACTTATATTTATTTAAACAAAATATTTATTTATTTTTATCACTAGATGTTATACGGTGTTAATCGTATCGTGTATTCATATATTTATATATAGATATAATAAATACAAAAGTCACCTGGGCCTCCTATGAAAAACCAGCGGAATACTGCCTACGCAGTATTTTAGCAAATAGTTGAATGGGAGACCCGTTCTTGGCAGAATGTGTAGTTTTGTTGTAAGAATGTATGTAACTATGTATATTGTGTGCCAATAATAAAATCTTTCTTTCTTTCTTTCCTTTCTTTAAACAGCGAAGGCGATTTTGAAGCAATAAACAAAAAGTCTTTTAATAATTCTTCTTGTTCCTTTTATTGCATTCCGAAATTTAGACCTCTAAGAATGATTATAAGACTTGTAATGTTTTTTTAAAGCAGCCATAGTGTACAAATTTGTACTAACGAAACATTTGGTTTCCAGGAATGGCCGCGTATATCTAATGAACCTGTGTGAACTAACGTCATACATTCCTTTTTCTTTTTTTTATAGATCCCAGGGGAAATCATCTGGGGCGGTCATCTTCGGCACCTAAGGGGGGCTCCAGGTCCTCGTAAGATCACACTAGAGCCTAGAGCTACACTGGTGCCACGCCTATAGGCACATCTCGGAGAGAGAAGCCTCACTGTGCGCTGTGCTATGCTGCGCATACAGAACGTCGTATGTTCCTATCGTAAACATATTCTTTAATCTTATACATAGGCTGCACTAAAAGTATCGGGAATGGAATATTTCCACTGTTCCTGTCATATTAAAATCTTTTTAACTGAAAACTCCTTGGTTTTACAAATCGAATACCATTTATTTATTTAAAAAAAGATTCACGGTCTTGTCACAAGGTTTTGTCAAACTTGTTTAGTCGTTGAGAAAATGGAATTGACTCGAGAAAATTCAAGAGCGATGATTTATTATGACTTTCGAAGTGGTTTAACACAAAAACAGTGTGTTGACCGGATGATTTCTGCATTTGGTGATGAAGCCCCATCCAAAACCACAATTTATCGCTGGTTTGCTGAATTTCAACGTGGACGTGTCAAGCTCAGTGATGATCCTCGTCAAGGTCGTCCAAAAACTGCAGTCACCCAAGAAAACGTTGATGCTGTGCGTAAGCTGATTGAGGAAGATCGACATGTGACATACCGCGAAATTCAAGCAACTTTAGACATTGGCATGAGTCAAATACAAATAATCTTGCATGAACAATTAGGTGTAAAAAAGTTGTTTTCCCGATGGATACCGCATTTGCTATGTGAAGAGCAAAAAGCGGCTCGCGTTACTTGGTGCATCAGAACTCTCGAAAGATTCCACGCAGGATCCTCAAATGCTGTATACAACATCGTATCAGGTGACGAATCCTGGATATATGCGTACGAACCCGAAACAAAAAACCAGTCACGAGTTTGGGTGTTCGAAAATGAGTTAAAGCCAACAAAAATTGTTCGTTCACGGAGTGTTGCAAAAAAAATGGTGGCCACGTTTGTCTCCAAAACCGGCCATGTTACGACTATTCCTCTTGAGGGACAAAGAACGGTTAATGAAGAATGGTATGCTAGCGTTTGTTTGCCACAGGTCGTTTCTGAACTCCGTAGAGAGAACTGCAACCGCCGCATCATCCTCCATCACGACAATGCGAGTTCTCACACCGCGCACAGAACAAAAGAGTTTTTAGAGCAAGAAAACATAGAATTATTAGACCATCCGCCGTACAGCCCCGACCTAAGCCCTAATGATTTCTATACTTTCCCTAAAATAAAGAATAAATTGCGTGGACAGAGATTTTCATCACCTAAAGAATCTGTGGACGCCTACAAAACGGCCATTTTGGAGACCCCAACTTCCGAATGGAATGGTTGCTTCAATGATTGGTTCCATCGTATGGAAAAATGTGTCAAATTTCGCGGAGAATACTTCGAAAAGCAATAAATACATTTTTAAATAGTAATGTTGTGTCACTTCCTTGATTCCCGAAATTTGCAGTGCCGCCCTCGTAACAAGCTTTTTAATAAGAATTAATTTACAGTGTGATTACATTATCATCATCATATCAGCCGAAGGACGTCCACTGCTGAACAAAGAACTTCCCCCATTGCTTTCCTCAATTGTGTCATAATTTTGGGGAGCATCATCATCATTTCGGCCAAATGAAATCCACTGCTGGACACAGGCCTCCCCCAAAGACCACAACGACCGATACGGTGTGTTGTGTGCGCATTGGGGGTCTTGCCATAATCGCCACGCTTGGCAGACGGGTTGGCGATCGCAGTTGAGTTGTTAATGTACTCGAAGGACTAGTTTAGAGTAGTCGCCTTTTACGACATCCCCGGAAGCAGACCGAGTGGTGCTAAATTCATAATCCGGATTTTAAAATGTGATTTTAAAATACTCTAATCTAGCGTGTCTCAACTTATATTATCTTCCTAAGACTAATACAGCACATGAACTCGTGTTTAACAAAGTGAAAATTGAACCCTTCCAAACGTATATCAAACGGCTTACGAACGAAAATAAACTCCACTTCATATAAGTACGTCTCTCAGAGGAAAGAGTACGATTAACAAAATTCGTTGTTTATCGAAGTGTAAGCTAGACGTCGAAACAAAAACAGAAACAAGCCACCATCCGACGTTTTCTCCGATTGTAGTAGCAAAAGGACCGACGTCTGGCGACTCGAATGTTTGGAGAATAAAATAAACAAAAACGTACTAATATGCAAGTTGGTAGTGTAGGTACGCGCTACCACTGACAAGTTTTTGAACGTTTATGAATAAATAAGTAGCCGCTGTCTGCCGCATCAATACCGCCGGTGGCTGAATGCCAAATGCTATTCGCGACACTTTCCACTTTCGCTGTTTTTCCGTTCGCACACGCTGAATATTCCGTCCAGCTAATTTCCGTACCTGTTCACGTGTTTTTTTCCTCCCAAAAACGTTTTTAGAGCTGTCAGCTTGTCGGCTTTGCCTGTTTCAACGGACGGTGTTTGATGGCTGCAACTTTTATGGCGGCGCCAGTTTATTAATGTTTTCAAATAGCTTTCGAGTATAATTTGGAATGCTACACTTCATTATCGCTTTAAAATCGCGCCCTAAGTCACATTAACTTTTTTCACGTATTGTCTATAGTATTATGTTTAAACGTATTAATTAAGAGATTTTTTTCAGTGACTTGGTAATTTGATTTCCAACAAAAAATAAAGCATCTCCTTCTTCCTGAAGGTGCAGTAAAAGGCGCCTATGGTAAGATTTAACCAATGTGTATTGTATTTTTTTTTTAAACATATTTGCCCAAAATATGATAATATGTTGTGTCATATTTAAGCGGGCAAGCCTGTTAATACTTCTGTCATAAAATCTTCCGGTACAGTCACTAAAATAACATAGTATATAGTTAATCACGTAGTATGTTTTTGTCACCGTTTCACAAGTAGTTATTTCACATAATATTATTAATATTCGCTTTCACGACCCAAACTCATGAGGCAGCGTAAGAATATGAGCCATCTTAAGACTTCCGAGTCCAATGCGAGGCTTCGCTTACGTAAGTACTAACTACTACTATGATGTCCACCTCAACTTGAGTCACTGGTTATGTTTTCAACTGTCAATATTGTGCAAGACTTATGTCTTGCACAATATTGACAGAGTTTGATATTTATTTATATGTTCCACTTCATTTACAATGTTTTTGCCAGATCACACACACATTTAACATACTCACAAACATACTACTACTGGTACTATAAGGTAATTGGGCTTAAATTATTTTTTTCTTTCTTTCTTATTATTGACTTCTTTCTTTGCTTCGAAGCTGAAAAATAATGTACATTCATATTAGTATATTTGATTTTATATTCATATTTGTGGTGTATGTTTGCGGTCACACAAGTGGTTACTTGTAGGAACTAACAGGATGGTTAACAGGAAGGTAACAGGATGGTTATCCTGTATCATCATCATATCAGCCAAAGGGTGTCACTGCTAAACAAAGGCCTCCCCTATAGATTTCCAACAACGAGCGGTTACATGTCGCCCGCATCCAACGGCAATGCCTCAAGACGCAGCAAGTCTTTATCTAGTGTGTGTTACTAGTGATGACATATGGAACAGAGACGTGGTCACTCACAATAGGCCTCATAAGAAAGCTCAAGATCACTCAGCGAGCCATGGAGAGAGCTATGCTTGGTATTTCTCTACGAGATCGAATCAGAAATGAGGAGATCCGTAGAAGAACTAAAGTTGTCGACATAGCTGAAAGAATTAGTAAACTGAAGTGGCAATGGGCAGGGCACATTGCTCGTAGAACTGATGGCCGCTGGGGCACAAAGGTTCTAGAATGGAGACCGCGCACCGGAAAACGCAGCGTGGGACGACCTCCAACGAGGTGGACAGACGACCTGGTGAAGGTCGCTGGGAGTCGTTGGATGAGGGCGGCATGTAACCGCTCGTTGTGGAAATCTAAGGGGGAGGCCTTTGTTCAGCAGTGGACGTCCTGTGGCTGATATGATGATGATGATGATCCAACGGCTTCTAGCTACCTTTACTAGGTCGTCTGTCCATCTCGTTGGAGGCAGTCGCTCGCTGTGTTTTCCGATGCGTAGTCTCTACTCGAGAACCTTTCTGCATCAATGGCATCAGTTCTACGAGCTATGTGTCCCGGCCATACCAGCAACCATCCTGTGAAACACTAGCAGCTAATTAGCTCATCCGTGTGTATCAAACAGCATAAGGGTATGAAGCATATAAAAAAAATGTACGATGACAGACAAACGCTTTGCTAAGGAGTTTGTTGCGCCGTTTCTTCTCTCCAGCTTAAACACTGGGAAGTGGTGGAGGCTGGGCTTATATGGGGGCTGTCTTATGTTGACCCTCGAAACCAACTATTTCTGGTCTATTTTGAATAAACAATATTTGATTAATTCTAGAGAATGGGAAGCAATATCCCCTACTACGCAAGTACTTTTGTCTTTTTCTTTGTCGTTTGCTTATATTTGCCAACCTTGTGTTACAGTTGTTTAAGTCGCCCGATAGCCTCCGACTTAGCTTAACGACTGCCGTCTTATGACAACAACCAGGCCCAACGATATACGTGCCTACAGAAGCATGAAGACGCTTTGTTCAAATATCACGTTTACCATTAGATAAGTGAGTGCAATGGGCTATGAGCGAATACATACTTCATTTTCCAAACCTGGTTATTATGGCAGTGTTTTCTGAAGTTCCTAGCATCCTAATATTCTAGCAGTTTATTAGAAAATCTATAATCAACACTGAACGTGTACAGGCTAATGACGATGATAATCATGGTGAATTTCGGTACAGGAGATATTTTGATTTCCGAACACACACACACAGCCCAGAAACATCCACTGCTAAACATGGGGAGGCCCAATGATGGGACATACTGGCATAATTCCACGCTTGCTAGGCTGATTGGTGATAGCAGTCTGCTGTTATTACGGGAGGATGCTGCTGCCTATCCTCTGGGTAGCAACCATAAATAGCCTTTTACGACACTCATGGGTGGAGTGACCCGGTCTATTCTTTCAAACAGCATGGACACCCACACAGAGTATTACTTTCAATGGACCTACTTCAAAAGACAGATCTTTTAAACAGATTTCGGTTAAGGAAACTAAGGTTTCGATAACATCAGACCGAAATAATTGAGTTGCAAAATTCAAGAGCGCATCCTATCCCTTTGTAGTCAACGTTAAATCAGACGCGTACAGTTGACACATAATGGGAAAGCTAACGTGTTTGGGCAAAGGTGTCGGGGCCATTACCCGGGGCGGGACCGAAGTGGCTGACTTACTAGCCACCCCACAACCAGTCGTCTGCAGGTCGAACCATTATACCGATCTAAATAGACTCGAATGTTGAATATGGCGGGAATTCTTAGGAAAACAACTTTAAAATATGTTTTCGCAGCGTTCGTAATAGGCGAAGTCTTACGACGGAAAAGCAATGAGGTCTTTTTACTTGACTCGATGTGTACTGATGTTGGCTTTGATACTAGTAATGGTTTTGTTATTGGGAAATGCTAATATTAAATAATGTAGAATTTTGCTTTGGTAAATGCATTTTCAGTTTTGCATTAAGGCTTTCGTTTACTAACATAAACATAGGTACTGGTGTTATTACATAAGCAGGTGTATTAGTTAATATTGAAAGGGTAAAATATACACAGTGATTGATTGATTTAGATCTTTTGATTAGTTTTAAAATGTCTTTAGGCACGCCTTGTATTATCGACTTTCTATAGATTGAAGGTTGCAAAATATTTGATATTCACGTTTGTATTGTTCGATTTTAATATCACTGTTTTATTGCGTAATGGTGTGTGTAAGGGAACAAGTAACTAGTAAGTAATTTTTTAGCATTTTATATGCTTCATGAAAATGTATTATGAGTTTTGACAGACGTGTTGTTGGAGTTTCTTTTGACCAACTTAAATATTAGGCAGCGGTAGAGGAGACATCACTCATATATATGAACGCTGTCCTACGTTGACATCCCCCACGGCCTCTGCTCGAGCTGGCCCACGCCGAGCCAGTAGCTTTAAATATATACTACTGTACTATTCTACATAGGTATCATCATATCAGCCACAGGACGTCCACTGCTGAACAAAGGCCTCCCCCTTAGATTTCCACAACGAGCGGTCACATGCCGCTCTCATCCAACGACTCCCAGTGACCTTCACCATATACACTACATACATATATATACTACATAGGTATATATTATACTATCTTCTCCACGATGTCCTAAAAGGTGACTAAGAGATCAAACCAGAGGGATGGGCAGCAGCGTCCCTTCTGTGGAACAGTAGCCATATTTCACTTACCAACCCAGCGTGGTGAGTACTCGCAAATTCCTCCCAAAATGATAATACATTGTCTATGGGGAGGCCTTTTAGATGTAAGATTTTCTAAAAACGGAAACAACGGCGTCTGCCTTTCAACCTTTAAAGTGAAATTCTGTGGCAGACGGTGACTCGCCACTCACAATTATTATTATTATAATATTCTTATTTCGGACACCACACGGAATTTAATATTTTTTGGCTTTTTTTGGAATTGGAAGTTTATGTGTTTCCTTTTATAATTAAATATCTGGTTAAACGTTATTAGATTTTTTTATCTTTATTGGCTACCTACCTCATCTTTGCACGGGTAGCATATTGCAGCAATGTTATTTGGCATTTTTCAAGATGTTTTATCGGGATGAATTGATTTCAAGAAGATGGCCAGCAGCATCCTCCCTTGTGCTAATAATTACATACTGCGAGCAATTGGTGCTAAGCGGCTGCCAAGCGTGGTGATTATGGCAATATCCTTTTTTTACCGCTCATCGTAGTGATCATTGGGAGAACCTTGTTCAGCAGCGGTCGAGGGCTGATGTGTGAGTATTTGTTTGTTACTGTTAAAGATAGGTAAGAATATAAACTAAACATTATCCGGTTAAAGTTAACTTTAATGCAATAATGCGATAAATGCTTTTATATTTAACCGGTTAAACTTAAATTCTTAATCCAGACTCTAAAAACAGCCAAAACCTAAGGTACTAAATGTAGGTATAAGATATGTAGCATACCCTGCATCATTTGTTGTGTATTGTAATTATTTATAACGCACTAATTTTATAATATTACTATTCATGTATTGGCTACGAATAGCACCAACCCATCTAATCCTGTGGGTGCCGTAAAAGGCAAATATGGGATTAACCAGAGGATGGGCAGCAGCATCCTTCGAGTACAGTAACAACTCAACTGCGATCTTCAACCCGCCTGCCAAGCGTGGCGATTATGGCAAAACCCCCTCAATCACACAGCACACCCAGACTGGTCATTGTGGTGATCTTTGCGGGAGGCTTGTGTCCAGCAGTGGACTTTATTCGGCTAAAATGATGATGATGATGAGTATTATATTATATAACTAGCTGGGACCCGCGGTTTCACCCGCGTTTAATTTAACAGAAATTTAGAGTACTTCGACATAAACACGTGACATAGAATATATATATTGGATTTCAAGGGTTTTATTTTTTTACGCGGAACCCTAATTGTTTTTCAAAAATAAAAAAGTAGCCTAAGTTATTCCTTATAACATCAGCTATCTACCAATAAAGGTCCCGTCAAAATCGGTCCAGCCGTTTCGGAGATTACCCGGAACAAACAGACAGACGGACAGACGAAAAAAATTAAAATATCTTTTTTGTTATATGTAACGTACATGCTTTCATATGCATTTAGTAAAAATCTGTTATTTTGACATTACAAACAGACACTTCAATTTTATTTATTTGTATAGATAATTAATTATGAAGTCGAGTAATGTTTAGTTTATATAATTTATTTTCAAATATTTATATATCAACAAACAAACTGATTGGACTATCGTATTTATATTAGATATAAGCGAGCGCGTCACTGCGATCAGTTCTTTTGTCTCGGGCGTCTCTGAGGAGAGCGTGCGGTCTTTTGCGAGACTGTGTCCTGGGGTGCAATTCTTTAAGGTCGAACATCCACACATCCTTCAATAAAGAATTAAAAAGACGGTAAAAAACCAATTTGGTATACCCTAAGACATGATTGCAGCTATTCAAGGACACGTTGCACACGGTAAACCATGCTGACGAATCTTAGGGAATACCAAATTGGGTTGTCACCGTTATTTCAATTCTGCAGTGCAATTCCCTTAGCTCAAACATCCATACATCCTTGAATACAGAATTGAAGTAACGGTGAAGAACTAATTTGGTATTCGCTAAGACATGATTGAAGCTATTCAAGGAGACATTGCAAACGGTGAGCTATGAGAAAGAGTGCTCGCGAATACCAAATTGGGTTACCACCGTTATTTAAATTCTGTATTCAAGGATGTATGGATATTTGAGATTAAGGAATTGCACTCCTGCTCCTGAGCTGCTCGCGCGCACCGTAGTTTGCCTCGCCAGTCCAGAAACATCTGCGCCGCGGAGCGCTCGTCTCTCTCTCAAATGTGCCTGTGCTTTATTACTTCGTGCGTGAATGTATTTTTTTCTGTAAACATTTCGCTTCCTTGCCTGCTTTACTAAATGTTTACTTCTTCAAGACTCTTTCTCCTTCTGTGATCTGCTTGCATAATAAACTATACAGTGAGTGCGTAAATACGACTTCTTATTTACTGCATCTCCAGCCTTACCTGACACAGCAATACTACAGCTTCTACACATAAATCATATGAAAATTCACGGTTTTTAGTTAGAACGCGTTTTCTCTAGTTTAACTTCGTTATTTCAAATAGAATTTACTTCTAGTTAAAAATGAATATCATTTAAAACTAGACAAAACAGGTTTTCAACATCCAATCTTCTAGGGTGGATTCGACTGGGACTAGTCAGGTTAGAAGGCCAAGGCGAGAGCGAAGTGAAGCGGAGCGAAGCTGAGCTCCCTCATTCCCATCGTGGTTTTTTTCTTGAATACTTAATCAAATCAAGTCCTTTAATCGTATAAGTGCAACACAGTTGAATATAATAGAAATACAAAACTGATTGTTATAATAAACAAGGTACCTATTACGGAAACAGCTTTTTTCTTTATAATTTGCTTTTATATGTTTTACCAGTTTAACCGAGTTCAGCTGCGTAATGATGAGATCATTCAACAATCAAATCCAAACTTAATATTAACGTGCTGATCTTAAATTAATATTCACACCTTTAACCGTAGCATATGTGCGCATAAATATACTTAACTATTTGAACGAAATAACCCTTAACATCGTGTTTCGTAGACCATGTATAATTGAAATCAAAAGTTAAAATGACCAACAACATTTTCGAAGGTCAACAATTTTATACCCACGAGAGGGACACTGCACCAAGTATGCTACGGTTGTATAATTTCAATTTCACAAACTCAATTATAAAGGGATTGAATTCTAATGGAATTTGATTTCAATTTTGGGGCTTAAAAACTAATAGTAACTGATACTAGACTAGATTAAATATCGCACTCGAAATTAACAATTTGTTTTGAAAATTATTTTATTAATATCATATCGGCCATTTATACGTCCACTGCTGAACAAAGGCCTCCCCCATAGATTTTCACAACTGTGGCATCATTTTGGGGGGTATTTGACAATACGGCAATACGCAGTATGGCTACCGTTTCACAGAAGGGACGCTGCTGCCCATCCCTCTGTTTTATATTCCCTTAGTCGCCTTTTACGACTTCCACGGGAGGAGATGGAGTGGTGCTATATTCTTAATCCGGACACCACACGTAATTTTATTAATAATCTCTAAATTATTTAATACTCTTTTTGAGTTTATACAACAGCATAACGTAACTATCAAGTCATTCGTCTGGTCATAGCGTTACGCCTGCCCATAACAAGTGTAATGGTTCCCAGTGCTAGTCCTATGTGGCACTGAGCTCATCACCTCGACACATTAGTTATTTAGTCTCTGATGCTCAGTAATTTCACTAGTTACAGTGCCCTTCAAACTGTTAAACAGAAATATCAAACGTTTAAGCACTCCTGCTTGTCGGTAGAATATCTGGCACCGCGATGATACCTACCTAGCCATCTCTTGCAATAAGATACCCACCACCAGTGCAAACGTTCTTATGAGATATTGAAATCATCGGTACTGATCTTCCAAGCGATGATGTTAAAGCTGCAGCACCCATCATGCTCCTTTATATCATATGTTCAGCTGAACAAACAGACGTCGGACACAGATAAGCTTCTACAATACATCCAGAAGTTAAGATCAAAGCGATGCCGAAGGAAGGGCGATACTGAAGATATCGCGGATGGAGTCCTTATTTTCAATTTATTTTTATTGGTTTCCAGTGGAAATTCGTGATGAACTTCCTCCGCCCCGGGGAAGGGCGAAGGGGCATGCCGGACTCCTACCGGCTAAAATCACTGCAACGGTCATCTTCGGTGCCGAGGAGGGGCTTCAGGTCCTCGAAAGATGACACTAGAGCCGCCCATTGGTGTCACGCCATTAGGCACATCTTGGAGGGAATGACTGTAAAGTGGTTACCCGCTCTAGCGGAGGGAAGGAAACTACAAAAAGGCCACCCCCGGGCACATCTCAGGGAGGATTGTAAAGGATGTCCCCAAGCCCCACTGTGCGCTGTGCTGTGCACACAGTGGCACGTGACCCGCCACCGTCTTCCTGGGGGTTGCTTGGTATGAGAACGCAGACTTCCCAATCTGCGCGCCCTTGACCCCAGAGGTCCCGCGCCATATAGTGATGGCAGGGGGCTCCGGCGTGTTGAACCTGGGCACCGGGTTGATTGTTATCCCGGTACGTCTCGTCCTTCTCCATGTGGGAACGGCCCTCTCCCGATCCCGCTCTGCAATCTCCTTATGGAGCATGATGATCTTGCAGAAGGAGACCAATGAACTCCAATTTTCATGTTCTGCC
The DNA here is from genome assembly GCA_947459985.1 of Diloba caeruleocephala. Taxonomy (NCBI): domain Eukaryota; kingdom Metazoa; phylum Arthropoda; class Insecta; order Lepidoptera; family Noctuidae; genus Diloba; species Diloba caeruleocephala. The sequence goes on from OX381611.1 coordinate 20,814,169, forward strand.
AACATAGCCGACACTACTGCCGGCATCTAATCGACCAGGATCCGTCAATCGGCAGCCCACACAGGGCTCTTCTTGAGCATGTGCTGAAACTCCCCTTCCGAAACCTCCAACTCCTCGGCCCAGGCAGTCAGGGCTGGAGAGGGACTGGGATGGTCCCAGACCTCTGGAAAGAGCATAGAAAGTACTCCCTCCAGCAAATCCGGGGCTATGCAGTCTATCTGGCTGTAGTATTACGCTGGCGTCGGATTCGTCGATACCGGCGCTGGAATGCCGGGCAGACCGCGCGCAACTGCGCGATCTCCTCCAACTACCAGTACACCGCCGTACGCCGGGAGCGCCTGCCCCGTGACATTGTAGCATCGCATATCGACGTTGACGCCCCCCTGAACCAGGCTACTTCCTCTTCTGGATCGGGAAAGATCTCTAGATTGGCCTCTGAATATGCCGCGAGGATGGCAGCAGTGCCATGTGGTGCCGGCTCAGAATAACACCACCCCATCTCCTCCCATGGGTGTCGTAAAAGTCGACTAAGAGATTTGCTGGAGGATGGGCAGCAGCATCTTTCGAGTACATTAACAACTCAACTGCGATCGCCAACCCGCCTGCCAAGCGTGGCGATTATGGTAAAACCCCCCAATGAGCCCACAACACACCCATATCGGTCGTTGTGGTGATCTTTGGGGGAGGCCTGGGTCCAGCAGTGGACTTCATTTGGCCGCAATGATGATGGCAGCAGCGACGAGCATCTCTTGATCGAGCCGTGTGAGGGCCCAACGCCGCGACTGCGGGCTAGGACCTGGACGGTTCCGGTCAGTCGGATGGAGGACCACGTCAAAAACTATGTGGCGGTAGTCGAACAGCCTGACCATCTCCTCCGCCACCCGCCAGCTCGACACCATGCTACCCACAGAAGGAGCCGCTCATGTAAGGTCCGTGCCACCGAACGTCAGTGCTAAAGGACCCTCGACGAATACTACTATGCCCTACAGATAATCTTGATGGTTTATTTACTGGTAAAGTCAAAGTCAAAAGTCAAGGTCAAAAGTTTTTTTATTCATGTAAACCATTTACTGGCACTTACGAATAGTCAGAATTTAAAAAGTTGCACGGTTCCAAGTCATTGGTCCTATGGAGAAGAACCGGCAAGAAACTCCATGGATATACTCTTTTAAAATATATGATGTATTACAGTCTGAATATTAAACACAATATTATTGTTAACAAAAGAAGCTATGTGAGGATAATGCATGCCAATGTGTGGAATAAATACAACATATTTATACACAATGATATTAATTGCCTTACAATAAGATTGCTATAGCAGTCAAGAGCTGACCAGTCCCGACAGAGGGATGAGTTCTTGTCTTGTCTCTAAGGTGTATTAAAAAAGGTTGTTTGGGGGGTGAATGTTCATACACGTGAGATTTGTCTCCAAGGTACAGGAGTAAGTAGTCCTAGTATGGTGCATTGTGTGATTTTCTTAAAAAGACTTATTTCGTATTTTATATCAAATTGCATAACTTAGTTTTTCAAATGCCTCATAAAATGTGGAAGACAAAAAATGTGGTAAAAAAATTGCCGCTATTTATGAAAGAAAACAGTTTTACCAAGTTCTGGTCAAGATTATTATTAAGTAACAAAGTGGATTACGATAAAGCAACTTTGGTACAAAGGGTTGGAAGGTGATTCATTGTCTGGTAAAGCCACCGTTTGCTTTGTACTATGATCATGTACTGACAAGGTATTTTAGCGGTATGAGTGCACTATGCTTTTTATCTAGAAATAAAAACTTATTATATTTTTACACGTAGTCTGGTACACACTGTTTGAATTAGACAAGTTCTTACAACGAACACATAATCAACATAATACATATATTAAGATTACCTAAATCATCATTATCATAACATCCGAAGGACGTCATATGTTGAACAAAGGACTCGCCATAGATTTCGACAACGATCAAATACATGCCGCCCGCATTCAACTACTCCCAGCCACCTTCGTCAGGTCGTCCGTCCATCTCGTTGGAGGCCGTCCCAGGCTACGTTTTCTGGTGCGCGGTCTTTACTCTAAAATCTTTTAGCCCCAGCGACCATCATTTCTACCAGCAATATGCTCCGCTCTTTGCCACTTCAGCTTAATAAAATAATGTAGTAACACTGATTAAAAAACAAAACAAAACGTTTTACCGCCCTCACTGCTGAGGATGCCCGCCTCACCGACGTCGTGGAGGCCTATCGCCACGTCACCTTCCCGTTCAAGTTAGTACTCCGCCCCCCCCCGTCTCTTACTCGCGCCAGCCCGTGTCGAGCTAATAGTTTTAAATGTCCCTTAATACATTTTTAATAATACCGATCCAGCTGTCCCCAAAACAATAGCTTATTATCTCCAGCAACGCTCTAAGCCGAGGTCCGTGTCCCGCAGGGGGCGCGCTTAGTGGAAGTTGCTTAATTTTTAATATTAATTTTAAGCCTTGCTGGAAGCCTCTTTTGGCTTCGCCAGAAATCACCGATTAAGCAACCACATCTCCAAGAAATGTATGCGAGAAGCACAACAAAAACAAAGCATGCCTCTTCGTCCTTCCTCCGTCCTTGGGGCGGGGGAAGTTCATGACATATTTCAACTAGGTCCGACAAAAAATATTAAAAAGAAAGGTCTCGATTGAAGCGAAGGCTTTCTCGTAGTCCACAATTCTACGCAGAGAGGTAGGTTATAGGTTGTAAACATGGCGCTTTCAGAAGTTCGGCTGTAACTCCATCATCACCTGGTGCTTTATTATTTTTGAGCTGTTTGAGAGCTATAGTAATCTCGCAGACGTCCGGAATGTCTTCGGTATAGTGTCGAGTCAATCTAGCTATCGCATCATTCTCCAGATTTATAACGGGTTTCCACGTTTCCATAATTACCTCGCTGGCATGTGGGTTGGCGATCGCAATTGGGTCGCAAATGAACTCGAAGGACGCTGCTGCCCATCCTCCAGCTAATCCCATAGTCGCTTTTTATGAAAAGGGGTGGCGGTAATCGTAGCCAGCTCAACACGGCTGATTGTCGTCTTGAAATAAAGTTAAAAGAGAATACTCATATTACGTATGTGGCGTATGTTATTTAAAATTTTATATTTATGTGTAGTTTAATAGATTTAGTACTTTAACAAAAAACATGTGTATTTTTCACTTTTATATTTTTTGTACAAATTGTCGGACGTACAACAATATTTTCTTATTAGTTAATTGACCAGTGCGGTTGTGTGCGCGCTCCATTGTTTTCGCTTGCCTAACACCGCGCGGGCGCGCGGGGTGTGGCCCGCATTCCTCAGTCGCCGGCGCACCACGGCTGGCCAGTACGCTCACTGCTACGGTCGCGAACGCGTTGCTAATTGCTAGCTAGCCACACTGTATAGATATTCGCTTTCACTCTCGCTACGCTTTTACCATATCTTGTGTTTTATCTGTCTACTGCCTTTTCTCTATATCTACTCCTTCTAAACTGTAACTGCATCTATCTTTTCAAACTCTTGCTGTGTTGTGGACCTGTGTACTTTGTGCAATAAACTTTATTCTTCTGGTGTACGTCACGGACTATTTATTTCACGCAAGTACCACCTTACACTACCACATTGGTGACCCCGATAAGAGCACGAGAATGCCTCAGAACCAAGCACAAGATGGCGGCGAGAATACCCGCGAAACATTTCGCGTTGGTGTACGGATTCCCCCTTTTTATCCGGAGAAACCTTCGTTGTGGTTCTGCCAAATGGAAGCGCAGTTTGCCTTGTCCAATATTAAAACCGACGAAACAAAATTTTTTTACGTCACCGGCAACTTGGACCCGCAGTACGCACGCGAAGTGGAAGACATTATTGAAAACCCACCCACATGTAACAAATATGAGAAGCTAAAAGTCGAGCTAATCAAGAGATTGTCAGCGTCTCGCGAAAAAAAAGTGAAGCAGCTGCTCATGCACGAGGAGCTAGGTGACAGAAAACCGTCGCAATTTTATCGCCACCTACTTAACCTCGCAGGACCGGGAGTTCCTGAGGAGTTTCTGCGTACTATATGGACGAGTCGTCTGCCTAGTGGTACGCAAGCCATCATTGCCTCACAGTCCAAGTCCAATATGGAAGAATTGGCAGAGCTGGCCGATAGAATCAACGATGTCGTTGGCCCACAGGTGGCTTCAACATCTGCCATCGCTGCTGCAACAACCCCGACCACATCAGGGTACAGTCTGAATCCTGAAATCGCCGCGCTTACAAGACAAGTGGAAATGTTAGCGCAGAAAATCGAAAGAATGTCCCGACCTCGTGGCCGGTCTACCAATCGTACCCGACAACGATCGAGCTCCACAAGATCGCAGTCAAGCTACAGTCGATACCCGCAGTGCTGGTACCACCAGAAGTTCGGAGATCAAGCGAAGAGGTGCGTAAAACCTTGTGATTACCACACATCGGGAAATGCGAGGGGCAATCAGTAGCGGCGACCGATGATTGTCCGAGTGTTGGTCGCTTATTCGTCACCGATCGCAGATCAAAGGCACAGTTTCTGGTCGACACAGGCAGCGACCTCTGTGTCTTCCCTCGATCGGCAGTGCCAGGACGACGTGAGAAGACAAATTATGAATTGTGTGCGGCTAATGGTACATCAATAAAAACATACGGTTATACTAACTTAAATCTAAACTTGGGGTTGCGCCGCGACTTTACTTGGCAATTTATTATCGCCGACGTCACAAAGGCGATAATAGGTGTAGATTTTTTGTCGTATTATAATTTAGTTGTTGATTGCAGGAACCAGCGTCTTATAGACAATAATACAACACTTGCTACCCCGGCTTCACCTGCGCGTTCGTGTGATATTATTTCTTCGGTGAAGGTAATTATTGGTGACTCCACATACCATCACATACTACGGGAATACCCCGACATCACACGTCCATCTGGCATACACCGCACACCAACACACAATACAGTACATCACATACAAACCACACCTGGACCCCCAGTTTCATGTACACCACGCCGACTGGCGCCTGATAAATTGAAAATCGCCAAAGAGGAGTTTGAAGCGATGCTGAAAAACGGCACAGCCAGACCCTCCAAATCACCATGGGCATCAGCATTACACTTAGCTCCCAAAAAGAACAACGGCTGGCGACCCTGTGGCGACTACCGCATGTTAAATTCTAGGACGGTACCTGATAAATATCCAGTTAGGCATATCCAGGATTTTGCACATAGTCTTGCTGGATGTTCAGTATTTTCCACAATTGATCTAGTTAAGGCATATAACCAGATTAGTGTAAATCCAGACGATATTCCGAAGACAGCCATCACCACACCATTCGGTCTGTACGAATTCCCATACATGACGTTTGGGCTTCGTAATGCCGGACAAACTTTTCAACGGTTTGTCGACGAAATGGTGCGAGGGTTGGACTTCTGCTATCCATATTTAGACGATTTTTTGGTCTATTCGATAGACCAAAAATCCCACGAAGACCACTTACACCAAATTTTCACCCGATTGCAGGAATATGGTATGGTGGTCAACACTGCTAAGTGTGTCTTTGGAGCAAGCGAGGTTACCTTCCTTGGCTATCGTATCACAGCCGAAGGTACCAAACCATTACCTGAGAAAGTGGAGGCCATATCAAGATTCCCTGCGCCATCAACTGTTCGAGAGTTACGAAGATTTTTGGGTATGATAAATTTCTACAGGCGTTTCATACCCGATGCAGCTTTACACCAGGCTCCATTGAATGCTCTGCTGACAGGATCAGTGAAGGGCTCCCATCCAGTGCATTTCACAGCTGATGAAACGGATGCTTTCAACAACTGCAAAGAAGGCCTTTGTAAAGCAGCAATGCTGGCGCATCCCGACTGCAAAGCCAAACTTGCAGTAGCGACCGACGCCTCGGACTTAGCGGTAGGTGCAGTTTTACAGCAATGTAAGGATGGAGAACCGTGGCAACCACTGGCATTTTACTCTCGCAAGCTAAGTCCGTCACAAAAAAAGTATTCACCGTATGACAGGGAATTGCTTGCAATCTATGAAGCAGTAAAACACTTCAGGCATATGGTCGAGGCGCGAAACTTTGTGATCTACACAGATCACAAACCTATCTGTTTCGCATTTCACTCACGAAAGGAAAATTGCTCACCAAGACAGTTCAGACACTTGGATTACATCTCGCAGTTTACGACAGACATAAGACATATTTCTGGAAAAGATAACGTGGTAGCTGACAGCCTCTCACGGATCGAAGAAATTGCTCAGCCAGTGGACTTAAACAAGTTAGCCCAGTCCCAAAACGAAGATGCTGAACTCAAGCAACTACTGGACAGCAATACTTCACTATGTCTTACCAAAGTCAAACTGCCGGGATCGCAGACTGAACTGTACTGCGATGAGAGAAGCAAGACCCCACGACCATATGTTACAGGCGAGTATCGCCGTCAAGTTTTTGAGAGTCTGCATTCATTGAGTCACCCTGGTGCTAACGCAACGACCAAACTGGTTGCCGAGAGGTACGTTTGGCCAGGAGTGAAGAAAGACTGCAGAGAATGGAGTCGTTCTTGCATATCATGCCAACGATGCAAGGTCACTCGTCACGTCTCATCACCATTAGGAACCTTCAAGCTACCTAGGGCTAGGTTCATGTATATTCACATTGACCTTATAGGCCCCTTGCCACTGTCATTAGGCTACCGTTATTGCCTCACCGCCATCGATCGGTTCACACGTTGGCCTGAGGTGATACCCATACAGGACATTACAGCAGAGACAGTAGCCAGAGCTTTGATGACCGGTTGGATCTCCCGATTTGGATGTCCCATGGACATTGTCACGGATCGCGGTCGACAGTTCGAATCGGCACTATTTAAACATCTATCACAGATGATAGGTTTCTGCCACAAGCGAACTACGGCTTACCACCCTGCTTGCAACGGGCTAGTGGAAAGGTTCCACAGACAGCTAAAAGCCGCTATTGCCTGCCACGCTAAGGACAACTGGGTTGAGTCTCTGCCAATAGTACTGCTTGGTATTAGGAACGCATATAAAGAAGACTTGGGATCAACTTCAGCTGAACTTCTTTACGGCGAATCACTCAGGCTACCCGGTGAGTTATTTCAACCAGTGGCCGACGACACATTAGACATGTCCGAGTATGTGGCACGCTTAAGAATTTTCGCAAAGAAATTACAGCCCTCACCAGCATCTCGTCACGGAAGCAAAACAACCTTTGTTTTCAAAGACTTAAAATCAACCAGTCACGTATTTCTCAGGGACCAGACGACCGGTTCACTTCAGCCTGCCTACACTGGACCATACAAAGTCCTGCAACGAGGAGACAAGGTTTTCAAACTACTCATAAAAGAAAAGCCTGTAACAGTCTCAATAGACCGGCTCAAACCAGCCTATATACTACACGACACAATCACTAATACAACACACACACAAAAACACACAGACAAATTCTTGCCACACCAACTAACATCCACCACCAAATTACCCGAAACCAGGGGAAATGATATCAAGACGACACGATCAGGTCGTAAAGTGCATTTTCCTGACTATTATCGCCCGTAGTGACGGTCTCTGGGAAGGGGTGATGTGGCGTATGTTATTTAAAATTTTATATTTATGTGTAGTTTAATAGATTTAGTACTTTAACAAAAAACATGTGTATTTTTCACTTTTATATTTTTTGTACAAATTGTCGGACGTACAACAATATTTTCTTATTAGTTAATTGACCAGTGCGGTTGTGTGCGCGCTCCATTGTTTTCGCTTGCCTAACACCGCGCGGGCGCGCGGGGTGTGGCCCGCATTCCTCAGTCGCCGGCGCACCACGGCTGGCCAGTACGCTCACTGCTACGGTCGCGAACGCGTTGCTAATTGCTAGCTAGCCACACTGTATAGATATTCGCTTTCACTCTCGCTACGCTTTTACCATATCTTGTGTTTTATCTGTCTACTGCCTTTTCTCTATATCTACTCCTTCTAAACTGTAACTGCATCTATCTTTTCAAACTCTTGCTGTGTTGTGGACCTGTGTACTTTGTGCAATAAACTTTATTCTTCTGGTGTACGTCACGGACTATTTATTTCACGCAAGTACCACCTTACACTACCACACGTATATCACAAAACGTCATTAAAAACGGACTTATTGAACAATGAATGCAATACAACGTTATGGGTAAGCAGTATAGGTTCATTTGCATGGTAAGTCAAGTTTTACAACGTTTATGAATAAATAAGAAGAGCTCGGTCTGGCGAAACGATCGATAAGCTCTAAGCTTTCTACATGAAAATAACCGTTACTTCGCCAATAAACTTTGAAAGATGGTATGGTAGTGAGGCTTCTATTCAGCTTAGTTACTTTGAACGTGTACAAAGAGAAGAGTTACTTGAAAAGTCCTTATTTGTGACGTAACGTGAGAATGAAAGAAGCGTCTTAAATGTTTCAGACGCTCTTCGTCTCATGCAAGTTGTAACGAATGTATATTGAGCTTTCAGGTAAACGCTGGGTTTGCTTCCTGTTATATTTAACATCCGTTTAGAATGAAAGCTCAAGGGAAAGGTTAGGAATAGAATTTCATCTCTACTTGGATAATATTAGACCCAGCCTAACATGCCTTTTCTTTTAAGTAGTCCTATAATTCTGTCAAATATATTTGAATTTGTGCTAATTGTTAGTGTAAAAGTTTGGAATTACACAATTTCTTCGAATAAATTTTAGTTACACAGGTATGTCTCGAGAAAATTATACGTGATGAGTGAGCCTGCTTCCGCGCCGAAGATGACCACTCCGGTGGTTTTTGTCGGTAGGACTTCACCCTGACCCTCCACCCTTCTTCGGGGCGAAGAAAGTATATCATGTATTTCCACCGGGTTAAATAATAAAAATGGTCTAGTCGTGCGTGGCACCACACTGCGTTCGCCACTCCAAGACATTTTTAGTCTTTTATTCCCATTAAATTCACTAGCTGTGTACAGCCCATCAAACCGGAACATAGGGATGTTCAATCTGTGGTTTAAACACGTACTGCTTGGCAGCAGAATATCTAAAAGCTTTTCGTAATATGCCTAGTCTGGTTTATTTGTATTTCAGATGTTATATGTTATTGTCGGCCGTAAATCTTTTGGGAGTTTCAAATTAATGTTCGTGATTTTACGGTGACAAGGTTTTTCATTTTCATTTATATCAGTGCATAAACTGCAAGCAATTAATGAGTAAAAAAATACATTATACGACTAGATAAGACGTAATGTCCGTAATCGATGTTGGGTTAGCTCCATTATCTCGCTTCAATGTTGTCGATACCCACTTAGGGTATTTGGGCTAGTTGTATAGTTATCCCGCCAATTGTTAGTCAGAGATTTATTAGAACTGTCTAACAACCACTGGGTTATTGTGCTAAAATCAGCAAGTTGAGATGCCTCTATGAGTAGCATGAGTAGCCAAGTTTGCAATCCACCACTGTGTGACGTGTGTGGCGGCGTGCTGTCCACGCACATGGCGCTGTGGTGGCACCGCTCGTCCGGCTCCCTACGGTGTACCACAGGAAACTAGCAGAAGTAGCCGTGCCCCGAGAGCATCTACGTTACCCGGGATGGCAAGCAGTGTGCCTCCTTTTCAACCACATACACACCCAAGTTGCGACATCTACCATAGCCAAGGTCTTCAGGTCGCCAAATACAAAGTTTTTCATTTCTCCTAATAAGTTAGCTTTCTCATCGTAAAATCATGATTTCAGTATAGCCCATTCTAATTTAAATTTGTGTAATAATATATATTTATTAGTACAAATTACTTTACCTACTTCATGGGTTCGTGTCGGCAGCAAGTAATATTTATGCGTCTCGTATCGACACGCGTACGAAATGGTCGTTTCTTTTTTTGCACACTAATTAGTTGTGATTCTTGGAATTTCTATTGTTCTCGCGCGAAGCGGCGGCCGCCGGCCTGCACCTGCACGGTGCGCGGGTACTTTCTGTTTAATTACTTTATAGTGGAAGACGATATTATATTACTAGAAATATATTATGGGCGATGAATCAGATGACGAAAACCTAATTACAGATAGAATAAATGAGAGTGATGGAAATAACTCACAAATGGAAGAGTGTGGCGATGATAATATAGGCAGAAATAGGCCCACTAAAAGAAATAGAGAAGAAGTATTTGAGGAAGAATGGAGTACAGTGGGACGTACTGGGACCGGGAAGAGACTACGGCAGAGTGGCAGTATAAATGAGGATATAAATCATACTGAAGTATTTGAAGTTACAATTTCTTGTAGTGACAAGCTACCAAAATCATTTGCATTTGCCAAATTATTGAAAACAAATAGTATAAATAGCATATTGCGTGTTAAATACCTCAGTCCATTTAGAGTCCGTCTACAGTTAGAAGATGAGTTGAATTTAAATAAACTCTGTTCGTGTGCAGCTTTCATTTCAAAAGGATGGAGATTTAGTAAGGACATGGAAGTTAGTTTTTCTTATGGAGTTATAAAAGATGTGGATATGGAATTGGAGGAAAATGAGATCAGGAATAATTTACGCTATCCTGATACAAGTGAACTTATTTCCGTGAAACGTCTAAATCGAAGAGTTAAGGACAATGGAGGCTGGGCACCCTGTGAAGTTATAAGACTGTGTTTTAGGGGAAGTTCTTTACCACCGTATGTTTATACCAATGGGTTGAGAATTAAGGTAGAACCATACATTTTTCCTGTATCACAGTGCTCACAGTGTTGGAGACTAGGACACAAAATCAAGACTTGCCCTTCTAATAAAATCGTATGCCCGAAGTGCGCAGGCAATCATGCTAACTGCGAGACGAAGATTTTTAAATGTGTTAATTGCTCTGGGAAACATATGGCTTTAGCTAAAACTTGCCCTTTATATTTAAAAGAAAGAAGAATACGTGAAATTATGGCTGAATTTAATTGCACATATAAAATGGCCTTATCAATGTATGTTACACCAACAACACCTAGGCCTAACATGGAAAAAAAGAATGGTACTTATACTCCAGTCTGTGGCACACCGGTGATTTCAGAAAATAATATCCCAACCTTTGCGGACATAATCAAAGTTTCAGCTGATGTTCACACAATACAATCTCCTACTACTCACGGGGAAGTCAATAAACATCTACATAAAAAGAAAAAATCGCCAAAAAGCTCTCAGAGAAAAGTGTACACTAATTTAACGGACTGGGATATACATAGCGGAAACGATTCTGATAGTTCACAACATATCGGAGACAACATATACGTACATAATACAGACGACCGGTCAAAAGGTAAAAAAAACTCGATAACTTTTAGTGAACTGTTGTTAAAATTAAAGGAAGTTATTTTGCTTAAGAATTGTTCATTTAGAAATAAAATAAAAAATGTATTAAAATTATGTATTGAGTGGTTTATTCTATTAGTGGTAAATAATGTATCAGATTCAGATTTGTTGCAAACACTTTTAAATATCTTCAATGGATAATAAAAATAAAAGTGTTAAATTGAGACTTATCCAATGGAATGCCCAGAGTCTTAAACCTAAACTATTATCAATATCACAATTATTAATTCAAAATAAAATACATATAGCCGCTATTTGTGAAACGTGGTTAGAACCCGATAGTACTATTAAAATAAGCCATTTTAACATATTTCGTCGTGATAGGGATGATGCGTATGGTGGGGTGGCTATTGTAACCCATAAGTCTGTTAAAGCACAGCTTGGAAACTTTCAGATGTCTAATACCGGTATTGAAGTGCTTCATGTAAGAGTTTTTAACTATCCATTATTTGAAAATATATTAGCTATCTATTGCCCTCCATCTATTCGAACTAGTCAAGCGGATTGGGATAGCTTGTTTTCAGCTTTTAGCAAGAGAACCATAATAATGGGTGACTTTAACGCCCACCACACTAATTGGTCTCATAAAACAGACTATAAAGGAGTGCAAATTTTTAATTCTCTTATAGATAGTAGTTATATTGTACTTAATAATGGCAATAGGACTCGCGTTAAAATGGTTAACAGTGTTCTGCAAGAGTCCTCCCCTGATCTGTCTTTGGTTTCATCAGATATTGCATTAAAATTTAATTGGTCTGTATTAAATGAAACTCTAGGTAGTGACCACTTGATAATTCAGATGTCTACTGAGAGTTGTTTTAGTAATGAAGTTGGTAAAAAGAGTGTTCGTAAAAGAAGTTTTAAAAACGCCGACTGGGATTCGTATAAAATATGTCTTGAAGAAATGTTTTCTGGTCTGCTTCTTCCTGAGGACTTCCAAGGGGCATATGATATGTTTATCGACTATATTAATATAGCGGCAGACATTCATATTCCTCTAACTAAAATCTCACAATATCCAGATTCAAATTTTAGCCCTAAATCATTCTGGAATGCTGAGCTATCTAAGGTCGTGGCCGTAAGGAGACTAGCTTTGTCTAATTTTCGTCGAAACCCGTCACCCTTAAACTTAAGTATATTACAAGACAAAATAAGAATCGCCCAAAAATTTATACGTCAAGCAAAACATAAAGACTGGGTTCAATTTTGTTCATCGACCGATGAAAAAACTTCGGCTTCTGATATGTGGTGTAAAATGAAGTGGATAAAAGGTTATAGGTCACCTAAATTTTTAGTAGATCATTTGAGGGGCAGTAATTTACTTTTTAACCTTACTCCAGATTATGTTTCACCAAATCAACCAATATTTTCACTACCTAATTTTAAGTTGGAGGTGAAAATCTCCTTGCAGGAGTTAATTAAATGTATTAAGTCAAAGGATACATCTCCTGGATGCGATGGTATTTCATACTCCATGATTAAAAATTTGCCTTATAACGGTAAACTTATTTTACTTTTTTTATACAATCAGATTTTATCATTCAGTTTTGTTCCTGTTCAATGGCGCGATATTGATGTAATTGCAATTCCTAAACCTGGAAGAGATCCTAATCAGATTTCGTCACTAAGGCCAATCTCCTTGATGTCCTGCCTATGCAAAATTTTTCATTTAATAATAAATAGGAGGCTTGAATGGTTTTTAGAAAAACATGATATGTTTTCAGTTAATACAATTGGTTTTCGAAAATCCAGAGGGTGTTTAGATAGTTTAAGTTGTTTGGTTTCCCGGATTCAAACAGGGTTTTCTGAAAGGTTATATACAGTTAGTTGTTTTATTGATGTAGATAATGCCTATAACAATGTTGACATAAAGGTGTTGCTTACTAGTTTACATAAATTAAAAGTGGGCTCCAAAATATGTCAATATTTGTGGAATTTTTTGAAGGAAAGGACCTTGAAGTTGCGTACTTCTGATGGTATTATTTCAAGAAATACTGGTCGGGGCTTAGCTCAAGGAGATCCGTTATCTCCTTTATTGTTTAATGTGGCTACAATAGATATTTGTAAAACGATTGAAAAAGATATATTTATTTCCCAATATGCTGACGATTTTGTTCTGTATTACACTTGTCAGTCTATTTCCGTAGGTGCCAGCATCTTACAAAATTCGTTAAATATATTAAATGAACTTTTCATGAATTTAGGTCTAGAGATTTCACCAAATAAAAGTCAGGTATGTATTTTTAAAACAAATTTTGTTAGAGATAATGTTAATCTATATATTAATGGAGTATTATTGAAAAATGCAAACCATATTAAATATTTAGGTGTATGGATAGATCGAAACTTAAGATGGGCAAAAAATATTAATGAAATTAGAGAAAAGACTTTAAAATTCATCAATATATTCAAAGTGTTAACAGGGCCTGGTTGGGGAATACATCCTAATCATTTAAGAAGATTATATATATCTATTGTTCGGAGTCGTATTGACTATGCTAGTTTTTTGTATGACACTAGTTGTTCGAGTAATTCTTCAAAACTGGATAGGGTACAAAATCAGTACATGCGCATAATAGGTGGCTTTATTAAAAGTACCCCTATACATGTCATGGAATCAGAATTGCTGGTACAGCCTTTATTTGTTCGTCGAACCTACTTGGCAGGAAAATTTTGGCTCAAAACAAAATCCCTTGAGGAGAATAACTTAATAACTATATTGGACAATCTAACTCATTTATGTCAAAATTTATATTGGAGACGAAAGAAAAAGCCATTATTAGTAACATTTCACAATCACTTTAAAACTTTACCAATTCATTCAAGCAGAAAACTTGAAATGTTTAGTCTAGACACCTGGATTAGTAACATCGATACCTCAAATTTTCTTAATTTTATTATTCCAAATCTAGATAAACCTAAAAGGCAATACAATAGGCAAAATTTATTTTATTTTTGCACTAAGTTTTTACGAGGTAAATATGCGGGCTATTACAAGATATACACGGATGGCTCCAAGGACAGACAAGGGATAGGTGCTGCTTTCTTAGATATACAAACAAAAAGTCATATGAAGCTATGTGTTAATAATTTAAACATTTCGATTATGTACACCGAGCTTATTGCCATTGCAGAGGCGTTATCATATATAAAATCAATAAATAGCAATTGTAACTTTGTTATCTTCACTGATTCTAAAAGTGCATTACAACATTTGGAACTATGCACATCTATGATCAGGGGCATTCCATTAGCATATAATATTTTAAATAGCTTGTATGAGTTAAGTACACTAAATAAAAATGTAGTTCTCCAATGGATACCTTCCCACATTGGCCTAGTGGGAAATGAAACAGTGGACAGACTTGCGAAGGAAGCCTCAGTTGATGGGGTTAGTTTTGACTGCTTGCCTTATTTTACAAATCTGTTGGGTAACGTAAATGAGTATTGTATCAAAATATGGTCGGAATATTTTGATAAAAGATCGTTAACTAAAGGCATTTGGTATAGGACTATCCAACCAACTTTACCCCGATTCCCGTGGTTTGATAAAGGCAGTGTGGGCAGGCATGACATTGTGACGAGTTTTAGACTTCGTTCTGGACACATTCCATTAAATAAGTTTGGATTCATGATGGGCAAGGTCGATTCTTCAAAGTGTACCGAATGTGATACAGTAGAAGACGTTTATCATATTTTGATGGAGTGTGTACGGAACGAAGCTTATAGAAAATGTATTATGCAGACCGAATTTGATGTAATATGTTGTAATGTCGGCTGGTGTAATAGCTTTTTGTCTTTCCCTCTCTCGGTGGAAGCCAGGCGGCTTTACAGGTTAACTCAAATAGGTCTCAAGAACCGCTTGCCTTTAAGTTAATCTGCTGTATGATTTCATTATATGTATTCAATTTTTGTTTTTATTATGGAGGTGACATGTTCAAAGTATGAACAAACCTCCTTCAATAAATAAAGAAAAAAAAAAAAAAAGTAATATTTATGAAATAACAAAATGTTCTGCAAAATAATTTCAGTTTCATTTTAGTTGCATTTCGTGGCGCTTGCCAGACGTTCTTGGAAACATATTACTTCACATGGCTTAATTTTTAGAACATCAATCAACCTTTTGAAGTTTCTTGCAGACTGTACTTTCATACTAAAGTATAAGTTCCATGTGTTAATTTGGAAAGTTGTTCGAACGTTTACCAGTAATTCTGTCTCGTATAAGTTTCAAGAAATTAATGAGGTAAACAATCCATGCGTGTGAATGTTTTACAATTCGAAATTGTAAATCAAAACATTTGTTTGTTGAATTACCTTGATTTTCTTTATATTTTATTTATATTGTGTCCTTGAAAAATTATATCTACTGTAACAAAAACGTGCACAATAACGAACCTGTTTATTAGGTGAGAGAGCCTGGTTGTAGCCATTAGTTGGCTAGAGATCATAAATGGTCTCACTCGACCAGGTAAGTATTATAGCGGGTTAATGGCCATCGAGAGAAAAATATATAAATAAGACTTTATTTTGAAAATATTGCCATTGAGTACTTGTCAAATTGTCTAATGTCACGCGTCAGATTTTATTATTATAGAAGCGATTGGACTGTGCGGTTGTTTATGAGTCTCTTGCAATATAACAATAATAAATACATCTAAAAGAGGAGAATAACTATTATTTCAACTCTATCGAGTTCTCTGCCCTTTCCCCTGCACTTACATCACCACGCCGTCACAAAATGCGGCAGCATAATTGTGACTGCATTTCAAACGGTGAGTGAAGAATACTGGAAGCCAAAGCCCAAGAATATGCCTTTAAAGAAAAACTGTATCTGCTCTAAATATCGGCAACACAGCAGCGACTCCATTGATGTTGCTGGTGTTAAGGAGCGCCGGTGATTGAATAACATCAGGTGAAGCGCACCCTTGTATGCCCTCCTCAGTGATAAAAAAGGGTACGGTACATGTATTGTATTCTATGTACATCTATTGTACATCAATACATCTAATATTCTACAGTTACACTATACATCTATATATAAACAACAACAAGACGCAATACTAATGTCCTTAAGCCGCGACTCGGATATCAATGGCCGCGACCGCCAGCATAACGTGCTCTCCGAGGCATGCACCCGTCTTGATGTGGAATGAATGTTCACCCATCCAAGACCTGATCACGGCAAACATCTCTGGGATCAACCATTCTGCGAGGTAGCTATTTAGTCGCAAGCAGCACACAAAGATGTTAAAAAACTTTAAAAATCTAGAATCTACTGACAAGTTACGTTACTGTTTGTGAGTGATGTTGCTATTTTAATGTGTGTATGAGTTATCAATATGACTGTAGCGTGCGTGTGTGATGGATGCTAATGTGCTTTTATCACATATAATCTCTTTGTTAATGTTTAATTTCGAAAGCCTACTATAATTTAAATCATTACATCCACATGCGACCCTGTGGCGCTTTATAATATATTTTATAATTTTCACATGATTGAAGTGTTGTTACTACCAATCAATGCTTTACCGTTTACAAAGATTTTGTAGTTAATTTTTATTGACATCCTGACATTTATTTGACTTACTTTTTTTTTATTGAAATCTTGACGTTAAATTTGACTTATTTAAATTTGAATTCTATATTTATGATATAAATAATTTGCTTATGTTTAATATAATGACTACAATGTACATTCTAATATTTTCTTAATCTTTTGACATTATTAAATTAATTTAATTATTAAATTGTAAATATGTGAGCATCATGTAGCCATTAATGTTATATATTTAGTACCTATACTTTGCCTTTTACCTGGTAGTATTGGTCTATCATGCTCACTAAAATGTCTTGCTGGCGGTGGCGTTGTGTATCGGGTCGCTCGGTTCCCTACAATATGGTTGAGCTAAGTGATGCTGATGCATGAGTCATGCTCGTGAACGGGTGCCGTCTATTGGGACTGGTCAGCCATTAACTGCTATGGCAATTATAATAATTATATTACAGTAGTATGTTTTTTATACATTAACCTACATAATGCTCGTTAAATGTTTTACCATAATTTGTATCAATCAATTATTTTAAAGGAGTATCCATGGAGTTTCTAGCCGGCTGTTCTCCATAGATCAACTAATTGGAACCGTGCAACTTAGATTCTGACGTTTCATAAGTGCCAATATTTGGTTTATTTGAAATAAAAATATTTGACTTTGACTTTGATGAAACGTAAAGATTTTTGGCGAGTGCGATGTGGCGTAGCTTCTATTTCTATTTTTAGGTATGTAGACTAACACTAGAACGTTGCTCTATATTACAAAAATAATATGTTACTCTAGAACAGCTCTAAATCTTAATAATTTTCTATCTCCACAAACAAACGTCCAGCATTCATCATTGCTTGAAAGCTGAAAGTTCATATTAGTTTTTTGGAGTTTACTCCTTAAAAATCGATTTATATATAAGGTATGAAAAATTCATGAGGAATGAAATTTTGTCGAGCGTTAACTAAAATGTCTGGTGTATTTTCTTGTGGTGTCCGGATTAAGAATATACCACAACTCCATCTCCTTCCGTTGGATCTCGTAAAGGGCGACTGAGAAATTCCCCTCAACATAACGACACAGTTGTAGAAATCTATGGGGGAGGCCTTTGTTCAGCAGTGGACGTATAAATGGCTGATGTGATGAACTAAAATGCGTTAAGTTCTTCTGGGCACCTACCTTGCGCACCTTCTGCGTTCAAGTTATGTGTGTCAAATGTCATTTGATGTCAAAGTTTTATATTATTTCATTTAATATATATAAATGGGAACAATTGAAAACCGTACAACATTGCCGACATATTTTTATAGTTTTTTTTATTCTTGTGTAATATTTTATGAATATGTAAAGATGTATGATGAATGATTAAATCTGAATACTGTACAACGTTGCCTAATACTTGACATTGACGAAATTGTGGAAGACACAAGCTATAATCTAAGAGAGTAAGAAGATCTGTAACGACGCCTGTCACCTTAGTCATCCTGCGACCACAAACCCTGCAAAGTGTTCGAAACGTCAGGAAAAACAAAAACCTAAAATATACGCGATAGAATCCGTTTAAAAGTGTTTTATTATAATGTGTAATACTCGCGAAAACCTAAGACATTATTAGAGTAAGAAGAATTATATACATAAATTATATATAATATTTATATTGACATTTAATATCATTATTATTAATTATTAATATGCAGTGGAGTGATTAAATAAATAAATATAAACAATCTAGTTTAAGTGACGGTGGAAGAAAATCCGATGACCCCGTGGATGCAGTTACTAGGTAGGTTAGACTTCATTTTTATATATGATATATATCGTACATATAAACATCCATGCTTTTTATTTTTAACCCTCACTGCCTATTGATTACTGAGACAATTAATTAAAGTAAGTTTGTTCTTGGGATAAATCATTGGTACAAAGCCGAATCCAACAATAGACCATAGTTTCAGCAATTTCGGAACCCTCTCCACGCGAGTTCAACTCGCACTTGACCGGTTTTTATAAATAAACTTATGAACCTACCTTAAAATTTCACCCACCTACCCGACACGTCGCTCATCAACGTAATATTAACATTTAGAATCGTGTCGAGCAAGGCGGACGGTGTGCTTAAGCCCTTGTCGAGGTTGTGTTAATTGAGTGCGATTTTTAAGAGTAATTCCTGTTTTATGTGGAAGGTCACGTGATGAGCGCGGTAATGTTTACTGCGTTATAAAGGACTTATTCAAGGGAATGAAGCACCGAAATTGTCTTGGCTTCAAGTTGAACCTGCTATGTATTTTAAAGACTGTCATTTAAAATTTCCGTGAGGTAATTTTGTCGAAGTATTCTCCTTTAAATATACACACGAAGTTACTCGTGAATATATTGTTAATTGGCTTAATTACGGTGTGGGTTTACAAACTTATTTCACACCAAAAAAAAGATTTTAGTTTTTTTTTCATAACTTTACCCCGCGCTTTTGTTTCTTATCGTCGGTGCGTTTACAGACACAAATCTCGTATGCATGAACGCCCATATCCAGAACAACCAAATAATCATCTGGAACCTATACAAATATTTTTACGAGCATCGAACCTGGAACTGAAACAGAAAACTTATCGCTTAGGCATAATAATCGAGCCTTTTACTTACTACGTGCAAGAAACATTCCGTGTGGTGCCGGCCAATCCGTGTGTGGCCGGCTAAGAGAGATGCTACCATAGAGAGCTGGAGTATTACACTTGGCGTATTTAGGTACTAGTATTGTGCGGTTGTGCCAATCGTTAAGGAAGGAAAAAGTTTTCTAACCACAACACTCTTACTAAATTTTATCCTTTCTTGAACTTTTACACTTCTTACTTATGTGTCCATACTGGTTACATGTATAACATCTCGGACCTTTATTAGGTTTGTTTGACTTCTCTGAACCTTGTTTGGCATTCTGCGAGTTGACTTTTCCTTTGTTAACATACAGCGCAGCAGTATCTGACTTTCTGACATCTTGTAGAAGTTTTATCTTAACCGAGTCAGCCGTTATCACCAAACCTGAGTAAGGATCCCAGCCATTCATCGTTTACTAAAAAAACAATATTTCTTAATTTATGAGCGGTAGTCATTATTTTATTCACATAATCTTCATTGTTCTGGCACCCATCTAACGTGGTAGTAATCAGATCTCTAAGAAGCCCTACTCTGCGGGTCAGTCCTTTATCATCGACTGCCTTAGCTAAAGTATCCCACACTTCTTTTGCCGTTGTGGCTTCTTGTATGTGTATATAGTTGATAGGATCTACCAATAAGATTATTTTTTACTTTACTTTCATATTCTTTTTTATCTTCTGTGATCGCATTAATGTTTTACAGTAATAGGCACTGATAAGTATCAATAAATTATAGGTAATAATTTTATAAAAACTATTTGTTGGACTTTTCTTATTGGGAAAGGTACTTTAAGTGGATTAGTAGATAATTATTGTAAGTTTTTCTGAATTACCAAATTAAACGTTTTGTTTTTTCATTACTCGTATATACGCACTTCAATAATACGCAAATTGTGTGTAAACATTGAAGAACAAAAACAGATTTTGTGCATTTATATTTATTTATTTAGTTTCGAGCGTATGGCACAATTAGGTTACAGCTGAAAACCAGCGTTAGGTGGTCAATTTACTGCCGCCTAACATTATGCTGAGCTGTAAGCCCTTTGGCACTATAATTTTACTACTGCACGATTTGTACTTATCTGATATTAGTTTATAGTTATGTTTAGTAGTTGTAAGTTTTTTATTGTGTGTACTGTTTGTGCTAATAAAATCATTTTCTTTCTTTCTTTCTTTCATATCAACTGCTTCACCTATTGCCGGTTCGACACAATGCCATAACTCTTCGTGCTCAAGATATGTTTTAACCCTAACTTTCCAGGTGGGATAATTGTCCCTTCCGGTCAACTTTTCTACTAGTGCCAATGCACAATTTGAAAACATTTTTGCTGATGAAGATGCTTGTTTATATATTGATTATTTTATATATTGATTACTAAAGAAATTTCTATACCGCGCCGGCCACGTTTTCACTTTTTAGGTTATATTGCACTTGACTAATTGTATGTTTACTTTTACTGATTTTTACTTTAAAAGCTTTAATTTAGTGGAGATTGCGTGGGTCTGGGCCCATAACCTGTTGAATTTAATATGAAATACAGAAATAAAGAACACTTGCAATTAACGAACGTGGTTTTATTTAGAGACTAGCTGGGACCCGCGGTTTCACCCGCGTTTAATTTAAAAGAAATTTAGAGTACTTCGACATAGACACTTGACATAGAATATGTATGTTGGATTTCAATGGTTATTTTTTTTTGCGCGGAACCCTAATCATTTTTCTAATATAAAGGTACTTAGTACTTACTTAGCCTCCTTATAACATCAGCTATCTGCCAGTGAAACTCCCGTTAAAATCGGTCCAGCCGTTTCGGAGATTACCCGGAACAAACAGACAGACCGACAGACAAACATATTTTTTTTAAATTGCGTTTTTGTTATAGGTACCGTATATACTTTCATATGCATTTAGTAAAAAGTTGTTATTTTGACATTACAAACAGACACTTCAATTTTATTTATTTGTATAGATGCTAGAGAGATGCATAGACAGCTAGAGTATTACACTTGACGTACTTAGGTTCTAGTATTGTGCGGTTGTGCCAATCGATAAGGAAGGGAAAAGTTTCCTTACTACTACATTGTCACAATGGAGTTGAATGAATCACATATGTACCACCATTAAAACCTGAAACAACTTCTGTTGGCCATATTTGTCCGTGCGGGAATCGAACCCGCTACCCGTAGCGCAAAAAGGCAATCGCTTCGCCACTGCGCTAATCGGGTATCATCTTTCTAGAGTGAAAAAAAGAGAGAGAGTTGCATATTTGCAATCTTTATTCCTCACAGCCAATTGAACAATAACCGACTTCCTTAGCGCTGAAAGCTGTCTCTAAGAACTCAAAATCACAATTCATACAAACTTAAATCATGACAACTACAAGAAATAAATTATTGCAAAATATAAACATGTTATGAGACATTTAAGATAAGAACCAGACATGCGCTCCGAGTAATATACGACAGACATGCTGTACATAGGAAAATGATAAAAGTACTTTCTACATGTAAACAGACATTATTTCTATGTTCGTCCATTTTTCTTTTTGTGCTCGAGATGGAGAAAATGATAACTGTCCTTACACACATGAGGTTTGTATCAAATAATTTCATTTGAAAATACATTTTTTGAGGATTATGTTTTTCGCGCTGTTTTATATGTTTTGTGTTTTTATGACACTGAATAATACATATATTCCGTGTAGTGCCCGGATTAAGAATATAACACCACTCCATCTCCTCCCATGGATCTCGTAAAAAGCGACTAAGGGACCCTAAACCAGAGGGATGAGCAGCAGCGTTCTTTTGGTGGAACAGCGGCCATTCTGCGCTCACAACCCGCCAATCTGGAAAATTCCGCCTAAATGACGACTTAATTATTAAATAGTGTTCGAAATCTTAGGAAAAACAAAAATCTATAATATACGTGATGCAATCATTTTAAGCGTTTTATTTAATGAGTGATATTCACGAAATATAGATGTTTGTGCACAAAGGTATTTTGCGAATACCCTCAAGACGTCGGGGGAAGGTACCAAAGGAGTTCCCGCAGACGGCGTCGGGAATTGAACAGTCGGTATGTCAGGCAGTTAGACAAGATTTCAGACGCATTGTTTAAGTTATTCTGGGCATCCGCCAGTTCGTTTCGACCTGAAAACTACTAAAAGGGTTGCCAGTATTAGTTTATGAGTAAATAAAGAGATTTCTTAGTTTTTCGTTTGATTAGTACAATCTCACACTGTGTATTTTTTGGCGATTCTTTAAGTAGTTCTGGGCATCGACCTATTTGTTTCAATCTGAAAAGTTGTACTAGAAACCACAACAAATAAGGTGTTTACGAAAATACCGTTACTAAAAAAGAGCTTACCTACTATAGTATCAATGAGTAGGTATTTGATCTCTCAGATAAATTTTTGTATCTAATCAAATAATATAGATAAAAATGAATAAATGCTTTCTTGGATATTGATTATGATTATTTGAATTGTCAACATCGGATATAATTTAAAGAAATACATGAATACCTATGAGTATTATTTGTTATACATACTATACTACTGGTAAACTTTTAAAACCCCAATAATTAATGCAGTTTTGATAATGATTATCCAGAGTATTACTGACATTGTCTATTAATTTCACATTGACATGACTAGATCATTATTTACAAATAAAACTAACTAAACTAAACTATAAAACGTCCACTGCTGAACATATTCCTGCTATGTGAGATCTTTTGTAAAAATAAAGGAATTTATACTTGTATTTGAAAAGTACAAGAAGCGTTTAGGTTGCCAGCCACGAGTTAAAAAAAATGTTCTGTAAATGTCTATTTCTTCAATATAGTTTAAACTGTTTTGTTTTTATTTTTTATATATCCGTGATGTACCAATGTGTAAATTTATGTTAAGTCACGTGGTCTTCCTTTAACTTATGATACAATGGTATATATAGTAATTTGATCCTTATCGTTTACCCTGTTAATTGATGCCATAAAATTACACGATAAGTTTTTGGTATTCTTATCGGTTCGACTACCAACAAGGGCAAACAGGTTTATACAAAATCATTGAAGGCTGTTGCTATTCCTACTTATTTTTAAATATACAGGAATGTTTACTTTGAATAAAATTTGCTGACATCAATATTTATGGTATCTACCACTAGTATATGGCATTCCCTCCACCAACCGTCTTTTCATCAACCATGCAACTAATAAAAACTGTAAAAAAACATTGGGATTCGCGCTTTTCAAATTCAGTCACGACGCCTGTCACCTTTGCCATCCTGTGACCCAAGTCTCCAGTATTATATTTTAGTCTATGATCACGAATGCTGCAAACTGACTGCTGTCAGGAAAACAAATATCTATAATATACGCGATGCAATCCGTTTAAAAGTATTTAACTATATTTAAATTATCAACATAATAAAAATTTAAAATCATTACTATATATACGACATATTTCAAGGATAGATGTATGACCATGAAATATCGAATAAAATATTCTCAGTGGGTATTATATAAGCAAAAATATGTCAAGAACCAATAAACAAACAATCAATCATTTTAAACGAGTATGAATTACTCGGACAAGTGCAGTGCAGTCAGACTAAGAAGTAAAATAAATAATAAACAAAAAAACTCAATTGTTATTGCATGAGAACGTAGCGCATTGCGTGTTTATTTTTGCAATACATCGGTGAGTCAAACCAGGTCGTAACAGTTGACCTCGAATTTATTACAAGCGATGATTCATGCCACTGAATCACAATATAAAAGTACAGTGAATTTTTTATTGAGATTTTGAAGTATTAAGGGAATTCTAATAACGGAATCAATTAATCAATCAACTGAGCCTTTTACAGTCAACTGCTGGGCATAGGACCCAGCTAGATACAGTATCTGCCTGCCTTCATCAGGTCGTCAGTCCATCTGGCTGGCGGCATGTTTTGCTGCGTTTGCCAAGACTTAATTTAACACATTGTGTCTACTGTAAATATGTACGAGAGCAAAATAAATTTGATTTCATCTTTCAATTAGCGGTATACATTCAGGAGACTCGTTTGCTTCTATGCCCATCCTACATGTTATACAGACGTGGCCAGTCCGCTGGCACTTCAGCTTACTGACACTGCAGACCGTGTCAGTCTTTTTTTACCTAATTCCGGATCTTTTGCTTCAAAGAAACACTGAGCGTATTCCCTGCTACATAGCCCGCTGAGCTACTTTTTTACAATAGCCCAACTGTTCACGTCTCGACATCGTAGATCATGAAATACTAAACAGCCTAATCAGGCATTGTGCCTGGAAAATACACATACACATAGGTCAGCTACCAGTCTGCAGAGCGGCATCAGGAGAGGGCCGACCCCGCTCGGAGAATCAGGCACGGAGCCGGGGTAACAACCGCCTCGGCACCCGTGTCCCTGAACCCCCTGTCGTCTTTATAAGGCACATAGTCCCCTTTGGGGTCGCGATTGACCCTATTGGGGAATCTGCGTGCTCATAGACCGACCCCCGGGGAGACGGCGGTGCGCATGTGGCACTCCGAGATGTCCTAAAGGCGTGGCACCAATGGGTGGCTGTAGATGAAGCTCCCTTCGGTATCAAAGATGACCACTTCAGTGTTTTTTTTTTACCGTGGCCCCACACTAAGATTTCTCCTGTGTCGTGGGTGCGTTTACAGACATGAATTCCACATACAACAACAACCACCTCCAGATTATACAAATATTTGTTCCGTGCGGAAATCGAACCCGCGGCCTGGAGCACAGCAGCGGACTGTATCAACTGAACGTTGCGGGTTATAAGCCTATGACGGCACGGTTGGTGCAGTGGTTGATACAGTCGACTGCTGCGCCGGGGGTCATGGGCTCGATTCCCACCCGGAACAAATATTTGTAAAATTTGTAAATGGGTAATGAGCATACATTTGGGGATTTTCCCGTGTCGGTGTTGCTAACCCTATAAAATGTGAATCGTTATGCGGCCAGTGTAGTAAGGTAGGTTAGTTATTCGCGCCACAAACAATTGGACTCCTGAAGCGGTCCCCAGTGACTTTTGATTGCTACAAAATTTAATTAGACACCGTCTCCCAATTCAATCACTTGTAATGCTGATTTGTGGCTTTATTTCACTGTTTTATTTTCACTTTTGATTGATTGAGTATCGATGTAAACATGTTGTTATCTTGTACATAAACGCACACGTGGTCGGATGGATCTGCTTTTCTCTTTATTGTATGCAATTAGATGATTACTTGATAATAGCGATTAGATTACAGAATTATAGAAAAAAATAAATGAAATGAACAAATTACTTTGTTCTCAACTTCTCAGAAGTGAAAATAAAAATAGTGGGTAGGAAATAGATATTCCAGAAACGGATGGCAAATTGAGAAATTAAAATTTAAAGAAAGAAAAGTGTAATTGGATTTAATTGTTTTGATACTGGATCTTACCAATATTATTTATTACACATAGTGTGTTCACATAGAACATACAATAATAAAACAACTTCTCCGATGGATTTCGGTCAAAATCAATGATATTATTTATTAAAAAGAAGTAGATATGTTATGTTTGCCGTGTGGTGCCGGCTCAGAATGCCACCACCCCATCTCCTCCCATGGGTGTCGTAAAAGTCGACTAAGGGATTAGCCGGAGGATGGGCAGCAGCGTCCTTCGAGTACATTAACAACTCAACTGCGATCGCCAACCCGTCTGCCAAGCGTGGCGATTATGGCAAAACCCCCCAATGAGCCCACAACACATCCATATCGGTCGTTGTGGACATCTTTGCGGGAGGCCTGTGTCCAGCAGTGGACTTCATTCGGCCGAAATGAGTGAGATATGTTACATGCGTGCCAAAAGTATGAACTAAAACTCTTTTACTCTTGTTGTTTTTGTATCTTCTTTCTCACGACATGGTTGTGCAAGTGAGACTGTATTTTGCGCGCCATTTAATTGAGACATAACATATCTATGGTATAATATCATTGGTCACAAAGTTTTACTTCAACCGGGCGTAAAGGTTACAGGCGCTCTTTTTAACATATATTATGTGTCCATGGAGTTTTTTGCCGGCTGTTCTAAACAGGATCCACCAACTTGTAACTGTACAAATTCTCAAATTTAGACTATTCATTAGTGTCTGTAAATAGTTCACGTGAATAAAAATCACGGAAACGCTTAGTTCATCAATACCGCTATGCGTCCGAATATCACCCATCCATAGACTGGCCGCGCGAAGGATTGCTTAACCTAGCTGATTGTTTAATGTACAATGAGTGCAAATGTGAAAGTCGCTTATATCCAAAGCGACTTTCACATTTATAACAGTGGTGAGATAATCTCATAGGTAGTTTAAGCACGACGCTATAATATGTGTTTTCCTTTTCTGAACTAGTATTTGTGAAAACATGCTCTTTAAAGACAAAAAGATTGTCTGTATTTTGTTCAAAGGAGTAAATACAATCGTGCGAACAAAAAATAAAAGAAGATATTATTGTGGACTGTTGTGAGGATACAAAACGCAAACTGTATTAAACATTGTTAGATTTTTTTTTAAACTTTGCCCCTCTCTAGGGTTTCTCCTGTATCGTGGGTGCGTTTTACAGACATGAATTCCACATACAATACACCCAGACCCGGAAAAACTACTTGCAGATCATACAAATATTTGTTCCGTGTGGGAATCGAAACCACGACCCGGAGCGCAGCAGCCGACTGTATCAGCCACAGCGCCAACCGTGCCGTCAGTACTTTTCAGCCGATTCGTACTTTTTTTTGTGTAGTTTGAGTTTAGTTGCATTTTATTTTAATTGTAATATTGCTACCGTGGGTTAACATCATCATTATCATATCAACCAAAAAACTCCACTGCTGAACAAAATACTCCCCCATAAACGTTTGTCGTTTGGTGCCGGCTCAGAATACCACCACCCCATCTCCTCCCGTGGGTGTCGTAAAAGTCGACTAAGGGATTAGCCGGAGGATGGGCAGCAGCGTCCTTCGAGTAACAACTCAACTGCGATCGCCAACCCGTCTGCCAAGCGTGGCGATTATGGCAAAACCCCCCAATGAGCCCACAACACACCCATATCGGTCGTTGTGGTGATCTTTGGGGGAGGCCTGTCTCCAGTCAGTGGACTTCATTCGGCCGAAATGATGAAACGACCGGTTACATGCCGTATGTCGATATTTGGGGAATTTGCCAGTACTCACCACGTTGGACAGGCTGGTTGGTGAGCGCAGGCGCAGCGCAGCGCGTACCTCTTGTTATAGTCCCTTGGTCGCCTTTAAAGAGCTTTGTGTCTGCTCTTTGCTTGTCTCCGCCTTTACCGCTCTTTACTTCTGCTAGAGGGGGTGACCAATTTACAGTCTGAGATGTGCCACGATTTTAGGCACATCTCAGACTACATATATAAGCGTGGCACCAGTGGGTGGCTCTAGATGGAGATTATTAGAGTTCCTTTCGGTGCTGAAGATGACCAGTCGCGAAAACCATCGGAGTGCCATCAGATGGTTTTAGCCGGTAAGGTTCCGTCATACCCCTCCGCCCTTCTCCGGGGTGGAGGAAGTTTGGGATGCAAACGATGCATCGATGTTTATGAACAATGTTACATCCCTAAGTACATGATGTATCTCCAGCGGTTCGATAAAATAACTAAAATGGTCAGCGCAGATTCGGCTGAGCTTGGCATTGCACGTGCTCGTGCATTTATCTTTAAATCCAAGCTGACCCATAACATCAAACCATAGATATCTAATTCGACGTTAACGCCATCTAGTTAGAAAGTAAGAAGGGTTTAAATGAATAAATTTTATCATTGAGGACTGAGTAAACCGGAGAGGTCGTAATATTTTTTTACTAAACTAAACTACTAACTACTGCGAATGACTACCTAGTCGGGAAGTTTAAACATGCCTCCTAGAAATAGAATGAATCTCTCTCAAAACTCATGGGCTTCTAAAATGTTAAGAATAGCTCGATTTCTCTAGGCTCAGTTAGCTACTACCCGTGAGCAGAACACGCAGACTAAGCTGCAGAAAGCAGCACGCAGTGCCAGTTACGGCCCCCAATGAGTTCTCAATGCTGCCTCTCGATCACAAGAAAGTAATGAAGGACGTGAAGTACGTTTCGTAAGCGATCAGAAGCACCGTGCTGCATCACGCCCCTCAGAGTCTGACATCAAGCGCGAATCGCGATTGAGCTCGCAGAGTATCCGCACTACAACGTCTCTACATCCAACGGTAATGCATTTGGACTTCCATTTAGAGAATGGCTAGTGAATTTAATGATACCCTGAAAATGCCAGTGCTTAGAAAATCCGCGTCAAACTACGCTTCGCGCATTTATTTAATTGTGATATGTGGAACTGTTCACTAAATCGCTATCAAATGGCGTGATGCCGTCATACTATAAGTACGAGATCCAAAAAGGTGTATTTGATCGACGTCAACGTGGGCGTGCAATAGATAGTTTCTCGGGAGTTTAGAAAAACACCGGATTGGGTAGGGTTTCCACAGTGCATGCAAATAATGGCGAGCGCTATTTCTTGCGCCTTTTACTGCGCATAGTGCGGGGACCGACATTGTTTGCGTTCTTGAGGACAGTTGATGCCGTTAAGTTTTTAACAATTACGTAGCCTGCGGAGCGCTTCATCTACTTGACGATGATAAAGACTGGGAAGATACTCTTGATAATGGCAGCGTCAGTGACAGTTGCAGTTGCCTGCGACTTATATTCGCCGCCATGTTTGTCTTCTACGCGCCGACAGCCAGAGCTCGACTTATTCCATTGGACAGCGCACATTATCATGAGTGCACTCGATCGCGTGTCTGTATAATGGGTGGCACTGGCGGTGCCACTAAGCAGATTACTTGCGATCAACGCCCCGTATGCTCGCATGAAGCGCGCGGTCAGCTCGCTTGAAGCATGCTGTCTATGATACGGGAGGAAGGTAGCTGCAAGCGCACTCGCGAAATTTATCTTAATGTTATACAATTATTGGACAACACAAGACTTAGAGTCCTAATTTAAATGACAAAGTAAGAGGTGTGGTTATAGTGAGTGATCTTCTTTGACTATTAATACTGGGCAGCAAAAGGGCAAGCTTCATTTTATGAGAGTTATTTATTACGATACCCAATGTAATTCCGGAAACGATTGTAAACAGAAGACAATAGCGCGTGGTCTAGCAGCTGGCTGGGCTGGATGCAATATGTGGCAGGCCTATCGATCGTGTCATTCGGAGATATAGCATGATTCCTCTACACCTATTGCACGTTCTTAATCAAAGCAGGTCATTATTGCATGTTTTCAACCAAGTCATGTAGGTTTCCGAATTCACATGTACGAAGCCGCGGGCAAAAGAATAGAAGAATAGAGTAGAATAATAGAATAATAACTATATACAAAGCTTTATTTAAACAATTATTACATATAAAACGCAGAACTAGTCCAATGCATTTGTTATCGAGACGTACTCGAAGGGTGGACAAATGTTATCATAATTAATAATTTAAAAAATGGGTAGCATTGGGCGGTAAACCTGGACTCTTCTCATTTCCTGTGAGACCTGAATATGTTTCACCATTTCAGCCGAACGACGTCCACTACTGAACAGAGGCCTCTCCCAAAGATCGCCACAACAAGGACCGGTCCGACTTTGTGTTGCATGCTCAACGGGAGGTTTGGCCATAATCGCCACGCTTGGCAGGCGGTTTGGCAACTGTTTGAAGATTCAGTTGAGCTGTAAATATACTCGAAGGACGCTGCTGCCTATCCTGCGGCTAATCCCATAGTCACCTTTTATGACACCTGCGGGATGAAAGGGGTGGTGCTTTTCTTGGCCGGCACCACACAGTCAGAAATTTGAATACTATATAATCATGGTCCGACACATAAATAAATGACTTCGATCTTAAATGCGTCTCACCCTACCTTTAGAATAAAACTGTCATTATTCCAGCCATATAAGGGAAGTTATAGTAGTCATGCAGTGGTCATCCCAAATATATTGTAAAGGAAACCACACATATGCGGATTCAGAACGATAATAACACGACACGATAGTCACGTGGCGATCATAAGTGCAATACCGCACGGCGATGTCGCTATCAGGCGCCGTATTAACGTTATAAATTAGGACGTTATTCGCCCACTCAAATAACCATAAACACGGCATAGTGGCCATTCGCCGCACTTGTGCCACCGAACGTATGTCCCTACGTTGTCTCATTCTTTTTTCTTTGTCTGCAACATTTGAACATGCCTTAATGTTTGCTTGAATGGATGAGGTTTGAAATTAATTTTGTGAAAGCCGTATCCGGATGTTTTGTTAACTAAGTATGATTTATCGATTTTGTTTCTTTAAAGTATTACTTTGTTGTATTGCATCAAGCAATTAGAATAGAAAAGAGGATCATAATATATTCTTAAAAATGTGGCGAACACTTACTTTATTTAGGCAATTGTAGTTTCAATGGAAATATAGTTATTTATTTATACTTACCTACATACGAGTCATAATTTCGGCGAATGAAGTCCTCTGCTGGACACAGGCCTCCCCCAAAGATCACCAGAACGACCGATATGGTTGTGTTGTGTGCTCATTGGGGGGTTTTGCCATAATCGTCACGCTTTGCAGACGGGTTGGCGATTGCAGTTGAGTTTTTAATGTACTCGTAGGATCGCTGCTGCCCATCCTCCGGTTAATCCCTTAGTCGACTTTTACGACACCCACGGGATGAAATGAGGTGGTGGCATTCTCAGCCGGCACCACACCACCTACGTACGAGTATATAACCTATAATCGCTGTGGAATGTGGATTAAGAATATATAGTACCACTCCTTTTCCTCCCATGGAGGTTGTAAAAAGCGACTAAGGGACTCTAAACCAGAGGGATGCGCAGCAGCGTCCCTTTTGCAGAACAGTAGTCTTTATGCTCTCACCAACCCGCCCAGGTACCGAGCGTACAGCACACGCTCGAGGCGTGCCCTGCGTGGGCGGCAAAGCGGCGGATCCTGGTCGATCGGATCTCCCTATGCTGACAGTAATGTGCGGCTATCCATTAACAATATTATTCAAACTTTCCTTTGTATCGGGAGTAGTGCCTCTAATCTGGAAGTCGGACCGTATTGAAAATTATAGACCTATATCCAAACTTTGCATATTTGCTAAAATTATGGAGAAGATTATCCATAGACAACTTTCTTCCTCACTTAAATTAAGCTTCTCTGAGCATCAGCATGGATTTCTTAAAATTCTACGACTCGACTAATCTCGTAGTCTGTAGTGACTACCTTTCTCAATATATATCCTAGCCGTCACAAGTTGACACTGACTACAGCAAGTGTTTTGATCGAATAGATCATATTTTACTTATGCGCAAACTATTATTGGTTGGTATCAGAGGAAATCTGTATAGATGGTTCTTATCATACGTGGAAAATAGATGTCAAACGGTTGTACTCAATGGTTACACGTCAAGGGCGGTGTTGATACCATCAGGGGTTCCCCAGGGATCCTTGTTAGGACCCCTATTATTTGCTCAAGTGTGATCATACGAGGACCTGGAGCCTCCCTTAAGTGCCGAAGATGACCGCTCCAGTGGTTTTAGCCGGTAGGAGTCCGGCATCCCAGCGCTGCAGAACCAAAATTCATGGTCTGCAGCGCAGAGTGGCTATCCGGATCGCACGAGGATACCGAACGGTGTCCTACGAGGCGGCAACTCTCCTGGCGCGTTTTCCGCCTTTTGACATCCTGGCGGAGATGGATGCGTGGGTCTACGATCAGACACGCTCCCTCCGCCAAAGCGGCGAAGGCGCGCCTCCAGGGCCGTTGGACAAGCTGCGGCGGCTAGCTCGGCGGCGCGCACTTGTAAAGTGGCGTCATCGCCTGCGGATGCAGTTTGCAACCAAGCGCGTCGTCGAGGCCGTCCTGCCGCTCTTTGGAGCCTGGCTCAAAAGGAGCGAGCGCGTCACCTACCGCCTGACGCAGGTGCTCACCGGGCACGGTTGTTTTGGCGCGTACCTGCACAGGATAGGACGCGAGGCCACGGCACAATGCCACCATTGTGATAGCGACCAGGACACCGCACAGCACACGCTCGAGGCGTGCCCTGCGTGGGCCGCTGAGCGGCGGATCCTGGTCGATCGGATCGGGCAAGATCTCTCTCTGCCAGCAGTAGTGTCGGCTATGTTGGCAGAGCACGAAAATTGGAATGCAGTGGTCTCCTTCTGTGAGAGCGTCATGCTCCAGAAGGAGACCGCAGAGCGGGATCGGGAGAGGGCCGATCCCGCTCGAAGAAGAAGGAGACGGCGCCGGGGTAACAACCGCCCTGGCGCCTAATTCCGATACGCCTGAAAACCCCTGCCGTTGCTATAAGGTGGGGGACCTCTGGGTTCGCGGGTGCGTAGATTGGGGAATCTGCGTGCCCACACCAAGCGACCCAAGAGAAGACGGTAGCACGCATGTGGTCACGCGCTGCCGTGGGACGCACTGGGGGATCCTTTACAATCCCCCTGGGGGGGTGACCGCTTTACAGTCACCCTCTCCGAGATGTGCCAATAGGCGTGGCACCAGTGGGTGGCTCTAGTGTGATCATACGAGGACCTGGAGCCTCCCTTAGGTGCCGAAGATGACCGCTCCAGTGGTTTTAGCCGGTAGGAGTCCGGCATACCCCTTCGTCCTTCCCCGGGGCGAAGGAAGTTCATGATGAATTTCCACTGGGCACCAATAAAAAAAAAAAAAAAAAAAAAAAAAAAAAAAAAAAGGAGTCCGGCATACCCCTTCGTCCTTCCCCGGGGCGAAGGAAGTTCATGAAGAATTTCCACTGGGCACCAATAAAAAAAATAAAAAAAAGGACCCCTATTATTTAATATTTTTATAAATGATATAGCCTTTTGTTTTCATTTTTTTTTTAAATTGTGATATGCCGATGATATGAAGGTTCTGAGTCATGTTATGACCATTGAGGACACCTGCTGTTTGCAGGATGATCTGGACCGTTTTCAGAATTATTGTGTTAATAATAGGTTAGATTTAAATATTTCTAAATGTTATGTATGTAATTTACACGTATACCAAACCCAATTGTGTGGGATTATAAACTATTTGATACCTCAATAGCCAGGGTCAGTGCCATCAAGCATCTTGGTGTGACTTTTGACTCAAAGCTTATTTTTGATGTGCACATAAACAATGTTGTTAAGAAGGCTTCTAAAGCTTTAGGTTTTATTTTAAGGATTTGTTCTGATAGATAGAGCCCTCGAGCTATTAGAGTGGAAAGGATTCGGCATTGAAAACAATGGAGAGTACAATACTCACGTTTAATTTGCCAACAATATCATAGTCATGGCAGAATCACTGCAAGAGCTCAGCACGATGCTCGATGATCTCAACAGAGATTCTAAAAATGAGCATGGGCAAGACTAAAGTCATGTTCAACGCCCATGTCTGTGATGTGCCATGTGGGATGGCCCAATGTCCGTTGGGAACTGTGGTATCGAACTTGTTGACGAGTACGTCTACCTGGGACAACCCGTCCAGTTAACTAAGAACTCGAGAAAGAGGTCAATCATCGAATCCGACTCGGCTGGGCAGCGTTTGGGGAAATTTGCAACATCTTTTCATTAACAATACCACATTGCTTTATGACGAACGTCTTAACA
Organism: Diloba caeruleocephala; assembly: GCA_947459985.1. Taxonomy (NCBI): domain Eukaryota; kingdom Metazoa; phylum Arthropoda; class Insecta; order Lepidoptera; family Noctuidae; genus Diloba; species Diloba caeruleocephala. The sequence goes on from OX381611.1 coordinate 20,848,416, forward strand.
CATCATGTTACCAGCGATGACATACAGCACAGAATCGTAGTCGCTCACTATGGGCCTCATAAGAAATCTCAAGTTCACTCAGCGAGCTATGGAGAGAGCTATGCTTGGTATTTCTCCACGATATCAAATTAGAAATGAAGAGATCCGTAGAAGAACTATAATTGCGGATACAGCCGAGAGGATTTGTAAGCTGAAGTGGTAATTGACGGGACACATAGTTCGTAAAACTGATGGCCATTGAAACGGAAATGAACACGCAGCGTGGGACGGGCTCCAACTAGATGGTCCGATAAATTGGTGAAGGTCGCTGGGAGTCGTTGGATGCCGATGGCACGGAGCCTGTCGCTATGTAAATATTTCGGGGAGGATTTTGTTCAGCAGTGGACATCCTTTGGCCGATATGATGATTGCCAATAGATTTCCACAACTATGTCATCATACTGGGGGTAATTTGTCAAAACTCACCACGCTTGTCAGGAGCGTTGGTGAGCGCAGAATGGCTACTGTTCTACAGAAAGGATGCTGCTGCCCATCCCTCTGGTTTAGAATCCTTTTACGACCTTCACGGGAGGAGATCGAGTGGTGCTATATTCTTAATGAGGGAGGGGCCCGGCCCGGTGCAGAATCCTTTGGCCTATCCCAGAATTTTATTGAATCATGTAAACCGTGTGTTATCTGTGTAGCCGGACACCACACGGATAACACACGGTTTACATGATTCAATAAAATTCTGGGATAGGCCAAAGGATTCTGCACCGGACGGACACCATACGGATAACACACGGTTTACATGATTCAATAAAATTCTGGGATAGGCCAAAGGATTCTGCACCGGGCCGGGCCCGTCCCTCATTCCCCGCTACGCATCAGATACGGATCGAATTAACGGTCGAGGTCACTATTGTATACAACGTGTTTAGTGAAGCGCATGCGTTATGCCCACAGAAATTAGGAGAAGTGATACGGGGGCGTATCCGCGCCACTGCGACATGCACAATCCGGGCCATTCGGAAAAAACGGCGGTTTTATAACATCAGTTGAGATTTGATCGTGTATGAGAACCGAAGCGAAAATAATAACTTTATCAAGGACGGAATCATATATAATATGCAAGTGAAGGAATTTTATTGTTTTTGTCTATAAAAATAATAAATTATTGTTTTCTTTATAATGTTACATTTGGATTGATGGAGCAGAACGACATTAATATTTTTGTTCAAAATACAATTGGTTCTTGTACAAATCGGTACAAAATCCCAAAAACCCCAGGAGAGAAATGATAAAACACTTCCTCAGACCGGAGAGAATTTATTCCATAAATATTGCAAAGTATACTAAATTAGCGGTAACGAAACCATAGCGACTTCTAATACGCCGTCAACGCCATCTAGTTAGATGCGAAGCAACAAAATTATTCTTACAACAAGCATAGTTTAACACTTCTTATCTACCACTTTTAACCAACAATCGGTGAATAACAAACGCAGTGAATAGAACAGCGAATGGTACTCCCAATAAACTTACGCGTTGCGTGGTACGGCTGCCGTGTCAGTCCGTACGCTCCGTATGACTGGCTACCTACAAAGTCGTGGGTGTGTTTTAGTCGTAGTCATTTCGGCCGAATGAAGTCCACTGCTGGACACAGGCCTCCCCCAAAGATCACCACAACCACCGATATGGATGTGTTGTGGGCTCATTGGGGGGTTTTGCTATAATCGCCACGCTTGGCAGGCGGGTTGGCGATCGCAGTCGAGTTGTTAATGTACTCGAAGGACGCTGCTGCCCATCCTCCGGCCAATTCCTTAGTCGACTTTTACGACACCCATGGGAAGAGATGGGGTGGTGGCATTCTGAGCCGCCACCACACGGCAATACTCGTAGTATGAGTAGCCAATTATAATTTTGTATTTATTCAGTTCATTGGATGAGAACTTGTAACTGTATGCATTAGTGTGCTTTTATGAAGAATGGTAGGGGAAATCTGGATTTCTAGGCTCGTGTAAATAAACATAACAACATAACATCGCATATCGCCTTTCTTCCAATATCTTTGGTTATGCCCGTGCACGAGTGCCCTCTCTCGGGACTGGTCAGCTTATACTTACTTATTATTATACATTTGCCTACATCATGCTCGTTATATGTTTTACCATAATTTGTATCAATCAACATTGTAATCTCAATTATTTTAAAATAGTATCTATGGAGTTTCTTGCCGGCTCTTCTCCATAGATCAACTATTTGGAACCGTGCAACTTAGATTCTGACGTTTCATAAGTGCCAATATTTGGTTTATTTTAAATAAAAATATTTGACTTTGACTTTGATTTTGACTGCTATAGCAATCTAATTGTAAGGCATTTAATTATCATTGTGCATTAATATGTGTGTATTTATCCCCCATGTTGGCATTTATTATCCTCACATAGCTTTTTGCTGTAATACTTTCATATATAATTTCAAAAGAGTACATCCATGGAGTTTCTTGCCGGTTGTTCTCCATAGGACCAACGACTTGAATCCATGCAACTATTTAAATTCTGACTATTCGTAAGTGCCAGCAAATGGTTAATATGAATAAAAACAATTTAACTTTGATGGGTATTATTTCGAGTCGTTACAAATAACTGTAACTGAAGTATCGTGATTAATTTGTTGTAGAAAGTGAGAAGTGTGATTGCTGTAAATGATTTAATATTGGTTAAGGTATTCATATTCTCCCCGACCGAATACACGCCAAACCTTTTCTATGTATTGCAAAATAGTCATGAAGCTTGAAACTCTAAATAATTATTATGGAGGCCACGGGCTTTTAAATACTTAGAATAAAGAAATAAATGTAATATACATATTTTCAATAACTTTATCAGTACCTATATCTGTTATTTTAAAAGTAATTTCTACTTACACATCAACATGCATTTCACAGAGGAACAATTTGAAACAAGCTCTATTTAAGCGTATCGTTCCAAACGCTATGAAGGGACATTACAAAAACTTTATTATCTTATACGAAATCCAAAGTCGCATTCAATATCTATTTACTTATATTGGTATCACCCGACGTGTAGATGGCACGTTGAAAACAGACCGCATAAAGGCGAGCACAGACGAGCTGCATTTGGAATGCAAGTAGATGCAAGAGCTTGCGGGCTGCGATTGAATGCTTTGTAACTGAATTGGTTGCACTCACTCAAGGCCTTGTGTGCAGCAACTATGAGCTGGAGTACCTGCGAGTTAGGTCTACTTGAAATTGCATTCTAACAGCTCTTCTTTGGTTCCAGTTCCTGTACGTAGTCTGTCAATATACAAAATTTTATTCACGTAGACCACAAGAAACCACAACAACATACATAATATGCTCTAATTATATACATCCACGCGACAGTGATTCCCAGTCACTGAACTTGTAAATTTACACGAGAGTATGCGACAAATCACCTAAGCAGCGGCTCGGCCGCTGAGTGGCCGTGTGACTGGGCCGCTTTTCAAGTTAATCCCCTCAGTCGCATCGACGAAGTGGTTGAGTCGATTTTCATATTATATTGGATAGCACTATGGCTTTACATTCGACCCATTAGCAGTTAAATGGTAAAGAGTAGAGTATAGAGAGTTATAGAGTCTAAGGAAGTTATACGAGTATAGTAATAGAGACACCAAAAGTAATTCCCATGGAGAAGAACAGGAAGAAACTCCCCAACTTTAACGTAAATATTCTGTATTCACGCTTGGACTACTGCGTGGTTCCGGGTGAGTAATTAATTATACATTATGTTGCTCTATGTCATGAATAGACGGAAAAAGAGTGGTTTCTTGTAAGCATAATACTAGACGTGAGACTAATGTGGCGCACTCAACATAATCAGCCCATTACTGTACCACAGCCGGGCACGGGCCTTTTCTCATGAGAAAAAAAGGTTAGGCCTTAGTCCACCATGCTGGCCTAGTGCGAGTTGGGGGACTATACACACCATTGAGAACATTTTCAGCAGAAGAAACAAAGAAAAAGATCCTACAAATCTTGAACCCTAGGATGATTTATTGGATCTACACAATGATGGTCAGGCATATTGTTACATATGGCAGTGCAGTACGGTGGACAAGGACGAAATTAAGTCTGCAAGGAAACTTTAAGGAAGGTCCAGAGGTAGGCATGCACAACGTTTCACGGGGCCTTCAAACCTATGCCTACATTGGCACTTGAGTGGATAATGGGTCTAACCCTACTGCATATCCACATTCAGATAGAAACAAGAAAGTTACTGTACATACTTGACATATAGCCGACAATAGATTGGATGGATGGACAATAACTGGATTCCAAGTCCTTTGGCCAAACGAGAGTTGGTCTATTCCAGTGTAGCCAACTTGTAAAATTGTAAAGTCACAGAGTACATTTATATATACTTCACACTGTGTGAAGTGTTAGACACAGTGTGACAAACAATGTTGAATTGTTGGCTGCACTGTATTTTACTGTATGTACCACTGACCACTGCTAACATTTTTATCTAGTTGATTCTATTGTAGGTACTTGTAATTTTTTTGTCTATGCTTTCAAATGTACTAGTATTGTGTTCTTTCGATATTTTTTAATACTATTGCGGTCCCTATGGTGCAAAGAATAAATTACTTTTCATTCTTTCTTTTCTTTCTACATTGGAATAGAAGCGTAGTAAAATGCGAGATGAGGATAATGTCAAAATAATTGGTTGCAGAAACTTTCGAATGATATACAGTGATCATCAATTCGATTCTCAAGCGTGGTGATTTATTTGAAGACCACGATCTGGTGGTATTTCAGGACCACGTTTACTAGTAGTGGTTGCTGACTAATGTGTATGTACCTTAAGAACGTAAGCGCTACTAATGGTATTGAGTCTACGGGCTAGACATCTCTGAAACCATCAGCCGCAGTTACCGACGAGGTGATGCATACTTATTGCTCGATTTTCCGCAGAGCAGTTTCAATTGTACCATCCCATTAGCGGTATTCGATTGCCGTCTTTACTTTCGATAAAGCTAAATGGAAAATTTCTTGTGTACTCGCATGTGATGTCATTGATACCAGTAGTAAAATATTACAATAGGAGAATAGAAAACAAGGTTTACATAGAAATTCAGAAATAGTGGAATAAAAGTTTAATAATTGCCTAAGTTACAACATTTAAAAAAAAAGTTTTGTAAACCGAGATTAGACCTTTTATTTATGTATACTGTGGTACCAATGGGGTTTATATTGAGGAGGAATTTTATCAAGCGGATGGGCAGTGGTATCCTCCTGTGGGCTGAATAACGACATACTGCAATCACTAATCTGTAATATGAATGTACTGTAGCGATTATCGCCTCTTTGCTTACTGACCACTATTAAAAACTATACGACTTAAATTTAGCCATCATTTCAGCCTAAAAACATCCACTGCCGGAAAGAAACCTCCCCTAAAGGTTGTCACAACGAGGTTTGTGTTGTGAGCTCATTGGGGGATTCTTGCGATAATCGCCAGGCTTAAAAGACGGGTTGGCGATCGCAGTTGTATAAATGTATTCTTACTGCCTATCCTCCAGCTAATTCCATAGTCGCCTTTTACGAAACCCACGGGATAAGATGGGGTGGTGGTATTCTTAGCCAACATCATACGGCTTGAATTGAATACTTGTTTTAAAATGCTCTGACAGGACGTTTTCGGTCATCAGTCACCTAGTGTGATCTTACGAGGACCTGGAGTGCCCCTTCGGTGCTGAAGGTGACTGCTCCAGTGGTTTTAGCCGGTAGGAGTCCGGCATACCCCTTCGCTCTTCCCCGTAGAATTCCCAATGGAGACCATAAAACGAAAAAATACGTTTTCGGTCATGCATACAGATGTCGGGAGTATGCTGGGTTCTAGCCTTGTGAATTGAAAATGAAAGACGTATTATAATTTATATCGAATGTATTCAAATATTAAATGCGTAGTTAAAAGAAGTCTATTCAATATAATAATCCCGGTATAAAGACCCTACCGAACTACGTTTCCTCATATTATCATCATCATATCAGCAACAGGACGTCCACTGCTGAACCAAGGGTTCTCCCTTAGATTTCCACAATGAGTGGTTACATGCCGTCCTCATCCAACGACTCCCAGCGACCTTCACCAGGTTGTCTGCCCTCCCCTGAGTGATGCCTGGAGGGTAGCTATTTACAGTCGCCTTCCCTCAGCTAGAGGGGGTGACCGCTTTACAGTCATCCCCTCTGAGACGTGCCTAAAGGCGTGGCACAAACGGGTGGCCCTAGATGGAGATTATTCGAGTTCGTGGAGCCTCTCTTCGTTGCCGAAGATGACGATGTGGTTTTAGCCGGTAGGAGTCCAGCATGCCCCTTCGCCATTTCCCGTGGAAAAGGAAGAACGTGAGGAATTTCCACCGGATCATTAAAAAAAAAGGTTGTCTTACCACCTCGTTGGAGGTCGTTCCACGCTGCGTTTTCCGGTGCGCGGTCTCCACTCGAGAACCTCTTTGCCCCAACGGCCATCAGTTCTACCAACTGTGTGCCCCGCCCATTGTCACTTCAGTTTACTAATCCTTTCAGCTATGTCGGCAACTTTAGTTTTTCTACGGATCTCCTCATGTCTGATTCGAGCTCGTAGAGAAATACCAAGCATAGCTCTCTCCATAGCACACTGAGTGACCTTGAGCTTTCTTATTAAGCCCACAGTGAGTGACCACGTCTCTGTTCCATATATCATCACTGGTAACACACACTGGTTAAAGAATTTCGTCTTCAGGCATTGCGATATTGTTTGTATCGAAATAAATGGTTATAATAACATTTCGATGGTAACTCCTTACAAATTATCCGTTCGCGGCAAGAACAACGGGTAAAAAATTCAATAGTGTTAGTTTCAATACTTACCTTGTTTTTTTACACTTTCTTAAGAGGAACAGGAATACCTGACTATTTAAAAAAAAATTAACTGCATTATGTAGTTGGTATATGCATAATATGTATTATGTACTTGTGATTAAATAAAATTAAATCTCGTTTATGTAAAGTAATATATTTATGCGATCAATATTTACAGTAATTTAAAACTCCGTCTGGCATCCGGATTAGGAATATAGCACCACTCCATCTCTTCCCGTGGATGTCATAAAGGCGACCTATGACTAAATACTAAAACGCCAGTTAATATTAAGTCCCCGCTTTGACAATTTGAGCAACCCGGGTTTCCTACCGAAAACATAACGAATTCGAGTTCCTCGAATAGTTAAAGCGGGACTTAATAATAACTTGCGTTTAAGAGGGATGGGCAGCAGCGTCTCTCCTGTGGAACACTAGCCATACTGTGCTCGCCAATGCGCCCACCAAGCGTGGTAAGTACTCATAAATCGCCACCAAAATGACGACACAACTGTGGAAATCCATGGGGGAGGCCTTTGTTCAGCAGCGGACTACCTTTGGCTGATATGATGACTTTAAAACTTGACTGATCTTTCCTTATACACAGTTGAACTGGGAAATACGTTATAAACATTTCAAATAGATCATATCAAAGAAACACTTATTATACGCAAGGAACTTCCCGAATTTGTTGGTAAAATAAAATTAGGCAAGTCAACAAATCTACAGAATAAAACAAGCACAAAAACAGACTTAATTATAATAAGACAAATAAGAAAAGTACATAAATGTAAAGGATTTTGTTTTTAATTGACAAACGACAAGCGTCTGTAGGAAACAAAATTGTATAACCAAATATTTATTTCAATTAACGACCCCCCTAGAGAGGGCGTGCGATTGACACGAAAAGAAGCCGATGACATTAAAGAAAAAGGGTTGTTTCTTAAAGGAAACGGAGTTTGATTGAGAGGTTACTCAAAACCCCACTTAGCCTTTTTAAGCCGGCTCTAATTAACACTGTAAGCGCGATACTAATTGGGTATTTATTTTAGATTACAATACACCGAACGACTCTTGATTAAATTGTTTACAATCTACTGAAGAGGTAAATATTGCGTGAAAACGAGTACAATAATTAACCAACAATACTTAGTCATTATTTGAAGCAGTGATAGCGTAGTGGTTGCACGCTTGCCTTCCATACAGGAGGGTCAAGTTCAATCCTGGGTTGCACCTCCGACTTTACGGATTCATGTGCGGATCGGAATTTGATTATATCTTGCGTTAACGGTGAAGGAAAAACATCGTGAGGAAACCAGCAAACACGAGAGGGCTCAAAAATAAAGTGTTTGTTGTCCGCCAACCCGCACTAGGACCATTCTCATCATGAGAAAAGACTCGTGCCTCGCAGTGGGATAGTCATTACTATCCCACTCAGACCATTGGCTGATTTTTTTATTTGGTCTTTAAAATATTACAAGTGCAAATGATGTTGATCGATATAAAAACTGATACATTATCATATGCGAAAGGAACAAAATCCCAGTTCATAATACAATACAAAGTAATACTAATAAAACTGTGCTTTATTTTACACCATTAAAATAAAGCACTATATTGTATTATAATTTACTCTTATAATAGTAATTTCACCGTGATTTATGAATACTAGTTTATATTATAAATGTAATACTATGTCTATATTATATATATATGTATACATATATAAGTATATTTTCCTTAATCGCCTTCGTCCGTGTGTCACTGCAGGGGTTCCAACTGAAAACCAGCGCTGGGTGCCTCGCGCCCAGCAAATGCTGAGTTGGTGACCTTTTCGGCACGGGCATGCTCGACAGCAATAAATACTGTCAATTAGTTGGTTAAGGGTAATCTTGTTTTTATTTTATATAATTTTTATGCTTTTATAATTTGATTAATGCTGTCATTATGTGCCGTACCGAATAAATGTATTTCTTTCTTTCTTTCTTTACTAGTTCCGTGTGGTATACGGATTATTTATAGCACCAATCTGTCCCGTGGATGTCTTAAAGAGGGTCCAATGGCCAAAATTAATATTCAATCTAACACAAAACCTTTAGATCTAAGATTTTGTCTTTCATCCGTTTTTGTGTTAAAAAAAAAACACAAAAAAAAAACGGACAAATCCATAATCTGAAATCTAAAGATTATGTTATTAATTAGTTTGGTTATTCATTTCGGCCGTAAAGGATTCTTTATAAGAGTGTGTGTATGTGGGTAGTAACGTCTCTTCTGCGAAACAGTAGCCATACTGCGCTCACCAACCCTACCAACCGTGATGAGTACTGGAAAATTCCACCCAAAATGACGACACAGTCGTATTCGTATATCGAAATCTGTGAGGAAGGCCTTTGTTCAGCAGTGGACGTCGTTAGGCTGATATTATGAATATTTTTCACCATCCAGCCAGAAACAATTTGCGTCCTTTAGAATTCACACTTCACACACACGATACATCAGTTAGCTATAAGTTTTATATCAGACAATTTTATAATATTTATGGCGCATGCACCGCTCGTTTTATTGATAAAAGTATCATAAAAATTGTGTTACCCAAAGGCGATGGCCACTGAAAAAGAGGGAGAAATGCAATAAAGGATATGTAATACATTTTCTTTGTGGATTTTACTCTTGACCGCACATGGAATATTTAAAACCGAATGGCTTCGGTCCTTTCTGATGGAATTGAACAACCACCCGTGTGAATAAGGTTTGGGTGTGTTTGCATATATTTATAAATGTAATACTATAGGTGTATGTGTCTGAATACGTTACTTCTAAGAATGTACTTGTATATACGGTAAGGAAATGTGTTTAAAAGAGTGCTATATATTTACTTCAATGCTTAATTGAATTTTAATCAACTCTAATTGATCATAATGTTGACTTTCTCTGCTCATAACCTTATCATTTTCGATTTGTAAAGAAAGTAAACAATGCGGGTACAAGATAAGCTTTGTTTTACTAAATTCGATGTAACTAACTTTTTTTTTAAGATATGGACGAAGACGTCTGCTTGGCTTTAGCAGTGGCTAAGCGATTGCCTTATGCGCTACGACTCGCGAGTTCGTTTCGCGCACGAACTAAATATTGGTATGACTTATGAATAGTTGTTTCTGGTCTGGATTTTTGTGCATTTATATAGTCTGTAAACTATAACCACGATGCAGGAATTTCTCCTGCTGTCGTCACTATTATTTAATAGAAAAAAGTATTATTAATAAATAACATAACAAAATAATAGGTAATACCTATGAAATTGAAAAATAATTTTTGTCTGGCTATGAATTCTAATTTCATATTAATTTGATTGCCGTGTAGTGCCGGCTCAGAAGCCGTGTGGTGCCGGCTCAGAATGTCACCACCCCATCTCCTCCCATGGGTGTCGTAAAAGTCGACTAAGGGATTAGCCGGAGGATGGGAAGCAGTGTCCTTCGAGTACATTAACAACTCAACTGCGATCGCCAACCCGCCTGCCAAGCGTGGCGATTATGGCAAAACCCCCCAATGAGCCCACAACACATCCATATCGGTGGTTGTGGTGATCTTTGGGGGAGGCCTGTGTCCAGCAGTGGACTTCATTCGGCCGAAATGATGAAAAATGATGATTAATTTGATTTTATAAACATTATTTTAATTATTCATAATCAGTCTCATGTGTATTGATTTGTGTTTTCATCACGTTTGAAACTTTTTCATTGTCATGGATACGTTGAAGATTCGAGTAATTATGGAATTTGAGACGCGCTATAATGCGGCACAAGCGGCATGCAACATCAACGAAGTTTACGGAGCGAACTCGCAAACGAACGCATAACTCGTTATTGGTTAGCCCGCTTCCGTTCTGGAAATTTCGTTCTGAAAAATGAACCATCATCCGAAAACTTTGGTTGACAATGAAGAATTAAAGGCGATTGTGGAATGATACTTAATTTACGGCTGAATAAGCAGCAGCTTTCGATGTTAGCATCAAAACAATATTGGTCCATTTGCGTCAAATTGGCAAGTAAAAAAGCTTGACAAATTTCGTGCGTGCCCCACGAACTTAACGATCATCAGTGCAACGTGCGCGTCGAGGCCTGCTTTGCGCTTCTCAACAGGCACTGAGACGAAGGAATTTTGTATCGCATTGTTACCTGCGACGAGAAATGAATTCTGTTTGACAGTCGCAAGCACTCAATAAGTTGGTTAGATCTTCGTTCAGCACCTAATCAATGCCCTAAACGAAAAATGATCCCTTGAAAAGTGATGGTCACTGTTTGATGGTGTTGTGCCGGTGTGATTCATCACGGCTTCTTACCAAACGGGATGAGCATTACTGCAGATGTTTACTGTGAAGAATTGAACACTATGATGGAGAAGCTCGCACATCTGCAACCAGCTTTGATCAATCGCTCGTCCCCGCTACTCAACAACGCACGACAACGCGCGATCCCATACTGCATAATAGACGGTCTCCAAGCTACAAGAGCTGGGGTTAGAATCTCTCCGTCATCCGCCGTACTCACCAGACCTTGTACCTAGAGACTTCTACTTTGTCCAGAATTTGGGTAAGGTTTTGTAGGGAAAAAAATACCCGAGAGGCAGTACAAAATGCCTTTGAAGAGTTTGACGCCTCCCGTCCATCTGGTTTATTCAAGAATCCATAAACTGGTACTACGTTGGCAGAGATGCACCGATTTCATGGATGATAACTTTGATTAAAATAAATAAAAAAAGATAGAAAAGATATTACTATGCTTTATTTCGTACAAAACGGCAATTTCATAGATAATGACCTAATATCTTATTTTATCATAAGTGATACCAATACTTAAACTATTAAAAAGACGAATAACTTAGAACCATAAATAATACATTTTAGTATTAAATCTATTTTTATTCTGTGGTTAAATGACACCACCCCATCTCCTCCCATGGGTGTCGTAAAAGTCGACTAAGGGATTAGCCGGAGGATGGGCAGCAGCGTCCTTCGAGTACATTAACAACTTAACTGCGATCGCCAACCCGCCTGCCAAGCGTGGCGATTACGGCAAAACCCCCCAATGAGCCCACAACACATCCATATCGGTGGTTGTGGTGATCTTTGGGGGAGGCCTGTGTCCAGCAGTGGACTTGATTCGGCCGAAATGATGATGATGAAATAACCATTTAGTATAGGTATATAGTAGTGAAAAGACTCTGTACTCTCACAAATAAACCTTTTAATATACCAATGATATTTAGGAAAGTGCTTAAGCCTTAATCATCGCTTATTCAAGGCAAAGGTGGAGATTCTTGACGTAATTTCATCTTAAGTGTGAGTAAACAGTCGGGAGTCTACGCTATGGTAATTAGACGAGGCAAGCGGTGCGAGGCGGCCTCTTGAATCCGTAATCGGTGCAACCCGACCATCCCTCGGAGCTGTCGCTTTTTGTGAAATGCAAAACGTCAAGTGTTGCTAATTAGAATCTACGTAACGTTTGCATTTCTTTTACAAGCTTTCAGTTGTTTGCGACCTATGAAGAGAATTATCTATACTAATATTATAAAAAGAAGAGATTTTTTTGTATATTTGTTTGTAATCAATAAACTCAAAACCTACTTTTTTTTTTTAAAAATTTTTATTGATGTCCTGTGGAAATTCTACATGGAACTTCCTTCGCCCCGCGGAAGGGCGAAGGGGTATGCCGGACTCCTACCGGCTAAAACCACTGGAGCGGTCATCTTCGGCACTGAAGGGGGGCTCCAGGTCCTCGTAAGATCACACTGGATAAACTCAAAACCTACTTAACCGATTTAAAAAAATATTTCACCTTTAGTAATCGCGAGTTACACAGGCATTTTTTTAAAATATGAATCCTTACGAAAATTGGAATAATATCATGGTATCAAAAATTTGCCTGTATAAATCATTATTTGACGCGCGCTGCTAAAACTATTGATGATACATAAAATAATGTACTACGTGTGTATAGGTACTTATCATTGCCCACAAAAATGTTCTAGAGCAGGGGTTCCCAACCTTTTTTTGTCTACTGCCCACTTTAAGAATAAATTATTTTGTAACGCCCCCCTTTTTAAACATACTTAAAAACCGCTAAGTACTTATAACTGATTATTGAAACGCAAATTTATAGTATTCGGACAGAGTATCTTTTATTGAAAATAAAACAAACATAATCAATTCTTATATAAAAACGAATGTGAAGGTTGAATCTGATGCTGTTCAATAAGTTTGTTGATATCAGGTTCCAATTTACTCAAAAACAGCCGCAAGTCGCCACGTTCGGTAACACGCAAACGATTTCTCTTTTTAGTAAGCAGCGTTGCCACAGCACTAAATCCACGTTCACACAAATATGACGATGGGAATGTTATCAAAAATCGTTGAACAATTGACCACAATCCAGGGTACAATTGCGGGATCGGTTTTTGTAGCCAAAATTCTTGATATCCATTTTTGAACTTGATTTTTATTTCTTCGTTTGTTGTCAATTCTATAAGTTCTTCTTCCAGCTGAGGTGACATTGCTGTGTTGACATTTGAAAACGGATCCAACACCCAGTCTGGTATTTCCAAGTTTAAAGTGTCCTGGTATCGTTCGGTGAAGTCAATGTGGAGGTTTTCCAAATGTTGGCAGTAGGCAAACAAGTCGTCGTTACTGCAGTATACTGAAAAATTGTGAAACTCACGTCTGCCCATATTCTTTTTGTACAGAAGCAGTTTGGCTGCGAAAGCAGTAACGACATTTTTTGTTTTAATTAAATTTAGTTCATCGCCTTGCAGTTGGAGGTTCATGTCGTTGAACATTTTATACAGGTCTGTCATGTAAGCTATATCATTCTTTGATGTTATGAGCTTGTTACGCAGTTCTGTATCTTTAGTTTCCAAGAACTCTATCATAGAGTCAAACAGGTTGTAAAATCGAATCAGACAATTGCCTCTTGACAGCCAGCGAACTTCAGTATGAAGCAACAAACGGTTGAAATCTTCGTCATTAGTAACACAAAGCTGATGAAATAATCTATCATTCAAAGAGCTGCTACGGATTTTATTGACTGCTTTGATGACATATTGCAGTGATTGAAATAGTCGTTCACTTAAGTTTCTAGCAACCAAATGTTGTCTATGAATAACGCAAGGACATCTGGAATTTTATTCTTTAAGTATGCTATGAAGCCTTTATGGCGCCCTGTCATAGCCGGAGCGCCATCCGTAGCAACTGATATAATATTTTTCAAAGGAATCTCTTTCTCTTCACAAAACTTTTCCAATGTATTGAATATGGTTTCGCCTTTTGTATCTGTCTCCAAATTTCTGGCAAACAATAGTTCTTCACGTATTTTCTCATCTTTAATAAACCTCACGTAAGATAGCAACAACGCTTCATTAGTTGGTAAAGTGGACTCATCGAACTGAATTGAGAATTGACTAGTCCTCAGATGATTGCACAATGATTCTTCAATGTTTTCAGCCATTTCATCAATTCGTCTTTGCACAGAATTATTACTCAAAGGAATTTTTCGGATAATATCTGCGGCCGGTTTATGAAGCACAGTAGTTATTACTTCCTTTATTGCTGGCAAAATTAACTCTTCTCCGATGTTGTGTGGTTTGCCTTTTTGAGCAATTAACAAAGAGATATTGTACGAAGCTCGAAGTCCGTCGTCATCTTGCTTAGCAGCCGCCGAAAATAGTTTTGATACACTTGGCTGAGTATTATGCTTCTTCTCTAGGTCTTGAAAATATGCTACATTCTTTTCTGTCTTATCTGGATGCATTTTATTCAAATTATCTTGCAGTCTTGAAGGCTTCATTGCTTCGTTCGAAAATGTTTTTAGACATAGAAGACACAAAGGCGACGACGGGTTTGTGGGATTTTCAATAAATCCGAATTTAATATATTCCGCAGAGTATTGCCGTCTCTTCTTTTTTATTTCCGACATTGTTTTGTTTTAAGAAATACGTAAGTGTTGAAATCAAGTACTGCTATTATGCGCGAAACCGCAAATGAAAATAAAATAAATTTACGTCGTTTATATAGGATTGCATAAGCAGCACGCACCAACAGGGATAAGACAAACGTGCATAAACTCGTTTATCTCATTCGACGCCCAATCGTACTCGACAAGCAAGAACAAGTATTATAGAACCAGTCGATTGGTATAGGAATGTACAATTCGGATTATTTAACAAAAACTTGTTAAAACATGATTGCCCGCGGTCTTTTATATCGAACCGAGTTTGAGCTATATCTTAATTAATATTAGTTGATGTTCACAAGATGTAGTCGAGAGTCGAGAGCTCAGTCGGTGTCTAAGAGTCTTCCTAGCTAGGTAGATGAAATTATAAATCGACCCCAAAGCCCTACACAATGCCCCCTTTTTTTTCTGGGTCTCTTACCGCCCCCCTTTAGGCCTGCAGCGCCCACAAGGGGGCGTTATCGCCCACGTTGGGAAAGACTGTTCTAGAGGCTATACTAACTGTTATAGTGAAGTCACAA
Source organism: Diloba caeruleocephala (assembly GCA_947459985.1). Taxonomy (NCBI): domain Eukaryota; kingdom Metazoa; phylum Arthropoda; class Insecta; order Lepidoptera; family Noctuidae; genus Diloba; species Diloba caeruleocephala. Next base: position 20,863,823 of record OX381611.1, read on the forward strand.
TTACCGCTTTTTGTTCAAATTAGACAATCAAAACATTATACGAGTACCTATATAGTTTCGAAAGATAATGACATTTGTATTATGATATTAATCCTTACTACAACTTAACAAATATATTAAGTACTAAATAGTAATTATGTGAATGAAAATAATACTGTGAAAGTTTGATTAGATACCTGGTATTTTTTATAAAATTTATAACAAATGTATTTAGTGCTTATATATAAAAAAACTAGATATGTTGCTGAATTATTTAAGGATAAAGAAATGGTATAAAATTCTATAGACTCAGTGGTAATTGAAGATAAAGCTGTTCATTATCCAGTGGGATTTTTAAACACTTAAATACACTGGGTTTCGCGCGCCACCGGATTGTACTGCGGGTGGGTACTCCTTTATAGAGAACTAGGTTACTAAGAAATTTGTAGCCGTCAAAATTTTGTAATTACGCTAGGCTCCAAGTCAAAGGTTCTTAGAGGCCACAATTTTAACTGGACCAGCCCAGGGAGGAACAGTCTTTCTACCGCGTATTACTAATGACCACCCGTTAGAATTTTAGATATTGCAATTTTTTGTATATATTTTTTAAAATACTTTGCCCAACACTAGGATTTCTCCTGTTTCGTGGGTGCGTTTTACAGACATGAATTCCACATACAATACACCCAGACCCGGAACAACTACCTGCAGATCATACAAATATTTGTTCCGTGTGGGAATCGAACCCACGACCCGGAGCGCAGCAGCCGACTGTATCAGCCGTTGCACCAACCGTGCCGTCAACTGAAAGTTGCGGGTTATAAACTTGATATGTAACTACAAATGTGAACTTTTCAATGTCATATATACGGCTAACTCTGGGTGAGGAATATATCTACATATAAAAATGAATGTTTGTGTGTATGTCCTTTATAGAATCGTAAACTATGCATTTGATCATGTCATGATCTTTAGCAAAGTGTTGTGCATAAGCCCACAGAGGTTTCTGAGTTGGTACGACCAATCTTTGACAGATGGCGCCACTATCATTTCAATGAATTTCATTTCTATATACATAAAATTAAACGGCGGGTGAAACCGCGGGTCCCAGCAAATTTATAATAAATTTGAATTTTAGATATTGCAATTCGTTATCGAAGTGAGTTTCACGATGACTATTAATTAGTCACAATGTTAAACTTTTAAGTTTGCGGCAGTTGACTTGAGATGAGACTATTTCTCCTTAGACCATTTAACCAATTCTCCCATGGTCAGTTTATGTGGCGTGTTCACGTGTTAGCTCACTCCGCCATTTAATTCTTCTGGGTGCAACCTAATAAAATGGTAAAAATGTGGTACTTATACAAAGAAATCATTGAACATCATCATCACTTCGCAATGTGGTAATACTTATGTATATGTACGTCGAGTTTCATTTAACAGTCTTAGTAATGGGTAGCCACATATTTTTCGCTGATGCCGTTATCCGTCTCATGATTAAGAAACCGTGTTCTTACAGAAAACCGTCTTATGGCTGCCCGACCAGGGAATCGCACCCCGGATCTCACATTGAGCAGTTGTGCCGTATCATTGGATTTGCTCATATTATAAAGAGATTTTGTTTGTTTGTTTGTATGTCGGGGGCGGGGCTACCCCTGGAACTACTGAACCGATAACATTTCTTTCATTAATAAAAAGCTACACTATTGCTGATATAGACATGAATTCCACAATTTACTGTCGTGATTTTTTTTTTTTAGTTTTTTTTTTAGTTTTATTACCGTTTGTGATGTCTCACTTTGCTGTCAAATAAAGAATTTCTTTCTTTCTTTCTTTATATAACTAGGCTATATTTGTATATATATTGATAAAAATAAACGCGCCAGTGAAACACCGGGCAACAGCTAGTTTTATATAAATTCGTTCTCCTTTTTGCAATTGTACCTACTTCGTATGATACCAGTGGCTAAATGTGACTGTCGATAAAATTTATTATATTCGATATATATGAGTGGAATGAGTAAACAGTCCGGCTGGTTAAATATTAAATTATCGATTCACATTACCAATGCAAATCTGAAACAAGAGTTTTTTCATATGGTAATTTTAGATTACACATTTAAATTATTATTTAGTTTTCTATTTTACATTTATTAATTATATACCAGTACTTGTAGTAATCAATAACAGATACAATAAAAAAATTGCTGAAAAACAGATTTAGAGATAAATCAAGAAAGAAAGGCACAAATTGAATTTTATTATTAAATGTTTTATTATTCATCATTTCGGCCGAATGAAGTCCACTGCTGGACACAGGCCTCCCCCAAAGATCACCACAACGATCGATATGGGTGTGTTGTGTGCTCATTGGGGGGTTTTGCCATAATCGCCACGCTTGGCAGGCGGGTTGGCGATCGCAGTTGAGTTGTTAATGTACTCGAAGGACGCTGCTGCCCATCCTCCGGCTAATCCCATAGTCGCCTTTTACAACACCCAAGGGATGAGATGGGTTGGTGCTATTCTTAGCCGGCACCACACAGCACTTATTATTATCAATCAATATTTTTCTTCTTTCGTATAGTTACTGGCCAGCCTTATGTCAGAGCTGTTCAAGTCACCCAAAGGGCTCCGAGATGGCTTTACAAGTGCCGTTTAATGAAAACAGCCGGGAGTGACAATTTTATGTGCCCTCCTAAGCACGGGGACGCCCAGTTCAAATACCACTATGAGGACACCTTTTTATTGGTCTCCAGTAGAAATTCTACACACCTATCCCTAGACTGACCGCGCCTAGCGTTGCTTAACCTCACCGATCGTTAACTGATCAGTGAGTGCAACTGGCTATGAGCGCCTCATGGCGGATTTTAGTTGGGCAATCTTGAGCAATATCACTGGTTAACTTTTCAGCAGCGATTGATAAAAGTTGCTTCATGAGGCTCCGATATCAAAGTCGCTGAGTGTTGCCGTAATTCCTCAATAATCCATACATTTGTTACATAACAGGTAAGTAAGTCAGGTCACTAAAATACACCCTCTGATAGCACGTCATATTAAATGTTGCAGATCTGAAGGCACAGCGCAGGGATTACGCACTTAGTCGGCTAGCAAGTTGCCATGTCACTCTGCAGCTTACTATTTAGGTAGAATTGGCAGCCATTCGTACACCTCGTAAAGGTTTCAAAGGCTATGCGACTTGGAACATGTGACGAGTGTAAAGCTGATGGTAATGGAAAACACCTACTATGAATTAGGGAAGGATATTCTTCCCTCTAATCCTCCTTCCTACATAAAGAGGGATTGGTAGCAAGATGTCTACTAATGAAACGTACCGTATCACCGGTTTATTTGCCAAACGTTGGCTGGAGTAGTATGCTCACGAAACTTCATTGTAGCGATCTCCTAGGAGTCTGTTAAGTTGCTTATTTTTTCTCTCTTTAAGAAAACGTTGCTCCACACTAGGATTTCTCCTGTGTCGTGGGTGCGTTTACAGACATGAATTCCACATACAATACACCCAGACCCGGAACAACTACCTGCAGATCATACAAATATTTGTTCCGTGCGGGAATCGAACCCGTGACCTGGAGCGCAGCAGTCAACTGTATCAGCCACTGCACCAACCGTGCCGTCAGATTATGAATTAATGTTAGCATAAAGATTTAGACGCATATTAATCTAAAGCATAATATAAGATATAAACGCACGACAATGTTAAAGTTGAAACAAAAATCATAAACTGATATCTAAACAAATACAGAATCACAATCACGAACCAGATGCACTTTGAGAAAAGGTATGTTTTGTTAATTTACTGTTTGCTTATGTGAAATAAATATTGTATCTAAAATCAATGTGTTCACGCCTTAAAAATAGTGCGGCGGGGATGGTCAAGTTGTATTGAACTAAACTGTGTTTATTTTCATTAGTATCTATAAATAATGAATATGCCTTATACCTTTACGCGACTCAAAGTTTTATCGTAACAATATAGCCTACATGATAGTTGTCTATCCAAACAGTATGCCAAAAAATATTATGTCAAAGTATTATTATGCTATTAAAATGTATGCCAAAGTATGTTATGAATGAAAAAAATATGCGAATCAAAGGTATACGAATAACGCACATACGAATTTTCAAGCACTCAAAAGAAATCGAACATTTATAAAAACTAACTCTGGACAAGATACCATAAATTTCCCATAAGCTAAGCTTTCAGTATTAAAGTTAAATCAGTGTCGATATCCAAGTGTTTTTATATTTAGTTTCATAGCATTATTGCTTGGATGCAAACGATATGGCTTCGTCAATGACCACTATTCAATTTCCTCGCACATTTGAATCTACTACATTACATGCACGAGACTTTCGGATATCCTTTATATACTTTCACGAATACTTTAGGGATGAATCCATGTTTTAAAGAGATGTGTACTATCTATGAAGATTTAAAGTAAGGGGAAGGTTTTAATTTTACCGGGGAGTGGAATAAAGGAAGGCAGTAGATATGCACTGAGAAGAGCTGGTGGCTCCTTTCATCATTACCATATCAGCTAAAGGACGTCCACTGCTGAACAAAGGCCTCTCCCATAGATGTTCACAATTTTGTCGTCTTTTTGGGGACAATAATAATGGGGTAATAGAATTTATCAATCAATCGTTTATTGTACAACATTATAAAAACAACTACTAGGAATAATTATATGAACAGCCATTGGACAACGGGCGGTCTTGCAATCCTCTTGGACTATGGAACTTACCAGTATACACCTCGCTTGGTTACTATTCCAGAGAAGGGACGCTGCTGCCCATCCCTCTTTTAAAGTTCCTAAGTCGCCTTTTACAACATCCGCAGGAGGAGATGGAGTGGTGCTATATTCTTAATCCGTACAACAGACGGAACTGGTGGCTCCTTTGTAATAATAATGTAAGGGCATAAAAGGTTCTGAGTGGAGACCGCGCACCGGAAAACGCAGCGTGGGACGACCTCTAACGAAGTGGACAGACGACCCGGTAAAGGTCGCTGGGAGTCGTTGGATGAGGGTGGCATGTAACGCTCGTTGTGGAAATCTAAGGGGAAGGGTTTTGTTCAGCAGCGGATGTTCTGTGGCTGATATGATGATCATGATGACGAGAAGAATGCCTTCAAGTTACTGGAGTGCAAAGGATGCGGCATTAACATCAATGGCGAGTCTTTTCCTTCGATTTGCCGACGACATCGTCATCGTCATGGCAGGATCGCTACAAGAGCTCAGCATAATGGTCGATGATCTCAACAAAGTTTCCCAGCAGGTGGGCCTTAAAATGACCATGGGCAAGACGAAAGTCATGACAAATGCCCATACTGTACCCATCCCAATATCCGTTGGGAGCTCTATTCTCGAAGTTGTTGACGAGTATGTCTACCTGGGACAAATTGTCCAGTTAGGTAGGTAGGTCCAACTTCGAGCAAGAGTCAATCGTCAAATCTCGCTCTCACTCCGGACGATGGACTAACCCACGGCCAGTCACCCTCTTCGATCGCTGCGACAAGATCACGGACATTGGAAGGATGCCATGTCGTTCAAAATGTGTGCGAGCCCAGATATCCAGTTTTCCCCTACGATTCATTATACAAACACACTAAAGCGCAGTTACAAGTTCTCTTTCAATTAACTGAATTAATACAACATTATAATTGGCTACTCATAATAAAATACACCCGCGACTTTGTAGGCAGCCAATCATGCCAAGCCGTACGGGCTGCACACAGCAGCTGTACCACATGACGCGTAGGTTTATTGGCAGTACCATTCGCTGTTCTATTCACTGCGTTTGTTATTCACCAATTGCTAGTTAAAAGTGGTAGATAAGAAGCATTGTTTTTTGTACCAAAATAATAATGTCGCTGGGCTCCATCAAGCCCAATGTAAACATATTAAAGAAAACAATGATTTTTAAGTTATAAAATTTATAGACAAATACAACAACATTCTCAGTTTATTATTTTTGCAGGTTTACTTACGCTATCGGATCTCAACTGATGTTATAAAACGGTCATTTTTTCCGACAATCCGGGAAAATTGTGCATGTCGTTGTGGCGTGGTTACGCCTACGTACCACTTCTCCTTATTTTCTATTTCTGTGATCACGGCGCATCGGACCGCATCGTAAGCGAGGTTCCATAAGAGGGAGCCGAGAACTGACCCCTGCGGAACCCCGCACGTAATCTCGTACCCTCCCTCCACTTTACGCTACCGTCCCTGCCCACGTAACGAATGTGCCTATCGCGCTGATAGGCCCCTATGATGCCCTGTAGGTAGGGCGGACACCGACGATGTACTAGTGCCGCCCTAATAGCGCCCCACGGGATAGAGTTGAAGGCGTTGACGATGTCTATACTGACCACCAATGCCAGCCCACCCCGCCGAGGCACTGCCTGTTCCGTCAGTGAGCGGACGCGAAGCATCGCGTCGATGGTGGACCGCCGCTGTCGGAAGCCATACTGACTTTCAGCCAGGTCAGCCGACTCGCGACAGGTGCTCAACGAGTCTTCGGGTAGTTATTCTTTCGAATAGCTTCGAAGCCTCGTCGAGCAGGCAAATGGGACGGCATGCAGAGGCAGACTCTGCAGCCCTTCCTTCCTTTTTCAAGAGAACCAATCCGGCTTCCTTTCAGCCAGCCGGACGGGAACACGCTACTGCGGAGGCAACTGGTGACTGTAATGCATACACCCACGCGCGGCCCGGAATGCCGTCCGGACCCGGTGCGGTGTTCCGACTCTTCAGGCGGCCAATGACTCGGCCCAGCTCCCCTTCCGAAACTCCCAACTCCTCGGCCCAGTCCGAGGCAATCGGGGGTGGAGCGGGACCAGGCTGGTCCCAGACCGCCGGAATGAGCGTTGAAAGTACTCCCTCCAGCAAATCCGGGGCCATGGTTTCGGTCACTGGGGGGACATATGGGCGCAACTTGTCCACTACCATACGGTAGGCTATCTACCTACCCGGACTCTTGCAGTAAAAGTGACGGACCATCAGTATATCACATTGTTTATGGTTTATAAAAATGTTCAGAAACTTGTAGGACTATCATAGACTCCTTCTGTGAGAGCGTAATGCTCCAGAAGGAGGTCGCGGAGGAGGAGGACACGGAGCCGGGGTAACAACCACCGCGGTGCCCGTGTCCAACACACCTGAGTGTTATATGGCATAGGGGCCTTGGGGGTCGCGAGCATGCTTATTGGGAAATCTGCGTGCTCATACCGAGCGACTCCCGGGAAGACATTGGTGTGTATGTGGTCACGTACCGCTTTGTGCGCAGCACAGCGCATAGTGAGGCTTCGGGGGAATCCTTTACAATCCCCTCGAGAGATGCCTGGGGGGTGGCCTCTTTACAGTCGCCTTCCCTCCGCTAGAGGGGATGACCGCCTTACAGTCATCCCCTCAGAGATGTGCCTAAAGGCGTGACACCAATGGGTGGCTCTAGATGGAGATCTTACGAGTTCCTGGAGCCTCCCTTCGGTGCCGACGATGATCACTCCGGTGGGTTTAGCCAGTAGGAGTCCGGCATGCCCCTTCGCCTTTTCCCGGGGTGAAGGAAGTACATGAGGTATTTCCACCGGATCTATAAAAAAAAGAAAGGACTATCATAGAGCCATACTTATTATATTTTAAAAAAACTATTCTTTCATAGGCGAATTAATATTTATTCTTCATAAGATGACTGAAAGCTCGTAGGTACGTCACGTAATCTTTATTTCATATATATATTTTTTATTAATTCATTTCTTGACCATGGATACAATGTCCTTCTGTCGTACACAATAGATATTATAACAAACATTATTACAATCAAATAAAAATAGAGAAGAATAAACATAATATAAAAAAATTAAATGAAAACAGTGAATCGTCTAACACAGTAGGTACTTGACATATATTACTTAAATTTTCTTAATAGTTATTACTCATATAATTAAACAATGCCCTAAAACATTCTAGGTTAGCTAGTATATCTTCAACGCCCGCCGCGTTGAAGATATACTAGCTACACTTCCGAGTCCGACACTATTACTATTAGGAGTAGCACTTTGGTTACAAATGTCAGTCAATTCACTTACTAATAATCAGCTGTCAATTTTGAATGCAGGACATTAAAGCACAATGTGATTTAAATCGGCATCACCTTGATTACAAGAGAACATCTACTGTCTGCGATAATATGTAGGCTATTCAGGTGAGCTGGAGTTAAGTAGTGTCCCATCAGCATGCGTGATATTATAGTTATGAACTTTCTATTTATGTACTAGTATTTACAGCACCAAGGTTCCGTTGGTAAGTCCTTTTGAATCATTTTATACCACTTGCCCTTCTTTTCTAAAGGTACATCCCAATATTCCTTCCATTACTGCTTATTAGTGAACTTGAAGTTAGAATAAAAGTCAGTAAACGGAATTTGTAACGACTCTGAATGGGCAACTATCATTCTACCAACCAGTGTGACTAAAAAATCGATGGAGCCATTACATTAAAATTGGCATTGGATTGGAAGGAAAATAAACTGTGTTCTAACACATCAATGCCATTTTTTATATTGTCATCCTGTCCTTCATGTGGTCCGTCCGCAATCAAATTCTCAATTTTGACATTACTGATATGGTCAATGTCGAACAATTTTGGGACCACATTCCTAAACTCAAAGTGGGCGATGGTCCTAAAAATTTCCCCTATTAAGTGTTTTGACCAAAAAGCTTTTGTGTCTGTTACATAGTACAGCGACTATAGAGCGTTTATTTTGATATATAAATATTACATTAAACATTTGAACAAATTCAGTAAAAATATGTACGAATAAAAAAATACATGAGGCTGAAAACTTGGAAGATTTGGAAATTGAGAATGAGAACAACAGCCCTGATTAAAAAAGATGGTAAAATTGTTTTGTTTGTTATTTTGCCGGCTTTTGGGGTTCCGAACGTCCGAAGGAATAAACGGCGGTACCGTTATAGTATATATATATATCGTGTGTCTGTCTGTCCGTCTATCACAGCCAATTTACTCCGAATCTACTAGACCAATTTAGTTGAAATTTGGTACACTTATGGATTACTGCAATCCAAACACGTACGTGTAACGTAAACAAATAAATGTTGAATATGGAGGTCACTTTTGGAGGGCAATATAGAAAATTAAGGAATAAAGTTTTGCAAACTGTACCGTGTAACATAGAAATGGAAGGGCTTGTTGTGAGGGTCTCAAATATATTTATTATATAATTTTAAACTATATAGTTTTAAAGTTATTTAAGAAAATAGACGAAATAACCATTCCCCCATCATCTCCGAAACTACGGAGCCAAAATAAAAAATAATAATATAGATAATAGCTCTTTACTTATGGATAAGGAAGCCCTATAAGAAGTCTATGGTCTTAAAATAACATGGTAAATATTTCTATATTGTGCGTTCAAACTTACGTTTGCGGTTGAAATGTATGGGAAAACATGTTTTTTAACTATGATGATAAGTTTGTTCTTCGGATAAGCTATTGGTACAAGACAAAATTCAACAATAGACAATATATTTAGCAATTTCGGAACCCTCTCCACGCGAGTCAACTCGCATTTGTCCGGTTTTTTTTATAGTAAACTAGCGTCCCGCCCCAGCTTCGCCCAAGCAGGTACATGCCAAGCGATTGCAGCGCCACCTACCGCTTCCTATTGTGAATCTAAACCATTCAGGGACCCACTCAAATATACTCAAAAAGCATCATCAAAACCGATCCAGCCGTTTAGGACGAGTTCATTGACATGCAGACGTAGGTACTGAAGAATTATATATTATATAAGATAGTACATACAATGTCACACTTATAAAAACATCTTAGAGAACATACAGTTAAATTATCTTCTTGAAATTTTCTTCTTTAACTCTAATATATATCTTGAAAGATTGATTATATTTGCAAGTTTGGAAATTCCTACTATATAGTATGTTGTATATGTTCTGAAAATAAAGTAAATAAAAAGTTAAGATCTAGAATTTTATTTAACATTTACAGTTTGCTACCGTTTTTTTTACGGTCATGTGCAGTTTTACTGTGCGACAGGGTTGGTAACACTGCCACCAACACCGGGAAAGACCTCAATCGCTTTCGATCTACACACGCATAAAATCTTAAAATATCTACAAAGAAATGTATTATACGTATATAAGGTACAGCAACAAGCGAATCGGGAGTTCCCCGCAAAAGGTGCTCGCTTTCATGTAGCAAAAAAGTATGATAACAGCTACAAATGAACAGTTGCTATTAATATGTTCCGTGAATAACAGTGACCAAGTTTTTTATTATTCTGGCGTTAAGTAATCTTTATCAGTGACTTTGTTTTTTACATTTACATCTAGTTGCACATTTACAAAAATCTTCGTAATTTTCTTCATTTTGTTATTTCACTGGTAGACAAATAAATAAATTTCCCAAAAAGGAAGTTTACCCCTATACTCTTCAATTCAACATGCTAGCAACTAAATGGTCACACACCAGTCACCTTATTACTGATAATTATATTTTTTTAAATATCCGTGTGGTGTCCGGATTAAGATTATAGCCCCACTGCATCTCCTCCCATGTAGGTCGTAAATGGCGAGGGACTTTAAGCCAGAGGGATGGGCAGCAGCGTCCTTTCTGTGGAACAGTTGCCATTCTGCACTCACTAACCCGCCTGCCAAGCGTGGTGAGTACTGGCGGACGTTGCATGGCCGACATGATGTTAAAATTTTGAGTGGGTTCACCATTATACACTGATTGGTAAACGATCGGCAAGGTTAAGCAACGCTTAGTGCGGTCAGTCTATAGATAGGTGACCGCAAAGTGGTATTTGAACTGAGCATCTCCGTGCTTCGGAGGGCACGTACAATCGTCGGTACCGGCTGTTGTCATTCGCCGGCAGGCGCAATCCTAGTGTGGGGCAACGTTTAAAAAAACCCTTATTTAGAGGCGAAACGGAAAACACGAAAGAAGCAGAAGAAGAAGAAGTCATTGTTATAAAATCTATTCGTAATAAAGATATCGTTCAACAATGGTATTTTAAATAACTGTTACTAATGCAAAGAACAGTGATAGCATTGTGTAGCATTCCACTTCAAATCACATCCCTAGAAATTACGAGTGTTTAAATAGCAGCGTTTTGGATGCTACTATGTGACTGTGCCAGTGATATTGATGGAGTTCTAATTAGAGTGTTTAGACGGATTTAACCTATTTGCTGCAATCTAAATCAAGTAATTGGTTTTTAAGTTTTTAATTGTCTTCGATATGTCGGTAAGTAGGCAATATTTTACTATTATACATTTTATTTTTAATTTTATCGGTGACATGTTCAGCCCAAGACCTTGGCCGATGATTTAAAATATAGGAAAAGGTAGCCTCTTTGAAGATGACTATATCATCTGTGAATACATTTAAATGACTTTGGAAATTAAATAAATCTGTCATGTTTTTTTTCTATCGCATTTTACTGTTTTTTTACCATTTAGTAATTACTTAACGTTCACTAATGATGTTTTATATTATGCCCTAAATTAACATTAAGTTTGAGTACTTACATAACTGTAAAAATCAACTTCTTTCGAAGGGGTAACCGCTTCGCCCTCTGCGAAATTTACCTAGAGGCGTGGTACCAATGGGTTTAATAAATGTCGATGAAAGTTAAGAATTCTTATTATAATGAAAGTTAAGAAGATTGGGTAGCTGACTTTCTTTAAAAGATTAGGGTTATAGCTATTTCTTTGGAGATCATCCCACGCTGCATTTTAATAATAATTTTAATCTATCAACATCTTAATCTCTTGGGCAGCTGGATCAACGGAATGATACAGAAAGCGGTCTTAGATACGGCTCGTATCGTGGAGGGTCCTCTCTCTGGAGCCCTGACCACCGGTGGCTTGGACTTGGACTTTACTCCCGATGCCGATTGGCAACTATATTCTATATTTTATATGTATATTTAACAAATCTAATTTATATGTTTTTATTTTAAATAGGTATCATCATTTCGGCCGAACGAAGTCCACTGCTGGACACAGGCCTCCCCCAAAGATCACCACAACCACCGATATGGATGTGTTGTGGGCTCATTGGGGGGTTTTGCCATAATCGCCACGCTTGGCAGGCGGGTTGGCGATCGCAGTTGAGTTGTTAATGTACTCGAAGGACGCTGCTGCCCATCCTCCGGCTAATCCCTTAGTCGACTTTTACGACACCCATGGGAGGAGATGGGGTGGTGGCATTCTGAGCCGGCACCACACGTATAGGATAGGATAGGTATAGGACAATAATAATAATAAATTATTTCAGGCTTCCATGGCCTATAGTTATGTACCTTACAAACTGCATTTTGCGGTGCGTGGTCTCTACTCGAAATCTTTTCTGCCGCATCGGCCATCAGTTTTAAGAGCTATGTGCTCCATCCATTGCCACTTAAGCTTACTAATCCTTTCAGCTCTGTCAGCAACTGTAGTTTTTTGACGGATCTCCTTATTTTAGACCTTGTTAAGGTAGCTAGGAATCGTTGGATGTGGGCGGCATGTAACAGATCTTGCAGGCCTTTGTTCAACAATGCGCGTCTTTCGGCTGATATGATGATAAAGAGCTATTTGTTTTATTTAGTTTCTTTTTTTAAACAATTTTGTGACGAGACGAGCACGTGATTCGCCTGGTGGTAAGTGACATGCCTGCCCATGACAATGAGAACGGCTAGCCCTGAGGTATCACACTGAGCTCTTCACCTAGAGACGTAAAATTATTTAGTCTGTTATGCCCAGTAATTTCACTACACTTCACACACGGAACACAGTAATGTCTAATGTTTAAACACTACTGCTTAGCGACGAATATCAGGCACTGAGTTGATACCCTCCTAGCCGGCTTCTTGCAATAAGAGACTTACCACCAGTGAAGTTCTTCTGTTACCCCTACCAATTAAACTATTTTTTATGCATGTTTATATCAACGTCTTTTTTATTTTATTGCTGTGTGTTGCCGTCTACGAATAGCACCAACCATCCCATCCCAGGGGTATCGTAAAAGTCAACTATGGGATTAACCGCAGGATGGGCAGCAGCGAGTAGATTAACAACTCAACTGGGATAGCCAACCCGCCTGCCAAGTGTGGCGATTATAGCAGAACCTCCCAATGAGCACACAACACACCCCGACCGGCCGTTGTGGCGCATCTTTCGGGGAGGCTTGTGTCCAGCAGTGGATTCGGCTGTAACGACGACGACGATAGATTTTTTATTACATTATAAAAAAAACTGTAGTGTGAAAGGGCAGAAAATCCCGCTTTTAATATGCTAAATATGTCAGTATTCCCGAAAGTATTAGTGGATCATCTGGAGTTGGATGGACGGATAAACCTGGGTATGAGGTTCGGAAGGCCTACTCTACGTATGAAAATATATGCTTATACGTGTTTATTGATTTCAGACTCCTTACCAAGGCAAGGGACGGTGCTTCGGCGAGTATAAGTGCTCGACGTGTAACAGAATGTGGATGAGCGCCAACTCCTGGGCTAATTTCGGGCAAAAGTGCACCAAGTGCAATATTAACGTCATGCCTCATAAACAGGTACTTGTCTACCTTCGAATCATAAAATCTAGAAGGAATAAGGATAATCTTTTACGGCCTGCAGTCGTAAACGCGTAACCTTTTTTTTTTTTTTTTTTTTTTTTTTTTTTTTTTTTTTTTTTATTGGTGCCCAGTGGAAATTCTTCATGAACTTCCTTCGCCCCGGGGAAGGACGAAGGGGTATGCCGGACTCCTACCGGCTAAAACCACTGGGGCGGTCATCTTCGGCACCTAAGGGAGGCTCCAGGTCCTCGTATGATCACACTAGAGCCGCCTACTGGTGCCACGCCTATTGGCACATCTCGGAGAGGGTGACTGTAAAGCGGTCACCCCCCCAGGGGGATTGTAAAGGATCCCCCAAAGCGTCCCACGGCAGCGCGTGACCACATGCGTGCTACCGAAACGCGTAACCTAACCACTAAATATGTGCGTAAGCAGCGTATGTTTATTTGCTCTGCCACACATACGCGAATGTTGTTACAGGTAGTTAGCTATTTTCATCACATTATCATATATCATATAACCTTCATAACTAGTTATTTTTCGGGAGCAACGTTCACAAGGATATTGCAGAGCACTAACGGGACGCCAATTCAATGGTGTCATATCCGTCACCAATGGTTAGGAACCTACCTCTTATCCTTCTAGTACAGTACCTACCTACAAGGTCGATGGAGATTGCTCCTGAGACGAGCTTTTAAACTTCATATTATTTGAAAAATCTTGCGCAAATATTTCAGTGACGTCTGATCTGATCATTTAAGCTAGCATGGTGAGGTTAGAGTTCCATGTGGTTCTCTGCAAAGGCCACTGTCGTTTCGAATTAATATCAGGATAATGAACAGGTCTACAGCCACCCTCATCAGTTTGCTGTTTGTTAGCGTCAGAATTGTGACAACACCTTACCACCGCTTGCTTTACCCCGAAATTTATGAGGAGTCCCACCGGCTGTTAGTAGGTACGGGTTGGTTATTAGTGGAAGGACACTAAATAATTGTAAGAGCTGCTCAACAAACTGCAAACTTGAAATCATCATCATATCATCATCCTGTAAGCGATTCTGTTCACTTGTTTATTGGAACCATAAATTAAAACCTCAGGACCATAATATTGAGTCCATAACATCGGTCCATTTGGTAGGTTTATCCGCTGGTTGGTGGTTACCAACACTAAAATACTCAAGGAGGGTAGGTGTAAGGCAGGCGGCCGACTGTAAAACTTTTGCAATATGATAAAAACATATTGCGCCGACCCCAGGTTACTTGGGACCCGGGCAGAAAGAAGTCAATCCATCATCATCAGCCTATATCGGTCCACTACTGGACATAGGCCCATCCTAGCGTGCGCCACAATCGGTCTGTCAGTCCATAATATCGGGCCCATAATACCGGGCCCATAATATCAGGCCTTTCATTGAATTGGTATTATATTTTGCAAGTTATTAGTGGTAGTAAAGTATAATAAGTACATTGCATTTACAAATACCCCAGTTCCATACTGAGCATATGGAATTGGGTTATTTATTTTGGTTTGTTTATTAGGCCTTTGTAATGATCGGTCATCACATAATCTGATGTCCACTGATATCTAACCATGTGCATTATCCGTGTGATGTCCGGATTAAGAATATAGCACCATTCCATCTCCTCCCGTGGACGACGTCGTAGAAGGCAACTCAAGGAACTATATACCAGGGGGATGGGAAGCAGTGTCTCTTCTGTGGAAAGGTAGCCGTTCTGCACTCACCAACCGGCCTGCCAAGCGTGATGAGTATTGCCAAATTCACCCAAAAATGACGACACAATCGTTGTGGAAATGGGGAGGCTCTTCTCCAGCAGTTTATTTACTTTGGCTGATATGATGAACCATGTGCCTTCCTATAACCGGTATAACGAATGGTCACGGTGGTCATCTTGACAGGTGGATTGTTGACTTGCTATTGCAAAGAGTTTAGACACAGTACATTAAAGTAAAGCATATCTTTATGACGCGTTTGATAATGTAACATTGTGACGCTGAAGCGCTAACTGATACATTTTTTTCAGACACCCCTTTTGAAGCCCGACGGTTTAGATAAAAGCGACCCGATGAAGCATCACCCACAGGAATTATGTCAAAAGTGTAAATCCCTGGGCAGGTTTTGCGGACGTAAATCTATTTTCTAATTACGTTTTAACCAACTATTTCATTACATCAAATTAGAACATAGGATTGACTTTTGTAAGGGCGAGTACAGACTTGTGCACTCTAATGTGGTCTAATAAACTGCCAAAAATATATTGATGAACTTAAGGATCGCTCCGTACTGTATAGTGCCTTTCGACATGTAATAAAACAGGGACTTACTTGTATCTGTATTCTGTTACACCCGCGTGGTAGTCGGCAACCAGCGGCCCGCGAGTCGTATGCAGCCGATGAGGTGTCTCCGTATGGCCCGCAAAATATACAATAAATACGATTAACAATGTACTAACTACTAGGTTTTATTAAATAATTAAAAATCATTTGTAGAGAAAGTAATGAGTTGCGGCCTTCACTGCACATCTGCACTTAAAACGTGTGCCCTCTTATAACAAAAGGTTGCTGACCCATGCATTACGCCGTTGATTACACGTAACTGTTGCACAAGTCTATACACACCTCAATATATTTAGAGTTTTAATTGAAAGCGGGATTTAGGATCGTTAGTTTATTGATAACATTACAATGCCTAAAAATTCGTAATAAATATTTAGTATTAAGAAATGACTAAGGTTGCACATAAGTACAACCAAAACGAAGAGATTTCGCTGTACTTTTGTTTGCTCTCTCTTCTCTTAAATGAGATTAAGAATATAAAACCTTGAACGTAGGTAATAAGTAATATTATTTGGTCTCATGTTAACATTTCTTTAATAATAGAAACATTTAATAATTTAATCAATTCGATAAATATACATAACCTACTTTGATTGTCTCTTCCTATATATATATTCCTACGTACTTCGACACAAGTTCTTGTTATTTGTTGAAGAAATCTACTGTAGCTGATACAGCTGTGTATAGCTTATCACTAAAATTATGTTGCTTTATATAAATAAAAAATGTTATTAATCATCTTGATAGATGTTAATTTTTTGTAAATAATTTAGGCATTGTTGTCAACAAATCTTTGAGTTGTTTTATTTACCTCTTAACGGAGAACCTACATACTTGGCTCTCAAGTAGTTTTTAACTGATGTGATGTAAGTTTAAACTGAGAGCAAGCTCTTAATTATTTGACACCTAGCCTGAAAGTTAACCGAACTGAAATTAAATGATGAATTGATAAATAATGAGTTTATCTGCACCTCTTAAAGTTGAGAACAATTGAAAACCGTACAACGTTGCCTTATACATGACACTGGCGAAATTGTGGAAGTTACTCTACAGAAGCCATAATCTAAGGGAGAAGAAGAAAGTTCTGTCTGATTTTAGTATGATCACAATCTAGTCTCATTTCAATGTCAATTTTGACGTTTATTTAATGACTGTTTTAGTACCTGTGTCAGTTCAAAATGTTAGGAGAATACCGTTTTGGTTTCGATCAAGTTTAAATTCAATTCGAATTTGAATTTGAATTTCAAGAATTGGTCCTCTGAACTTGGTTGATGAACATAATAAATCAACAGCGATATGTCTGTTTCCAATGCTTTTTTTTTTTTTTTTTTTTTTAACGGTGGAAATCCTCTTGGACTTCCTCCGCCTTGGGAAGGGCGGAGGGGCATGCCGGGATCAAACCGGCTAAAACCCCACGGTGTCCTTCTTCTTACCTCTAGCCGGGGGTGAGTTGTACGCTTTTCTGCATTGGACCGCTCCCCCGGCAGGTATCGGCCCGTCAGTGATTGACGGGCCCCTTCTGTGTGCGGCCTTATTGGCCGCACCTATCCTTCAGAGAGGCGCGCGCGGAACACGCGCGCCGCCATCTCGGGCCTGTTTCTGTTCGGGCGACGGACCGCCCCTGGTTCGTCGCCCGCAGGCCGCTCCTCATGGTGGCCGGAGATCGTCCAGCGCCCCACCCTGGCGCCGACGCCCGGTGTGTCTTCTGCGGAGGGGATCGGAGATATCCCTCCGTACCCGCTCTGCCGCCTCCTTTGCTTGCATCACTTCTTCGCAAAAGGAGGCGACGGCATCCCACGCGCTCTCGCTCCGGACGATGGACCGAACCACGGCCGGAAGCGAGAGGTCACCCCCTTCGACCGCCACTACGAGGTCACGGCGCTGCGCTGCCCAAGCTGGGCACTCCTCCAACGTGTGCTGCGCCGTGTCCTCCGGGTAGTCTCCGCAGTGATGACAACCAGGCGTCTCTTCTCGGCCTATTCGACACAGGTACTTCCCGAAACACCCATGGTTCGAGAGTACCTGCGTCATCCGGTAGGTGAGGGCGCCATGCCGCCTCTCCAGCCATTCCTCCATTACTGGTCTTACCGCCGCTACCGCGGCGTGCCCTATGTCTGTTTCCAATGCTGAGGAACGTGGGTGCGTTTCAATTTCTCCTACTACAGTTCATAAATCAACTTGATTCTTGTGACAGTATTCATCGAGACTAATAATTTAATTTTAGTATAACCGCTTCAATTCAGTTATAAATTATCCAATAATCAATGAGACTGAAAATCAATTTATTTTATGCAATTCACATACTATAAAACTAAATAATAAAATGCCTACACAAATATGACGATATAACACTATCCAAAACTATAATAAGTTTACAAAGAAAAAACTAATCAAGATTCAACAGCCACACATACATACAACAGATGCATATTCATTTAAAAAATATTGCACAAACTTACCCACATATCATTAGTTTCACATCAAAAGGCAAAACACTAAAGTAGGTACTAAGCTCGTCGCGCTCTTGTTATTACCTGGTATTGGAAGTAAGTATGTACGGTAAAAATGACAGACTTCCAAAAATACGTCAAAGAAGCAACTTCGCTCAACATTAAAAAAGGCTATCAGCCTTCATTTTTTTCAATTAATGTAAGTCTTATGTAGTGACAAACATTATTCACATGAATATACGGATTATTGTTACTAAAAAACCAGTCGATAATCATGTTATGATCGATTTTCAAATCGTCTTAGCCGCTGACGGCTGTCACAGGAATACTTCTCACCTTTAGTAGGCATGGTTTTAAGGTTTATAATATTATTTAAAAAACATATGAATTGGGGTTAATCATGATTTCTAAACATGTCACAGGTAAATTAGAATGATATTAATTATGAGATAGAAAATTATTATTTATTGGCGTAATATTTAAAGAAAATGTATTATTAGATGTTTCAATTATTATTGTAATCAACAACCAATTCTTTGATTTATATTCATTAAGAATATAGCACCACTCCATCTCCTCCCGTGCATGTCGTCAAAGGCCACTAAGAGACTCTAAACCCGAGGGATGGGCAGCAGCGTCCTTTCTGTGAAACAGTACATACTGCGCTTGCCAAGTTTGGTGAGTACTAGCAAATTCCCCCCATAGTGACGGCATACGGAATGTAACCGGTCTCTATCAGGGAGGCTTTTGTTCAGCAGTGGATGTCTTTTGGCTTATATGATAACTAAGTTAGATGTTTAATCGAGCCATGATTTATGTTTTATGAACTGTAAGTACACTTGTACAAGATGTCGTTATGTACTAGAACAATAATTTTGTTTAATAGGTATTAGGTCAGATAGTTTAGTTCTCTTAAAACTTTCTAGAAAAACTCTTTAGACTTTTAAATTGGTAACGACGCGGTCACGACGCGTGGTATATATTTATAGAAAATTAGAGCATAGACAAAGGTTTTAATTCTAAAGAGACGGCTACTTATTAAACTTTAGTTGAGATTTATATGAATGACTATTACCCGTGTAGCCGGAGCTATGCTATGTTAACATGCTTTTATTAGTTTGGTATGTATCTAACAGAATTTTTGAACTCGATTTTCATCCCCTTCAAAACGTCGGATTGATATGAAACTTCGCACACTTATCAAGGACCGATGACAATGCAATAATTTATAGTGTGTCCCATTATCATTGCCAGGATCTTCAGGATTAGCGATTTTTTAATTTCTGATACCCGGAAGAAATGATAAAGTCATCGACATACACAAATGACAAATTCAACGACACACAAGCAGGCACAAAAACTAATACCTCCATAAGATGTTGATTAAATTTCCCGCGGCAAGAGTGCGATGAGACTCGAATAGTGTCTCTTTCTTAAGGTGATTTTTATCCGTAGTGGAGGGAGAATTTGTTTACTTAAATGTCGAAAGGAAGATGCTTGGGTAATTAATTATTACCCGGTGTTATTGAGACTATGGACAGGCAACGTGGACATTCAACCATGCGCAAAACAAAACAATACGTTTTTGTAGTTAGCCGCACAAAAAAATTTGAAATAAATAATATAGTTTAAAAAACACGCTTTTGTAGATAACCAAATTAAAAAGTAGAAAATAATTTTCAAGAACTTTAAAAGAACAATAGATTAACAACAAAAAATGTTTCATAATAAAAAAGCGTGGGGTGCTTTATCAGATATTTTCGTGATGACGCAACTTTTACAAATATTGACAACAATTGACATCAAGCGCTCCACGCTATTTTACAATATTTTTTTTGTAAGTCACTCTATTGTTATTTTAAACATATTGAACATTATTTTCTAATTTTTAGTTCGGTTATCTACAAAAATGTGTTTTTTTTAGTTTTTAAAAGTATTATTTATTTTCAATTTTTAATGCGGTTCTAATTTCATCTTAGTGAATATATATTATTGAAATGGAATTGAAGTACCAAGAACAAGGACAGGGATTGTTATATTCTTAAAACAGACACTACATGTACGGTTATTGTAAAACAATATTCGAAAAAAAATTGTGCGCCCTGATAATGTGTCATCATCATCATCATATCGGCCACAGGACGTCCACTGCTGAACAAAGGCCTCCCCCTTAGATTTCCACAACGAGCGGTTACATGCCGCCCTCATCCAACGACTCCCAGCGACCTTCACCAGGTCGCCTGTCCACCTCGTTGGAGGTCGTCCCACGCTGCGTTTTCCGGTGCGCGGTCTCCATTCTAGAACCTTTGTGCCCCAGCGGCCATCAGTTCTACGAGCAATGTGCCCTGCCCATTGCCACTTCAGTTTA
This sequence comes from Diloba caeruleocephala, assembly GCA_947459985.1. Classification (NCBI taxonomy): domain Eukaryota; kingdom Metazoa; phylum Arthropoda; class Insecta; order Lepidoptera; family Noctuidae; genus Diloba; species Diloba caeruleocephala. Next base: position 20,884,585 of record OX381611.1, read on the forward strand.
CTAATCCTTTCAGCTATGTCGACAACTTTAGTTCTTCTACGGATCTCCTCATTTCTGATTCGATCTCGTAGAGAAATACCAAGCATAGCTCATAATGTGTATATACTATATATTGTCCCAAACTACTCGGCAAACAGAAACGTACCTACAATGAGATATCCGACTTCCAACGCATAGATAAGCTAACTTAACTAATTAATATCTGCTGCCTCGGTGACCACAGACATTGGCTCCAAGGATTGCAATTATTCTTGGGGGGTCCTCTTTCGGTCGTAAGACGTAGATGCGGGGTCGGAAGCAGCACTGACCGCTATTGACGAAGGGCTTGTAAACTAATTAGTGTCTTGATACTCCGTAATACGATTAAAAAAGCTTAAGTGAATGTGATACATACTTTTTAAAACTAATTATACCTTATATACACACTATTAATGACATAATGAATTAGCACAAAAACTATAAATAATTGCCATTCAAAGTACTCCTTATCGTTGTCAATTAGTAATGTTCCCAGAAGATTGGCAGTATCGCCACGTTGAATGGCAATGCTTATTCTTTGGCCAAAGAAAAGGCCAGCCCTCTGGTCATGCGAAGTGTCGACCAACCGTTTAGCAATAACCGTATAGCACGGCACGGCACGGTAGGCGGAGATCCCCGCACGGAATAAATATTTTTGTGATATATAGATAGTCCTTTCGGGTCTGGGTGTTTGTGCATTTGTATGTCATGTAAACTGTACCCACGACAACGGAGAAATCCTAGTGTGGGGCAAACATGTTGTCTACTCAAGAGTATTCTATTTTATAATATTCTTTATTGTTTTAAAACAACTACTAGGAATTATTCTATAAACTGTAATTGTACAATGGGCGGTCTTATCGCTATTAGCGATTTCTTACAGACAACCTTTGGATGGACAAGAAAAAGATGTAACAAGTAACACAACAGTATTTCCACCACGCTCGAGTATCTGGTCTGCTCGTGATTCATATATAACTGCAGGGATCCAGCAGAATACCAGCGTCAGGTTTAATTCCTGGCATATGCTGAGGCCTTTGCTCAGCAGTGGAAGTCCTGTGGCTGATATGATGATATGCTGAGACATCCACTTGTTCCAATTCTTAGCACACAATGCACGCTGGCCGTTCCAAGAGCTGGACATCCACTTAATGCAAGACACACATTGCACGATGGGCGTTCTAAGATGTTTCCGTCACTTTTTAAATCCATTATATGTATTGTACTTTTAACTTCTATGTTGTGTCTTTGGTTGCTCTGAATAAATATTTTAACTACCTATCTATCAATATTGAAAAGGGATACGTAAACGCTTAAAATGGTAATTACGGATGAGCATATTATATTTGTGCCGTTTGAGGGCTGCTTAAACTATAATAATTTGATGGACTGCTTCTATTTTAAGAATCAGGCAAGTCAATAGCACAAGTCTCATTTAGAAGTAAATTTATTATTCCTATCGACTAACAGGCGAAATTAATAATCAATCTAACCCAAAATCTTTGATAGATTTAGACTTAGATTTGGGATTAAGGCTTAATCTGTTAATTGTGATGTAACAGGAAAACAGATCAAGATCGAAATCTTAAATCTAAAGATTTTGGATTAAAGTGATTATTAAGTTTGCCGTTAATCGCATGCGCATTATACGGCGAATAGACATCTATGTAGTAATTATATCAAGCCGTAACCAATGAATAATATTTACTCTGAAAGTTATAGCTTAGTGGTACTTGTACTTCAAGTACTTTACTGGGGCGCTACTGCTGTCCTACCTATTTTAACCGCCATAAAAAAAGTTTGAGCCTAATTTTATTCCGGGTGAGGGGTAGGAACAACCAGTGTACTATCGGAACATAATAATTATAAATGTCGATAAGACAAAAAATACGCTCTGTTCCACTATCCACCTGCCGCCTCCATCATCAAACCCTCGTTACTATGTGTAATGTATGAGACTCGATAAAACAAATCAAATGAGTAATAACTTGAGGCATTTACTAGTAGCCATGGAAATGTTAATTGAATCCGTGTCATGTCCGGATGTGGAATTTAGCACCACTACATCTCCTCCCGTGGGTGTCGTAAAAGGTGACTAAGGGAGCCAAAGGACGTCCACTGCTGAACTAAGGCCTCCCCCATAGATTTCCATAATTGTGTCGTCATTTATGAGGGAATTTACCATTACTCACCACGCTTGGCTACTGATTCACAGAAGGGACGCTGCTGCCCATCCCTCTTTTTAAGACATGCTTAGTCGCTTTTTACGACATCCACGGGAGGAGATGGAGTGGTGCTATATTCTACCATATGAAATTTACAATACAAATTGGCAATGTAAAGAAGAAAGAAGAAATAAATAAAATAAGTTTATTAAACAAACATACTACATAGAAGTTAGAACACAAAAGAAAATACATGAAATAAACACAGAATTGTTATAACACAACATTGCGTAGTAAGCGTGTACGCAGAGATGACTCGGACTCGATTTTCGCACAGGTTGCAATGCTGATAACAACTATAAACATGTATAGTAAAACTTAATTTATCATCGCCTTACTTTTACAAAGTAATTAAGCATTACCATTAGGTTCAGGAGACGTTTGTTTGTGTAATAAATAAGCAGTTTTCCAGGTGCTAGTAGGCACTAAGCCTGATTTGAATGAGGGTAAATCCGTTCATTTGCGAGACATTTACATAATCGCCGGGGGCTGATTAAATTTGTACGAACTGACGGGATCGCTCGTCTGCACCTTGTTAGCGTTCATCCTGAACATTTAATACCTGTCTTGTTAAATTTCTTCCCAGTAATGTAATTATTTGTTACCATTAGTAAAAAAAATAGTAGGTTAACGCCGCCGAGCCTTTGTCTTCCGTCTTCTTCTCTCGTGGCGGCACGTAGGAAGTCCGTGCTACCGCATGCCGCATTGTCGATTGCCGATGCCGTAATGAAAAGGTTTCAGCAAGGTTGGAAACGGGAACTACCCAGGGTGTGCCGAACGTATTTAAGTATTTCATTCTAGAAAGCTCTTCGTGCCCCCTCACTTACACGTACTATTGAACCACGGGGGGAGGGGTGTTGTGTCAATATGACGTAATATAAACGTGTCTGTTAGGACCTAATAACTCCACTTATCGCTGTAGCGGTCGTTTCATGCTGCGTAGCAACAGTTTTCAGACATTATTATCATATCATTGTGAACAAAGGCCTACACCATAGCTTTCTACAACGGCCGTTTACATGCCGGCCGCATCCAACGACTCCCAGCAAACTTCACCGGGTCATCTGTCCATCTCGTTGCAGGCCGTCCCACGCTGCGTTTCCAGTTACGGAGCAATGTGCCCCGCTCATTACGTCGGCAACTTTAGTTCTTCTACGGATCTCCTCATTTCTGATTCGATCTCGTAGAGAAATACCAATCATAGCTCTCTCCATAGCTCGCTGAGTGACCTTGAGCTTTCTTATGAGGCTCATAGTTAGTGACTACGTCTCTGTTCCATATGTCATCAATGGTAACATACACTGGTTAAAGACTCTCATACAGGCTGAGTGATACAGCTTTCTAATTATTTTCTTATAATTACCCTACCGTTGAAGTCGAGCGTGTTTTTATTTACATTCGGCTGTTGCGCTCCAGGTCTTGAGTTCGATTCCCGCACGGAACAAATATTTGTATGATCTGCAGGTATTTGTTGCCGGTCTAGATGTTATTGTACGTGGAATCTATGTCTGTAAACGCACCCACGACACGAGAAATCCTAGAGAGGGACAACGTTTAAAAAAAACCTCACAGGCAACACTCACAACTCACAACGGATAATCACATTTGGGTTGAGCCCTAAATTCGAAAATCGAATTGCATGATTCCATTAAATTAATACAATAGTTACTTATAAAGGGCATTCAATTGCCCAATGACCTTGATGATTTTGCCTCTGAGCTAGTATTTGTTACATAACCGCCAATTACCGATAAACGACCGTACTACAACAAAGGAATCTAAAGCTTAGGCAAAGTAAATCCTGTTAACATTCCAATTTACTTGGGAAGCAGATGCTCAACCTACAAATGTATTTAATGTACGTATTTAAAGTTATAACAATTGTTTTAAATACAAAATAAATCAAATCATTTGCATTATTAACTTCGCCCGTACTTAAAAGCCAGTTTTCGAATGTGGTTAACCAAGATTGTCTTTATGATAATTATTTATTAATATCAGGTTACTCGTAGACTTGTTTGGGGAACGATTACGTTGTAGAAGTCTGTGGGGAAGCCTTTATTCAGTGGTGGATGTCCTTTGGCTGATATGATGATGATAACTTTAACTTCAATTGTCATTTCTTAGAAATTAGTTGAAACTGGCGCAATCGTGGAGGTGAGAAATAAATCAATATAATATTTCAGCCCGTTAATGTTCACCGCTGAACATGGGCGGCCTCGTAGCCACTTATAATAATAATCTTTAAGCATAAAATTAATTAACTATTGAACGAGTATTAATTAAATTAGTGATAAGGGTCACTTTATTCCCCATGGGTATAGTTCTACAAGATTTCTAAAGGGTTTGTCCAGTCGCTATGAGTGAGTGGTCTAAGTGACAAGATGGTGTGAGTTTGAATAACGCTGGGTATTATGGGACGGCACTGACGAAAATGTATTTGCATTTTATCTCAACCTATAAGATTAAACAAGGTCTTTCTCCAAAGCAAACATAAACAACGGTATGTGGACAACAATAAACAAATACATAACTACTGAAATTTATTTATAGGTCAATGTGCAACAAAAAAAATTAAAAGAAATTTTGATAAATCGTCTATAATGGGTGTATCAAAGCCACAATATACACATTTTATTAAAACAGCGAGTTTATTATTATATCAAGATGTTGTCTGCAGTGAAAGTGCGAATTCATGGGATGCAAGATGATAACTGGGTATAAAGGACAAAATCAACTAGTATCGGGGCCTGATAAAGATAAAGTTATAGCAACGTATTGAAGAGTTAGAACCCTAACAAGAGAAAACAACTTGATAGAATCAGATACGCGAAGAACAAGAAAATGGAAATTGTTCATTTGTTACTGTTTATAAAAGGACTATGAAATTGGACTTCTGGGGTGGAAGGCCTGGTGACCTGAAATACAGGCTTCAACCTAGTGTAGGCACCAGTCTCCCACAGTAAATTTCTAAATTACTGTAACTTTTTCGTTATTGTGGTGAGAAATAAATATCTATCTATCTATCTATTATAATCAAAGTAATCACCCATGCAATCGATGGATCTTTGCCAACGCAGTGGCAGTTTATCGATGCCCTTCTTAAGGAAACCAAATGGACGGGAGGCAACTAACTCATCAAAAGCAATTTGTACTGCGTCTCGGGTATTGAATTTTTTTCCCGCCAAAAAGTTATCCAAATTCTGGAAAAAATAGAAGTCTGTAGGCACAAGGTCTGGTGAGTACGGCGGATGATGGAGAGCTTCCAACCGTAACTCATGTAGCATGTAGGGATCGCACGATGTCGTGCAGGAGCAGCGGGGACGAGTGATTGATCAAAGCTGTTGCAGATGTGCGGCTTGTGCGATGTGCAGCTTCTCCATCATAGTGTTCAATTCTTCACAGTACACATCTGCAGTGATGCTCATCCCGTTTGATGAGAATCTGTGATGACTCACACCGACACTACAGTACCAAACAGTGACCACCACTTTTCTAGGTGTAATTTTTCATTTAGGGCATTAATTATGTGCTGAACCAGGATCTAACGAGCTGGCTGAGCGATTGAGCGCTTGCGCTTGTCAAACAGAAACCATTATTCATCACAGGTAGCAATGCGGTTCACAATTCCTTTGTTTCTGTGCCTTTTGAGGAGCACAAGGCAGGCCCCAACGCACAAGTTGCGCTGATGATCGTTAAGTTCGTGGGGAACCCACTTGTCAAGCTTTTTTACCTTGGCAATTTGACGCAAATGGACCAATATTGTTTTGATGCTAACGTTGGAAGCTGCTGCTACTTCAGCCGTAGATTGAGTATCATCAGCTTCCACAATCGCCTTTAATTCTCCATTGTGGACTAAAGTTTTCGGATGACCGCGGGGTTCATTTTTCAGATTGAAATTTCCAGAACGGAAGCGGGCAAACCAATAACGGGTTGTGCGCAATGACATTTTACCAACATCTTAGGTTGTGCGTTCGTTTGTAGTGTTCGCTCCCTAAACGTCGTTGATGTTGTTTGCCGCTTGTTCTGCGATGCTGCCACGACGGTACTCATATTTCATAATTACTTGAATTTCCAACGTATCCATGACAATGAAAATGATTCAAACGTGATGAAAACACTAATCAATGCACATAAGACTGATTCTGAATAATGAAAACCATGTTTATAAAATTAAATTAGAATTCACAGTCAAACAAACAAAATTTTTATTTGAAATGGCCAGTACTGTAAAACGGCAATTTCATTACGACGATCTTCGTAAATATAATGTATCTCCGTAGAAACCTCAAAACATTCAATGTAAAAAGTGATAATCATGAGAAATATACTAGAAATTGACATTAAATAGTGGCACTTTTATACAGATTAACTAGACAAATAAAAATATTTCGTAGGGAATTGTGTAAGATTGTATAATAAGATTAATAAGTTACCAGACATTTTTACGGATCTTGCTGATGGGAAGTTTAAGACACGCATTAAATCAATTCCCATAAAAAATATAACGACTACCAGCACCTTTACCCAGTCGCCGACGTAGCTGAAAGAATTTGAAATCTGAAGTAGCAATGGGCAAGGCACATTATAACTCGTAGAAATGAAGGCCGTTGGTGCAAAAAAGTTCTCGGATGGAGACCACGGTCCGGAAAACGCAGCGTGCTTATACATCTCTATAATCCAGCAATACACATCATCATCATCATATCAGCCACAGGATGTCCACTGCTAAACAAAGGCCTACCCCTTAGATTTCCACAACGAGCGGTCACATGCCGCTCTCATTCAACGACTCCAGCGACCTTCGTTTCTGTATAAGCACTTCAACACGTCAATGTACCGATAGTCAATCTGGCACCGCTGCAGAGATTGCAGCACTACCCAGGTTTCGATCGAATTGAAGGCTTTCTCATAGTCCATAAACGCCAAGCATAGTGCCAGATTATTCTCCTCGGTCTTCTGTATAACCTGCCGCAGCGTATGGATGTGGTCTATGGTACTGAAACCTTTTCGGAAACCGGCTTGTTCGGGAGGCTGGAAGTCATCAAACCTGCGCTCGAGACGATTCGTGGTGACCCTTGAAAACAGCGTAGAAACATGACTCAGAAGTGAGATGGGTCTATAATTCTTCAATAGGGTGTTATCACCCTTTTTGAAGAAGAGCACCACCTCACTTCTGTTCCACGCTACCCGGCGGTTTACCCTCGAGTAAGACGGAATTGAATAACTTCTGAAGGACTTTAAGTGCCGGTGTGCCACCCGCTTTCAGAAGCTCTGTCGTAATTCCGTCTCCACCCGGCGCCTTGTTATTTTTAAGCCGTTTCAAGGCCATCCTAATCTCGTACAGCAATACACACAATTAATTAATGAGCCAATGGACTAAAAATAGTTATTTTTGAACGACATCATAATACAGCAACCATATAAGCTCACTCTTCACCGCTTCCTCGTGCTTTAAACTGGGGCGAAGAAATAGCGAAAATAAATATTTATTATTCTCATCCCGTGGGTGCCGTAAAAGGCTTGAACTTTGTGTTACTGTGATTAGCCGGAAGCGTCCTTCCA